>CM024757.1:169203816-169942631 GCA_014218235.1 Colocasia esculenta
AGACAGCTTTTAGAACTAGATATGGTCACTTGAGTTTGTGGTTATGCCATTTGGGTTGACTAATGCTCCTGCAGGTTTTATGGATCTGATGAATAGAATTTTTCATCCGATTAGACCAATTCATTGTGGTCTTTATTGATGATATTCTGATTTATTCAGCATCTGAAGAGGAGCATGCAGTCATTTGAGGTTTACCCTGCAGTTGTTAGAGATAACCAGTGTTTGCTAAATTCATAAGTGTGAATTTTGGTTAAAAGAAATTCAGTTTTGGGTCATGTTATCTCAGCTAAAGGAGTAGCGTGGACCCAAGTAAAGTAGAAGCAGTGATGAGATGGGAAGTGCCTAAGACAATAAACGAGATTAGAAGTTTTTTGGGATTGGCAGGTTATTATAGGCGCTTTATTCAAGATTTTTCTAAGATTGCAGCACCTATGACTAAGTGACCAGGAAAGGTGCCTTTTGTGTGGTCCGGTGAATGTCAGAAAAAGTTTATGGAATTGAAGAAAAGGCTTACTCAGCACCCATATTGACATTACCGGCAGGGAGTGGTGGTTTTGTGTTGTATACTGATGCTTCAAGAAGAGGACTTGGCGCAGTGCTTAGCAGCATGGTAAAGTGATAGCTTATGCGTCCAGGCAATTGAAGCCAGCAGAGGAGAATTACCCACTCATGATTTGGAATTGGCAGCAGTTGGTGTTGCTTTGAAAATGTGGAGGCATTATCTTTATGGCGAGAGATTTGAGATCTTACAGATCATAAAGCTTGAAGTATATCTTCTCACAGAAAGATTTGAACATTCGTCAGCGCAGATGGATTGAAGTATTAAAAGATTATGATTCAATTGGGCTTACCATCCGGGTAAGCCAATGTTGTAGCATGCCTTGAGCAGAAAGGCATATGTAAGTTTGATGATGATTAAAGAATGGAAGTTATATGAAGAAGTAATGGAGAACTCCTTATATGTGTCCAGTAGTCAGCGACGGGCAGTACTAGTTGCTAGTGCTGTAGAGCCGTCTTGTATTGGCAGATTGTTGAGCTCAAAGAGCAGATGTCAAGTTAGCTGAAATTGTGAAAATGGAAGGAGTTACCATTTATAATTGTGTGGTTAGGCTCAGAGGCAGGTTGTTTGTTCCAGCTAAAAGAGAGGTGAAGCAGTGAGTTTGGAAGAGGCTCATAAATCTAGGTACACTATCCATCGGGTAGTACTAAAATGTACCATGATTTGAGGAAGATTTCTGGTGGCCTCATATGAGAAAGAAATAGCAAAATTTTTGCAAGATGTGCTATCTGTCAACAGATTAAAGCAGAACATCAGAAGCCTGGAGGTTATTGCAACCGTGCCCATTCACAGTGGAAATGGGATGATGATATTGATATGGACTTTGTGGCAGGTTTACCAAGATCGAGTTCGGGCATAATGGAATATGGGTATTTGTTGATAGATTAACCAAGGTGTGTAGATTAGTGGCAGTAAGATGTCTTGGACAGGACAGATTAGCAAATATTTATGTTGAAAGAATTGTCCATTGCATGGTACCGAAGACTATTGTGTCTGATAGAGATCCAAGATTTACTTAGGGTTTTGGAAAAGTTTGCAAAGGTAATTGGTACTAGAGTTAAGATATAGTTCCGCTTATCATCCCCAGACTGATGGTAGACAGAGAGGACTATCAGACAATTGAAGATATGTTGCGGGCTTGTTGTTTAGTTTGGGGAGGTAGCTGGGAGCATCATTTGGGATGGTGAGTTGCCTATAATAATAGTTATCATACCAGTCTTGGGATGCACCGTATGAAGCTTATATGGAAGGCCATGTAGAACCCCATTGAACTGGCATGAAGTGGGAGAAAGGCAATTAGTGGGTCCTGAATTGATTCAGAAAACCACGAAGTAGTGAAGCTTATAAAGAAAAATTGCAGGCAGCTCAAAGCAGGCAAAGAGTTATGCAGATAATCGGAGAGACCACTTCAGTTTGAGGTGGGAGATGGTTTTTCTTGAGAGTTTCCCCGAGTAGTAAGGTATTATGAGATTGGCAAGACTGGAAAGTTGAGTCCAGTATGTGGGACCTTCCAGGGATTGAGAGGGAATTGGGGAAACAGCGTATAGGCTGGATTTGCCAGTGTTTTGCGGATGTTCATGATATATTCATGTTTTATGTTGAGAAAGTGCATGAAGATCCAGCTCAAATAATAGATATCAAGGTGGTGACCTGAGGCCGGATATGACTATGCCAGAGTATCTGGTGTACAGATCACAGATCGAAAGATAAGAAGCTGAGAAATAAAGAAATTGAATTGGTTAAAGTGAGATGGGAAAATAGGTTGGGTGGGGAGGGATACCTGGAGTTAGCGAGGAGATGGTAAAGGGGATCTCTATCTGTTTGGAATAAGCTTTGTATTTCTTTTAGATGATAGTGCTTGTAAAGGTGTGTATGTTAAGTTGTTAACTTTGAGTTGTGTTATGAATTTCGAGGTCGAAATTTCTTTTAGATGATAGTAAGTAGCGTCGCGTGCTTTCGGATCCATCGGATCGTTGTGTGGTGTGGTTGTGATGGAGTTGTGGAGGCCAGTGTGGGAGCAGGTTTGTGGGTGTGCAGGTTGGTCCTGAAATGAAATAGGACCTGCTGCAGTTGAGTTGGAGTTGGCGGCCAGGGGTGGCCGTTGACTTGTTGGCGTCAGAGTAGGCCGTTGACTGCATGAACTTAGCGGCATAAGATGTGGACGTTGATGGTGGCGGTTGCCATAGGCGGCAGAGGGGTTGACGCAAACCTGAGAATTATGCAGGTTATAGGGTCACCCGAGGGCAGGTTTCCACCTGTTCTCTTTCTCTCTTGCCCCAGCTTCACGTCCTTGCTTCCCTAAAGCTTCCAACAGGTACAGGAGGGTGGTTGGAGGATCGTGGGACGTGTGTGGCGTTGCGAATCGCGCGAGGAAACGCCGTGGCGTGGTGCAATTGCCGTGGGAGCTCGCGGAGGGTTCGGTGTGAACCGGGAGATTGGGGAGTTTAAGCGTGTTCTAAGGTAGGGAATGACCCTTGTAATTTCTATAGGTCGTGTAAGTAATTCGAAAACATGAATCTGCATGAAAATGGCGATTTCGGGTCATGGTATCCATGCGGGGATAATGGGTGGTTTGATGATTTTAAGTAGTTAAGCATGTGTTATAGTTTAATTATAGTGCATGGATGTTAGAGGAACTGTTTCTGCATGTCTTTCCATTGTTTTGACGGTTGTAAAACCTGTAGAATCGGTTTAGAGTTTCTGCAGGAATAGAGGCTGAAGATCTTGGCGTAAACATCGTTTGTCGCCAAGTCATCAGCTGGGATATAGACGGCCAGATCCTTGCCGTCTACTTCCTGTAAGCGGCAGTCGATGTGCCGCCTACTGTGTATAAGCAGAAATGACTGTTTATGGTATTTATCGATAATAATGGTGCGTTGGCACCTGTGGTGCACTGAGTGCACATGGTTTCTGTGTTTAGCATACAGAGATATGCAGTTAGTTATCCCTTTCGAGGTTGCGTGTTGTTCACGCGAGTTAGTTGGGTTCACGTGTGGGGGACTGTGTTACTCAGGTTTACGTAAGGTTCACGTGGTTTGTGTGTGGCGTGCACGTGGTTTTGTGTACGTGGAAGTAGTACGACGCCTACCGTGGTTACCTCTCCAGTTGGGTGCCCCAGGTTCTTTGTGAGCCAGGCTGTTAGCTCGGGCTTTGTCCCGGTACTTGTGTTGTACCGTCGAGGTCTGTGTCGTCTGACCGGACACCCTCACTCCTGTGCTTGAGTTGTACGTCCGGCTGAGGGAAAGACGACAGTGGGGACAGTGACACTTGTGTTGTCTTTAGTCACTTGTAGCGCGCTCGTAGTTGGGGGTACGGACACCAGTAGACGTACTGGACCCCAGCTAGTCCTTTTCCAGTGCCTCACTCTAGAGAGTTCCGGGCCAGGATCTCTAGAGGTGTCAGGCATGGGCCTGTGACCGTGTGGTCCGCAGGTGGTGGTGTTTAGTTGGTCTCTACAGTTGCTTGACCTTTTCACGTGGAGCGGCAGCTGGACCTTTCGTTCTTGGCTGCGAGACTGAGAGGTAGACCTGTGTTATCTTGTCCGAGTCAGTCTCTGGTGTCGCGAACCAGTTCACATGGCTCGTGTTTGGCTGTCTCTACTTTAGCTTGTACACCTGTACTGGTTTGCCGTTTAATTATTACAGTTGTTTTTCGTAATCGGCAGACTGTGAGTACTTTTACAGCTTTTTATATCCTGCTTAGCTGTTCTATAAATTGTTGGTACTGTTTACTGCTTTCGTACCTGTGGTTTTTGGTTTGCTCGGTGTTGGGGGAGTTCCCTACTGAGAAAGTGACTAGCGAGGCTCACCCCTACCCCCACAGGTGAGAGCGAGGAGGACGTTTCTCGACCGTCGTCCAGTTCAGAGCCGCGTCGTAGTGGTGCAGGGTCGGTACCTCCAACTGTGTAGTAACAGCTCCAGCAGTGTAGTATAGTTAGTTGTTTATTTTCTTCAGTTGTACCTCGGGGTATGCCCCAGACTCTTGTACTTCTTTTCAGTTTTGTGAGAATTTGGCTATGTAAACTTGTAAATTATATATATAAAATGATGTGTTCCTTTGTGTTTACACGGACTGTGGTTTGGTTTCCCTTGCGAGGCTTCGGCCCGTTCGCGGGAGGCGGACTTGGATCAAGTACGTTATCGGTTTAACGGGCTTGGCCGAGGCGTTCCGCCACAGGCCTACTCCCTAATCCTATAAATACTTTTGTATTATATGCACAAGAGAAATATATATCACAGATGGTATATAGTGGTCAGGTAAGTGTTATTACTATAACCTGTCCTTACTTAATAGTTTATTGCAATATTTGCTAATAGTTTTAATTATTTTTTATAGGAAACAAAAGTTTTGAAATGTTGGGAGCATCATAGGAGCTTGTGGGGTGGCTAGTTGACCAGTGCATTGTAAATTATGTACATAAGGCAAGCCGTTTCATTTGACTCAGGTTCAGTGGATCAGATTAAATTGGGCATTGATCATAGCCCTTGCTAAGAGATGGAGAAGTGAGACGATAACTTTTCATCTTAGACATGGGGAGATGACTATAACATTGCAAGATGTTGCTATTTTGACGGGACTACCAATTGAATGTGTTGGGATTGAGTGTGAATGTAATTCAACTCTCCTCATATTTTGATGATGACAAGTGGTGATTTTAGTGCATGACAATTGATACATGTTAAATGCATCACCCATAGAACAACAATACTCAAAGAACATGTACCTAAACACATTTATCATTCATATACATGATAATTCAGTTAACTAATGATTTATGTGTTTATTTTCTCAGGGATAAACATTTCTTGCAAAGGTAGTGTCGACACAACCATCACTGGTGTCGACACAATGGCTCAGAGCAAAGGCAGAAATGTGAAGAAAAGATCCTCTAGTGTCGACACTAGACCAGGGCAGGTCGACACTAGAGACAGCTCCCAGGGAATCAATTGGTCAGTCTGAACACTGTGTCGACACTAGTTGGAGTAGTGTCGACACTAGAGCCTCCTCCCAGGGAATCAATTGGCCAATCTGGGACAGTGTGTCGACACTACTCAAGGGCAGGTCGACACACTCCGGAAAGTTTGGAACTTAAACTTCCTCCTGGACACGTGGCACCCTAGGGATCTGATGGATGGGCCTTAGAACTTGTGTCCACGACCCCCAAGGGTACCTTTGGATATTTTTGGGTATAAATATTCCCTAATTGGCTATCCATCACGAGAGAGAGCTTCCAACCGCCTCCAAGAAAGCTTTGGCGGCAAGAGAGCCTCTCCTCCCAGGTTTTGCTCCCTCCTGTGCTTCTTCTCCGCAATTCACACTTCTCCAAGCACAAGAATCGAAGGTTGATCAAGATGAAGCATTAGGATCAACTTCAAGGGAGCAGATCAAGTAGAAGCCAGCGATTGTGAAGCACTCAAGGAAGATCCCAAGATCAAAATTGCAGAGCATCGGCCAAGGGACTTCAAGTGATCAAGATTCTTCCAATTCAGCCTCTACAAGGAGTCCTCTTGAAGAACAAGAATTGTCGACATCATATCTTAAGTCTTCTTGTTTCTTCTTGGCTATTCTAGAGATTGTGCATAATCCATTGCATCAATTCTCTTGAATGGCCTTAATAGATCAGATCATTGCTAGAGGATCTGAGTCTTGGTGTTTTTGTTCTAGCAAGTGTTTGTGAGCCTTTGTGCTCAGGTTGTTGAGTCGTCGTACTCAGTTTGTGTGGTTGAGCAGTCTTGCTCAAATTCTAGAGTAGTCTTGCTCTAGGTGGTGTGCGAGTTGTCTAACTCATTTGTGGAGTTGTCAGGCTCCAGTGTGTGTTGTGTTTTCAAGTTGATAGTGAATCCTCACTGTGTGAGGGGTGGATGTAGGAATCACATGGTGTGATTTCCGAACCACCTAAAATTCTCTGTGCAGTGGTTTGATTGTGATTTGAATTCTCTTTGCGTTAGATGAATGCATAGATTCGTTCAAAATCACATCTAATTAACTTGTTCACACACTCTTTTTTGCACAACTCACTCAACTTCTCTTCAGATCTGTGAAATTAGTTTTTCAAAGTGTCTCTGATTCAAATAGTTTTTCTAAACTGTTTAAGCTTCCGCAATAGTTGGCATAGATCTATTCAACCCCCCCCCCCCCTTCTAGATCTTATCCACATCTTTCTCGATCCTTCAGAATGATCATATTGTTATAGGAAACACTAGCCTAGATTGGAGCGAGATTTCCATGTCACTTTTAGGTGATGCCTCAAAGTCCACTAGACGAGGTTATGTGAAGTTGTCTTGGTTGCGAGATGGGTTTGCAATCATATCAGGGGATGCACCAGAGGAGGTTATTATTAGACATACATGAACATTCTTGTTACATATTTTGAGTTGTACTATTTTCAATGATAAGACAGACAACTCAATACCCCTAATGTATCTACTCCTACTTGAGGACTTTGATCGAGTTTGGAGGTGCTTATGGGGTAGTGCCACACTTGCTTACCTCTATCGTCAGTTGTCCATTACATGCAAGTTGAACGCCAACGCTATTTATGGTTCATTTATTCTTATTCAGGTAAAATATCAATTAATGAATGTTGTCGATGCTTATGTATAATTGTACTCATTTGTGGCTTTACTTTTCAGTTGTGGTCTAAAGAGTGACTACATGTGGGACGTCATGATATTACAATACATCCATTGACATAGGACACGTCGTTGGTCACAGGTACATGTGAAATTAATTTGCTTATTGTGTAACCATTTAATTTCAGAAATTATGTTAACTTACAAATCAATTGCAGGTGGAATGTTTTGAGATAGGAGATAGACAACCCATGACATGTTTTGAGGCTATACAGGTCGGAGCTTGACCATTAGGGTGACTATCAGGTAAATGTCACAAAATGTAGCTACATATAATGTCCCTTAATGCTGTATTATACTTATATTATATATCTTCATGACAGGTTAGGTGGGAGCTATATAGTTTAGACATATTTCTGACATTACCAACAGTTTTTAGAGAGGGGTTTGACCTTTGAGTTTCTCAAATACCTCTTATTTGTTTTGCTATTGTTGAGATGTATGTCTCAGATAAAATACTTAGGCAGTTTGGTAGAGCACAACCTATTCTCGATGTTGTTGATCCATTACATCGTATCACACGAAAGGGACGTGAGCACATTGATTGGACTACATATTTTGCACATTTTGTACAGATGCGGGATGCTTAGAGAGATTATATTATACCTGCCTCAAACACATCACTTGACGTTGGTAGGAAGGAGTATATATATTGGTATTGGTCCATCATTAGGCGGTTCATTGGTCGACCGAATTTCAATTATGAAATGTGTTATGAGCCACGCGACCACATAGAGAGGACTTTGGTGGAAGGTAAGAGACATCTACATATGATGGTTTTTGAGGGCCTTTGAGATAATATGTTATCAGACTGTACACACTTTAGATATATAGTCATGCAGTCATACATTGAGAGTGTGTTATCTCAAGTTCAGTAGATAGATTCATCTACGCCAAATATAGGACTTTCAGAGCCATTTGTAGGAGTTTTAGAGCAGTCAGATAATATAGGACCATATTAGTTTCTCTATGTGATTCAACATTTTTCACAGCCATCTCTGTATAACGTATGAGCTTCACATATACTGATATATGAGGTGATGTATATAGATGAGATCACGCTCTCACAAACACCAGAGTCCATAATCAGCACATATTTGTCATAGATGTTTGGTTATCACACCAGAAGAGTAGAGTCAGTCTGAACGTCAGCCATAAATATTAGGTATGATATCAGAGGACATAGATTATGAGACCGCACAACCACAGTCAGTTGATGATATCTTAGTGCCTGAGACACAGCCACATGCATGGTCAAACACAAGGGTTGATGCTCGTTGTGAGGCGCAAGGGCAACGTCATAATCATGCTCGATGATCTAGAAAGGGTAATAAGAGATGGTTTTCACAGTTCTTTTGATCTATATACTTCTTATGTACTAGATGATTTTGTTGTATTTGTATTTTCATAAATTATTTTGATGTATTTATACTTTCACATGTTATTTTGATGTACTCGTGGGTTGGACATGTTAAATATAATCAGGAGTTGAATAAGTTGGACGTGTTAATTGTGATTTTGACATGGTCTTCATTATTCTGGGATGAGCAACTTCTTCCGTTCTTTGTTTTCTTGAAACTTCATATTTTGTGAGGATTTACATATATGAACACTCCCTTCCGGTGCTCTCATCTAAGACAAAAAAAAAAGAAAAAAAGAAGAGAGGAGAGAGATGTCTTTGTAATCGACAATGGCTATCTAGGGTAGAAGACTATTGGAAATGATGGGATAAAGACTCTTTTTTTTCTGTTCTTTAGGTATTGGCATTGCTAACTCTGACTTTAGTTTCGATGTTGGTAAAGTCTGTCTTATCAAACCCAACGCTAAAGTTGGGTTTGTCAACGTCAACTATTAAGGAAGATAATTAGTCTTTTGTCACATGATCATTAACTTAACTAAGTGACAAGTTTAGTGACTACTTTGAGAAATATTTTTATGACATTATTTTAATAATAAAATAATAAAAATATAATTATTTAAAATAAAACCCCCAAGATTAAATTATAATAATATCTTGACTAAAAATAAAAAATTTAACATAAAGAAATTATAAAATCAGGAAGAAAACACTTCAAAAGCACACGGTGGGAGGAGCAACTCTAACCAGACTCAGCAGCAGCAGCTAGGGTTTGGGAATGGCTGTCGCGGGGCGTTTGAGATCTAGCATCCCCCTGCTCCAGCAGATTTTGGGGGCCGAGTCGATCCTCGTCCGTCGAATCGCCGGGAACCCCACCTCGTCGCTTTCCCAGGTAAATTGGGCACCCAGTGGAATTCTTTTGTTTGGATTTAGGACCTGCTTTTAAAGACAAAACTTTTCTCGATTTCCTCGATGGAGGTGGGCATGATCTCTGGTTTTGACGCATCGAGTACTCGATTGGGTTTGGTTTTCTGGTTCTATCTAGTGATATTTAATTGTGAAATTATACTTGTTTCCGCTATGGATCCGGTTTATTTCAGATTTATGTACGATGTCTTTAGTTACGTCTATTTTCTCTTCTTGCAGCATTTCAGAAACTATGCAACTGAGAAGAGCTCCAAGGAGGCAAATGTCAAGGTAAGGTGATGTTTCTTGGGTGTCTCCTTCGTATTTTTTGAGTTTGGCAATTATGGGCAGTAACTGCATCTTTTGGGATAAAATGTTGAATCTTTTGTTTCGTATATTGGTTTAGGAGTTTATATGTTACCTAGATTGACAATAGAAAGCGGGTAGCTTCGTTTTCTAGGTCCCGTGTTTTCTCGAATTTCATTTTTTTCTGTTTGGAAACAATCCTGTGCACTTATGGACAACATGCCTATTTTGTTCTCTGTCATCGTAATTTTCTTGTAAAAAGATTCAAATTTGTACAGGTTCCTTCTTGACAGAGATTCTCGTTGCAAATTATTTATCTTGGACTCATTTTACCATCATTCCTGTTCTTGCGTCCCCTTTGTAGGTTTTACTCCCAAAGAAAATTTGAACGGCAGGATAGAATATTTCCTCTTTTTGCATTCTTCTTATTGCTCCTTCGATTCACTCTGTCCCTCTAAGTGACCTGATCAACTTATATTTTAAATGATGTTGATGTGTTTCTTTGCAAAAAAAAAACGTGTTTTCAAGACTGTTCTTTGGTGTAAATGTTGTTATGTCATTCAGGTGAGAATAGCATAAATTTGTATTTTGGTTCATTTTTATGCTACAAGGAAAATGACGAATCACCAAAAGCAATGGTTACTTTGGTGATTTGCGGCCTAATGGCAAGGCTGCTGATTCTAAGTTATTTAACAAGACTTTTGCAGTTTGGAAGAGCCCCTAGGCTCAATGCCACTTATCACTTGTAGGAAACAGTTATTGTCTATCTGATGTCTACAAGAAGCCACCTATCATATTTTCCTTCAATTGAACTTCAAAAAATGTCTTATAATTCTATCATTCTTCTCCATTGAAGAAGAAACCAGACTTCACTCCTTACAGTGCTCCCAAAGCTCAGGAATTGGCAAAAAGCATTTGAAAGTTCTCTTACTCTCACTTAGGTTATGTGTGAGTCGTAAAGAGAAGAAAAAACTGATCATTACCGTGATGGTTGATGACTCAAAACTAATCAAGTTATTGCTTGTTTGCAATTAATTTCTACTTAATGGCAACATTGTGGCTTTATTTTTTTTCAGGTGCCACTGTCATTGTTTGGGATATCTGGGAACTATGCATCTGCTTTGTTTCTTGCAGCATCGAAAGTTAATTTATTAGACAAGGTTGAGAGGGAGATATTAGTGGTTGTTGAAGCTTCCAAAAAGAGTCCTGTGTTTTCCCAGTTTATAAAAGATTCATCTGTACCTGCGGATGTCAGGGTGAAAGCAATGCAAGAGATATTCTCCGAAGCCGGCTTTTCAGATGTCACGAAAAATTTTCTAGGTAATGAAATTTCATAAAAGGTCTTTTGAAATTCTGTTGAAAACATTTTTTTAATTTTAGTTAAATACGTTGTTATTGGCATGATGCTTTCATCCTTTAAATTCACTGCCATGAATTAATACCTTACATTTTCCAAACTAGTTATCTTACCTTCGTGCTTAGTGTGGTTCTAAGTAATTCTATTCAGAAATATATGTCTTTATTCTAATTAATGACTGATATCCGCAATATCAAATAGATAACTTTGGTAACGGTTAATTTTAAATGTGCACTTTCAAGGGACCTCAGTACCAAAATTTTATGTGTGATACATTATAATAAAACATTAAGCAAAACCCTAAACCAAATGACATTGGGCAAGAACTGTGGAATCATGATAAAAAGATATACCTAGTATGGTCTGTTGCAACAAAAAACAGACCAGTAAGATTTGATGTTGGTCGTCTTTACTTTGGCTGGTGTTTTAATTACATTCTTGTCATTTGAAGACAGATTCTATGTCGTAGTTACCATTGTCATCATCGTCGAAACTTCTCGTATTTGTTTCGAGTTGGTACACTAACCTTATCCAGTAACTTTATTTAATCTTATGTCATGTTTGCAGTTAAACCTAGAAAGTTCATGTCTTGGATTATTTTGTTGAATATCTTATGTTAACTCTGAGATGGCGGGATGTTATTAGGAAGGACATATTGGCTTCTTGGTTTTAAACACTAATATAGCACTTCTTCTTTTTTGGAAAATGGGTAGTACCACATGTATATATTGAGAAATAGAATGAGAATGTACAAGTATAGGTGTGTCAAAACCTCAAAGAAAGACCAAACCCCCAGCACCTATACATCAATGACACCAAGGCGGTGTAAAAGACACCAGTCTCCAAAGCACCAAAAATAGGAGACATTGAATGGTTTGCAGTGACAGAGATCCCGCCCACTCCTTGACCCTATCCCATACAAAGTGAGCCAAAGCCTCCTCGGAACATGAATATAGCACATGATAGAGGTCTTTGGCAGAACGAGATTCATGTAGCCAACCCCAAATAATGGGATAAGGCTCTGATGATGATGATTTTATGTTAGTTCTCAGGCCGTCTTGCTATCCTTTGCTTGAATTAGCTGCACCTTCTGTTTGGCATATAACTTGGGCAGTAACACATATGTTTAAACAATCTAAACCTTTTTTTTATAAGATTAATGTTGTTTAGAGCTATACTAGCAGTCCATGTATAAGTTCATTCTGAATCTACTCCTTTCTAGTTTTTCAGCACAGCCATTTCAACATTATCATCTTTACCTTGAGTTTTCCATATAGGTGTCCTTTTTGTTTTTCCTTATCTCCTAAGCCCCAACCTTATAAATTTTCATTTCGCAATAAGTTTTCCAATCTCCTCCATTTTTAAATAATGAACAACTATATGTATCCTCTAATGATGTAGCAATTTTCTCTCTTTTGAAATCCTTTAGAAAAAGTATAGTCAGCTAGCTCATACTAACATCAGTTGTGCTTTTCCAAACCTTCAATGTGTATAACATCTGGTCATAGGGCCTTATGTACTTGCATATTTTTTTCTTAGAGCATCATTTACTAATTTGCCAAGTGTATCACTTTTCTTAGTTAACTGATTTATATTTTCCTCAACTGGTGGCATCAAAATTGATCCTTGTGTAACACCTTGTCAAAATAAAAATCAGTGCACCATTTTCCTTTTATTGGTAAAATCATTTGCCAGAAGCTTTGTCCCTCACTCTTCATGCTTGTTACATTGTCATAGCTCATCTTGCAGGCATTATCATATATTTGAATGCTATCTTAAATTTTGTTAGAGAATAAGTATTTTAGTATTAGGATTGTTATGAATCTTGTATTTCAAGGTTCCTTTGCAAATAGTAGTTTTGGTACTATGTTCTAATAAATATCTTTTTGAAGGTTTTCTCAATGTGGTAGGAAGAGGGATTAGCTTACATTAAATTAGTGTTGGACCCTAAATTTTTTTGATATTTGTATTTTATTTGCAGTAGGATTAAGTTTAAAGTTCTATAATTCTTTTTCATTGATGTTTTGAAATGGAGAATTGATGTTTAATATTTACTAAACTATTATTCAAGATTGAAATTTGTTGTTTTCTAACATTGACGTTCTATTTTGGATGAGTTGGGGGGGGACTGCTATTCAGAAAGTCAACATGACAAAAGAGCAAAACAGGAAGAAGGGTTAAAATCATGCTAAGTCACATCTCACAGTCTGACAGATGCTTGTCAGACTTAAATCCTAGTTTGGCATCATTACTGTCATTTGATGTTAAGGCTGGTTAAGGATGACAGCAGGTCAAAAGGTGGAACAACTTCATGGTGAGTGTTCTAGTTATCTACTAGACTAGTTGAGGGCACTGGTTTGTCAATATGCTATAACCAGAGCAAAAGAAGATATGGAAGAGATTAAAATGCGAAGACTGAGGGTGGATGGCGACAGTGGGTGATCAGAATGACTTTTTCTTAAAAGTTCTATTCCAAGTTGACATGTATCATTTTCTTAATATTTTGAACAATTATTTTCACTATATCTGCAAATTTGCTTGTGTTGCAGTTTATCTGGTATAAGCAAGACCTGTGAAATGGACAAAATCTTAGGTTCCAATTCATAGAAATTGAATAACCATGCAGTCTGATGCCAGTTGTCGTTTGGTCTGCGTTCCCACTGATGCGGAAGGAATAAGCTAAAAACTGGCAGACTTCTAGGCAATTCAAAGGCCCAGGAAGATCAATGGCTTCATATTTAACTTGTGATAGACTTGATTTGTCTTTCCTTTCCCTTCAAGTCAATGTGAATATGTGACTGTGGTTTGAGGCGCCAAGTCTAGTATATGCTCGTGAAAGGCCATAATTCTTATTTCACATTTATTTGTTGCATATTCTCTTTATAAGTGGTCTTATATGACATTTACGCTCTCTTCCTAATGTTTCAGATATTTATCACATGGTCTTAACATGCTTTGACTGTAAGCTTTTTAGCAAGTGTCTTTATGTGATTAATACTAATTTCATTTGTCTTTGAAAAGCTGTCATGGCTGAGAATGGGAGGCTTAGGCACATTGAGAAGATTGTCAAGAGTTTTGTGGATTTGACTATGGCTCACAAGGGGGAGGTGAAAGTTACTGTGACAACTGTCATTGTAAGTTCCTTCTAGAAGATTATGTTGATGATGAATACCATAATTCCTGCTTCCTAGAAATCTTATACAGGGAAAAGTTTTTGCAGTACATGAATATATTGAAGAGCTTGTCACTATGAGATGTGCTCTTTAGCTTGTCAGAATTTGGTATATCATTCATTGGTATAAAGTACCATTAAACATTTGTAAGCCTTATTGTGGAAGAATATGCATATATTGGCATGTGTGCTTGTTCACTGCTCTTCATCTGTGTTCACTTAGTCCCTGGACATGTTGACATGCTAGTGTAAGAAGATAAACATGAATTATCTGCAGAATTGTCAGATATTCAGTGTCTGTCTATTTTAGGCTTGATGTTTTTTGTTTTCGAGTAGCTGCCATTTATCTTGCATTCTGATCTTTGTTGTTTCCAATCATTAATGCTCACCCATCTTTCAGAAGGAAAAATCAGATCAAAGAGAAACAGAATGAATTTTGTGCGGAGTGTTGGTTGCGTTGGCTGTGAGACCAGGAAGATATTTTCAAACCACACCTGCTAAAATGATGAGTTCATACATGGCCTGTGGTGGTGGACTACCCTCCCCAACTTTACCTGGCAGGCTGGCACCATCCTGGGTTATCTTAGAAATTCAGAAAAAAATCAAAACAGCATGCTTATCCTAATCTGGTTTTTTTTTTTTAACCGAGCCATGTAGAAGTCACTAAAAAATGAGAAGTTACAAATGCTTGAGAAAACAAAAGCTGCGTATCTACACAACATATGTTGTTGAAGGCGAAGTCCAGTTTTACGTAGTTGCAGCACTTGGTGCCATTTTTTGCTTTATATATTGATACTTTGGAAATTTGGGAAGCAATTTGACTCCTGCTTATGGTTTCTCTTGAAAAGCTGGCATCACTTTATTTTACTAAACTTAATGTACCAAGCATACATGTATATTGATCGGTTGAAGCTGAATATGGCACAAACCTGGCTATCTGATAAAGGGTTTGCCACATCCATTTCAGTCACTTCCCTGAATCCCTCTGCAGACATATTTCCTTTGAGTATTTTTCTATCATCTTTCTTGCTGTTAAAATGTGCCGCCATTGTCATTTTGCATTGTTTCAGATTATTTATATGTAGGTCTTTATATTTTCAGCCTCTTCCTGCTGAAGAGGAGAAAGAACTGAAGCAGACACTGCAGGATATCATTGGACATGGAAAGACTGTGAACATAGAGCAAAAGGTACTGCATATCAAACCATAAATGAAAATTTATGTTATTGCCAGAAGCTAAAACCCCATTCTTTTATCAAGCCCACAAAGCAGCCTAGAATTTACCATCATTTTGTTCTTCGACATGAATGTAATTTACCTAAAATTGGTTCGTTTTGCTATTAGTTGATTTATAGTACAAATTGTCGCCTAGCCTAGAGAATGAAGAAACTCTGTTTATCAAAAACCTGCCAAGGTGACAGGAGAGCTGGAGTCTCCAGCAATGAAAAAGCCATGGATCGTTCGTGAGCTTCTCTGAAAGTAAATAGTTCCTACCATCTGGTGGGCCAATTTCTGAGGCCTTCCAATTTATGTAACACCAGAAAATGTCAATTGCCTGCTTGCTTTTGATACTGGGATATTACTGACTATCTATATCCAAGGTTTTCAGATCTGGAACTGGTCCCTGAACCTGTGGTGCCTTGTTCTGATTCATGTGGGAACTGAACTGGTTCCCTTGTTTAGGGACCAATTTCCATCGGTTCCTTCATATATTTCTATATTATGTTATAAAAAAGAAGACTAAAATGTTAATCAGGTCATTTGGGCTTTCACTGGATCAAGTCATTAAAACACCTAAAAAAACATAGTCATCAATTCTACCACTAACTAGATTATGTGAACTGACTTATTTATACCTTCAAAATAAATAGAAACAATGAAATAAAGACTAATCATAAAATCGTCCAAGGAACCACCTTTTCTTGACTAGTAATAATCTTTTCTTGTTTTCTTTTCAATTTTCCCAGTTTTCTAACTTTGTTCCCCAGTTTTTCTCCGTTTTTCATTGTCATTTCCATTTTTTTCCTTGAAAAACAATCTGCTGCTCCAACCCTGGAACTGGCTGAGCCACACCAGTGGCCTTCAACCCGACTTTGTTCAGCCTGGTCTGGTCCAGACAGCCAGTTCTGCAGACCATTTCATATACGTTTGTGGTGTCATTGTGGCCAATGATCCTATGACATGCTGTTTATCTCCAAAAAATTTGCAGCATGGCTTTCTGGCTTTCTCCATAATATTCATAAATCCATTTTTCCATGTGCTTATTTCTGCTGCATTTTGTTTATTTCAGCTCTAGTCACAAATTTGCGTCATGTCCCAACATAATTCTCATAATTCCTACACATGCAGGTTGATCCCAGCATCCTTGGGGGGCTCGTCGTCGAATTTGGGCAGAAGGTTTTTGACATGTCGATAAAGACGAGGGCCAAACAAATGGAGAGGTTCCTGAGGGAGCCCATCAACTTTGACAGCCTTTAGACGCTTCATTGCTGCGGCAGCGGGAACTAGGATCCTCTTTTGCCTCATTTTATGTTCGCTGCAGCTTCCATCATTGTTGGCAAAGTCACATCAATCTCCAGGTTCCCCATCACTGCCCTCGAAAATAAAAGTTGTAGAAGATGAAGGAGCTGTTTTCACCTTTGTTTTCAAAAGGTCCTGTGGGGATCCGCCGGTATTTTTATGTGCCACTTCTTCTTCCCAATCATGAGTTGTGGGGACTTGTTTTTAATGTTAGTTTCTGCCCTCTTTTCCTATGCATTTATACGCTTGGGGTTCACTGTACTTGCTTCTGCTTTGGAATAAAAAGGAACCTGCTTCCTTAGCAAGCGATCCAGTTGGTGTCACAGTGTGGACCTGGTCCTTGCTGCTGCTTTATTCTGGTTTGCTCCCTTGCAAGCAAAACATGTGGGTACGACCACCTTTTGCACTCTGTGTGGAGAAAATTTTCAAACACAACGTAGCCACCAGCTGCTTCTTTTTTCCTTCTCTCTTCTACTGGACTGTGTGTGATGGAAGATGGAAAAATATTCCAGTTTTGCCAGGAGTCCCAAACTGTATAGCTTAACTTCCAAGTTTTCGCTTTGGTTTAACACATTACTCTGTCTTAATGAGGAGTTTACTTGGGCCTCACGGCTGGTGATGAGCATGGGCTCTCACATTAAGGCAGGTTATACATACACCATCTTGTGGCTTTTTCCATGGCCAAATCCCAGTTGTGAAGGAGCATATGGGCCCTTCATGTTCCCACCTGCCAATCGTAGAGAGTTATTTTTTACCATTTCCCCCCTCGGGAAGAAGTGGATGGTTCCATCAATCTATAAGATGAGTACAGGTGGTGCAATCAAGAACATGGAATCTATACACCTCCCCCCACCCCCCCACCCCACCAAAAAAAAAAAAAGTTACTGTAGATAGTGATTCCTACAAGGGGAAATGTTAGTTGCATGGACACAGGTAGTAGCTATATATTAGTGTAGATTTCACTTGCAAAAGTATTTAATGTTCTTAAATACTTTAACATAATCTCAACATGAATATTAGATGTTTTACATCATTTTTTGTGAAATTATTTGTCAGTTTTAATAGGTTAAAGAGTGATAAATAATTAATTAAGAGAGATAAATAATTATGCATCTCAAATAAGAGTATTAAATATATTTACATCATTTTTAATAAAATTATTTGTCACTCTCAACTCGCAAAGGGTGACAAATAACGAGTTCAGTATGATAAATAGTAAATAATTTATGGGATAAATACTTTTTTACATTGAGAATATTGATCTATATATGAAAAAAGAGGGGAAATTGGTAAGGCACACATGGTCCACTGATATTGTATACGACAATTTTAACATAATATTTTTTTATCCAACTATCTAGGTAATAAATATTTCTCTTTGTTCGATTATGAACTGGTTGACCTGTAAAATGTTCTGTTTGGGGGAATCTAAAAAAAATGTCAAGTATGAATATAGATTCCATCATAGCCCAAATTAAACTGAGTTTTTTTTTTCAGTTAGTTTGGTTTCTATAAGAAAGTTTCCAAGCTAACGTGTATTTCTTTTTCTTTTCTCCAACGCTGCTCAGTCTGCATAATTTAGTTATTATATAAGTAATTTAATGTAGGTAGTGTGGCTAATAAAAAGATACAACAATTAACACGTATTACTATGGATTTGGGGCCACCTATCAAGGGGCCGTTCATGTTGATAGTTAGCTGCACATGAGGAGTAGTCTGGTTGGTGGGGTACGACTTACATCAAGAGGTTGTAGGTTTCATTCCCACCAAAAATAATTTTTTTAAAATATTTTGAAAGATTTATTTTTAAAGATTTCTTAAGATTTGAGATATGAGTTGATGGGAGAGACCCTAAGTATTAAAACTTGAGACCTCTGGATGGTAGTTTTGTTCAAGGTGACTTAGCCACTGAGCTGAAAAAAAATGTTGGTAGTTAACTTGTTCTCCACAAACTAGTCCCACCGACATCTCTGGCATTATAAGCTTAGCATGAGTCTCACAAACTCAGTGGTAAGGGGCTGTTTGGATTCTTTGGAATCATGTTATAAACACAGTTAAAATTTATCATAAGCTTGTTTTATATTAAAACCTTATTGTGGAGACTTAAAAAAAATAAGTTTTCGTAAATTCACTTGAGTTTATCATAAACTTAAAATCACCCATAAAAATGCTTTTTGTAAACCTACAGTGAGTGGAGAATCAGAGTTTTGGCGCAAACTCACTTAAGTTTATAAAAACCTGTAAATATGGGTTAATATATGTAAAACATGTTTATAATAAACATGTTTATCATAAATATATTTTTGATAAACCTATTAGTTTTGATCAAAAGTTGTATGCTTGGATCCGAATAGGCCCTTAATTAATAACCGAGGTGATGGTGCATCTTTTTTTTTTTTTTGACACAAGGTGATGGTGCATCTTTATCATCTAGCCAACTCCTGCGCCTTGATGCACATTTAAGTTATAAGTCTCTCCTTTCAAAATGTACATAAACCCTAGCTAGCATGGGTTGTGCGGAGACTAAAATTGACCCATGATTGAGAACGCTGTTCATTAAATCTACATATATGATTATTAATGTCATATATATATACTAATCTTCCCTGTATCGTTCAAATTTTATCAGATATGTCTCGTAAGAGAGAGAACCTTGATTATTAGTAGGGCTGTTCATAATACGGTTCAAACCGTAAAATCGAACCGAACCGGCCAGTTCGGTTCGGGTTGAGAGGTCTGACGGTTCAGTTCAGTTTTACATTGAAAAATCGAATGAACTGATTATATATTAAATATATAATATATATCAAAGAGGAGCACGTAGCCCAGTGGGCTAGCGCCTCCCATTTACTTGGGCAGCCATCTAAGCCATTAAAGTTTGTTTGTTTTTTTTAAATTTCGGTTCAAACCGAACCGAACCGATTATTCGGTTCAGTTCGGTTCAACCTTAATTTCGGTTCGGTTTCGGTTCACCCAAAAAGTGGGGTGAACCGAACCGAACCATGTTCACCCCTAATTATTAGTAACATGAAAATAAACTTATAATTTGTAAGGTTAAATGCACACGTACATATATAAACACAAACTTGCTTAATATTTGGGTCAGATCAGCAAAGTTGATTTCAGGATATAAGACCTGATTTTTCGGAAGAAAGCTATTATATATACATGATACATGCATCGGCCTTAATGGACTTCATCACCCTTGGAAGAGATAATTTGATGAAAGAACAAATGTTGTCCATTTTTTTTTCTATCTTTGTCCGCCACACTCATTGGCATTTTTAAGTCTTCAATATTAAATATTAAATATTTTTCAAAAGTTATAGTACGTTAGTATTTCTCATTAAAAGTGAAAACCACAAGGAAGGGATATAGAAAAGGCAATCAATATTTAGATGTTTTTATCCTTTTGCTAAGCCTAAAAATTAAGAAGGGTGCATCGCCTTCCAAATCCACAATATTTTACCTTATTAATTAATGTAGAGAATGTGTACTCAATGAATGAATGACTAAGTAGTTAACACCTTTCATGTATATATACCTTAATGATTTAAATGCAAGTCCCTTACCCCTACAATAAAATATATATACATAAATGTGTGGGTATATATATATTAATGCAATATATTGATGGATGATTGCCTTCCCAACATTACCAGAACACATCAAATTTATACAAAACGAAAAAAAAATCTACTATCCCTATGCATGATTTTCCAGAAGATAGAGGTTGAATCCCAAAGTGCAACTATGATCACCGTGAGCGTTGTCCCATAAATCCAAAGTTGGTATGCGTAATAGAGGATTCAAAACTGTATTTTTTTTTTTTACTTTTTAACTGGCTGTGTGCCTAAATCAACCTTCTACAGGTTGGTGCTAAATACCTGACAAAGGTTAGTTAATTACTTGAGACAGTAGAAGATCCCATAAGCAAATAGTGACGATGCCCATATTATAGCTAGGTTAGTGCTAAATAAGGCTTCTAACTTTGGTAAAAAGAAGATCAAATATTATGTCATTTCTCACACATAAGAGGAAAAAAAAAAGTCCATACATACAGTAGAATATCTTTAACATGATGATAATATCTGATGATGCGTGAGGTTTTAGTATGTCCCATAAAACTTATTGTATCCATGTAAAGGTTTGTTTTTTTCTCTGAGAAAAAGGCCATCTTAAAAATATGAATGTGTTTTATTAATTTATAAACACATACTTATTCTAAATACGGGGTGTAACTATGTCTCTACAATATTTAGATAACTCTTTATATGCATCTTAATTTACAAAAGAATAGTGCATGCCCAACACTTTATTAACGTTATAGTTGTATTTTGTAGGTTGTACGGAACGCCTTATATTCTACTCTCACTCTAAGAACATGGAAATTGGTGAATCACAAATATCTGCTTCTTTGATATTTTTTTTTTTTTTATCATCATCATGTTGTTCTTGTCCTATCAAATTTGAGAAATATTTTTTACCCAGTCATCAGATAGAAAAATATGTGTGAATTGTTCAGACGTCTACTTCATTCATCAGACGTCGGATCTCATATGCTTCAACTCGGCTTTAACAATCGATCGGTTTGATATTGAACATTTCTCATCAAATTTTTAGAGTATGATATCATGAATGATTAAAAAAAAGTTTGACAAGAATTTTCTAGTACTACGTTACTTAGCCTGGCCTTGACCATAGGCGTACCTACATACAATCCAGTGGGGTCACGTGACCCCAATAAATTTTTAAAATTTTATTAAGGGGTTCAAAATTTTCCATTATATTAACTTTGGTTAGAAATTTTTTAAATAATGTGACTCCACTGAATTTTTAAAATAAATCTATAGATACACCTTATTTATTGAGGTGACTTCACTGAATAAAATTTATGCGTCCGCCACTGACCTTGACTTAGCTAGCTAACTAGCTAGCTAGAATGATGGTTCAAGAACTTGGATAAATTAATTAAACTCCTACATGGTAAAAAGCTAGATGTGTGGCAATGGATTAGGTCAAGCAGGGTTAAAGTCGAGTCACAAGTGGAATTTATAATCTAACAAGTATAAATCGTTGAACCTTAATTTAGCCTGATCACATGGCTTTAGAGCACTATGGCCTATAACTCATCTGAAACAATGCTATCTAGCTAGTCAAGCCGATTTAAGGTGGGTTATGGTAAAAAGTATCGGTGTGTGTTGGGTTGGTAGGTCCATAGGGTCAAATCATTCTCTCTCCTGATCAGTAATGTTACGTTGTGTAAGATCTAGAGGGTTAAGTCATCGGATTTGACAAACTAATCAATCCATATAATGTGGTTGATAACTAAGTTAAAAAAGTGATAGTCTGATATTGGTAAGAATAAAATTATAGAGATCTAGGTCGCGAGTTCAATATTTAGAAATATCACTTGGGAGAAGATTATTGGTGCATGATAGGTTTGGAGGGTCAAGTCAACCTCTCTTCTCAATAACATTAAGTGGTGTGAAGTTTGGAGAGTCGAGTCACAAAGTTCTGACAAGTTTAACTTATATATAATACGGTTGAATAACGTTGCATGGCGTAAAATTTGAAAAGTTAAGTCACGAGATTCTGACAATTACTCTAATAATTGATAGCCAAATTAAAGAGGAAGATAATGATATCTATACACAACTCAAGTTCAATATCTTGACAATATATAATACTTTGACTAATAAGTTGAAGTGGATTTCAGTGGGATATGATCAATCCGATCAACCTAGTTGAAAGTAACAAAAAATTGAACTAGTCTTTCAAATTAAGCTTGGTAATGGGTTAGACTAAAGTTAACTCAGAGTTAACTCAAAACTAATTCAAAGAGCAGTTTGGAAATGTTACAAAGTTAACTCAAGTTTGTTAGACTAAAGGTGGATCAATATGAGTTAACTCACAATTTTTCAACCCACCTCTAGAGGTGGGTTGGAGTTAATGTGCCAAGTTAACTACTTTTTTGCCCCTCTGGTACACAACATTAATTGTTACTTTTTCTTTTCCCAACACGAAACGGATAGATTAAGTTCTGGTTTTGCTTGTGTGTTAAATTGGTTCATCCATATTGTCTTGTAAAATTATTAACACATAGTTTAAAGTAATCAAATTTATCTTGTCATATTGTTATATATAAGCTAATATTTACTTATCAAATAGTTAAGATCAGTGAAAAACAATTAAGTAATCAAATTTATCTTGTCATATTGTTAATAAATAAGCTAATATTTACTTATCAAATAGTTAAGATCAGTGAAAAACAATTAAATTATCTAATGTATGTTTAAAACTTAACTTAGGATTAAAGATAGATACACTTCACTTACTATTCAAATTTTTTAATGTATGTTTTAAAATATTTTTATATATGTCATGATCGCACTTCAAGACCAAGAAAGCTCAACTAAGGACAATGGAGTAATTAATGAATGCAATTATCAGATTTTTTTATTGAATAATAAATTCTGAAAATTTCAGGTAAAAATAATAATGTCAGTATAATGTACACAAACATATATATTTCGGATTTATCTGTTAATATACATGACATCAGATTTTTTTTATAACATAAAACTATTCACAGATGAAAGAAATTACAAAAATGAGATGACGATGAGTGTAATATAAGGATCGATATTTGAGGTATTAGAAAAGTCAGAAATAAATTAACTCATTTTTTCTTACCAAAGTTCTTTTGAAAAAAAAAATAAGTTAACTCAATGTAGCTAAATGAGTTATCTAACTTGCAAACAAAATAAAAATGAATTAAAAGCGGGTTAATTTTAGCACCGGGTTAAAGTTAATTTTAATCTAATCCATTACCAAATTAAGAAGCCTAAGGGAGCCAGGTTAGATTTTGCCAAGAACCTTTGCTATCGAGTTGTAAGAGTAGTAACTGTATTAAGATGGATAGAGATTATAACCTATACAGTTGATCAGTGTCTATCTAAAGGTAGAGAAATATTTAGTGCACATCTATGGTGTGTACTAACTTGGGCACACTCATTAGGGTGTGCCATTTGTCCCTTAAGATTTGAAAAAAATAGATGGGAGAGATATTATAATCCTCAATAGAGAAAGGGCAATGCTTGGTGCAAGTGTGCACTAAGTATTTCTCCTAAATATAAGCTTTACAAGAACCTTCCAGGAAAAACAGTTAACACAAGTATCCTCTTTATCTAGTGCTACCTCCACCAAAAATTGTCTTAGAATATTGGGAGGGAGCTAGAGTAGAGGCCGGATAAATGAGCACTCAAGTGCGTAGATATCACACACACATATATGGATACATACATCCTTGATTACGTTGTCGTTTTAAACTCGTATATATAGCTGATTATTGCAACCATACAAAGAAATACATAAAGATTTAAAGGATCCAGGCGATCCAAACAACTTTGATAGAAACGAGATCGTTAATTATGTTCTCTTTCCCATTTCCTACGTTCTATATGTGTCCTTTGACGGCGATCGATCGAGCTCCATAAAATATAGGCAGGACGAGATATTGTGTGAAGTGAAAGCAAACATATATCTCAATTCGTTACATGACAAGCTTCTCTTCTCCTCTCTCTCTCTTCTCTCTCTAGATCTCTCTCTCTCTCTCTCTCTCTCCCCTCACACACACACACACACACACAGGGAGACATACACGACTACACAAGCAACCCTTCCATCTCTCTCTCTCTCTCTAAGACACACCCTCTCCCCCTCGATTCTGTAGGATGATTACCTTGTGAGTGAAGGGAGATGCATCAAAAAAGAGACTAGAGAGATGGAGTCAAAGACAAGAGAAGAGTCCCTCTCTTCCCAACCCCCGAAAACCCTCCCTTTCCCCTCCTTTCTTACGCATGTCCGCCTCCGGACCGTTTTCCCCCTCCCAACAACAACAAAAAGTTAAAAATAACGCACACAGACACACACATCTCTCTCTCTCTCTCTCCTTTCTCCAGGTTCTAAGCAAACCCTACACACGGCCATCACCATCATCATCACACCTCAAGCTTGATCGCCGCAATCCTCCTCCCCCGGCCCATCACTCCCCATGAAGCCTCCCCTTCTCCCCTCCCGTCTCCTCCTCTTCCTGACCTCTTCTTCTTCATATATGCATGTTTTGTATAAATACCTATCTGTCCTCCTACATCGACCACCCCCTCCAGCAACCTGCAAACGTTGGAGGCTCTGAAAAAGGGCAGCAGTAGTGGATCCTGTGGAACGCCCGCTTGCAGGAAGATGAGGAAGCCGGACGTGGCTGCAGCGGGCAAGGGCGGCGGCGCCAATAATGGCGGCGGCGTCACGTCGACCAAGCTCAGGAAGGGGCTGTGGTCACCCGAGGAGGACGAGAAGCTGGTAAGCTACATGCTGAGCAGGGGGCAGGGGTGCTGGAGCGAGGTGGCCCGGAACGCCGGGCTGCAGAGGTGCGGCAAGAGCTGCCGGCTCCGGTGGATCAACTACCTGAGGCCCGACCTCAAGCGGGGGGCCTTCTCCCCGCAGGAGGAGGACCTCATCATCCAGCTGCATTCCCTCCTCGGCAACAGGTCCGAGAAACTCTCTCTCTCTCTCTCTCTCTGCATCATGAATGCGTGGCTATATATCTTCTTCGCTTAATTACCTTCTGCGGCTCGATCGACAATAGTGGGGTTGTGGATAGTACTGTTGCACGGACGTACGTAATAATATCCATGCATGCAAGTGCTTGCTATAAGGATTTGCTCTAGCAATCTCACAACAGCTAAACTTATCTGAATGGGAAAAAATCTCCGTGTAATGGAGGCTCTCAGAGGAAAAGTTTAGACCAAGAAACGTCGTTCTCACTTCCCGGCCAGCTCCGTCACATTGTAACCATCGAGTTCTAGGCCAGTCTTTGCATCTTAGACATCAAATGTGACACTTATATCAATTTGTTCGTAACTTTGTATGCATATGGGACACATGCATCCGGCTTCAGGGGGACTCTCTCTCTCTCTCTCTCTCTCTCTCTCTCTCTCTCTCTCTCTGGTTTGCTCTCTTTTCTTATATCTACCGTTAGTCGTCTCGCGTGTCTGATATATATGTTCCAATACAAAACGATGCAGGTGGTCTCAGATCGCTGCACGCCTGCCAGGGCGCACCGACAACGAAATAAAGAACTTCTGGAACTCAACAGTGAAAAGGAGGCTGAAGAACCCCCTGCAGTCGTCGCCCTGCTCGACCTCTCCAAACCCCACTGACCCCTCCTCAGATCCCAGAGAAGCATGCACGGACGTCCTCACCTCGAACAACGCCATCTTTAGCACTTGCATGGGCACGCCGTCGGCCTCTTCGTCGTCTTCTCATGCCATGGCGGCACCGGCGCCGTACGGCCTGTTCGACCCCTTCCCTAGTACTCTTCCCGAGAACATTACTGCGAGAGCCTCAGAACTGATCAACACCGGCGGGTACTGCCTGGATGCCCCCTGCGGCTTCCCTCAGGTAGTTCTCGGGGATGGTCTCCAATATGGGAGCCTCGGACTCGCAGATGCCGGCTCCACCGGGGACGAGGGGCCATGCGAGCTCTTCGTCGACCCTCCATTGATGGAGAGCATGAGCTTGGGAGACGGCAATATCGATGGGTACAGCTCCATGGCGAAGAACGCGGAAGAGAGTTGCTACTACAACGGCAGCAGTACTACCACTGCAGGCTTCAGTGATTCTGGTGCAAACAGTCACCATTACACCTACGGAGGAGTCGATGAGCAGGCGCAGTCTCTGGAAGGGAAGGGGAACTTCTGGGGAGCTGAAAACAGTATGGGTATGGAGGTATGGCACTTGGGTGATCTGATACAAGATGTCTCTTCCCTCCCTTTCCTTGATTTCCATTAGCCAGCCCATTTGGTTTAGGGTTTCATTCATGATACTTTTATTACACACCCTGTTTCGCTTCTTTCTCCCATGAAGCCACAAAGACATGTACCTGTTTAGTGATCAGTAGCTGCTTTTGATGGGGCTGGGTGTTTAATTAACATACCTTTTTTTTGTTGCTTGGCTTTGTCCTTGCAAAGCTTCCTTGATTGCTTCATGAAACCAACCTCGATAGCTGTCTGTCTACACTTGAATAAAGGTGAACAGATGGAAGAGAATATTAACCATACATACAGAACTTACAAGGGTTTTCTTCTTTTTACCTGTAAAGTTTTCCTTTTACTTCATTTGTGTCTCTTTTTTTTTTCTCGTCTTCTTTTTGTTGATGTTGAGGAAGACAATTCGTTGTAAGAAGTATTCATGTTTGCAAATTAAGAGAGAAAGTGAAGTGATCCCATACAAAAGTTGTCGCCTTAATTTGTGCTATATATATATATATATATATTATATATATATATATATATATATATATATATATATGGAAATGTAACATTATAAATGAATGTATTTGAGAGAGTATCTCATATGTAGAGGAACAACAATATTTTTGTAGATGAGTACCATTCATCTATGAATGTGTATCTTAAAGATGATGATATATTGATATTTACTTGCAATGTTTCTGAAATGTACTGAATTATATGGACGGATGCAGGGTTAAGCCAGTGGGGTCACGTGACCCTACTGAAATTTTTTTGGGGTTAAAATGACCATGCAAATTATGTGTTTTGGGAGGTTTTATAGGGGAGTGACCCCACTGAAATATTTTTTTTTTGTTCAAATAACCATGTAAATTTTATGTTTGGGGGGGTTTTATAAAGAGTGACCCCACTGGACAAAATTTTTGGATCCGTCAGAAAGGCAGCCTTACGGAAGAGTTTATGAGAAATGCAGATTGTATATATGTACTTCAGGGTTGTTTCAGTACTACTGTTATGTTATAGACATTGCTTTTGATATTGCTGTTTGATTAAACTTGGTGCACGGTCTAATCAAGACTGTGTATTCAGTTTTTTTTATGCACAACATGGTTCTAAATTTCTTGCTTAAGTTAGAAGTTATAGTTAAGTAGCTTTGTCTAGCATTAACATCAACTTCTAATAATATATTAATGTCTTGTGTAATTCTACCCTATTGTAAGATTATACTCCTTTTCATAGGTGAAAACTTACAATAAGTTAAGACAATAGGACAACTTTTAGATTCCATGCTAATCGCTTTCCATCCCTAGCTTGTATCGTCTTATTTGAGTTTGGCACACGTTTTCATCATGCGAGTTGTTGGCCGTAAACGTTGGATATGATCAGGATTCTAAACGTTTTAGATCCATTTAGGATCCGGTATTATATATATCAGGAGTGTTGGCATATTTCTTGACACACTAATAATTATTCACCTGATATTGCAAGTATATATATATAAAGTTTAGGCCTAAAATCAAGCTCATTTATGATCATCTAGATTAGTGTTCAAGATAAATGGATTCATCTTAGGCCCACTAAATCAAGTGAAAATAAAGTAGGTAGGACATGACTATTGAATTTGAGCCATGAGTTGTGTCTAAAAGTAAGTAACAATATCCACAAGCTGTCATCATGAGTTGTGCCTATTAACTTTACTGATCAGTTTGACACATAAATGTGCCGAGGCATTTTTAATTGGTTTGCATCCATATATGCTATCAGACCCGCGCAACTTAAAGAGTCCTGAAACTATATGGAGGTCTTTGCACACTATACTGTGCAGCAAACAAATGTCTAGAAAATCTAACATATTTCTATATGATTGGTGTGCGTATATAGAAGGATGTACAGGACTTAGCTACAAGAATTCAAGAAACCCCCCATTAAGTTGGCATCGAGCCATATTTTTTTGAATGAGACGGGATCCCCTCAGTATCGCGTAGGAGGAGATTCGGTCAGTACAAAGTAAAAAAATGATATTTTATATTTCGATATCTGTGTAAAATATAAAAAATTTACACACAGGTGAACTTAAATATAAAATGTCAATTTTTACTTTGTACTGATCGAAATCCCCTCCTATGCTGAAGAGATTCCGCCTGCTTTTGAATAGATTGTACTGAAGAGAATTTTTTTTTCATATATATGAAAACATATTGTTGAAAATTTTCAAGTGAGAAGCTACCGTTTGAACTACTCTATATCTTAAAAAAAAAAAACTATTCAGCTAGCCCAACCCCCATCCACTTCTGCTGGATATCCCTTCAGAATTGAACTTTTCCATGTAATCATTGCATAGAGAGCTTTAGAAAGATTGGAAGCTTCCCATCCCCTCGATAGCTAGTACTTTCTCACCTGAAAGCAAGCGTAATCATCAGAACGGATCCAAGATATAGGCCATCGAGTATATACAGTACTAACCGTGTGTTCAGAGCATCGTCTCTGTGCCTCTCCTTACTTTCCCCTGAGGAGATATGGTGGTCCTATCAAAGAAGAGCACAAAAAGAAAATTTGGGATAAAAAAATAAGAGTCATGGGGTCTATTAATTTCTTTCTTAATTTACTCGATTTGCAATGATGAGCAGGTAGATAGTGGGTGCGTATAAGTTGAGGTTTTAGCCGATGGTACTCAGTACATTCTAAATCCTTAATTTAGAGAATAAAGAATCACGAGACAAATTTCTCCCAAGGTCTAAATTGGGAGGAAATAAATTTTTTTTAATTGAAAGATAAATTAATTAGAAGTACTTATTAGATGTTTAATTTATTTTCTAATATCTAACAGAGTTGTAACTCATTATAATAAACGTTATCTTCTATTACAGTATACGTTAAACTCTGTTACAGTAAAGATCTATATATCACGGCCAGAAACTCTTAATTAATTTACCTTAAATTAAATCATGTACTTAATTCCTTAACCTCGTACTCACTTCGCTACTGCTTGATCATAAAAACCTCACAAGCCACTTGTTGAAGTGGGTTTAATCCCATATCAGTTAAGATGGGCTGTATAACCTTGGGCCTTGCAAACTCAAGATCTTCATTTTTGTTGTTTGTAAGATGATATCTGAGTTAATGTCGACTTTCTCAAGTATTTTATCTTTTGATTTGCGCCACCTGCTCCTATCTAATTTCACGACCCATCTTAATTATGAGGGAGACTATGAAAAATACACATAATTTTGGACTCTTCAAACGCAACACTTAGATTTTGTTGTTTGTAAGAGCATTTCTAGCGGCAAGATCAGCAGCCAAACTAGAGTTTGTTGGCTGGCTGATCAAACCCCTCTAGTTCTTTGTACTTCCTGAGACTTATTATAACAACGTCCCAAGGTGGGTGCAGATTAATTACAACAGCTAGCCCTCCGGGACCCTTTGATAACCAATAATCGGATATAGGATAACTTCAGATAGAAAATCTCAACTCTTTTTTTTTTAACTTTCCCTTCTTTAAAAGCCAAAGATAGTTAAACTCATCAAGATAGAATTGAATAGTTATCATAGGTAATTAATAATAAGAGGCTTATCTGAGAAATTTTTTCTATCTAAATTATCAAGCTGGTTCAAAGCGGCGCTAATCCACGCGGATAAGCCCCTACTGCATGCCTATCTGGCTGGGAGAAGAAGGAATATTCATGAAGATTGAACTTAGCATCTGAAGACATCAACACTGATGAAAGGACATCAACCAGGGATTGATAAGGTCCGGAGGAAGGTCCATGGCCCTCTGGCAGCACCCATCCTGCAAATATAAGGTAGATTTCTGATAAGAGATTGAGAATAGCAAGTCAAGTACTTTCGATAGATAAGATAAAATTAATATAGTTAAAGCAACTGATGTTCCTGGGACAAGAACTAACACCAGTGTCTCTCCATAAACATTGTGATATAAACGGAGGTGGAAATCTCCTAGAAAATTGCATGTTTATCCAAGAAATTAAGGGAAATAATCAAAGGACCTGTATTACAAATTTGATGTATTTAGATGGGTGAGCTCCTTTTGAGGAAAGTAGAGACACATAGGTTCCAATCTATGAAGAACTCTCCAGTCGGCTTTAAAAATAGAGAAATGCTTTGTAGATAAAAAGCCGAGGCAGTTTGCTCGGCGCCCAACTCTCGACCAATCAAGTCAAACGTCGAGCAGGTGACGTAAGTTTTTTACCTATCACCCCCGAGTAAAAAATATTTCTCTTAAAGATGGACATTTTTTAGCCTGCAGGCTATATATGTTATCCTCCAGTCTCTTGTTGTCAAGGTTTCAGGCAAGGCATGTGAGGTCATGCTGCCCTCTCATGCAAGGATTACAGAGTTAAGAGATATGGGGTCTGGATCGGCCTGCAGGTCTGATACGACGATCAGATCTAGATCAGCGAATCCACTAGATAAAAGTGGTTCTTAATAAAATAAAATTCATACTTGTAAATGTAAAAGGTACTTACACAAATACAAAAATATATATTGGACATTTTTGTAAACACCATCATCATTTTTGTCCAATTCAGGTCGATTAGGACCAGTAGCTCCTGTTTTCATGAGTTTTTGTTCCATTTTTTTTTTAAAAGTCCATTGGCCTACATTAAAATGGAATGTAAGAATGGTCCCACATTATCTAGTGATAATAACAAAATAAGCTTAAAATGGTAGAATCCGATCTCATTCGTTTTCTTAAGATTTTGAGTGTCGTATACCCACGATAATAATGAAATAAAGCTTGGTTGAGGGTCAGGTCAGGTTGGCAGCTGGGAGGAAAAGTTTGCCCAATAAATTTAAGGATTTGAGCATTCAAATCCTAGCCAAACCTAGGTTGATGGGATAAATTTTCTTGGGTGGTTATTGATGTTCATGGAGATGATCAGATGATTATTATTATTATTATTATCACTGTGGAGAGTATACACTCCATGCATTGATAAGCTGAACCATATCAACAATATTCCGATGTTATGATCAGGATCAGCAAAAACAGTAACCAAATTCCTCAGATTTTGACAAACTCGGAATCTTTTCATTTGTTTTAAATCATGTCTTAAATCGAAAAAGAAGGGTCTGTTGCGGTGGATTACTTTCCAGAAGCTCAAATTCTCTTCCTATATATCCTGTAATAGTCTTATAATTATAAGATTGGATATTGTACCTCCAAACACCTGCACATGTTCTTAGACTGATGTAGATTGTCAAAGCAATCCAAATTCCAACAAACCCATGGCTTGAAGACAGAAGGAACAAGGAAATAATGCTGACAATGGCCACCAGAACCTGAGGGGAAAATTTTGGTTAAGCAGTGGAAAACATGGATTTTTTTTTTTCCCATCCAGCAAGAGGTCCAGGCAACTTACCATAGAATAAGCTGAATACACATAATCTGATGCACCAAAGTTGATCCCATCAAAAACAAAGGCCAGTGAGTTGATGGGTTGTGTGGCAGCCACAAACTGAATTAGAAGTTTGAAACAAGGATCTTAGTCAGTGTACAACTTTCCTCTCAAAGAAAACTGCAAGAGGATAGCATGTTCCTTGAAACCAAGTTTGCAAATTAAAAGAAACATGTGCTCATATCGTGCTACAGGATCAACATGGAGTTTATTTTTCACAAAATACTCCTTCTGTTAGGGAAAGAAGTGAAATATACCGGTAAGACAGTATGAACTAGTTTCAGCACATTTTTGTCTTTTGAAAATATTCCTGATCCAAACTGCATTCCAATTCCAAGCAGAGCAGAAAGCACCAATCCCAGAACAACACTTAGCTGGAACATCAACAATGATGGTAATTAAGGAATTAATAAGACCAAGTAAAAAAAAATTCTGCAAGAATGTGTACCAATGCACCTGCAATACACGAGATGCAGCAGCTACTACTTTCTGATGATCTCCTCTAGCAAATGAACTGGCTAGAATTGCCTGGGAAAGAATTCGAATTCCTTAAATCTAATGTTCAAACAAAGGAGAAGGCATGGAAAAATAACTAAATGATGTCTTTTTTTCCATGAGCTATCAACAGATAGCTGGCTTATCATATGACATGCTGTAGACAGTGTCCAAATTACTCAGAATGGTTTTATAACCTGTCCTGCAACAGCCAACCCATCAGCAAGAAGAGATGTTGACAACCAAACTTGCAAGCAAATCTGAAAAGCTGCCATGGGAATTGGCCCACGGTGAGCAGCCACTGATGCTGACAATGTTACACAGAAGGAAACAGCTATGACCCTAGCTAGCAAGAAAACGCCTGCGCAAATCAAAAGTTCTGTATTAACCCGGGCTAAAGAAAACATAACAACAAAATTCTTGAAAAACAGAAGTATAATGATCACTAAAACAAAAAAATAGTAAGGTGGTTAAACAATAGAAAGGGGGTATTCAACAGGTATGGCAATAGTTCTTGTTCTCAAAAAACAATCTTCTTTTCATTACACCTGCCTTCCCAAAGAATTTTGAACTTTGGACTTGGGTTATGTTTCTGCAAGAAAATTAGGACTTGATCTTGGCCCAACTAGAATGACATGCAGTACCATCTAGGAAAGTTCAGAGTCTTAGTCTGTTGCTTCATGGGTATCTTTATACTTTGGAATTAGGAGGCAATTTGTCACTTGCTTCTTGTGACACTTCAATATCAGAAATTACTAAAAATAAAATTTGTTATACATTATATGTCAATTATGCTGGAAAATAATAACAAATTTCTCTTTTTTCTGGTTGTTGTTCAGTTTATTCTTTACTTTTTTTTTACACTGGGCTTATGATTTTTCTTGGCATGCCTAATAACTTTCTGATCAGTCATGCAGAACTGCTACCCTTTTGACTCCAATCTGTTCAGGTACCTCTGTTCATTCATTGTTCTTCCATGTTTCACCACCAATGTAACATCTATGACCAAGAACTCCAGGGCCACATGGGCAGTGCAGTAACTAAGAATGTGCACAACTGTAAGATACAAAAAGGTAGCCATGCCTAGCTAGGAGAAAGGCAAAGATGAAGATGTATCCTATGAATGAAAAAAAATGATCTTACCACATGTGAGAAACCGACTAAATTTCAAATCTTTGATGGTTGACGGCATTATTTTGACTCTGTTGATTAATCGCAATAGGAGTATTCCTGAGATAAGATATCTTCAATGCCAAATGCAGTTAGAACACTAATGAAGTACACTTGAAAATGTGAAACTTGTCAACAGATGCATAAAGGTAGAAAGAGAGCACAAACTGGGATATGACGTGAGCAATGGCTGCACCAGTGACACCCAGATCCAAGACAAGTATAAGGATTGCATCTAAGATTGTATTGGTCACATCTCCTGCCACTGAATTCCCAAACAAGAAAAGAATGTATGTTTAAACTATGAGAGCAGAGCAATAAGAAAGAACCAAAGGAAGAGAATGTAAAATGATAACCAATCAACATCCTGACACAATAGTAGAAAAAATCTACTTGGAGTTTTGACTGGAAAAATAAAGTTAATTTTGATATGAGAAGATGGAAATTAGTTTCCTTCCTTCCTGATGATCTTCATATCTTGTCTAGAACATGTTTCCAAAGCTGGGTATTCGGGGTGATGGGAATTCACCCAAACAGTTAATACTCTGTTAACTCAATTTAATTCCAGATTAGGATATTCTAATTTCTAAATTACTCCATTATGGCTGACTGTCTGTATGCTAACATAAGCATGTTCTTTGTTGAGAAAATGTTACAGAACTAAGTGAAATCTCGAAACGTTTATTTCTTCTAGGTTAATATGCTCATCACAGAACTTCATGGAATTCAGATAACTCAATTGGTAAACTAAATTATTATCATGCACCAAGCTCCAGTTTAAATTATGTTCACAAATCTTCTGATAGAGACATATGGTCCTTTTCAGATGACATCTTCACAAAAGAGAAGCTGGTGTGTTTCCTCAGGTTAATGAGACTATGTAAGTCTAGTGTATTATGAGTAAGTTAAATTAAAGGCAGGAAGGTAGGTTAGATTTTACCAGTAGCATATAGAGGAGTTTTTGTGTCTTTGAACCCCCTAAAAACCCCTTGCATAGCCAAAGACAACAGTACTGCAGGAGCCCCAAGTGCCCTTAACGACAAGTATCGGAGTGCTGGGATCAGCATAGGCGAACCCTGTCAAATGAGGAGCTTATGTACTTTAATAACAGAGCTACCAGAAAGAACCAATTAAGAGTTGCTATACAATAAAATAAAAATAAAGATATCTGTTTTCCATGTACTGAAAGAACATTAATATGGCTGTCCAAGAGATTGTTTTGACTGTGGCAGATGCTTCCTGGATCAACTAAAGGTCCGTTTGGTTGCTTGTAAAATAAATTTATAGAAAAAAAATTTTCAAAGATTAACTTTTACAGGAAAAATCAAAAACACAATTGTTTATTTGGTACCCACGTAAATGTTTTTCTTGAAAAGATTTTCCAATGTTTGATTACTAGTAAAATATTTATTAAAATATTTTAAGGTGCTGGCCTCCGGACGACGAACGCCAGACGCCGAACACACAGGAGTCGGACGCCGGCGCCGGCTACTGGGCGCCAGATGCCGGACGCCAGACGTCGGGTCGCCGGACGCCGGACGCTAGACGCCAACGCCGGGCGCTAGACTCCGGGTTTCGGACATCGGACGTCAGGCGCCGGGCACCGAACCCTGACGCCGGGCGCCGAACATCGGACGCGGGCGCCGGATTGCCAGCCGCTGGCCGTTGAATTTCAAGCATCAAACACTGAGAATTATAGTGGAGATTGTAGTCACACTCATAAAAATCCTTATGAAAAGGAAATACAGGAAAATGATTTACAAAGTCTTATCAAGGATGTCAAGATCCAAATTTTTAGATAAACAATTTTCATGAATTAACTTTTCAGTGGTACCAAATAAATTATTGTACGAAGTTTTTCTCGAAAACTTTTTCCGACATGAACTTTTACGTTGAAACAAACGGACCTTAAGTGCCTCATCTTTTATGTCAATAGCTTGTTTACTCACCCATTTCCTGACAGTCTCTCGACCTCCAAATCTACTGCTAATTCAGTTATGAATAGGATTCACCGTGCAGGGTGTTAGTTTTACTTATAAAAGTCATTGAAAGATTTATGAATAAGAACACGATATGGAGTCCCTCTCCTCTCAAGGCCTCTAAGGCATTTTAGTTTGATGACTCAATGTATTTATTATTTTATCAAAGTGTATGGTTATGTTTAGGCCGCACAAATTTTGTTGGACGTCCGGGCATGCCACGCGGGCGCCACTGTGGGCACAAGGCGGCCGGCAGCAGACCAGCCATTGTATGTCTATTTGTCACTATTAGGTACCTATTTGTTATTCTTATGTAGTTATTTGTCACCGTAGATAGCTATTTTTGTCACCATTTGATAATTATTTGTCACCGATAGATAGTTATTTGTCACCGGTAGATAGCTATTGTCACCATTTGATAGTCATTTGTCACCGGTAGATATTTTTTGTCACAGTAGATAGTTTTTTGTCACTATAGTAGATATCTATTTGTCACAAATAGATAGCTCTTGTCACCTGTAGGGTAGCTATTTGTTATTAATAGATAGTTATTTGTCACCACTAGATAGGTATTGTCATGGATAAATAGTTATTTGTCATTACTAGTCGTCGGTCACCAGCCACCCCTGGTGGCCGGTCAGCGTCGGCCGCCACCGCCTACCCGCCGCCTTGTCACCACGGTGGTGCCCGCATGACATGCCCGGGTGGCATGCTCGGACATTCCAACAAGGAATTAGTGTCGAGGGTACCGAACACTAATCATTTCTCTTGTTGTCATAGTGCAGGTGGTGCTATAACAAGTAGTTCCGCATACGGAGACTAGACTAGAAGCAAGGATATCTCATGGAGTCTCAATAGTTTCATGGCTTTAAGGTTTTGGGTTGGATGTCACAGTAATTTTAATACTGAGAAGATTGTGAAAACTATGTTGAACCTTGACAAGTTTAATTGGTGGAAGGCATGACTTACAAGTAATATCAACTATTGCTTTGTAAGAGAAACCCCACTTTTACCCTGTTTAAACTAATTCTTATTAGGTTCCTTTTGCTCCTAAACGTGGTGCATCTCCCTCTCTCCAAATATAACAGGTATGAGGATACAAAGGACAGAAAGGAGGATAACTAGTTATAATAAATATGATGCTGACAGAACTGAGCTAATCTTACAGGCTTTACACCCATGATGCGTAAGATTGGCTTCGCTGCAAATATGAGTAATATAGCTTGAAGAAATCCAAGAACTCCACCAACGACCAATGCTGATGAAACTGATGGAATGTACTTCCTCTTATAACCAAACCTTCTTACAGTTGTGTTACTATCAACAAGCGAGGAGCTGTAATCCGTCTTAGAATCTGCTCAGAAAGACATGATGTAAATATAATCATAGAATAGCCACTAAATAAAACATTATCACAGGTTTAAGTCCAGCAGCTATCACTAAGATCATGTCACAATGTGTTCAGATGCTGATAACAGACAGAATCAGCTTCCACTCTAATCAGTCATGAGAGTGGTTAAGTATACATGCTTACCACTGCAAGGAGGTAGAAGCTGTAATACTTACTAATTACAGCAGATGCCTTCTCTGTGTCTTCATTTTCCTCTCCATTGATGCCACCTGCATAAACAGCATGTTCCTCTGCCACAAATGATGTTGTGACACTGACTATCGGATAAATAGCAATCTTTGAAACTTGGTTGAAAACAGCAATGGATACTCCGACCGCTGCGAGCTCGATCGCCCCTGCAGTCCATTTGCCAAACAAGAATGTGGGAAGCACTAAGCAATTAAACAGAAAGTGCTTCTGACTATATATGGTTTCAAGCAAATAATTGGTGACAAAGGTCAACCCTAGATATCCATGAGTATCCAGGATTCAGTCAAAGATGTAAAAGGTATATAAGTTTTCTTTGAGATACTGAACTCCCATCCAGTTGCCTGCCATCCATTGTACATACCTATGTGTTGCCTACATATCCAAGTATCTTTACACTTTTCTGTAAAGCTTCAATGGCATGGAGGAGGCAGAAAGGAATGTTGGATGAAATGAGATGAGACAATTGGACAGGAGACTCAGATACAAGTATGGGCAATCTCACAATACATACTGGACAAATCTGACAAATTTGGAAGGAAGGGTTAATTGAAAGCAAATAATTGGTGACAAAGGTCAACCCTAGATATCCATGAGTATCCAGGATTCAGTCAAAGATGTAAAAGGTATATAAGTTTTCTTTGAGACACTGAACTCCCATCCAGTTGCCTGCCATCCATTGTACATACCTATGTGTTGCCTACATATCCAAGTATCTTTACACTTTTCTGTAAAGCTTCAATGACATGGAGGAGGCAGAAAGGAATGTTGGATGAAATGAGATGAGACAATTGGACAGGAGACTCAGATACAAGTATGGGCAATCTCACAATACATATTGGACAAATCTGAAAATTTTGGAAGGAAGGGTGAATTGAGAGCAAATAATTGGTGACAAAGGTCAACCCTAGATATCCATGAGTATCCAGGATTCAGTCAAAGATGTAAAAGGTACATAAGTTTTCTTTGAGATACTGAACTCCCATCCAGTTGCCTGCCATCCATTGTACATACCTATGTATTGCCTACATATCCAAGTATCTTTACACTTTTCTGTAAAGCTTCAATGGCATGGAGGCAGACAGGAATGTTGGATGAAATGAGATGAGACAATTGGACAGGAGACTCAGATACAAGTATGGGCAATCTCACAATACATATTGGACAAATCTGGACAAATTTGGAAGGAAGGGTTAATTGAGAGCAGGTGGGAGACAGTAAGTGTCAATTGCAAGAACAAGTAGGGAATGGAAAGAACTATATAAATGAAGACTGCTACATCAACCATCAAAACCCAAAATATAAAATGTAAATAATAGATCAGAGGCCAAACCTATCCGGCCTATGAATGCTGTGTCAACTAGTGAAGCAAGAGGATCAGCTGCCAAAGCCAGAGCCGCTGGAACTGCAATCCTTGCAACCTCCCCTCCCATATCATCTAGCTTGAGAGCATACCTAGCAATCCAATACAAGCAACAACAAAAAAAAGGCCTTCAGAATAAGATATCTGCCCTGATAACTTGATCAGACACCCAAGAGAATCTACAGAAGACATGCAAGATCAATCATATATTTTCTGTCAAGCTGCATCCAAGAACTGTTGTCTTTTACAAAACCAGGTCAATCCATATTTCTTGATGTTGAAATTTCTACTTCTAAATTGCCTCCCAAAATGCAGTTACCTCACATCCTTAAAGAAGACAAGAAATCCTGTTCTTCTTTGGGTCACTGACTCTAGCATTGTTTTTCCTGTTGCATCTGTGTTCTCCAGCTGGTCCTTTACCGCATCTGCTCTTTTGGCCTCGCCCTCAGAAGCCTCCTGCACAAACGTTGGAAGCTTCGTGGGTTCCTCAACAACACCCATCTTTCTCTCTCTCTCTCTCTCCTCGATGCAGCAGTGTTTGTCAAAACCAGAGCAGTATTTTTCCCCTGTACTATCTGACGCAAACCAGGGAGCTAGATCAGCCAGGAACCCCACCGCAAATGGAATGCAACATCACACAAGTTTCCAAATTAATTGCATGCAGATGTAAGTATGGGAAAATTAAGAACAGCAAGAACCCTCCAAGGAAGTCACCTCACTATATACCATCTAATAGAAAGGACCACAAAGATGTGGGGAAAATTCAGAGGAGCAAGCAACATGAGTAGAGCACACCCAAGGAGAGTGCCATGCAAGTGGATACCAATCCCATCCTTCCTAACTCCTAAGTAAAGTCTTGTCTTGGAAAGAGGAATAAAAATAGGAAAGAAGAAGAAGAAGAGTTGTTGTGAAGAACACTGGCCTCCACTGAGCTGCCAAGACTGCACAGGACCCAGAACTGCTAACAGTGGTGAAGTGACAGAAATATCTAGAGCAGCAACAGAAGGGGAAAGAGGGAGATGTTTTCAAGAGGGTCATGAGGGGGAGAAGACTCGTGTCCTTCTATGCAGAGAACGAACGGAATGCGGCAGGGGTAAGACCTGTCTGTGGCATACAATTGTCAGAGGGCAGAGAAACTGAGTGACACCTGGAGAAGCGCATACAGAAGGAGACGCAGAGTGACAGAGAGATGGAGAGCCCCAGAAACGTAACGCGCGCCATGGCCGGTGCCGGGTTTCGCTTGCGGAGGGGTTTACGAGCTCGTCGGCATGGAGGAGTGGCCCTAGGCCCGTATCAGAGTTGCCAGACGAGCTCTGCTGAGTGTAGAAGTTCGGATCCATCTTTAGCGGCGGAAAGATGATGTCCGCAGCCGTTGAGAAAAGAAAAGGGTTTTCGCAAGTATACCCCAGATGAAGGTTTAATTGCGTAATTACTTTTAAATGCAGGATCATTTGATGCTATATCCTTGACATTTATTTTTTGTCACTAAATGTGAAGAACATGTCAAAAATATTAAAGTCATATGACAATCTTATCATTTTTGCCAATTTCTCTTATAATGATCATGTCTTCTGTTTTGAAAAGAATGAGATGAGCATGTTGTTATAGGTATTTGATACATTTGATGGGATGTTAATTAGTCGGATTTAAAATGGCAGGTAAAGGTAGGAATGTTCATAATATGGTTCAAATCGAAAAATCGAACCGAACCGATCGGTTCAATTCGGTTCGATTTCACATGTCTCACAGTTCAGTTCGGTTTCAGGTTGGAGAATCAAAATGAACTGAAATATAAATATAAATATATATATATATATAATATTTATACAAAAACACTTGTAGCGCAGTTGGTTGGGCACGGTGGGAGCGTGCGTTTAAATCCTTTTTTAATTGTTTTGATTTGAATCGAACCTTCGATTCGCTGAAGAAGATTGGGTTGGGTCGGTTCGGTTCATGAAAAATTGGGGGTGAACTGGGCGAACCGACCCGTGTTCACTTCTAGGTAAAGGCAAAGTCTGTGTGCATTTGCATGAAGAAGGGGTATATCAACAATTCATTTTGTTTTGCAGTTCAGTTTATTTGTTAAAAAAAAGTTGGCTAAGCCTCTAAAAAGTGTCGTTTTTATTTTAAAATCTCTATAATCTTTTATAATTAACTTTTGGTCATTACAACGTGACTATTTAGTCTTCAATCCGCAGCATAGTTTGAGAATTTCATGTTCAAAGCAAGTTAATAATTAACTATACATACATGAATATTCGATGGGTATAATTAAAATATATCCCATCTATCTATTTTTGCCTAAATTAGAGACTTCCAACGTATTAAACTCATATATATATACTCTTGTCTAATGTCCATCCCTTCATGAGACCAATTAGATTTTAATCCAACGGCTAAAATCTAAACTAAAAGAAAAAAAAAACTCCAATGGACTAATAAATTTGTAATTATTCATTAAGCCACTAATAACTCAAAAGACTCAAACTAAACTCGCCAAGGTTCTTTTAGCCTCCTCTTTTTGAGTAGTTGTATATATATGGAAGCTATTTGGATTATTAAGACATGAATTTTGAAATAGAGAATTCGTCAAATTACTTTTTTTTTCTCACTCTCATCTCAAATCAAGATGAACAACTAGCTAGGCTTATGTTGGTCGTTGGAAACGAGAAAATTTCACCTACAAAATTAATAGCACTCCAAAGTATATAAAATTTTCAGCAAAAACCAAGTAGCAAGAGTAGCACTCTCATGGAAATATAATAAGCCATAAATTTTAGTGGATATGGGTTTTTGAAAAGTAGGAAATTAAGCACAAGTAGTCTTAAGATGATAATCTCACATGGTTGGATGTGCCGCAACTATGCAACTTTGATGACTTCAAGATGATGGTTCTCTTTCCGGACCTTCTCCTTACAAGTGCTTATTCTATGGAGCATCTTCCACCTTAAACCCCCCAACAACGACGTTAGTCCCGTAACATAGAAAAGCCCATCATGACCAAAGACGACTCCAACTCCTCAGGAAGAGCCACACGGTTGGAAGAAGAAGCCACTTTCAGAGAGGGAGAGAGAGAGAGAGAGAGAAGAGAGAGAGCTTAAACCCCCCAACAACGACGTTAGTGCCATAACATGGAAAAGCCCATCATGGCCAAAGACTCCCAACAACGACGTTAGTGCCATAACATGGAAAAGCCCATCATGGCCAAAGACTCCTCCAGCTCTTTAGAGAGAGAGAGAGAGAGAGACCCCAACAACGACGTTAGTGCCATAACATGGAAAAGCCCATCATGGCCAAAGACTCCCAGCTCTTTAAGAAGAGCCACTCGGTGGAAGTTGGAAAGCAGAAGCCACTTTCGAGAGAGAGAGAGAGAGAGAGAGAGAGAGGAGAGAGAGAGAGGAGAGAGAGAGAGAGAGAGAGAGAGAGAGAGAGGAGAGAGAGAGAGAGAGAGCTTAAACCCCCCCAACAACGACGTTTTGTCCATAACATGGAAAAGCCCATCATGGCCAAAGACCCTTGGCCAGCTCTTTAGGAAGAGCCACTCGGTTGGAAGAAGTAGCCACTTTCAGAGAGAGAGAGAGAGGAGAGAGAGAGACTTACAAAATATTTGGTTTAATGGGAGGAATAAGGAGTTTCTCATGAATGCCACAGCATGGGGGAGATGGTGATAGCAATCAGGGGAAGGAGGGGATATCATATATATCATGGGTTCTTGAGAAAGTGAGGGATGTTGATGAATTGGTAGCTATGTGGGAGTGAAATAATGGGAGAGGGTAGGATGGATCACTATTATGTGAGAGCAGGGAAGGGGAAAGTGCAAGACTAAGAAGTACCCACATAAACGTGGCCGTATGCTAACTTATATGTACACACACACGGCTCATGATCAGCAACTAGATGTAGGTTCAAATTAATGATGAGAATAGAGGCTCCAATATATATTTTTTTTAATAAATGCTTTCACACAACGCTTGTTACAGTTACACGACATTTCTCATTTTGCAGAAATATGATTAGTCCTTGAGATGATGGAGATCTAGTTATCAATGTTGGAATCTTCATTAAGAGACCTACACCCCAATACCGAGGCATTAATTATTAAAGCATTAAGATGACGTTTGATAATATTTATTTAAAATATCTAAAAATTTAATTCATCATCTAATTTTTAAATTTAAAATTTAAAAATATTTAAATATATTAAGACATGAAAAAATATTCGTTTGATAATTAACTTAAATAACATCTGAAGACAATGAGATACATTCTTACAGTCGACAGTCGGCATCGGATGGTTGGCACCCGGCGCCTGACGCCCGGTGGTTGGCTGTAGGGGTGTTCATGGTTTGGTTTGGTTTGGTTTAGAGGAAATTTTTTAAAAACCAAACCAAATCATCACCAGAGCCAACCCGAACCAAACCAAACCGTAATTTTTTCAACCAAATCAACCGAACTGATATAATTCGGTTTGGTTGGGTTTGGTTTGGTTTAACCCGAAAAAAAAGTGGACATTTCACAAACAAGACTTTAACCTACTATTTCTTTTGGAGGTAAGGCTTTAATCATATATTCACATGTTGACTCAATTTAACCATCACCTGTATAATGAAGAAATATTATCTATAAGTGAAAATTTGATGATCATATTACTTTACACATGTGTATATTTACATATATACATATATATATATAATACATGTATGTATATATTAAACAAATCTAAATACTTGATACATATGTATAAATTAAAATTATATTATTAAATTCGGTTTTATCAGTTTGGTTCGGTTTACAGATCTGTAAACCGAACCAAACCGAATTTACATTTCGGTTTGGTTTGAAACCAAACCAAATTTTTTTCACTTTCAAACCGAACCAAACCGAACCAAATTGATCGGTTCGGTTTGGTTTTTCGTTTTGAACCGAATAGTGAACACCCCTAGTTGGCTGCCAGTGACCAGGCCTCAATGGTCCGGCGGTCGATGCCCGACGTCCGACGATCGGCGGCTGGCGCCAGGCAATCGACATCGGCACCGAGCGATCAGCAGCCGGCTAACCGTCCGACGGTCGGCGCCGGACAGTACAACAGTCAACACCCGACAATCGGCGACGACACCTGACACCCAGTAATCGACGGTCGGCACCAGCTGCTCTACTGTCGGACGTCGGCCGCTATATCGTTGGGCGCCGATCATAGATCATCGAACGCCGACCGCCACCGAGCGTCAGTGCCGATCACTGGGCGCCAACCACCGACCTCTGGGCGCTAAGTGCTGACCGCCGAGCACTGAAGCTGAAGCCTTATATATATATATATATATATATATATTATATATATATATATATATATATATATCCTTCACTTTTTTAAGAGAAAATTTAAGAGAATAGACATCATTTAGATATAATTTAGACATTTTGTCAAATGGTCAAAATACAACATCTTATCAATTTAGATATTATAGTATATTAAATGTTATCAAACACACAATTAGTGATATCTTCTTATTGACCACACTACACCACACATATCCAAGCAAGTTGTCTACCAGAGAAGAACTTGTTTCCCCTTACATGACACATGACCTCTCTTCATCAAGCCCAACTCTTTCTTGTCCCAATCATATGTGAAAACTAATGGGTTGTTATCTCACCTATCACCACCATCTTGATGGGAGGGTGAGGACTTCAATAATAAAAGATATATCCTACCACATTGATTGGGGGGCAATCCCCATTCCCCCCACAATCTCACTAGCTAGCTAGTAATTGCCTTCCATTACATATTGGTGGAGTGCCATCCACCTGGTTATATATTATGCACCAATAAGACTGGCCGTTCATCTTTTAGCCAAAGGGGATAGCTAGTTCCATGTCACTTGCGTCTAGTTTAATTATGGGTGGAGTTTGTGGATTGGAGAAGCTCCAAACTACATGTTGACGAAGGATGGTCCTAATTATTTCCTTTCCACCCCCCCACACTTTCTTTTGGGCTTGGCATGCTCATTATTGCATCTAACTTGTTCCTTATCTGATTGGCTGCATCTCACTTGTGATCTTCATGATATTGGATGGAGGAGTTTAAATATAAGGTATATAGTATAATTCTTGGAGAGGATTAATTTACCTTATAATCATTGTTTCAAACATGAAACATATATATATATATGGGATGGGTTCTTAATTTCTTTTGCCTCCACCATAATTGGGACTAGTTATATGTGATATTGGTGGATAATCCTGTATATATATGTGATCATTTCATTTCTCATTGGTAGATGCAAAGGATTTTATGGGTACAAATATTTTGATCGGCTTAAAACCCAAGATACGACAACTACATATATATATATATATATATATATATATATAATATATATATATATTGTGTATTTGTGTGGGGACGATGGAGTAGAGACCCCCATTGACCTCCTTTAATCGCCATGCATTCATAAAAGACCTTCACATAATCACAGCACAGGAGATCATGTGAAAGTAGGGTTGTCAATGGTTGGGCCAAGTAGGGCCAGCTCAAGCCCAAATGGCATCCGGCCGGGTCGGTCGGATCTAATTAATTTATTAAATTATAATTTGACTTCAATCTAGTTCTACCTAAAATTTTAATTAAAAAATTATTAAAGTTTATTAAAATTTATTAAAATTATTAAAGTATAAATATAAGAGTATCAATCGACCAAATACTTAATATTAGTCGACCAATTAGAATTCGATCGATCGAAAATTTAATACCGGTCGATTGATTTGGGGTTTGGACAATCAAAAATTTAATGTCGATCGACTATCTCAAATTCGGTCAATTGAAAATTTAATATGACAGGTCTATCAAAATTATTCGGGCTGAATAAAAAATCTGAATCCAACCCAAATTTTTAACAAGTCACATGCTTAAAAACTCACTGCTTTTATTGCTCTCGCCAAACCCCTTAATTAATAAGGGAGTGACTGATGCCGGAGAGAAATTTTGAGCTCTTGAAGGTGGGAGATGTGGATCTATTATTGTTCATAAAGAAATGTTTATTTTCTGTTTGGATCAAAAGTAAAGACATACATGTGTGGATGAAAAGTAAAAATATCCGTCCAACGCTGAATTGTCCTAGTTGATTGACGGGCAGTGGTTCCAAATCATATCCTCTATAGAATATATTTGTCACTCGCATTCACATTGTGTGATGGGGCCGACATCTATTAAGTAGGGCCAATCTAATATTATAGTATATGTTAAACTCTGTTACAGTAAGAACTTTTCATATTATAGTCAGAGACCGGTAATTAATTTATCTTTTATATTTTTAAGATAAAAATTTATATATATATATAAGGATCATAAATTTTCAAAGAGTGTCATCCTCAAAAACATGATTGCTTATATATCATCTTAGTGTCCCCATGTGATATGGATTATCCCCTGAGATCACCATCGTCTATGTGTTGCAGAGTAATCATTCGTGATCTCCCTTAAAATGATGTCTCAGACCCCAAAGACTATACCAGACGAGAATTTCTTGAGAGAGACCACAGTGGGATCCAAATTAAATCTATTGGAAAGAAGAAAAATTAAGATGTAGATGCATGCAAGAAAGAGGAGGGGGAGGGGGGGGGAGAGACAGCAGCTGGGCAGCTTCCTAACCCTGTGAATATGTCCAAGCATGCTTGCGTTAGCTAATGAGATTTTTTAATTACAAATCCTAATTAAGTGGTTCGATGAACGAGGCAAATTAAGTGATGATGTCTTTAATGCTTAACCTTAGCCGTGATTGGCTACGTCGTCGTCCCTGTAGCTAAAGGAGGAAATGATGGCAATCATGTCATTGTCTTCATCTTTTTCTTGGATCTTATTTCATAGCCGAATAGACATGATCAATAAGGGTTTCCTCGCATGAGCAAGTATTTTTTTTAATATATATAATGTCTCGGATAAGGTCTACAATATGAAAGCTATATTGATAGGTGGATAGTTTCTTCATAGATAAATTATTCAAAATAAATATTTTTGATTCAAAGATTTTTAATTTGATAGACAAAATTATCGATTATATATTTACTTTATTATAACCTAAAAGAGCGAGATACTTTATCAAAATTTATCAACATTTATTGGAAATAAAATAATAATAAGAAATCTACATTAATCGTCCGTTGAGTTAACAGGTCTCACAATTAGAAGTTATCAAAACTTATCGAGGTAGTTTTATATATACATATATATATATATATATATAGAGAGAGAGAGAGAGAGAGAGAGACCCCAAAAAATTAAATTATCCTTGGTTACCAAAAGATGTCTTTGAGGAGATTGCTGAAAGATTCGATACATAGGCAATCTCCAAGGATACATCATATGTAACTCCATGTGTGCAATCTCCATGTATGGTTGTCACTTGTCAAAGAGAACTGCCTGTGAAGAAACAACATATATGTATGTAACTCTATGACAGTGTATATGAGAGAGAGAGAGAGAGAGAATGCAAAGGAATAACGTATATAACTAAGTATTTGTGTATGTATATGTATAAGATAGCGCTAATAGCCACATCCAATAGAGGAGAGAGAAAATGTAAAAGATCATACTATATGTGACTGTGTTTGTATGTGCAAAAGAGAGAGAGAGAGAGAGAGAGAGAGAGAGAGAGAATCTTGATCTATCAGATTATAGTAGCTTACGTATGAAAGAGTCTGCAGTAGGGTGACATAGACTGCACACCTCTAAAACTACACCTGAAGTGCCGCAGTGCATGTCTCACATAAAACTTTGAAAAATCACTTAAAAATGTCACAGCACTTTTTTGTTGGGTTCGATCTCAATCCACCTCGGTGGGCATCGTGGGTGCCCACCATGCATATATCTATTTATCTAACAGTGAAACAATTAATCTATCTAAAAGTCTCAGAAGAAAATCCATATACGACCCTTTGGAATTTCTTCCCATGCAGAAAAATCGTTCCTGGAGCATCGAGAAACACAGCACATGCAACCATGAAAGACCCACAGAGATAACATCAGATTCTGATATCATTGGGCGGATGCAGTGATTGGGTCGCCATGAAATGGTCGATTGATCTAAATTTCTGATCGGAAGTTCATAAGATAGAACAAGCATGCAAGCTAGAGCAACATGAAGAGTTCATGAGTACCACCCCCGTACGTCCAACCAACTAGCCCCTTAGTTTAAGCGTAGTTAAGTAAAGGAGCTCCTAATTAATTAAGCTGCTCTGCAAGTGGTAGTACTCCCCCTTCTCATGATGGCAAAGCTGCCCAGCAGGCTCTCATGACCTCCATATGCTCTTCTCCATTCTACACCCAGCCGTTGGCCATCACCGACCTGCTCCTATCTCCCTTTTATTTCTGCTGCTCCTATTTGCTTCCCATTCTCTTGTTGCTGTATGTCTACTAGTGGGCACCGGGAATTATGGTGACCCATCACCACGTGGAGAGAGAAATACTTCTCCCCGTCCTCGTCTGGGGAGGCGATCGACGATGAAGGGACTAAAGAAGGCCAGAGCCTTTGAAAGGATGATACGTTCTTTCAGATGAGTAAGGTCGAAAGTGAAATAGTCGCAAGGAGTGTGATGAAGTTGCTCCTGAATCTGCAAGAGAGTCGTTATAGATCTACTTCAGGAGAAAGATTTTATGCACTTTCAAAAGTACACAAAATGTAAGTCATATGGGTAAAAAATGAGTTTTTTGCCTATGTGTATGGTGCCACATGGGTAAAAAACACATATGACTTCTTTCTCCTACTTCAAAGACCAGAGATGAGAAACTCGCGCAGAGTTGATGGTTGAGAGATAGTCGAAATTGCCTGACATCGTGGATGTCGGCGCCAACCACAATTTGATCTGTAGGAAGTCAAGTCCGCGTCCGAGAGGGGTTCTCAGAGTCGATCATGTGGCATTTAAGTCAAAAGTTGACTCGAGAAGGGACCAAGAGAAAATAGAGTATGTAGTGGAGAGAGAGAGAGAGAGAGAGAGAGAGATCTAGTTGGGATACAAAATCTGTCTTTTACCTGTGGTGAAAGAGTTGCTTTTATAAACGAAGAATTGCAAGTCAGTTGGGATTTTGTATCTCATACGAATTAGGAGACTCTTTGGGTATCGATCTCTCAATTAGGATTCCTAGCAGCAGTCGAGGGATATAGTTTCTTCGTTAGATCTCCTAACGTGGAGGAAGAGTCGTGGCAAATCTCAAAATCTGTCGCCAGTGAAGTTGGACCAATCGTAGTCGGAGTTTGACTGTTAATGTGCATCCTAATTTGAATCGCTCTCTTCTCTAGTTGTCCCTCTTCTTAAGCAAGTGCAGCCTAATGAGCTGATGATGCCAAACAAACTAGACTGGGTCGGGTCGAGATCTCAAGTGGGTCGTCGGATCTAGACTAGATATCAAGACCCATCAAAGCTTGGTGAGGGACTCCACTTCAGATTCTCTTGCTCGTGATAGATGGGATTCCAATAAATTTAATCTTTTTTAACTGATTCTTATGAGTATTATATGATGTTTTAAATTTATGAGCGCAGTGTTATATTTATGTGTTGAGTATGTAAATAGTCTTTGACAAAAAAAAAGAGTACTGTAAATAGAGAGTTCATATATGGATCATTTGGAGTTGAGTGGGCCGGCCCAACTTCAAACAGGGCCCAACCTGAATTCGACGTTATTCAGGCTCACCCCCTCTATTTAGAAAGAGGGGAAAAATTAATGAGAGAGAGGAACAACTAGTCTGAACTAGTGAGCATGGATCTGTGTGCTTTAGCGTATGGGGATGAAGATGCAATTTTGTAGATGAAAACTCTCCCCTTCGTCTCAATCTCTCTTTAGTATATATATTAGTATATATATATATATATATATATATATATATATATATAGAGAGAGAGAGAGAGAGAGAGAGAGAGATTTTATAGATTGGATTATGTGCATGGTGGGGTGTACGTGTGATTAGACCGTGCCAGATTTGTGCTGATACTTTTTTTTTTTGGACATTTAAACGACGACGTAGCATTCACGTTAAAGGAGGTACATGGAGTACAGAGAAGACAGCCATCAGAAGAATGGCGCGCAACAGCGGGGGAAACCCAAGTAACAAGCCACTCGAAAGACCAATGGTCCAAACACGGAAAGGGAACAACCCAAAGACACCGGAGGCAAGGAAGACGGCCAGGAGAACTGCCATCCGACGGAGGAGAACCGCCAACCGACGCTAGCAACCCACCACTCCGATGATCTCTGACCGGGGAAGCATCCGCACAGGGGCGCACAAGAAGGCGCTAACAAAGGAGTCTCAATAGCGAAGCCGGGAGGCGCAGAGAACTGCCGAGCGTGGACGCCGACGAACCTCGGCGAAGAGACGGCAGGGATGAGCAGGCCCGCGGCAACTCTTAGCACAGCGGGGGGAGCTCGCCTGAGCCGGAACACGAGGAGGCGGAAGAGACTACTGCAGGTCGCGGACAGAGGGGCTGGGCCACGAGCTCGCCACCGGCGACGCCGCGGCAAAAGGCCAGAAAGGGGATGGCAGACGTCAACCCCACCGGAGACACCCAAGCTTCTCCGGGGACCTACACAAGTAACAAGCATACCTAAATAGAAACCGATGCCGAAACTCCGGATAGTCGTCGAAAATCCGCCGGCCAAACGGAAACAGGAACTCTCCGACGAGAAGGGGGAGCCTTGCCGACGGAGAACAAAACCTCTCCTGTGGAGAGACAAAACCATCCCCAAAGAGGGGAAGAACATCACGAACTGCCGGTCGCCGGAGAAGGAAATCAAACAGCCGTGGACGGTACGCCAGATGGAGACGGGGACGGAGGGGGAGGGGGCTGGGGCCCCCTCCCCTCCAGGCGAGGAAGAGGCGCGGACGAAACCTAGCCAAGCTCCGGAGCTTCTCACTCTAGAAAGGGCTAGAGAGAAGGGGGGATCTTCCAAGAACTCAAGATTTGTGCTGATACGATATGGTACGAGGGTGTACCATATCATACTGTACCCCCGTATGCCCCAAATCCCTCCAAATTAATAGGGTTCTGAAATTTTTAAAATAAAATTAATGGCACCGTTCATGCACACCATGCTAGAGACTCTCTAGTCCCTGCCGCGGTTTGGTACGCCCACCAACCGTGGTGAAGTATACAAACCCAAATGAGAATTAGGCTAGCCCAAATTCCAGCCGGTCTAACCAAAATTTGACGTAACTCCTACCCAACTTTGGCCCAACTAAACGGAGATTTTTTGGGCTGTGTCGGGTTGTGTCGAGTTGGGCCGTAGATGGGCCCCAAGTTCTCCAATCGCACCTAGAAGACAACCATGTGAGCCGAGGTCCCATAGATCATGTCAATGTTGCATGGGAGTAGGGGTGTAAACGAGTCGAGTCGAGCCGAGTAGTATGTTGCTCAAACTCTGTTCGTTAATTTTTAATCGAGTTCCAATTGAGCTCGAGTATTGAAAATACTTATTCAAACTCGGCTCGTTTAAATACTCTCGAGCTCGAGCCCTTAACAAGTATCTTAACGAGCTTAATTGAATTTGTAAGTTCGTATATATAAGTAAATTCAATCCAATCTATAAGTAAACAACTGATCGTTCATAAGACTTAAATTTATCTTATTTCAAGCTCATATCTCAATAGTTTTGATAAGTTGTTTAATTTAACTTTTTTAATATAATGTTTGAAATATATTCATAATTTATCACAAGCAATATGAGATTAATAGATAGACACCGCAAGAGATGGGGTTGGTACTCGACAAGGTAGGGGCGGTGCTGCAACTCCCCTTCGCACACCGCCCAGATCCCCCTTTCTGCACTGTCGGTGACTGTACTGCGGTCGCCGAGAGCAGCGTCTACCACTGACGGATGGTCCCCAGTGGTCGTCAAAGATGCCAGTGGCCGACAACGCACCCCTCGGCCCCACCGGAGGGCTCACCTACTGCGTAGGTCGATCTCGGGAGGAAGAAGATGATTGATATGTTGGGGGACCTTGCAACACTAAATGTTGTGTTCATGCCCATATTTACATGATTTGTGTATATACACTGTGGATTTAGTCTATGACATTTAAGCCCTCATAAATATTTATACTGTAATAATAAATGTATAAAAATAAATAAATTTTTTATATCAATACATACTTATTATATTTAAAGAAATATTTAAACGAAATGTTAGCGAGTACTTAGACAAGCTCTTAACGAGTATTTAATCGAGCTCTTAACGAGCTCTTAAACGAGTTGTTCACGAGTATAATCGAGCCGAGCTCATATGTGTTCAGACTCGGCTCGTTTATGAATCGAGTTTTTTTTTTGTTCAAACTTGATTTGTTAATTAAATAAACGAGTCGGACCGAACTTTTATCGAGTCGAACTTCGAACTACTCGTCGAACGTATCGGCTCGTTTACACCCCTACATGGGAGGTGTTTGCGATTGCTAAGAGGCATTGTCCTAAAATAAAGATGAAAGAATATGGAGGTATAAAGTAGAATTTAGAGGGGGAAAAAAACACTTGAGACTTTATGTAGGGCTTTTGCATGTATACCCATCTTAGAAAATTAATTACGTGAACATCCTTCCTAGAAAAAGCCGTCAAACACCTCACTGTAACCTCCCGCGACGAAAGTAAGAATATGCTTCGAATATTCCTTTATCATCAATTTTAATAGGGGTATATATTTAAAAATGAATAGAAAATATTTCAAATATCATTTTGACATTTGTCATGACATGTTCCAGTAGAATCATTGAAGGCATTCTATATCTCTGAGGGGAATACATGTAAATACAAATTTAAGAAAGATTCTCATACAATTAATCTTCTAAGAGGGGGATATAATATATATATATATATATATATATACATGTGCAACAAAAACTTTATTATGTAATTACCTTAATTTGTGCTATTAAGTATCCGTACAATTTTCCCCTTTGAAGTTAGCAGTGTGGGTTGCAAAGATATTGCTGTAGCTATGTGATACAAGTTGACGATGATTAAGAGGGCAGTGAAACATGGCTTGAGATCTTCACAAAACACAAGTTAATCTTATGTAACTTTTAGACTTGAGTTTAACTTGTCCAAACCTAAACTGTTAAAAGGAAGGATTCAAAGTTTCTTTCTAGAAGGCCCAAAAACCAAAGATCCCTTTGCAAGCAAGAAGATTAGAATTAAGATACACATCACCAGCCACATACTTCAAGTCCTTTTCTTAAAGGTATTCCTTGCTCAGGTGTCTCCATCCCTACCAAACCCTAAAGACTTGTCCCATGAGAACCTTTTAAGTACACAAGAAAGTCATATACCAACAAGTGCCACACCAACTAAACCAACTACCAGTCTCTACCATACCACCTCAAGTAATATAGCAAACACAAGTATACAAATTAGTATGGGGATCAGGTCAATACATAATTTTTGTTTTTAAGGATGCAGGAACAGACATATATATTTACAAACCATAGATCCTCATAGAACCCACCACTCTATACCCCTCCTCCCCTCCCCCCCTTGGGGCTTCCTCAAACAAAAAGAAAACATATCTACACAATTATGACAAAAACAAGCCTTGTTGTTGCCCCAGGTGAATGGAAATCCCAAGTAGAGGCGAAACCCGAAAAAGAGAAAGAAAAAGAATTTTTCATGGACACAGCAGCAAGAGAAGGAATTTCTTCAATATGCTTTTGCCACAAGAGTAATGCACTAATGTTGTTGGTCTTCACCTACCACCATTCTTAATTTGCAGTGATCCATCCTTCATCAACTTCCAGCTCAGAGTGTTGAATCGCTCCCTCGAGTACTGTCTTGACGCCTTCCTCCAATCTGTACCTGCTTTCATCATTGCCGCAAATTCATCGTAGCTTATGCGCCCATCCTGTAACAAAAATAAAAAGCTTCAACATGAGTGTCCCCAAACAATGGGAAGAAAAATGTCTTATTTGCATTCCCTTCTCCCCTTTTACCCCCTTGAGCAACATCCAAGATATCAAGGCACATTCTCTGATTTGTGAGAAAGAAAGCACAAGCTTGCAACTCAATCCAAGAAGGTAAGAGAAAAAGGAACCAAGAGCTCTGAGATTAGTATACTAGCCAACCTTGTCGGTATCTACATCGTGGATAATAGCATTGATGACTTCCTCATTATTTGGGCCCAGGTCATCAGACAGGGAATCTCTTAGCTCCTCAATTCTATATACCCGCTCTTGTCCCGATCAAAGTATGCAAAAGCTTCACGCAGATGTTCATCATTGCCAATCTTTCTTAGATGAATCGAAACAGCGACGAATTCTCCATAATCTAAGGCACCATTTCCATCAACATCAGCCTGCAACAGCACAATAAACCAACCACGTACCGTTCACTAGTTGTTCTAACTTCTTTTAATGAACAAAAAGCCCAAGAATTCTAGTTCAGGAGTGGAGAAACAACAGATAAACTCAAAGAAAATTGACATGAACAAACAGCACCATGGTTTTATATGCATTCACACATGACTTCAAGATTACAAAAGATATGAGACAATAGCTTTCTGTCTAGATAATAAAACAAATAGAGATTGAGATAAATGAGAGGATATCTCCCTCTCCAAGTGAAAAGTTGGTCGCATAAAATACTTGGTGTGCAAACATAGACATGCGCATGCAGGATCTGATAAAGTATTGTTTACATGTCCTCAATTTTGGTAGGTTTTCACATTTCTCGATAGTATCTTAATTACAGCCAACCTTCGGAGAACAGATTATTTGAAATGTGAGAATGATAATAATTAGACAGCAATCATTCTATCTGCAGTCAAATTGGAGAAATATATCAGGAATAACACCATGAACTAAAAGTGTTCCTACCCATCAGCCAGCATACTATCCCATGAATTTGCAATAATTAGGTGCAGTTGAAGGTGAGACATTGTTCTGTTCCCCATGTGATAGCACCAACTTCTTCATTGACACTGGGAACCCAATAGATGCTCAACTAATTAGATATCATGATCCTAAGGTGCCACTCCCAACATGACATATGTCTACATGAAATTCACTTGCCCACTTCAATAAAAAAAATAGTAACTGAGAACTTTGCATTCCCAAATTTAAAGAATGTTTCCATGACACAAACTCCCAGAGTATCTTGAATATCATAATTCCTAGTAAGTATCCAACATCTAGACTATACCATACATAGATACATATGGAAAATAAAATTCATCTTCAGCAAGCAAGTTACAAAAGAGCAAGTGTATTTTTTATTTGGAAGAAATAGAAGGGGAATAAAAGAGAAGTTTAAACTAATGATCTAACATCTGTTTTATCTTGTATTTTAGCTACAAGAATCTATCAAATGTGCGGTGGATAGTTCAGGTTTCAGCAGATAAAACAAAGTAGACATCCTTAACCTGTCAATTGAGGAGTAGAATAGAAGCCTGAGACAACTATAGAATGCACTAAAACAAATCTTCAAGAAACCAAAAGAAGAAAAGAAAATTGCATGACAAGAGTCAGATTCTTTACAGCATCCATTAATATCTGAACATCGGGGTCTGGAATCTGCTGCCCAAGCTTATGAAGACCAACTTTTAATTCCTCGAATGTTATCTTTCCATTATTGTTTGTATCCATCATTTGGAACATTTCCTTTATCCCTGCAACTTCCTCCACTGATAAGTGTTCAGCAATTACCTGCAGTAGTATATGACAGTTGTGATTGCTTGCTCAATGTAGAGAATAACTAACAAATAGCTCTACATCTATCTAATATCCTTATTGAAAGTAGTCAGCTGTCTTCTTAAGCTGAAATTAGAAACAGAACAAGTCTTACTCTGAGAGCTCTCTTTTTGAACTTGTTCATCACTGAAAATTGCTTCAATCTTGCTTTTACAGTTTCGCCAAGAGAAACATTAGGAGCCTTTTTATCATTCTGCAACCATGGATGATCTGCAACCATACAGTTAACACATTATTTATTAAAATCAAGTCATGTCATGTGTGCTTTCCTTTTGGAGAAATAACGATGATGAAATATTATACAGAATACCAGAGCGGTGCTCTACAACATTGAGCAAAGAATCTATGAAAAAAAACTGGATGGTGCCTAAAATGCTCAAACATGTCTATGAATATGCATAGGAGATCTGAACAAGTAATATCTGTAGGTGTCACATATGGGGCTGCAAAATTGGTATTAAGAATGAGTTATATTTCATCAGTTTTTTTTCCTGGAAGGTGGTAGTGATTGGCTTTGGACACAAATCCTCAGAATTTGTTCACTGGATAGGATATCATGATTATATCAGTGGTGGTTACATGAAAGTTCACAGATTTTCCAAGAGGAGCTCCTTCTATCTACCTCTTCTACTACATCCATATGCAATTCTTTTATAAAATCCCATGACCCATCAAGTCATTCCATGAAATAATTAATCAACCACTCGGACAACTAAACAAAATGTGAAGGAGACAGTAGGCATGATTGTTACCAAGTACTTCCTGAGCTGTTAACCGCTTGGTAGGATCTGGATTAAGCATTCTCTGAACAAGGTCCTTTGCATTATCGGAAACCTTCGGCCAAGGATCTCTCTTGAAGTCTAAGGCACAACGAATGATTGCTTGGGCAATTCCTTGTTCACTTTCTGGAATTAAAAGAAAAAATAAGCAGGCTTCAGAACAATAAGAATGCTGTAAAGATCAAATATATGATATATATTATTATCATATAACAACAGGTTTTTTTTAAGTTAGCCTGGAATGTATGCCCAGTCACAGAGAAATTGACCTGCCCAAAATGGTGGAACACCACAAAGAAGAATGTAAAGGATCACTCCTGCACTCCAAACATCAACTTCATGTCCATAGTTTCGTTTCAGGACCTCTGGAGCCATGTAGTAAGGACTACCAACAATTTCAGTAAACCGTTCACCTGCAAAAAAAGAAACAACAGATAAACAATGGCATGAGGATGGACGGCACGTGCGCGTATAAATTAAACTACTAAACTAGTACTTAGCATTCAGACAAGTTTATTGAGATAAACTTGGTATGAAGAAAGTTCCCAGTGCATACCAGGTTTAAACATTACAGACAACCCAAAATCAATGACCTTGAGTTCAGATGTTTCCTTCTTGTTAGCAAACAAAAAGTTTTCAGGTTTAAGATCTCGATGCATCACTCCATGTTTGTGGCATACCTGCAATGGGGTTAAAAAAGTAATGCAAGTCAAACTTAGAAACATGGCATTCTTTAAGCCAAACACGAGCAGTGAGTGCTTCTCACATAAGAAGTGTGATAAACTATCCTGCAAGGATAAATGTATATATTATGCAGAGATTTAGTTGAATATGGACATTCCAATCACAATAACAATCTGTAAGCAATTGAAGTTCCAGATGTCTAACACTTGAAAATGTTCCCCACATAAGTAACTCTTCTAAACTGCCCTCCCCCACAAGAAATGAATTCTTTAACTCCCCTTGTGGCCCACCCTCCTTAAGGAAAAGTTTGTTCCTCCAAGGCCTACAGCATATGATGGATGTGGAAAGCAGAATGACCTCTGCAGTTGAGCAAAGCACCTAATAGTGCATTAGCTTACAGTTCTTCCTTGACCTTCAAATAAAAAAAAGGGCTGCCAGTTCCCATAAAACAAAACATCACAAGGATTAGCCACTTAAGATCAAAATGGTGTTGTCACTTGCTTCATACACCAAGAAAATAACCATCAAATGCCAAAAGGAGAGCATCCTCTGAATTAGCATTCGATGAGAGAGTGTGGCTGAAACATGAAAGATAATAAATAGAAAGAGAGCACATGGAGAGGGCATGTTAACTCTGCAGTTCTGAGATTTTCAGGGCATTAATTGGTTCAACGACAAAGAAAAAGAAGATGTCACTGCTCAATACATATCGCCAGAAGCAGAATGATTCCAAATACGCCCATCACATAAACACTGACAACATGGAAGATATTGCCAGGCGACATTGGGGCTAATCTCGTAAAAGTTGTCTCCAATGTGAAGATCCTAGAGAAATTGGACATCAAATTCTATTCTATAATCTAACCCCCACGATCCAAATCAGTTTTAAGAAAATAGAAGAATCCGTGATGTCTCACTGGAGTTAAAATATAATATACGATTCTAAAGAACTGTACGCCAACATTTTTGCCTAAACTACAACCACAGGAACCAGAACACAGTATTGGGAAGAATTGCGTCGTAGAGACCAGACCTGCACCACCTCCACGATGGTTTTGGTGATCAACGCGGCCGCCCTCTCCGTGTAATGCCCCCGGGCGACGATGCGGTCGAACAGCTCCCCGCCCTCGCACAGCTCCATGACAAGGTGGACAGCGTTGTCATCCTCGTACGTGTCCTTGAAGGTGACGATGTTGGGGTGTGTCGGCAGGTACCGCATGATGTCCACCTCCCGCCGCACGTCCTCTATGTCGACGGCGGTCCGGAGCTTCTTCTTGGAGATGGACTTGCAGGCGAAGGCCTCCCGGGTCTCCCGGTCGGTGCAGAGGTAGGTGACGCCGAACTCGCCCCGCCCGAGCTCCTGGCCGAGCTCGTAGCACCCCCCTATGTCGATCCCTGTGGGCTCCTTCAGGACGGTGAGCTTGCTGCCGGGGGCAGGCGTCCTGTTGTAGTCCACGGAGAAGGGGTTCTGCTTCGTCTGCTTGTTCCCGGCCTTCTTCCCGGACCCCGTGGCGGGGGTGCCGCAGCAGTTCCCCATGAAAAATTTTAAACGATGAGCACGACCAAGATCCGATCTTTCTCAGATCCCCTCCGGCGAACCGCACCCAATTCAGCCGGAGCAAATCCGCACCAAGATCAGATTTTTATCGGTCCTTCCGGGGAGAAGAGCCCGTAAACCCAATTCGGCCTCCTCCCCGGGCAATTCCGCCGCACCTGAGGCGTTCCAGACACAAACCCAGAAATCAAAGCTCAACAATTCACCGGAATCGCGAGCTCCACGTGCAGGACCCAATCCGGTTTGCTCGAACGCGACCCCTCCCCGCCCTCTGCAAGGAAATGGAGAAAATTATGCTATTGGGACGGCCCCCACGTCTTCTGGAAAGGGAAAGGTGGGAAACGAACGTGGGTTTTAAAGAGATTAGGAAACTGGCTTGTTCTTGCTCCCGTTCCTGGGATAATAATAATGGAGGAAGAAGAGAAGTCGTCCGGGTCGGGCTTCCGCCGCGAGGAAGAGATGCAGAGGCAGAGAGGGAGAGGTTGGTCAATGCTCCTCCCTTCCGCGAGTCTTCCCCCTGGCCCCTACCCCCACCCCCTCTCTCTTCCTCTCTCTCTCTCTCTCTCTCTCCTCCCCCCCCCCCCCCACCTTCTATCTCTATCTACCATCCATCTTTGCTGCCGGCCCTTCTCTCTCCTTCCTTCGCCATTACCGTTGTCCGAACCACTTCCACGCTGTTCTCGTGCGCGAAGATGCCACCTATGTCGCCCAGTTGTCTATAATAAGTACAGTAATGTTTTACTCGCGAGGGAGTTTTTACCCAATTAAAATATTCGAATGGTCTTTGATCGATTGTTTTAAAGTATAACATAAATTCTCATAAATTTTAATATTTAATATTTATCAGAATTTGATAAAAATATATATGTGAAATAAATAAATATATAAGTAAAATAAATAGATAATTAAGTGAAATAAATTTATTTTGTTTTATTCATTCAACTATTTGGTTCACTTGTTCACATGTTTGTTTTACCTATAAACGGATCAAATAGTTAGATAAGTAGAGCAAATAAATATACAAGTATAATAAATAATTTTGTTCCACTTATCTATTTATTTATTTCACTTATTCGTCTATTTATTTCATTTATTAGTAGATCAAATAGATAGCTAAATAGACAAATAAATATATAAGTTGACTAATAAATATCTAAGTGAAATAAATAAATTTATTCCACTTAGTTATTATTTGTTTTACTTAAGTATTTATTTGTTCCACTTATATTTTTATTAATTTTGATAATATTTATATATTTTTGTGAAAACTTGTGATGCACCCCATGACAACTAATCATAGCCCACTTGACTATTCCAGCATAGTAAAAACTCTCTCATGAATGAAAGAATAGTATTTCTCATAATAAATATGTTGTAAGACTGTGGCGGACTTTTTTAACTTCTAGTCCTTATACAATTTTTTATTTAAGTATTGTCCTTGTCACTTAATTATCTAATTATGAACCTAGAAATCTTAACTTTATTTAACAAACATATCCAAAAAAGAATTATCATCATCAAAATATTATCTTATTATTTAGAGTTGACCATATCAATTCAGTTCTGTTAAATATTTATATCAAATGTTATATTCATATTTAAATTAAAAGATTAATATTCTTCTTAATAAAATCGTATCAATCTCATTTTAAGTATATCTCGAGTTTTTATTAATATCTATTAAGATTTAATCATATCTTTTAATCGGCGCCGAATTAAGATAACGGTGCACGTGTTCGAAGTACTTCTCTTAGATTTCAACCATTAAAGGCCCCATTAAAACTTATCTTAAGGAAACTTGATTTTTCTACATCTAAAGCTAAATCCTCAAGTGATGAGGACAAATTGTAAAGATATCCACAAGGATTAGAAGCTCAAATAAACCTTTGTAGTAATACCCTCATTGCAACAATATCCCCTGTGCCATGGCACATTGTAGTGAAGAAACTTCCTAATCAACATGGTAAATGTAGAAGGAAGTCAATAGGTATATGCTCTCTGGAAGATATTTAAATTGCAGTTATTATTTATATCTCTAATCTCACTTCTTTGATCTTTCTCCCGTTTGGGATATTTTTCTTAAGGGTTTTTTTACATATGTACCCTCCTTAAAATAAAAGTTATATAAAAATCTATCTTATATTTGAATTTGGACTCATGCCCTTTTTCTCACTCTTTGTTAACAAGTCGGCCAAATCTGTTAAAGAAGATGTATATAGAAGAAGGTGAAATATCTGGAGATGTTTTTGACATGGGGGTTTAAAAAAATGGATATGTGTGATGATTAATTCATCTATTAAGTGTGTATAAGCAAATAGAGAAAAGTAGGATGACTTGTTCATAAAGCTCACTTTAACAGTGATCTTTGTGTGTATGCCATTTATTTAATTAGGATTTGTTCGCTCGTCTATCCATTAGAATGTTCCGAGTCATAGTATCTTATTATGGAGAATAAATGTTTTAAATATCTCCTTTTACGACCAATTTGAACATAAACAAAAAAATCTCTTCAGAAAAAGGAGATACGTTGTGCAAAATTGAGGCAAGACTCATTGATCACATCTCTCAAGTTTGGCTAAAAGTGGATGATTTCTTCTTTCATGACATGTCACATCAGGAGAAATGAAGAATAATATATATTTTGGATGCATGTGTAGAAAGCAATCTAAGATCCAAATATCCAACCAAACTGTCAAATTATATAAGGTAAATTAATTAGAAGTTCTTATCAGATATTTGACTTATTTTTTAATCTTTAACAAAATTGTAATTCATTACAGTAAGTATTATTTTTTATTATGATATATGTTAAACTCTGTTATAGTAAAGACTTTTCACGTTACAGTCAGAGATTATTAATTAATTTATCTAATTATATATTATTATAACTTCTATGTACTCTTCCCGGGCTTAAGAGAAAGAACCCAAATCAACACCTTATTATCTAGCTAACATCAAAATATGGTAAGTAAAACACTTAGAAGTCACAATATCTCATAAAAAGGAAAGAACCCAGGTACTGTCCTAACATTGAAATACTTGATTCCATTTTTTATTATCAAATAAAAATTAAAAAATATCGTAACAGAAAATTAATTTTCTTCATTTATAATTAGAAATATCACTCTCATAAATATACGAATTAAAATAACATCTTACATAGAAAACAAGTGCAAGAATACCTCACCAGTTAAATACTTGCTCAAAACACAAGGAGAAATGCTAGCTACATAGCCGCCTGAGTAGCTCGCGTGACGTGAAACGATAGCTTATCCGACTTGATTGGTTGGGCGCAGGAGGCCCCCGACGTGCTCGGGTGTGGGTCTCCCGCGCCCAACCAATCAGGTCGGACACGTAGCCGTTCGTACCTCAACTAACTAATCAGGCGGCCGAGTAACTAACATTTCTCAAACACAAGACATCATCAAACATAGTTAGGGACATAGTTGCACTTGAGTTTAATACAATAAACCTTATAACAGAGTATTATTTTTGTCCTAACAAATTTGAGATATATACTAAGAGCACTTTAATGAGACTTTGTGTCAATATATGTATCAAGTGGCAATTCTATAACTAGTCATATAAGAAGTCCTCTTTACATATTTCCCTGAACATAAAATAACCTGCACCAAGTTAACTAGTCTTCCTTTTGTTTATTCTGTTGTCAGCAGGACATTTGAGCACTTCAAACAGACATGGAAGACCTCTTCACCCCCAAATCATTGCCAGAACTCCTTTCCTCCCCCACTTCTTTTGCCCTTATCTGTTCTGTTGGCATGAATAGCCTATGGACATGATATCTACCAAATAAGAAAAGAAAGCCAATGGACATGAGGAATTAGGCATCCAATGGAAGCATTGCCAAAGTATAATCATGTATCACCAGCAACAATATTGAATGATGGCAAGATAAAACAATCTAACCTTAAAATTGCAGCAACATCCACAGCATTAATCACTCTTGCTGTTGTGAGTTGTGACCCACCAAAGCTTTAAAGTTTTTTTTTTAATCTCTCTCTCTCTCTCTCTCTCTCTCTCTCTCTCTCTCTCTCTCTCTCTCTCTCTTCTCTCTCTCTCTCTCTCTCTCTCTCTCTCTCTAGGGTTGAGTCTATTTTGGATGGCATCACCAGATCATAAAGGGATGGCACCTTTGACTAGCTCACCAGACTTTTGACCCACCATTTCTCCAACATGATTGAGCTGTGTGTTTATCAAAAATTCTTTTGGCGCTTGCTCATGTTTCTGGCTATGTTTACACAGGTTTATTACCTGAATCATATAATATGGAATTGTGTGGAAATTTTACTTTAAAAAAATAAAATTTACGGGATCCTATTTTATGTCCATCACCAAAGTTCTCACGGTATTTTCAGTTTTGATCTCATATAGTATTTTCTACTTACGGATTAATAGCTCCAATCTATATACTCCGTTATAAACCTTAAAAATTACATATTTATTTGATATTAAAATAGATCAAAAATAAATTAAAAATATTTTAAAATTTTAAATATATTTTCACTCTATACTCATTTATCTTAATATCAAACATGATCTTATAATTTTGATCGCTCTTGAGAGGCTTACTATATACTGTACCTTTGAGACTTTGTGCCCGGCATTGATCGGTTCCATAAGATTTTTTATTTATATTTTAATTATTATTATTAAAATGTAAATATTATCAATCAAATCAATTATATTGTATTGATACGCCTTCGATTCAAACTATATTTGAAGAATCAGATATAATCTGATTCACCAATTCGGTCAATCCTACTTCAAAGGACCTTTTTTTTAACATCCAGACAGATTTACTCATGGTGAGGCTATCTATTAAATAACTTGAGATTTTAAGAAGTCATATAAATAAATATCTAAATTAGGGTCAGAGTTCAAAACTGGAAATCTCAATTTCTATTTCGACAAAGTTCATAAAAAAAAGACAAATTAATTAAGAGTTCCTGACGGTAATAGAAAAATCTTTATTGTAACATAGTTTAACAAAAATTAAAAAATAAGTCAAAACATCTTATAAAGACTCTTAATTAATTTACCCAAAAAAAATCTATCCACAAAACTCCAGTGAATATTCCTATTCAGTTGTAATGGTCAAAAAAAAGAAGTTTAAATGGTGAGATGGTGACCCATTTCGATCACTTAATCCAATTTTGTCTCATTTTTTTTGAATTTGCGAACTATCTTATAGGTTTGGCTTATTCATCCATAATGTTGATGTGGATCATCCCGGTCAATCTTCCTCACAGACCGAGTCCAGCTGACATCAACTTGCACCAAAAGAAAATTTGTCGCTAGTTGTCTTACTCATTTAACTACTATGACCAGTCTGATATTATATATATTATATATAATTTAATTGACCATACTTAAAAGAAATTGATTACATTCGATCTATGTTTGATATTAGATAGATTAGATAGAGTGAAGATATTCTCAAAATATAAAATCAATCTATCCAAATACCAAACATGTCTTAAGCTTGTTTAAAAGTTATCATGGGCATCTTCTTTTTTTTTTCAGTTTTGATGAATGTTTCTATCAACGAACAATCCAGGGAATTTCTCTGATTTTTTTAATAAACATAATTTGACCCACTTGAATATTAAAATTTCATCTCTCTATCTATCTCATATTTCAATGATATAGTTGCACTAAACAACGACTCAAATAAAGTTGGTCAACAAGTAGACTACATGATATGAGATGAGAAATGTTAGGCTTCCTTCCGGACCTAAATATAAGACTTGAGAAACCTACAATTTTAAAGGGTACGAGTTTTTTAAATTTTATGTTTGGAGACGGTAAAATCAATAAAATTTTATTCCGTTAAAATGGAAGATACATATTTCTCATATTTTTATATGAACTATATTTTGAGAACGTAACTATAGACGGCAATCCCAAGAGTATGATAACGTCGATCCCAAAAGCATTCTTCTCCCTTCTTTTTTTTTTACAAAAATGCATTTTTTAAATTGATACAGTTGAACCCAAAAGAACAAAATTTTTGTTTGGTCCGCGTGATCTTTCCATCACTTGATAAAAATATGAGAAATATTTATTATAAGAAAAATCTTATAATAATAGTAATTTTGATTGTAAAAAAGTAATTCTATTTGACTAGTAAGTACCAAAAGTAAGATATTTGGTTGAAATTATCAAGTAATAAAATTATTTTTTTTTACAATTTGACTCAATTTTATTGCAAAACCCTTCTCCAAGTGTTTCTCTAAAAAATATTTCGCATAAAACAGAAGTCCAAAGTCTTCCCACAGTATAGTTCACATGTAAATATTTATTTATTTTTTCTTCTTTGCAGGGGCATTCGTGGATTCGGACAATTTTGGCGGTTGGACAAGCGGGCCCCACCGCCTTGTCGTCGTGTTGACTAAGTGCGGGGGTTGGGCGAGTGGGCGGAGTCACACCACCTACTAGAAGGTCAATACCGTCATTTACTTGGTCAGCCGCCGCCGCCATCTGGACGTGTTGACCAAGGTGCTGTCGCTGACCGCGACAGCCGCATCCCGCAGTCTGATGACTTTTTCTCACTGCTACGGGGGCCCCACCGTCGGATAACTTTTCGCCCCGTAGAAGCAACTAACGTTTGACCAGCAACTAACCACCTCCTTTAGTGTTCGTTATCACTTTCCCTGTCTATAAATAATTTGTAGGTTTTCATTATTTTATTTTCGTAACTATTTTGAATATTCCGACCATTCAACCCAAAATTTTAAGAAACTAATAGGGGTTTGGAAGTAGTTTTTTTTTTAAATAATTTTTATCTAAAAGTTAACGACGTTTTTATTTTCTATAAAATTTAAAATTATAAAAAAATGATTTATATATTGGTAAGAAGGTTTTTTTTTTTTGTTTAAAGATCGGTGGGCTGGAGGTGATAAGGTAGGGGGCATGGGGAGGGCGCAGTGGTGTTAGGGGGGGGGGTGCTGGTGGGGGAGGGGAGGAGGAGGTGTTAGGGGGGGAGGCCCCGGGGGTGGGGGTTGCGGGGGTGGGGGGGGGGGGGGGGGGGGGGTTAGGGGGGGGGGGGGGGCGCAGGGGTCTGTGAGGGAGGGGAGGAGGGCGCAGGGGTGGGTGCTGCTGGGGGGGGGGGAGGGCGCAGTGGTGTGGGGTGGGGGAGGGGAGGAGGAGGTGGGGTGGGGGGGGGGGGGGAGAGGAGGAGGAACTAGTGTCATAAAATAAAAATATGGTCAGATTTATTTTTTTTTCTAGAGAGATTTACATAGGAGAGAAATTTTGCTCTAAAAAAATTTTTGCTTGCCAAAGTGTCTTCATGTCTGTCTTCTCTTTTTAAAATTTAGAGAAAAAATATGTAAAAAACTGCAACCAAACACCCTATAAACTTTGTTCTACGAAGCAAGATCTTTTGATGATTTTTTTATAAAAAAATATTTAAAAAAAAATAGGTTTAAAAACACATCTAAACTCTAGTTATACGAATCACGAGGATTCAATCAAATCCCAACATTTTTATCAATCGACGTCTCATGTATTAGTACCTACTCTTATCCACCCTAAATACAAATAGAGATAATTTTATACCATCAATATATTGCGAAGTCCATCATTTATATTTGGAGATAAATGTTTGAGACAGATAGTTGCAAGTCTCATTCCTTCGTCTATAAGTAAAAGGACACTACCTCCCATGCTTTTGTGCACATATTCTAAGAGAAATATTTTTCACACATGAGTATTATATATCTACTTCAAATACATGTATATGTTTGGAGTAGATAATATCTTTTCACCCGAAAATATGTAAATCATTGTTACAGTTTAACAGAGCCCCCAAATCTTTTTTGTGTGTGTGAACATGAGCTAAAGCTCCTAAATTCTTGGACATATGAGCATATATATAACTTCATTTCCTACTAAAAACGATGAACATGATGTGTTGTTCCAGTCAATGACAAAATCCTTTTTTTGTTTTTAAACCTCATGAAAGTTGAAATTCCACTCCATCCACAAGTCTGATGCTATTTAAAAATGAGTAATACTAGGTGTGTATGAATTGTGAGTATATTTTATTTATATTTTTTACTTAATAAGAACTTATCATTTTACATATCTTAATATTTTTGTGTAGACTGAAGGTTAGATATGGCACCTCACATTTCCTACACTACTAGATATTTAAGAAAGTGATCTTCTTCTATCTATGTCACCAAAATATTTTGAGTTAAATACATATATATATATATGTGTGTGTGTGTGTGAGGATTACCGTACTTGTGTGCTTACTTCTAAGATATTGACCTCATCAAATATACCTCAGCAAAAGGCTCAAAGATACAAGCTCAACCATGTGCTTCAAAACCTCAACATGAGATAATCTAGAGTCTGATTGATTGACTGAAGGAATGTCTAGTTGAAGGTGCAAGTTCACAAAGTTGGTGATGATACTTAGACAATAAAACAACAAAGTAATAATATCGAGGCTGGCAAAATTGATCACTAGAAGCCTCGAGATCAGATAGATCTTAAAAGATGCAAGAGACTTGAGGGAAAGAGAAGACAATTACCTAGTAGATGAGAACAACGAAGCAACATGCAACTGGGGAAGACGAAGATAGTTGTGAATGGCCGAGGAGGTGGGGGATGCGAAAGGCAGCATCAAGTAGAGGGGGTCTAAGAGGGAGGCGATGGAGGTGAGAAAAGCAAAGAATCAGACTAAGAAGCATAGAATCATGCTAGGAAGCAAATGGGATGGATGGGGGCCAGCCTTCGGTAGAAAGGAAGGAACCTAAATATGGAACAAACAATAAAAAATGAGATGGTCATAGAGCCTTTTTTTTTTAGCAGTAAACATAGATCCTTCATTTAGACGCAAATAGGTACAATCGCCATCAGCGAGTACATCGCAGTCTACCGAAGACAAGCGATGGACGCCACCAGCAGAAGCCCCAAACACAGAACCCAGGACCAAAGTCCAAACACAAGGAGTAAAATCCCAACCCAAGGTGGAAGAAACATCCGGAGCACACCAGCGGCATGCCATCGAGAGGCGATCAATCAGATGAGATGAAACACAGGGGCGCGGACGATGGCGCCACAAAGAACGCTGCAGATGCTGAGTGACGTCACACTGGGCTGTCAGAGAAGCTTGCCAAACTTCAGCGGGGATCCGACAGAAGGAAGCGCACCCTTGGTCACCAAGATCGCCAAGGGGGGAGCTCGACGTCGCCAGACCAAAGATGACCACCATATTTGAGCAGCGAACCTTGAAACGGGGCTTGAGGGAACTAACTTTCCGAAAGCGGTGTCGGATCATCAACCTACCTACACAACACAGTAAAGACTACTACTATGTTGCAGTCAGACGATGCCAACTAGAGGGACCACCTCACTACCGATGCTGAAGAGCACCACCGAGCAGGTGAAATAGATCTTCTGCGGAGAGGAGAAATGCAGTAATAAAATGGGAACCACCACCAGAAAATGAACAACAAAGACTGCTACTATGCCGCAACCGGACAACACCGACTGGAGGGACAACCTCACTGTCGATGTCAAAGAACACTACTGAGCAAGTGGAACAAATCTCCTATAGGGAGGAGAAACAAAATTGGGAGAGATCCCAGACAAAATGTCCCAACAGAGATAGCTCCCTCCAGACGAAGCCCGAGACGATGCCGGAGGGGGCTTCTCTAGGAAATAGAGGGCCCCCTCCCCAACAAGAAGAAGACGCCGGAGAACTCAAGGACAACACAAGGAGAAGAGGTCCCTACAGACTCCCGAAGCTTCTCTCTCTAGATGAGTCTAGAGGTTGAGGCCTCCACTCAAACAACAACACCCTCTATCCGAGTCTACCAATCTCCGCACTCAATCCGGTCACAGAACCTAATGATCTAAGGTGGAGGAGGGTGGAAAAATAGGTTGGAGGGTTGTAGAGGAGGCGAATTGAAAGGCATGGGGGGGGGGGGGGGGGTTGACTGTGAAAGGTGCAAGGGGCAGGATAGAGGATGTGTTAGGTGGCAATTGTGGAGGTAAAGGTGACGGGTAGTGGAGGGGAGGGGGGTGGTGGAGGCCCTAGGTGGTGAAGCAGTGGAGGACATAGGGGAGAGTTCTAGAGAAGAAAGGGGGGATGTGAGAGGTTATGGTGGCAAACACGACAGCGGATGGCTCTGTGCAAAGAAGACAACAAGGAAAATGAAGATGAAAAGAGAATAAGAAAATGATGGAAGAAGAGGGCAAGTGGGGGGAGCGCCTAGTGGCTGTGCTCCCCCCACCCTCAACTCCATCACTTGGGAGCAATAACTGGTCTGTCAGAATGTCAGTGAAGATCCCCAAGGTCACATGATGTGTAAGGAAATCCAGGTTAGTGAAAACACAACGAAAAAATAAAACTTTTCAAAAAAGGATTTCCTTTGTCGGCAGACAAAGTGATAGGTAGACAGACTTAAGTCTGGTTGTCAATAGACAAAGCCATAGGTCGACAGACTCAAGCTTGGTTGTCGAAAGGCAAAGCCATATCGATTGGCTACTATTTTCTATCGATTGATAGTTGTCAAACTGATTGTGCCATGCCCCGACAAGGGAGTAACCGAAACGTGCAGCCTAAGATTTTAAACGGATAATCATAGCAAAATAAAATAAGAAAAACAGTGGCAACTAACTCATGTCTATTATCAACAAGGCAATTGTCAATTCCATATACAATTACCAGTCATCAGGGCTAGACCTAAGGCCCATTGATTAATTACACAAAATAGACTCAAAAGGGGATTTTCTGCATAGCCATAAGACTCTAGTCCAACTCCTCAAAAGGACTGGGACACTCCTCTCTCTTGCCCAACTGCTTCCAATTCCACATCCTCATTTTCACTACTTGAAAATTGTTGAGTAACTTAATGAGCTTGTGCCCAGTAGAATTTATATCTTAATGTGTGGGCAAAAGTATAAGTGATTGTCATATTGACAATCTTAATTTCAAAATATGATAGAAGGACAACGAGTATAATAGTAAACATGGTCATGTGACAGAGCAGGAGTATCAAATCAATGAGTTCCTGAAGATTCGTTTTGCTGACTAATGACAGCAGTGAACGAGGATTTCTGAACAGATACATATCAATTAAACAATATCAAAACTGGCCATATTTCAAGTGTAACGATCATATCATATCATATCACAAGATCAAACATATCATATCAAATAAGACACTTTCAAATCTTACACACATTTCGGTGTCATGCCACACATCACAAGTCCATACTCCCGTGATTAATAAGTGCGTTGGGGTGCTCCTCCCCTAGACCAGACATGACCCTTATTTGCACATGCATTGATCATGGATCGAAGTCTCATATAGTGCCAATCACATAAAACATATTATAGCCAACAAATTCCAAGGGTGACCACAAGGATATATATCTAGAGTTAGATGTAGACACGCGAATTTGGCTCCACCGCGAGCAAATTTTCAAGTTGCGCCGTAACGCCAAAAATGGCCTTCTTTTGCCTTGCAAGAGTGTTTTTCCAATATTTTTGGATCTCGTCCACTTCTTCCTCGGTGCTTCCCAAGGGGGTCCGGTCGCGTCCACTATAGTGGACGTTTTTCTTCGAATCGCCTTTCAAATCGCGTCCTACATCCCCGACGCGATTCAGAGTCTGACAGCGGCCCAGAAAGTCTTCGCACGTAGGCCCGTAATCATGATAAAATCTATGAATCGCGTCCTTGTCAAACGACGCGATTCAGAGAGGTCAAATCCGGAATGTCCCGTCAATAGGCAGCGCAGGCCTCAAAAATTGCCCCTCAGGTAATCACGTTGGTTATGGCCACCGCGTTTAAATTCGCGGCTGCCCTGGTGGACGCGATTACGCTCTTTATCGCGAATTTGAAGCTTGTCAGTTGTCTCATCAAACCGACCTTCTAAATCGCGGCCTGCCGCTCCGCCGCGATTAAGCCTTAAAAAACGTCTGCTGTCCTGGACGCGATTTTGCTCCAGTGCCTATAAAAATGAAGTCGCAGCCGCAGGGGCCAGGGTTCCTTCCTTTTTTCGGGGGCTTTGGGCTTCTTCGGCTCCTTGGGGTTTTCCCTTTTTGAAGAGAAGAGAGAGTTGAGAGAGAGAGAGAGAGAGAGAGAGAGAGAGAGAGAGAGAGAGAGAGAGAGAGAGAGAGAGAGAGAGAGGTTCCAAAAGGCGGCAAAGCCCTGCTGGATTCTCGCCTCGACGTCCGACCCCGGCATCTTCTTCCACGTCGCGTCGTCCATTCCATCACTCGGAGCGCGGCGCCGTCGTCCCCGTCGTCTCCACCACGCATACCGGAGCCAAGCGGGAGCTTCGTCCTCTCTGTCCCTCTCCGTCCAACCGGCAACGCCGTCACGCCGTCTGGCATCTGGGGAAGCACCCCCCTACGTGGTCCTTTATATTTCATCTCCTCCGGGCCCACGTGCCCCCTTTTACCCTTTTTAACACACACACATGCATGCATACATACACACACACTTATCTTAGGGGTTTAAAGGCCACCATCCGGTAAGTCGCCCCCATGTCATTCATTTATTTTTAGAATTGCATACTACATATTTTTGGGCTAATCCTCTTCTTTTATTTGTCTTATTTTTCAGGGTAATCAAACAAGGAAACGCCCTCTACCACAGCCGGCCATACTTGTAGAGGAAGAAAGAACCCACATCATCCCCCGCGCAATCTCCCCGCTAAAAAGGTACGCTCGCGATCACTTCTTCCACCCGCACCCCTCGCCCTGCATCTCCATTCGGCACCCTCGCGTGCCTGGCGATCACAATCTTTTTATTTTGTTGTCTTTTCCGCTTTTCCACTACACACCATGAATCACACATATCCACTATTCACACACATTCCTTTTTCCTTTGTGGAGACCGCGTAAAAAACGGTGTCTACATTAGATTTCTCATGGATTTCAAAGATAATTCAAGACTAACGAGGTACAATTTCAAGTGTGCATTAGACATCACAAGGGTGTGCTTTCAGTTCAGTTCTATGAGACATGAGTTTTTGGTTCATGGCAAGTAGGAATTTTAAGATGGAAATTTCAAGATCACATGATAAGGAAATTAATCTAGATACTTAAGAGCAATTAGAATAAGTTCTTCATGAATTTAAAGTTTTAACATGTATTAAAGATTTTAAGGTACTGGCAGACCATACAATGAATTAACTAGACAGAGCAGAGCAACTAAACGGTTTCTGAAGGACCTTCCAAATAGCATATGGGACATATAACTACTATTTCAAGGATTAAACAGTGAAGAGGTTAATCTTTGGAAATGAAACAAGTCGGATTCCCAACAAGAAAGTTGTTGGAGATCTAGAATAGCAGAACTCTAAGACTGTAGTTCAAATCAAACATTATAAGGGTACATAAATCAAGAGATGACAAATAAATTCTAATGTTGTAATCAAAAGGAAGACACTAAATAGTCTACATGACAAAAGTTGGGAAAAACAGAGGTAAACAAAAGCAGACTTGAAAACTTTTAGATGAGTTATGCTGCATTATGTTTGTGCTCGAGATCACCTACCTCGATAGCTCTCAATTTTCTGGTTCCTACAGGTCAAGGGAGAGTCAAGGAAGGAGAGCTCTAAATTCCCAAGCTCCAGGATCGCCTCTCTTGCTTCAGGAGGTTCCTCTTGCTTCAGAATGTTTCTCCCACGACCAGCAATGTCCAAAGAGGTTTCTGGTGGCCAAGTAGGGTCATATACTGTATTTATAAGGCTTTTGTCCCAATAGATCCTTTTTTTTCAACCATAGTTAGTACATGGGGACAAATATTCAAAGATTTGTCATACTTGAGTCATACCTCTGTAGACACGCAAAAATGACTCCACCACGGACAAATTTCATATTGCGCCATAATATCACAAATGGCCCTCCTTTTGGCTTGCAAGAGTAGTTTTCCAATCATTCTTGGATCACCCAATTCTTTCCCGGTGCTTCCCCTCCATTTCCAAAACTTGTTAGACGTTTTGGGCATCATTTTCAAGTCGCGTCGGGTCTGGTGGACGCGTTCATGAAGGCAACTGAAACGCGTCGGGTTTGTTGGACGCGATTCTACATCGATTCGATTGGCCTATGTCGATTCCCCATAGACGTGTCGGGTATGTTGGACGCGACTCTGTACCGATTGATCATTAACGCATCCGGGATTCTCGACGCGACTAAGTATCGATTGCCCTTAACGCGTCGGGTCTTCCCGACGCGACTCAGTGTCGATGGTCATTAATGCGTCTGCCTTGTACGACGCGATCATGAACTTCCATATTTTCCAATAATTTCCTTATTTTATTTACAGAAATATCTCTTGCCATTTTATGAAATGCGGCTGACATGTCAGACGCGATTAGTAATGGGCTGGGCCCGGGCTGGGCTTAGATGAGCCCAGCCCAGGCCCGACTCATCAATATGAAAGCCCAACCTCGGCCCAAGCCCGAGCAATGTTGGGCCAGGCTGGGCCGGGCCTAATATTTTTACAAAATTGTAAAGCCCGACTAAGGCCCGGCCGGCCCGAATATTTAAATAAAAATTAAATTATTAATAAAAAATATATTTAATAATATAAAATTTATAATCTCATTCAATTAAGTAGAGTTTTGATGTTCCTTATTTAATTTGTTTGAAAAGAGAGTTTTTAACTTTTAAATAAGTAAAATAACATAATTTTAACTAAGTAAAATTTAAGATTTGAAAAGAAAAAAAAAATAAGAGAAAGGGTCGGGCCGAACTCAAAGCCCGAGTTCGGGCCATGGGCTTAGTCGGGCTGGGCTTTTAGGCCCTACTAAAAACCCACGGGCCGAAAAGAATCTTGCAGCCCGGCCCAAAATTGGGCCAAGCCCGCGGGCCTGTCGGGCCGGCCCGGCCCATTGACAGCCCTAGACGCGATTAGAGTTTCCATATTTAAAATGGTAATATTTCCATAAACAAAATACGGAAGTTGATAAACGCGGCGGCCATACCCGACGCGATTCTAATTTCTATATTTGAATTTTGGAAAGTTTCCATAAACAAATTTTGGAAATTCATTAACGCGTAGTGTCGTACCGACGCGATTCTAAGTCGTACAATTCGCTTAAATTGGCAATTCATGAACGCGTCTGCCATGTCCGTCGTGATTCAATAAGAGACGCGTCCATTGTCCCCGACGCGATTCAAGCATTTTCTTCCCTATAAATACAGACCCAAGGCCAGCCTTTCGTGCATCCCAACGCACTACGGCGAAGCCCTGCCGGATCGGAGACTCGACTTCCGAGCCAAGGAGGAGCATCTACCATTTCAAGCTATTCTACGTCCTCTTTCCTTGGTGATTGGAGCCGGCGTCCCCTCCGTCATCCATGTGCATCAGAGCGAGGCGAGAGCGCGCTCTTCTTCCTCTATCCATCCAATCAGCGCCTTTGCGCCGTCCAACATTTGGGGAAGCACCCCCTTTCTTCTCCCTTTCTTTGTTTATACCAACCTCCTCCAAGCCCCACGTGGCTCCTCTTTTATTCCTTTTTTAGCATACACATGTATGCATACAGACACACACCTACCTTTTAGGGGTTTAAAAAAGCCACCACGCGATGAGTCATTCTCCATGTTCTTCATATTATTTCATTTATTTGGGATTTGACACTACACGCATGTGGCTAATCCATATTTTCTTTGTTTTCTTTGCAAGGGTAATCAATCAAGGAAATCGCCTTCTACCACGGCCGGTCGTGCTCGTAGAAGAAGAATGAACCCCGCCGTCTCAATCTCCCCGCTAAAGGTATTTTTCACGTGATCATCTTTTCATTTGCACCCACGTGTTGCACCTCCTTCAACACCCACGTGTGTCTGGCGATCGCAGATCTATCCATCCAAGGAGTTGTGCTCCGACCTTTATTTTTCTTTATTCTATTTTTCATCATGTATTTCTTTGTGGACGCTTGGAGTTCCCAACGAACGAAAAGCTATATCTACAACCTCTTCACTCATACTTCCACCCATTCTTAAAGTTGATTGTATCTCGGAAGGATAGACAATCCATAGTTGGGCCATACTGTAGACACGCAAATTTGGCTCTACTGCGGACAAATTTTCAAGTTGCGCCATAACGCCACAATTGACCCTCATTTTGCCTTGAAAGAGCTTTTTCCCATATTTCTGGATATCGCTCATTCTTCCTCGGTGCTTCCCCAAGGAGTCTGGTCACGGATCGACCTGCGCGGTCAGGTCGCGGGGGTCCGGGGGCAGCGCCCCCGCGGGGGTCTCCGGGGACAGCGCCCTCGGAAGCAAAAATCAATTCGCGTCCGCTATGGTGGACGCTTTTCGTCGAACCGCCTTTCTAATCGCGTCCAGAATTCCCGCCGCGATTCATAAACCGCCTTTCTAATCGCGTCCAGCATTCCCACCGCGATTCATAAACCGCCTTTCTAATCGCGTCCTGCATCCCTGCCGCGATTCAGAGTCTGACAGCGGCCCGGAAAATCTTCGCGCGCAGGCCCATAATCATGACAAATCTTATAAGCGTGTCCATGTCAGCTGAGGCGATTCAGAGATGCCAAATCCGAATGTCGCGTCAGCAGACAGCGCATTCTTGAGTCGGTATGTCAAGTCTTAATCGCGTCCGGGAGACCCGCCGCAATTCAAGTTGCGACGGCATTCCCCGACGCGTTTCAGAGAGGCGATGCAACGATTCCCGCGCCATCAGACCGACCTTCTAAATTGCGCCCTGCCGCTCCACCGCGATTTAAGCCTTAATAGGCGGCTGCTGTCCTGGACACATTTTGCTCCAGTGCCTATAAAAGCGAAGCCGCAGGGCCAGGGGCAGGGGTTGGTTGGTTCGTCTCCTTTTCTTTTTTAGAGAGAGAGAGAGAGAGAGAATCTCAGAGCGATGAAGCCCTGCCGGTTCTCCGTCACGCCGTCCTCATCTCTTGGAGCTCGTCGTCGTCGTCTTCCTCTCCATCGCACGTGTACCGGAGCGGGGCGAACGACGTCCTCCCCCTCCTCTTCTTCCTCCGTTGCCCAACCAGAAACGCCGTCACGCCGTCCGGCATTCGGGGAAGCACCCCCTTTTCTATTTGTTTTTTCCCTCCTCCGGACCCCACGTGGTCCTTTATGTTTCATCTCCTCATTTTTCACACACACATGCATATACACATACCTGTTTTAGGGGTTTAAAAGCCACCACAAAAGGTGTGTTCTTCCCCTTTCATTTATGTCATTTCATTCATTTTTAGAATTTGTATACTGCACATCCGTCTAATCCGTCTCTTCTTATTTGTCTTATTTTCAAGGTAACCGAGCTGAATCTCCTTTGCCGGCCGGCCGGTGGAAGGAGGAGGGTGAACCCACGCCCACATCCCGCACTTTCTACGGGTGAAAGGTACCCCCTTTTCTCACCCGTTACATTCGGTACCCTCGTGTACCTGGCGATCGCAGTTTCTTTATTTTTTGTCATTTAACGCTTTTTTATCACCTACTTTGTGGGACCCGTGTTTTCCACCCCCCCCCCCCCTAAAAAGGGAAGCGGAAATCCGCGTCTACACATACCTAGGTGTCAGTACCTCTACCAACCCCAAAAGTTGACTTCCACTAGTGCATAAAGTCAACTATCATCAGTACCCAAGGTCAACTTTTGATTGGTGTTAAAATCAATCGATTACTGAACAAAGGTTCAGTACTCCTTTCGATTGGTGTTATAGTCAAACCAAATACTGAACAAAGGTTCAATAATCACTTTCCAATTGGTGTTGTAATCACACTATTTACTGAACAACTAGTACATAAGTCGACTTCTATCAGCACATAAGTCAACTTTGACTTCCATCAGTACATAAGTCGACTTTCGATTGGTGTTATAATCGAACTGATTACTAAACAATGGTTCAACAACCTTTTGATGGTATTGTAATCATATTGATTGCTGAACAAAAGTTCAGTAACCTTCCAATTAGAGTTATGAGTGAATCGATTACTGAACAAAAGGTCAGTAATGTAACGACCCAGAATCCGCATTACCAGTAACAACCAGTAACCCGAATTCTGACCCGCTAACCCACGAGACAAGCTCGGAAGGGTAGGAAGGAATGTCCGAGGAGACTAAATATAAGAAGATACGCACCATGCAAAGCTGTAAAATTCCACTATGAACAAGATATATATACAACTCAGAGTCTGAGCAAAGCACAGAGTACAGAAGTACAACAAAAAGTACAACTCACTACAGCTAAGGAGCACCAACACCGGAGTGGCTAGACTCGCCTGGAACGGGAGTCGACGAAGACCCACCTGAAAGGAAGGGGAGTGAGTCTCAAGAAAGAGACCCAGTAGGGAAAAGTAATCCCACCGGCAACAGAACTAAAGTGCGGAAAGTAAAAACTGAAAGTAAGTACATGTCGCACCACAACACAAAACTGTAACCTCGCGGCTCAGCAACACACACTCACACACACACAGTAAGTAGGACTCAGCTAGGGTCTGTGGCTCGGCGTCCCGTCACCACAGAGGCTCTCAACCCCAGCCACGTGTGCACACTACAGATGCTCTCTCTCGCGTCTGGTCCACGACCGGTTTTTCCCTACGCTTGACCCTAGCGGTAGAGAAGGGGCTCCACGGAGACCGGCTCAAAACCACCACAAGGAGTACGCACAGGACAGAGTCGCACTCGGCGTCCTGGCTCACTAGCGGAGGACAACCACACGCTAGTCGTCTAGACGGAGTCGCACCCACGCCTAGGTAACACGACAGAAACGAGTACACGGTAACACAACGCACGTACAACAGACGGAACACACTCATCGCCTGAAACTCCGAACAGTAAGTGAACAACTCATATGCACAGGCGGAGTCACACTCTAAGCCTGGCTCACACGTGTTGTCAGGGCGGACATCACATGTCAATCGCCTTGAAACACAACACTTAAGTCTGCTGGGACACAGGAGATTAACGGCCACATCGATTGCCGCCAATAAGAGGTAAACGGCACCCCTCATGTCGTTAACAGTAACTAAACGGCAATCGACCTTGTCGTTAAAATCACCCCTGAAGATCTCAACGTCAACAGATGTGGACGTTAAGGTTTTCAGTCCCCCAAACCCAGAACTGAACCGAATCAGTCCAAATGGGAAGAAATACTCAACAGAATTCCGACTGATGGAGGGGAACACTTCCTCTCATCAATCTATACTACCAGAACATCAAATTTAAACAGTCTAACACCTAGATTGTCCAATACACCCACAATTCCGGCATGATACAACCCAAACCCTAAACCATGATTTGCACACCGATTCACTTAATTGGGCATGCTGGTTTGCTGGGGAAGGTTATTGGGGTTAAGTCCCTACCTCAGAACGCTTAAACAATCCCCAAATAGCCACTACTCGTGTCGGATTCCCCGAAGACTCCGCGCGAATCGCATCAAAATCTCGCGATTCCCGCCCGATCAAGCACCGCCACATGATCCAGGGCCTTCCCACGAGCTCAAATCAACCAACAGAAGCTAAGGAAATGGAGAAAAGCTAAGGTGGAAGAAAGGAGAGGAAAAGAGAAGAAGGAACTCTGCTCTCGGGCTGCCCTATTTCAACAGGCCCGACCAGTCGACGTCAACATCTCTGGTCGCCTACTGAACCGCCTACAGACTGACGTCCAGATCTTTTGTCGCTGAGTTCGACATCAAACATCCACATCGTTGGACGCTGACTCTGACTCAACGGCAAGCCCTGGCCGTCAACTACACAGGACCTCTAACAGACCCAATAAGGATCCATTAAGAACCCAAGACCTTACAAGTAACCTTTTGATTGGTATTGTAATCATATCAATTACTGAACAAAAGTTCAATAACCTTATGATTGGAGTTATGAGCGAATCAATTATTGAACAAAAGTTCAATAACCTTTCAATTGGTATTGTAATCATATCGATTACTAAACAAAAGTTCAGTAACCTTTCGATTGGAGTATGAGCGAATCAATTATTAAATAAAAGTTGAGTAACCTTATGATTGGCATTGTAATCATATCGATTACTGAACAAAAGTACAGTAACCTTCTGATTGGAGTTATAATCAAATCGTTTCTGAACAAGGTTCATAAATTATCTGATTGGAGTTGAAATCTTCTGATTACTGAACAAAGGTTCGATTGGAGTTATGATCAACCAATTATTGAACAAAGGTTCAGTAAATATCCGATGGGTGTTATAATCCCACCGATTACTGAACAAGGGTCCAAAAATCTTTTGATTGGTGTTATAATCAGATTCCCAACCATGTACTTCTCATGAGTTGCTTACCCCTGTTAATGGGCTCTTTTGTTTATCTGGTTCTTTATAAAAATCTGGGTACCACACTTTCTTTATTTAATTCTAAATTATAATTTTTCATCAAATTCCATATAAGTTTCCCGCATATAATATTTTAAATTTTCGAGTTGTTACAACACACACACACCACACACACACACACGAGAGAGAGAGAGAGAGAGAGAGAGAGGAGGGAGGAGAGAGCGAGAGAGAGAGAGAGAGAGAGAGAGCGGAGAGAGAGAGAGACCGAGAGAGGAGAGAGAGAGAGACGAGAGAGAGAGAGCGAGAGAGGAGAGAGAGTAGAGGAGGAGAGAGAGAGAGAGAGAGAGAGAGAGTGGCTCAAGGCTGATCTTGGCCACCAACCCCGGGTCTTATACCCTCTATTTATAGTGTTGGCCAATCTTTATTCTACCTTGACTGTATAAAACTGTCCCTAGATTATGTTCACATTAGATCTAGTGAGTTGGTCATATTCACACTAGGATTAGACTATCCTCTCGTAGTGGGATCGTAGTTCAGATCCAAGTCGGTTCAGTGAGGGCGACCGCGAAAGTCACCGAATGGGTCCGGTCCGTCTTTTCCTGATCTTTGTCCCATATTTTACTAAATAAAAGGCGTGGGAGGACGTTGCAGATGCCCGGGACGAACACGACTTCTTCTAACGCTAGAAGACCACAGGAAGACACCCGGGACCTGAGCATGTCGTGAAAGAAGCACACTGGGCGGGCGTGCTTCGACCGTGTCTCCGGGGCACAGTTGAATGTAGATATCATGAACGAACAGGATACCAGGCCGAGAAACCCGGGCAACCACTCCCCTAATGTGCCAATCGCTAGCGCATCCAGAGCACCGGTCTCCCAATAGTCCAAGTTTGATTTGGACTAGCCAAACAATCCTACCATGGATCCGTATGAGGATTTTGAGTCCTATACTCCAAAATAAGGTTGAATAAATATCTCATATTTTATTCCACTACCATCTAATCTACCATTCTAATGTGTGTGACTCTCTACACCTAATATCAAGTTGGTCATAAATCGACTAATCTTGGAACACCTTTCAATTTAGTGAATTAATTATCATATAATTAATGCACACCTATTCATTCATTTGAGGATCGCACCAAGCAACACGTCATGACCTGCACGATATAGAGGATTCGAAATATATTGGAACATACAAGCCCAAAGTTACAATGTGACTATAACCTTTCATTCATGTAATATCTTAGACTCCACAAGTGGGCGTGGTATTTCGCAAGTAGGCGTGGTATACTGTAACGCCCCGACGCGAAATATCGGAGCGGTAATACAGTTAAATAAATAGTATAGAGCGATAATAGACATCAAACTATTGCATAATTTGGAATAATACCAAATAAAATCCAACTTCATTAATAATTCATCAAACCAACTATTACATCACTAATTCAGAGCCATAACTAGGGCTTAGAGTACTTTATTCAAATCCAGACTATTACAAACTGACTAATTAACAACTATAACTACTAAAAAGCATTGGTTGTGTAATGTGGGGTCACTCCGCTCTTCCTCATTCCCAGCCTCGTTCGTGTGGTAGTCTCATCGGACTCACCTGAAACACATGAAATAAATAGTGCATGGTGAGCGATAACGCTCAGTAGGACTTAATATCTCGTGTAAACAGAATGATTTAAGTGATAATGTCTTATCAAACAGGATAACTAGAAAGAACGATCAAGTATAGTCACAAGAGTAAATGTCACAAGATAGCAATGCCTTTACTTGAAAATAGCTCAACAAGCAAGATAAGGGATTGGCCATATAATGAGATAGCATGTATGGTTGCACAAAAGTACACTAGTCACGATAGCATGTTTAGTCGATATTCTTTCAACCACTAGTTCAAGTAAAATGATTAAATGATTGTCATAGATTAAATCTTGCTAGTCATACGTTGGATGCATGCCGAACACCGTGATCATTAAATCCCCGCGAATTATAGCCTTTCGGTGCACCTCCCAAGACCAGATCGAGCCCTTTATAATGTTGCCTGACATTGATCATGTTTTATCTTAGACAATCAGATGGCCAAATAGAGTACTAAGAATAGATGAGAGTAATTGAAGAATAGATGAGAGTCTAGAGAGAATGTGAATAGACGAGAGTGTAGAGATAGTAGATGAGAACAAGGACATTTCGTAAAACAATGATAAACATGCGATAATAACAGTTGCACAACACATGGTCGTGTGTCGGCAGTTCGGTAGAAGTCACAACCGCCCAATAATCGTGCTATGAACACATGCCAGAGGTCCGGCGTGATCCCGAGGTAAGAGAGAACAAACTAAGGCCATTGGATCATGCTGATCCCTAAGGGTAAAATAGGTATTGATGGTACAACCTGCTCGTCAGCAATGGACGTCCGCCAAAGCCAATGAGACTTATGGAGGCCTTGACAATGAGTTCCTGGTCCAGTCAGAAGTATTCCCAATGGAGAGGTCATCCAAGCCAAGATAGAAGTGTGTAAGAAAACAGTTGTCCGTCATGCCTTGAGTGCGCGATAGCGGTATACAAAACATGCGAATAAAACGAAGACATGTTCATTAAAATAATAGGGAAATTATATGAATAATTACAATTAATTACCCGATATATTATTGAGTAAATTTGGTGAGGTTTCATGGCAACCATTTATGTATAGTGTGTGCATGTGTAAGATAATCATGATAGTAATAGATAGTTGTGCACATGGCTTTTATTTAATGGAAAATCATGATAATATTACCCATTATTATTAAACAGGTCGTTACTGTTCATAACAATACAATTTAAGGGTTAAACAATGATTAAATGACATGATTAACAAGGGTTTGCATGGAAATTAGGGTTCTGGTTGCAACAGTCAGGTCGTGATGTCAGTTGGCGTCGCGTTCAGGTCGCGACAGGGCTAGCCGACACGTTCTGGTTCCAACCGAGACGCCGACGCGACGACGAGGTGCTCGTTGCGACGTGTCGGGGCAATGCGTTCAGGTCGGGCTGACCAGACGAGGAGATCGCGACGTAGGTCACCATCGCGTTAAGGACGCGATGTGGGTCCTTGTCATGACCTGGTTGAGAACGCGACCTATCGGGTCGTCGCGTTCTCAGAACCTCGGCCCGAGCTCAGGTAGTAGGTCAGGTCTCCTTGGGTTGTTGTCCATGCAACCAAGGGCTTGACACAGTATATTTTAAAAATCAAGAACAAATCGTATACATAGCAAAAAATCATGAAATCAGTTTTAAATGAAACTAGACATGCAGGGGTATCTACAGTAATAATTAATTAGAGAATATACATGGTATAGATATGCTATGATTAGGTTACATCTCGATGACCTAAAATCATACACAGTGATGGAATCTAATTTAATTCGAAGAGGGTACATGATAAAAATTGGAGAAAATGGTGTCAAGGGATTGCTGACATCCAGTAGCATGTACAGTAAAGGTTTCATGATACGAAATCAAGCATGGATAGGGATTCAAGGTAAACAAGTCATTTTGGGTACATATTCATGATAGGAATGGAGCATGAAATACTCCTAAATGGCACGATGAAAATTAGGGAAAATATGGGCTTTGCAAGAGGGGATCATGGTTTACCTAGGGTTAAACTTAATTAGTTTATGCTTGAGAGATTGTCTATCTTTTCACGTTTAAATCCTAGGGTTTGGAGATGTTGAAGATGATGAAATCTCTTTTGCTCCAAGCCTCCTTCACCTTGCTCTCCACGTCCAAACCTTTTTCTCCTCGTTCTCCAAGCTCCAGAGAAGTCTAGGGTTGGGTTGGTACAAAATGAAGGGTATTTGTTTGTTTTAAGAGTCCTTATTCACTTAAAACTCTTCATTCTTCTCTAACTCTGAGTTTCCAACATTTATCTCCATTTTCCTAGCATTTATCCACCTAAATGGCTTGGGTAGGACTCTAATTTTGTGGCCAATGGATTAGGATAGGTGATCTAGGACTCCTTTTTAGGATAATTATGAGTTAAATAATGATTATCTTAACCCTTTTATATTTATTAATAATTAGGGTACGAATTTATACTTAATTATCTCTCATCCTACAATGAGCTCTTAGTTTTTAGACCCATTAATCTATTCATGGACCATTAGTGTAAACTCAAGTCCTATTTTGACTTAATGGGCTTAATTATTCTCCTTTTCTTCTAATTTATTCTCATTTTATTCTAATTTTAATATCATTTATCAATTTTTTTTAAAAAAGCAGAGTTGCTACATATACTGTCAAGACCATCACATAGTCGGATTCGAGTAACTCTGATTCATATTTTGTTGAAAACCCTTTTTCCACTAAATTGAATACTCCTAGTCAAGGACTTCTCGAGTATGATTTCATGGGACATTTTCTTTAAGTTACCTATAGTGAATGATTTCATGTTGACCACTCAATTATCTTTACATGATTTGTCGTATACCTGGTTGTCAAGCTGTACTAAACCTACGAAGAGTAGACCTATAAACCCAACATGAAAGCATATAGATTTTTCATATAAAACACATGCGGTGTCTCAAATCTAAAGATTAATTGCATCACTGTGACTAAGAGAATCACGACTAACAATTAGATATATTTACCATTTAAGATTTTCAATAGCAGATCAGTGCAATAAACTCATTATTTAATAAGCACATGCATGATATCCTTACTATCCCCACACATGTGATTGTGTGATCAACCGTCTCCATCATATAGACATGCATATCATTCACCAGCCTTTTCGACCCATTTGATGTCACTCTTAAATGTCACATGACTATATCTTGTATTTATAGAGAATTAATCTTACTATCATAATCTCATTATGATCTAGTTTCCATCTGCACAAGTTCGCATAATCATTATGAACAAACTGAACAAGATAATAATAAATATAATAAATAAAATGTAGATTACAAGTGAAAAAATTGCTTCACTGAATAGTGATGACTTTTACGACGTCTAGCACTAGCACAATGAAGGCACATTATTACTCCCATTTGGGACAAATAGAGTGGAGGTGAGCGCACTAGCAAAGCTCTACTAAGATTTTTTCTATGAGAAATACTTAATGCTCTATAAAGAGGACAATAAAGATGATATAAATTACCCTCCAAATGATTTTATTGGTTGAAATATAGAACAAAATATCTTTCTCAATAAATAAAAATAGGGAGAATTACCAATCACAAAGATAAGTATGTAACTATATAATTTTTTAAAAGAATCACTGACTTAAAAATAAGTTCCCGAAAAATAAGAACTGATTAATAATTCTCATATAAAAATATTTAGAGCACAATCCACATCATATTTATTATCCTCCTTAAAAAGCACTAAGTATTTCTCTATTTTATATAAACCCGAGCAAGCAAACCACCTATTTTTCTCTCTCTTCTATGTTCACCTTGTGATCCAATCTAACAATGAACACTCCCTTGTGTTAAAATAGCATAATCTCATAGAACAATTGTCTTTCTTACTATTCTCGCATTCATTTGATATTTAACTATTATACATTTCTTAGGCATAATCTCATAGGCACAGTAGTCATTGTTATCTTTTATTAAATCAAGATGAGAAGAGATGAATAAGCTTGAGCACGAACCTGACATCTTTAATGAGGTCTAATTTCATTTCTAAATTATTCATGCTAATTTTATTTAATTTGTGTTAACTTTTTAAAAACTTGATTTTGTTGTTTTTCATATTTACTTGAGTTATGATATGCAGAGGTGGTCTGTCCATTAGAAATGTTCATAATTTGATTGGATTGGGTTGAATGTTTCTTCCATTGGGTATCTTACGGTGTTGTAGATGAAAGTTTAGTTAAGAATTTCCGTAAAAGATATCAAATTAATAAATTTTAGGAACTAAATGGCTTCAAATAAAAGAAACAAAACAAATAAAATAAATAATGAAAAATAATACTATGACTCTTTTAAAATACTATATATAATAATATGTACATGTAATAGATTATTACCATATATATTATCATATATAAATATTACTATATATAGACTATATACTATGTATATTTACAATAAATTATACTTTTATTTATATACTTATCATATATATATGATAATACATATATATATATATGACCTATACCCATTTTATATAAATATATTATTTGTAATATAATATGTTACTTACAATATATATAAATAATTTTAAAAAATAGAAAAATGATTTATATTTATACTTATATATCTAAACTAAACTATATATATCTAAACTATATATATAAATAACTATAATGACTATATATAAATATATACTATATATAAACTATAAATATATGATATAAATATATACTATAAATAGATTAGATATAATAACAATAGATAATTAACTATCAAAACACTAAACTTTTAAGCCACTTGATTACTTAGGATAAAAAAGGATTACAAAGATTCATCCCCAACCTTTATTTGTCAATCTCAAAAGTAAGATTGTTTCTGACTTAAACACGATGATAAAAATGTCTCCTTAATATGTAGATAAATTGGATTAAAGTAAGTTTAACTTATTGTGAATTTTGAGATTACAAATCTCAAAATAAGTTACTAAGTCATTTTTTCACAAAATTACCTTCTTCACATATAAGGGCCGTTTGATATTAGAAAGATCGATGATAAATTAAAAATATCTCTAAATTTTTAAAAATATTCTCATTCTATCTCCGTTCTATTTCAATACCAAACATAATCATAAAGATTAACTATTTTTGGACTCCCTCCTCAAAGTAATGCTAAAAACATTCTTACAATACGTTATTATCATCCATGAAATTGAGTCTTAGATTATTATCATTTAAAGTCCTATTCTATCATTTGGGGTCGGCTACATGAATCTTATTTTGTCAAAAATATTTGTTAAGTGTTATATTTGTGTTTATGTAAAAATAAATATTTTAAATATGCATATTACATTAAAAAGAGGAAGGCGAGATAAATATATAAATAGAAAAGGTTAGTAGATATTAGTGACATTTTAGTTCTCTTTCAAACTTATTTGAAGATTAGTTGGAGTTAAATAAAAAAATAAAAAATAGCTTAATAAAGATGCAATGCCAATTCGAAAACATCACATTTATGTGGATGGAATTAAGTGTCTCTATCTCTACACTTTGACCTCATATATCACAAATCAATACTAATTTAGAACAAGATTTTGATATATTTTATCCTAATTGAAGCCATAATGACATAAAAATATTTTAGCGAGTCCGAATAAACCAAAATATGCTCTCTCTTGCCCCCAAAATATGAGATCAGAAGCTATGTCATCCATATGGGAAAGAGTCTAACTTTGTGTCTCCACTAGATTACTCGGTCTAGGCACAATAATCTAATTCAACTCGTAGTTGGACAGTAATATTTTCATATGTGAATTTACCAAATAGAGTAGAAAGTATACGAGTAAACACGTGAGATATTTTTACTTCATAATTTTCTAGATATATCTTTCTTACATGTTAATTCATATTAAAAATATTTAGTACATATTTAATTGAGTACACCCTCCACTTTTATCCCAGTGGGGATGGATCAAGAATAGAGTAAGTGAAAATATCTTCAAAATTTTAAAGATAATATCAATTTATTCTCAATCTATCCCAATACCAAATAATCTTTTATGGTTGAGTAAATAGAGATGGAAGGTATCTTAAATACCCTCTATTCTTTAGATGACACATTATTATATATAAGGCATGTCTATGTTATACATATATGTTCATGTGTACTAAATTATTCTCTTAGAATAATTCACATTACTAGATGTATGTGCGAAAAATGTTTTTATCATTAGACAAATAACTGAGCTAAAGTCTAACTAAAATTATAAAATATTTTTAATACATCAACATAAAAATATTCCTGTCTACATGCAAGTGCACAAATAACTATGTGCGCAAACTTAAATGCGAAAATATCTATCCGTTATGCGTCATCATATCACCACTTTGACACCTGGTTAGTCTACCCTCTATTAACCCTCTTTTTTCTTTACCTCACTTTAATTGTAGGTTAGGTGGATCATTGATTATTTTTTTGTCAACTTTTTATTTTGACTCTTTATCTTTGTTAACAAATTAATTTTAAGATATATATAATAAAATAAGTTTTATAATATACTAATATTTTTTAAAATTTTCAAAAAAATTACCCATCCTATCCACCCTCCTGCCTCACCTTCCTTCCGGGATAAGATTATCTATGGATAAGAGTAGGTAATCATGAATGAGAAATGCTTTTTGCACGGCCGCCCGGGTAACCGGGCAGACGTGGAAGCACCGTGCAGCCGACCTGATTGGTCGGCTGCGTGTGGGCCCCACGCTGAGCACGTGGGGCCCACGCGCGGCCGACCAATCAGGTCGGCTGTGCGGTGGTTCCACGTCAGCTTTTTACCCGTGCGGCCGGGTAAAAAGCATTTCTCATCATGAATACTCATAGTTATGTTACTTCTCCCTATCAAATCATATATTGATATTTATCTAGAGATATCTCTGATTTACTCATAGGTACTCCCCTCACCCCTCCCAAAGTATAAGCATATAGCAACTTTATTTCAATTAAGATATGCGCACAAAGAAATATTTATTGCACTTATAAAAATATATTTCTCAAAGCTCTTTATTAAATGGCACTAATAAAAAAAATATGGGAAGTGCACTTATTATAATTTGGCAAGTACAATAATTTTTTTTATACACAGATATAACAGTTAGAATTACGTGTGTAATAAAACCATTTTTTATTTATCGCATTTAAGGACCACTATTTTTACGCCGAGTGTGGCTAGGGTCACGCCCACTCTCCCCCCACCCCCCATTCAGCAACAGCAGGTAGTATCCCCGGAAAGGGTGTGAACTTAGAAAGAGCGGGGTGGAAGTAGCACACCGGGAAAGGAGAAAACTAGCGCGGCGAGGTGGGGGAGGACGCAGTCGAGCGAGCCGCCGCCTCTCTCCCACAAATCGTCTCGCTCTCCTCCGTCGGCGAGTGGGGTTCGGCGAACACGAGAATTCCCCAGCGCAGGCGGCGGGAAGTGGGGGGGCGGAAGGCGAGCGAGCGAGAGAGAGAGTGAGAGAGAGATGACCAAATCGGGGACGGAGAAGAAGCGGATCCGGCGGGCCGCGTCCCAGAACGGCGGGAGGGATCCCGGTGACGCCGCGTCCAAGGTCGGTCTCCCGTGCTGTGCTGCCCTTTTCTCCCTTTCGTAGTTCCTGAGAATGTCGAAGGATCTGGGCCGATCTCCTTTCCGGAGTTCTGAATTTGCTGAAAATTGAAATCTTGGGGGGTTTTGGTGTTTCACGTGGGCTCTCTCTCTCTCGCCATTCAGGTCTGCGGTCTGTTGTTGGTGCTCTCTGGGAGTCCGCTTCGTTTGTCTGTGTGGTTTGGTTGAGTTTCTCGTTCGTTTTGTTGGTGGGGATTCGGGGTCCAGCTCTGGGCTATGTGCTGTGCGTGGAGTTTTAGGGTTTAGGGTGGGGTTAAGCGAGGAGATTGATGAATGTGTTGCCATCTGGAGACGAGTAGGATGCGATTTGGTGGTAGTTGAGTCGACATGATATCGTTCAGGTTGGAACATGGTGACATCTAACCTTTTGCCCTTCCATTTAAGGGGAAAAAACCAGACGAGTACACTGGTTGCGGGGGCTCGGGGGCAGGGGGGTTAAGGGGTTAACCACTAACAGTTTTGGTGGTTCAGGTGGAAGTGAGATGTCCAACTGCAGTTTTTTCGCTGACGTTGGATGCTTGCACAGTAGGAAAAAAAGATAGAAGTAAGTGGTATAATATCTGTAGTGGAGCAAGCGGGACTTGGTGGATATAAGATTAACTAGATTTCAAAATGATACATGTTAAGATTAGTGTAGGCAACGGGATGCTCGTGAGACAAAATATGAATAACAAGTAAGTTAAGAATTTCCTGATGAGAAGAATTTCTGAACCCTATGGAAATGTGTATTTCAGAAGGTGTGGAATGTAGCCCATTCAGGTCAGGCACTAAAGTGTACTGAAGTTTTGCAATAGTGGGGGTTCAGGTTTCAAGCCATCTGCATTTTGTTTTTGTGTAATCTCTTGTGTTGATTTCCGGAGGTTTTTTCTTCAGTCACGTGCTCACTGGTCTAATGCTGAGACTGGTTGTTATGGACATTGGACACTTTGGTTCCCAAAATGTTCGCATCTATTTTCTCTTCTTTTTTTGACTTGTATGGTCAACTTGATTTTTCAACTTTACAAGTCCATGATTCCTAGTTAGTTGGTATAAGTCAGCATAACTATTTACAACTTGATTTTTCTTTTTTCGTTGTAAATAGTTTGCTGATGCATCAAAATCATCTGGGTATGTGGGTATACACATTTATGCTATTTGGAGTATCATATGTTGCCCATTTAATGGCGTGAGACACCTCGATGGATGAGGAAGTGGGCTTCAGCGATCTGTGTGAGAAAAATGGCTGGGAGAATGGAGGTGTTTTCTCTCAGCATGGAGATAATGACCAGGCACACTATAGTTGAAATGTGAGAATATAACATATATCTAAACAAAGGATGGGGAAGTTTCTTCACCATATTTTCTTCTACTTTGTTAAGCATGGAACCGACAATATGATCTTGATAATGACCGTCAACCTTCAAAAGTCATAGGAACTTGAAGACTCACTGGTTCATCCAGAAAACCAGATGAAGCAGAAGATTCTTTTGTGCTGTATTCCTTGGGTAGTTGTCTCCAGAGACATCGGAAGTAGAATGGCCAGGCACACTACAGTTGATATGTGAGAATAGAACATATATGCAAAGAAAGAGTAGGAAAATTTTAATCTCCATATTTTCTTGGGTCAGTTACATATAGACCCCTGAAATTTGCCGTATTCTCACATATATCCTTCAAATTTTCACCTCACCAAATATATCCAATATTTAAAAGAAATTGATCAGTTATATCCTTGGATACTTCACCGTTAACACTTAAGGAACATTCCACTAAAAGTGAAGGGAACTGTGAAATAGGAGGATAAAAGACCAAAATGTCCTTAAACTCGCTCCCCTCTCTATCCTCCTGTTCATCTCTCTCTCCTTCCTGATTCTCTCTCTTTCTAAGTGTCTCTCTCTCTCTCTCTCTCACTCCTAATGTGTGCCAGGTGATGACACCACTGCGCCGCCTAGCCTACCCTACTCAGGGTCATTGGAAACCCCTCCCCCACATCCGGCGTCACATGCACCTCTCTCTCTCTCTCTGCAAATGGCTCCCAGTTCCAGAGCGCCCCCTGGCCCCTCATCTCTCTCTCTGCAAATGGCACCCAGCACCAGAGTGCCCCCTTGCCCACCATCTCCCTCTACTCTCTCTCTCTCTCTGCGCAAATGGCACCCGGTGCCTGAACGCCCCTTGCTCGCTATCTCCCTCTATTCTCTCTCTCTCTCTCTCTGTGAACAACCGGCGTCAACATCCCGTGCCCGCAGCCCACCCAGATCAGGGTCCGCACTGCCTCATGGGATGACGATGCCATAGTTTCGTTAGGAGCCAGAGCAGAGGGGGAGGCCGGCCCTTTGAGGCCACTCTATTCCATGGGGCCTGGAGTGAGTAAGCGACACTTGCAGGAGGAGAGAAAGAGAGAGAGGTGCAGGTGGGGTCCTCTGTGTGTGTGTGAGAGAGAGGGTAGTGGTTGGATATTTTAGCTGAGGGTAGGCTAGTCATTTTCCTTTGTTAACTCAACCATAGTTAGATTCAATGGACAGAATCCAATGGCAAGGACATATGTGACGTAATGCATTCAAATACAGGGTATACTTGATGAGGTAAAAATTTGAAGGGTATATGCATTATTTTGACGTATTTGAGGGGTTATCTTTCTAGTTTGTGAACAGTAGCACCGACAATCTTATGTTGATGATGACTATCAACCCTCAAAAGTCATAGGAATTCAAGGAATCACTGGGTCATCTAGAAAATCAGATGAAGTAGGAGATTCTTTCGGGACATGCTCCTTGGGTGGTTTTCTCTCCTGAGACATTGGAAAATAGAAATGTATCTTCTGCCTGTTTCAAGTGTTCAGATTTCCTATTTTGGTCTAGATGGATACTGAGATATGTCATTTCCTTTTGCTCAATCAACATGATGCTGAGTCTGATTGCTTTGGAAGTATGAACCTTCATTTCCAAGTAAATACTTGTGAAAACATACCTACACCCTAAACATTTATAGGATACCTCTTTTAACAACATATGAGCTTTGATACTCATAGACATTCATTTAGGATGTTGTTTTTCTTTTATTTCGTTGTCTACCTAAGACTTTTCCTGCATTTTATTTTGATGAGTTATATACTCATATTGTCTGGTAGCAACATGCTGCAGAGCTGTTGAAGGTAAGAAATCAATGTCTGTGATCGCAACCTTGCATGAATACTGCTTTTTGGTATATTAATGTATGTGAAAAAGGCTAGGGGCTAGGCATCTACCTTGCTGGTTATTTTTTTTGCCAACAACAGGATGGAAGAACTTGTTGGGACAATTAGCTTTTGTGCTCTGTACAACAAGTATATTTTTTCTTATGGTAATGTTACCTGAAAAGCAATTTCAAGGTTTTCTCTATATTATTTGTTATCCTTAAATGTATTTTTGTGCGTCACACCATGACCAGTTAATGAAATTGTATCTGCACCTTCCAAGAAAACAAATGTTATGTCTGATGTTTCTGGCTAACTTCTTATGCAGAAAACCTCCCCAGGCAAGGATGTTTTTCAGCTGTTTGCTGAGAAGGTGAGAGACAACAAGCAACTTGAATCAAGATGGGCTGTTTTACAAGAAACAAGGGTCGAGTACTTTAGAGGGAAGGATTTTGTTGCATTTTTGGCAAATCATCCAGAGATTAAGGAGGTTCTTGGACCAGACAAGGATTTAGAAGTAGAAGATATTGTGAATATCCTACTAAGGAAGAATCTTTTAGTACGATGTGACCGTGTTGTAAAGACTGTTCGTCCTGGGAAGAAGAAATTGTCTTCCTGGCCAGCACACTTGGAGATCTTTCAAGTAAGTCTCTTTGTCAATTTTGAGGTTAGCATGTGCGTAATCCAATGCCATCAGTTTCTTTATTTAGGCTGTTTGGTCTTGGAAAAGGAAAAATTATAATCAAGTGGAGATGTTGGTTTAACTATTGCAATCCTTTTGTAGTGTTCAGTGTAGAAAGTTATTTTGAAGCGCACGGGAAAGTCTGGAGCAAAGATTTTTTTTTTTTCTAAGGTGGATAGTACCACAATATATTAATGAAAGAGGAAAAAGAGTGTACAAGTATAGGGGTGAGATCCCAAAAAACAACCTACCACCACCTATACAATGAGCTCCATTCTAACTCCCCAAAAGACGGCAAAAGGACCAAGTGTATGTATCAACAATACAAAAGCAACAGCTCGTGCCTTCATTCTATCACAGGAAAGTCTGGAGCAAAGATAAGCAGATATCTTTTCTTTTGGATTGTTAGAAACTTAAATAGCTACATTCACTCTAATCTCATGGGCAAACATTGTTATGACTTTTATTTTATCCATGTACAAAATGGACACTAATACCAACACTTTCCAATTAAATAGGAAGCAAAGTAGTGTTACATTTTCTATATTATTTTTTAGGATGGCTCGTCCTCATGCCTTCAACATCTTGTCTCTCACCTCACATGCCAAGAAAAATATAAATAGATCACAAGTCATTTTGGATTCATGTGTGACAACCGTTTTCATCATATTAAAACTGCTTCCAGACATAGAACAGGTTTATGAAGCATTTCACTATGAGGCATCCATGATCATGCGAAGACCTGAACCAATGAAGTTGACATTGGTTTATTGCCATCCTCAAATGTTTAACAAAGAATATGTTATTAATCTATAAGTCCCCTGAATGATCAGTTCTGCTAACTAATATGGTATCCAAATATACTAGTGGTACTACTACCCACTCCCACTCCCCCGCCCAACCACCCCCCCCCCCCCCCCCAAAAAAAAAAAAAAAAAAACAAAAACAAAAACAAAAACAAAAACAAAAACTGATATGGTATCCAATCAGATGAAATAAGGATCTAGTTGATTATTGGAATATTGTGCTAAGACCTATTTGCAAACAATCGATTTGCATTTGTTAGTCCAATGGCTTACGTCAACTTGGATTCCTTAAAACTGAGTCATGTTGATTTGACTGTAATTGACTAGGACACCCATTTCAAATTGATTCACCATTCAGGGCACCCAAAACAAGGGGGAACTCCAGACAAGTGGAATTGATTCTTCTGATTGAATTCATTTGTGTCAATGTCCGTTAGGCTTATAATTGCATGTCATGATTTGTACAAAGTCCAAGACAGTCCCTGGAAAGTTGTCTTCTTATTCTACCTTCTCCGTTATGTTGGCTATTTAGGTAACCAAAAATTCAGACAAGTGGCCATGAGTCACATGGAGTTATTTTTTGGAGAAGTGGATGATACCATGAATATATATTTCAAGATAAAGTGATGTCCAAGTGTAAACAAGTAGCTCTCAAAAAACCCTATACAATCTGATCCCCTCGAGAAGAGGAAGGTCCCATCTAGCTCTCCAATAACAAAAAGAGAGAAGAGCTACGATTCCCCACACTGCAGGACTCTCTAGCCCGAAAAGCCACTATCTCACAAACAAAGGAAATAATTCTATCATCCGTCCTTGCTTCCATCTTGAAAATTTTATCATCCGTCCATTAGGCTTATGTGACCATGAGTCACATGGAGTTGGGAAACCATGCAATGGATCTGTTCATTGGAGTTCAGAATACTTGGTACCTGTCTAGTCCTGGACTTAGACAATTGCCTCCCATTGAGCCTTACCATAATTAGTTGTATTAAAGCTACCGTTTGTCCCTCATTGTAGTTTCATGTTTGTCTTATCCAGTTTGAGAGTTCAGCCTAATAAGGAATTTTATGCTTCCTTAAATTGATTTTGGATGTACTTTTTTATTGATAGCTCTTTTTATCTTCTTTCTTCTTTTTAGTTTGCTTACCCTTTCTGTATAAGATCTGGATACAGGATTCACGTTTCCTCTATGGTCCTTTAAATTTCATGAGGATTATTTATTTAGATAAAGTTATTTGAAGTGAAATTCCTCTTTAAGAAAAGGATCCATTGGTTAAATCTTTAAACAACCAAGTTGCATGTTGTAGTTTAGTTGGAGATGCTTATGTTTTTATTGAAGGGAATTGGATTAATATTTTTTTGACTTAATAATTTTTTAACTCCAGGTCTAATTTTATTTATAGTTTACGTCTCTTTTGCAACTTTCTACTTCGTTCTTTTGTCATGTTTCTAATCACATGTGCAGCATGGTTGCATATGATTCTCTTGAACAATATCTTGATTTTTTTTCTTCTTTGCTTTCTCAGGAGCAAGTCTTTTCTGAAAATGATGCCTTTTTTGCTTGGACATTCATGAAAAGACGAACACTCTGGCAGACAATTCTTTCATTTCTGTGGCCTCTGGTGGCACTAGCAATGTGTTTGTTTCCTGTTTATCCCTACCAGTGTAAACTTGTGGTTCTATACTCTTGTGCTGGAGCTCTCCTCTTTATCGTGACACTGCTACTAAGTAAGTTTCATACATTGAATCTTTTTTATTTTTTTTCCAGTTGCCTCTTCTATCTAATTTTAGTTTGCAGCCTCACATACAGTCTGCTGGGGGATTGGGGGAGAGATTTTTCACTCATCGATCAACTTCTAATTTCTTTCCAATTAAAGATTTATGTATACTGCTTAATTTTCTGTTAATATGGAGAAGTACTAGAAATTTAACTGTGGAGGTAAGTAGGTGTGTTCATCATGGTCATCAATTGTCGTGTTTTACCCTATCAATCTGTTGCAAACTTAAGACATGGGAGATAAAATCATGAGCTTTACACGTCAGGGAATTTATTCCTGAACCATTGGGCTTCATTTTACGCCAGGGAACCCATTTATTTATTTTCTACACATGCTTCCATGTGCTTTTATAATTGGATATTGAATTGTTTGTCAAGGACAGGCATTAAACTCAGCATGGATTGACATGGACCAGCCAATCCATCTGGAATTTTTGCTGGCCAATCTGATTGTGATGCAATTTCTGCAACCCTTAGGTCTGGCTAAGATGATCAGCCCAGTCAGTCCTAAATCAGGTTCCCCAATCAACCCAGTCCTCTGGGGTCCAACAGCTAGTCAAACTCACTCTTGCTGGCCATTTCCAAACATCACACAGTAGATAGTTGGCATCTTGGTAGCTCATATATAGCCCCAAGGCCACCCCTAAGGAACCAAAAATGCACTGTAATCTCCTCTCCTTCACCCTACTCCTTCAGTGTTAATAGCCATGCAACTAATGTAGAGTAAGATGTTTGTGTCAAGATAATCAGAACTCTACTAACTAATCAATGTTTAATGGGATCCCTCCCAGTTAATGAATGTTCATATGATCAGTTGGATAATTTCCAAAATTAGTAGCAAGAAGACTTAGAAATGATTCAATTATCCTGACATGGACATCTTGTAGTGATTCTTGAGATCTGTATCCAATAAAGGATTCAAACCCAGTATCGCCTCTCATGAGCCTGAAGACTCAGAAGGGATTCTCACTCGGTCTAGAGAGATATATAAGTAGTACAAGTAACTATAACAGGAAACTAAAGATTTCGTTATCAATAAACAATGTCCCAATTTACAATATGAGTACAAAAATTGAAGTACATCACCTTAAGGAGCATACCCGAGGTAGTATAATGAAAGAGCTAAACAACACAACGGCAGACGGGTGGTCAAGGTCAATGTTGCCTCCTCCAACTTGCACTAGAAAAAGTAGAGGATGAGTCTCACGAAATCATAAGCTTAATAGGGATCCCTCAAACCCACACTTGGCCGAACCACAATCAGCAAAATATATATTAAAGTGCAGTGAGAAACCACCATAAAGTTAGCAAGACCACTAGTGATGCCGCCATACACATTAGCCAAGAAAGTGCCACTTACCACACATATAATACTACTACGTTCAGTAGCCAGGAAGGTACCAGTACCACTGCACTGCCATGTTCGGCCGCCAACCGGCGACATGGACAAGACCACCACACAAGTGCCACACAAGCAAAAGCCGTAAGGAAGACCACTCGGTGCTACATGCACACAAATCAAGAAACAACAGTGACAATAGAGCACTAGTCTTGCAGTCAGAAACACATTCCGACGGCCACACCCATTCTCGTCAATCTTCTGACTAGAGAGGCAGTGGAGTGTACACAACACCTGCAGTCTGGCCAAGTTGCAGTCTCATACCTAACCACCTCTATGGGTTCTGGGGCTCACAGAGTGAGGTAAGTGAGAACAAGAGACTAGCTGAGGACTCGCACGACTGCTAGATGTCCACACTCCCGGCCACAAGTGCACTGAAACAGCAAATAGTATGTTGTCGTGATTGTCTTTCCCCTTGCCTAGGCATAGGCTCTCAACAAAAGAGGGGGGAGGGGTCCAAGAAGACAACATTAGACTTTTTCTGTGCACACAACACAGGGATCAAGCCCTACAGTACACATAGTGCTAGGCCCACACAGGACCAAGGATCCTGATTGGTGAGTGCTACACACAATAGCACGACAAACGCCAACACACAATGCACATCAAACTACTTGAACCAAACACGACGCATAGCCTAGGAACATGGAAATCCCAAAGATTACTAAGGCCACGTACATACATATCCTTGGGTATGCGCGCATCACAGATGCACCAAGACCACAATCCTGTCCTTTCCTCGGGGAACTAGCCACAGAGTTGCCTCGCACAGATTACACAAGATCATATATTATCATCTTATTATTCATGCTACGTGCCAAACACAACACACCAGGATGCCATGCCAAGAATCCCTTCAATTCACCGAGGGTACAAAGAATAAACCTTCACTCACTCTAGGCTAAACCTGTCGACTAAATAACACACGACTCAACGACTTAAAACACAACAGAACAAGATGCAAAGCTGTGTTGGAACAAGAAGGCGGCGACATTTAGTGACGCCTCATTGGAGGTAACAACCACCTATGTCACCTTCAAAGAGGCGACCACCACCATGTTGCCTTCATAAGGTGACAATCTACAAAGTCGCTTTAACAATGCGACCCAAGACAGTACTCCATTCTTCTGGTAACAATTCGCTGACACCCAAAACAACGGCCAAACACATCAAATCACATAGAACAAAGGAGCAATCGATTCACGATCTAACTCAAGTCATAAATCAACATTTAGATTAATTTCCATAACAAAAATGGAGGGGAACCACCTCACTCCCTAAATCATGGAAAATCCCCCTCTAAACGTATTAAACCTCAAGATCTCTCCACAAACATGCAATCTTTGGTGTAAATCACAAGAATACAATCCTATCAAGCTTAAGGATCGTCACCCTACCTCCATAATGACGAAAGCAACCCGTTGGGGCCTTCTCGTGAGTTGGTCACCACCTCCTCGCGTTCTCAATGGCTATTTATGCATTTTTATCTTCCCCGAGGCCTCTTCTCTCCCTCTCTTTCTCATTTTTCTCACCTCCCTCTATGGCCTAGCGCCCTCCTTTTCTCCCTCTTCCTCTCCTCCGGCTATTGACGGCAGGAGATGAGTGAGGTGGCGATGGCCCGTCGCTCAACATCGAGTGAGAATCAATGTCGCAGTCCGATCCAACCCTTGTGAGATATTGTCCACTTTGGACCCTCATAAGTCCACACAGTTTTGTTCCCAAAAGGTGCCTCACAAATTATGGATCCCCCTACATATATAGCTCAGTAACATTTTTTTCGATTTCCAATATGGGATAATTCGGTTCATTTCTGTCCTAGCCCCCATACACAGTAGTAGCTCCACTCCGCTGTTGGTTCCTCACTAGCCTTCCTCATCACCAGGTAGCTCTTTCTATATACGTGGGTAGTTCTTTCCTCCTGCACGGCTCACAACTGGGTCACTATAGGTCCACCAGCTTCCTCCTAATTTGTCCCCAAATCAACCCATATCATATTGCACGAGTCTTGCTCTGATACCACATTATTGCAGTCTGATCCAACCTTGTGAGATATTGTCTGCCTTGGGTGCGGTTTTGTCCCCAAAAGTCATCTAACAAATTATGGTTCACAAACCAACGTATATAGTCCAGTAATATTTTCCTGATTTCCGATATGAGATAATTCGGTTCATTTCTGTCCTAGCCCCCCATACACATTGGTAGCTCCACTCTGCCGGTGGTTCCACACTAGCCTTCTCCATCATCAGGTAGCCCTTTTTGTATACACGGGTAGCTCATTTCTCCTGCATGGCTAGCGACTGGGTCGCTTCATATCCTCTTCTAGATCAAACACGTGCTCAATTTGCTGCACGGCTAGCTAGCTATGTAGTCAGAGGCGAGAGGCGATCAAGGGGTCGCCTCAGCCTCAAAGGCCTAGGCGATTGAGATGATATATTATAAAATAATATATCTAGTTAAAAATATGATATATTTATAAATATCACCTAAATATGTGCATGAAACTAGTATATTTCATAAAATTAATCATTCATATATGTCAAATTATTGTATGACTTACTAAATCTATTCATCTCTATATGTAAAGTAACTAAAATTTAAGAAACTAAATTGCAAGTAAATAAATAGGCCAACTGGCCAAGTGGACCTCTTTATGGGCCACTATATGGGCTGGACAAGGGCAAAAAGGTGGAATTGGTGGCTTGAAATTGCCGAGGCGAAATGGGCCGGGGTGAGGTGATCTGAGGTCGCCTCGCCTCGCCTCATGGCCTAGGCGATCGCCTCAATCGCCTTTGATAACATAGACAGCTAGCGACTGGGTCACTCTAAGTCTGTTCTTTTACTAACTTTTCATAATTTTATATTCTTAGAAATTTTGATGCTAAAGTTGAGGTTGATCCTTGTGAAGGTTTGACTGGCCAGGATTGGTCCAAAATAAGTTGGACTTGGTCAATTTTGGGCCAGCTGATTTGAGGCTGACATCATTCTTTTGTTTGCCCCTCTCAGCCAGATACATCCATATAGGTTACCCGATCTTTATTCAAACTTTTTGAATATCCATTAATTGGGAACTGCAGTCATCCTTATCATTAGTGGTTCTCCAGTGTAGAAATTAGGTTGTTATAAAATCTTGTAATATTGTGAATATTAGCATATTTCTACCAAGATTATTATTTCTAGAGCCCTGATCAGATTAGGACTATAGACACTAGTTCTTCTTGGATAAAATTTCTGTTTAGAATTCAATAGGAGTCCTATATGCACTTGTTTCGGGACTATGGTGTATAGTTGTGTATATGTTGGGCCTAATGCCCCGTTGTGCAACAGGGAAGCCTCATTAGTTTCCCTGCTATGTCTCTTAACATGATATCAATGCTGTTGTTTCTAGCATAGACTCCAAGTTTGTTTGGAAGTCCCATTCTTTCTATTGCATTGAAGTCCATTTTACATTTCTTTTCATCCTTGTGCTGCAGCAAATACTCTTTTTTATCAGATCAGAGGTGCCTTCTTTCCAATTTGTGTTCGCCCATCATTGCTGTCACATTTGGAATGCCTTGGCATCATCCACAATCTCGTTTGTTTTTGTAATAATTCTAAGAGTAAATCCACCCCATATAAGGTCAAACCCGAACCGCCAGTGGCCTGAGCCTTGGGAGGCCAAACATCTCTGCCTCTCAGCCCGGCAAAACCTGTGAGGTCAAAACCCATGTGAATCCCAGTTTAGAACCATCCTGCATGTATGTCCACAGTGGGAGTCAATACCGTGACCTCATGGTTTCCCATGAAGTGCCTATCCAACTCTTCCACACTGATTCAACATTGTCTATTCCGCTGTTGCTATTTTCGTGGGCAATTGCTGGACACCTTGTTGCTTTGGTCAATCTCATCATCCTCAGTCATTCCAATCACATTACTTCTTCTGGTCTCAGCAGTCAGTTTTGCCTTCCACTGTTCTATTGTTTCTGTTGTTCCAATGCCATCGGCCTTGCTGTCACCATCACCATATGCCATCTTCAACCGTCATTGTTCTTGGTGCCGACCAACTGCTGTTTGTTGCCATTTTAGGCTGCTATCACTATTAATTTCTGATGCCTTCGACATCTGCATCTGCTACTTCTGTAACCATCTCACTGCCTACTGAATCGGCTTCAAAAAAATAGGTGTATCACTCGCACTCTTTGTCCTGTAAGACTCCTCTTTGACTTCATGAGTGGCTGCTAATATTGCACAAGTGATCCCCCATTGTTGCTGCTGAGGTGTAGTGCTTATGCCTTCTGCCTGCTTCCAGTTTCTTTTGTTGTTGAGAAATGCCTAGTGCCCTCCAAGGAGGGCAAGAAAAGTGATGTGGATTGCTTGGCAAGCAATCCTATTGGTTGAAAGAGTGGATTGCTTGGCAAGAAATCCTATTGGTTGAAAGAGAAAGAGAGAGAAAAGTCATGTCAGATTTTTAACTAATAAGATTACTTGCCAAGCAATCCACATCATTTTTCTTGTCCTCCTATAAGGGCACTAAGCATTTCTCTTTGTTATTTGAGGAGAAGAAACCATACTAACGTGCTATGCTGTTCAGATGTGATGTGATGCTTCATTGTTTTCAGTTTTCCAGATCCAACATTCTTTTCATTTCTGTTTCTATTCTTTCCTTTTTTTCATAAATCTGTTTTGTATCACTTTGGTTGTTCTCCTTACCAATGAATTGTAAACAGTTTTGGTTACCTTTTTTTAGAAAAAAGATCCAATTGACTTAACATGGGTCCAGTTCATCTTATACAGTGCTTCAATCTATTCTTTCGTGTTGGTCCAACTTCATCCAAAGGTTGTTTCAGACCTTATTCTCAAACCAGTTCACAGTTTTCTTGGGTATGGTTCGGACCTCATTGAATTGACGGGTGAAGGTTTTTCTTTTTCCTTGATTGGTTCACACGTTGCTTCTTAGTTTCATGCTGGTCCGGCTCAGCTTTGTACCTGATCCAGCCAGAGTTTTTTTTTCCTATAGTTTGATCACAATCGCATAGTCCATTTCTTCATTGAGCTTTCCCTTTTATGCATGGTGCCAAAACTTGGCCAAAACTGGACTTTGGACCTTGAACAGGAACTGACCTGGTTCATTAGTCTTCAATTTCTTGCACTGATGAGCAAGGATGGGAGTTTCAGTTTCGGTTTCAGGATCGCCCAGGCCCGAAACCGATTTGGTTTCGTTTCCGCCGGTTTCTAGCGGTCTCGGGCGGCCTCAAGAGGAGAGTGTCGGCCGGTTTCGGTTGGTTTCGGTCTGGTTTTGGACGGTACCAGTCTGGTTTTGGGCAAAACTAATTAAAATATTATTATTTCAGTTTTGGAAATGCTACAGTAGTTTCGGCCCATTTCGTTTCGTCCGAAACCAACAACCATGCTGATGAGGTTCTGGAGCTGTTCTGTCCGGTTGTCTTTTTCCACATGCCGGCATGCTAGTACCTCTTCGAGGTTATTCTAAGATGTTCATCACAATGCTGTTGTTTGTTTACTTTCTCAGCTCATCATTTATCAAATGTTGGATACAATGTTGTAGTTCAGCTTTTTCTTGGGCTTGTCTTATTTCATTAGAGTCAATTTTTTCATCTAAAGCTTCTTTTGAGTATTTGTGGGCGTCAAATCACTAAGTGACTTCTTGGCCTGGTTGTTTCTGCATTATGATGGATATGGAGTCAAAGGGAGGTGGGATACCGGGGAAAGAAGGAAAGCAGTAGTGGAAAGAATCACTGAGGACCACCTGAGGGAGTTGGTGGACAAGCTGGGGGTCTCCTATGAAGGAGTGGAAAAGGGGTTAAGGCGGTCGCTTAACCTGATTCAGAAAAGATGATTAGTTGCTTTGGAAAGATCAGCGAAGAAGGAGAAGATCAATAAGAAGCCTGAGGGGGGGAGCAAGGTGGTGGTAGAAGGGATGGTGAGTGTCGAGGGGGTGAGGAGAGAGAAGAGGGGACTATTCATCAATCCCTATGAGGACATTCTCTTGGAACCCTAGGGGTATGAGGGGGCAGAAAAAAGGAGGATGGCTAAGGGCATGGTGAGGAGGTGTAGGGTTAACATTCTTTGTCTACAAGAGACAAAATGGAAAGAGGACGGTGATGTTTTGATGAGAGAGTGGGTTGGGGGAGGGGGGGAGGGAGTAGACTGCTGCAGGGAGTGTCTTTTCGAGCTGTGGGGAGGGCAGGAGGGATCATGATATTATGAAATCCTCTTGTGGTGGAGGAGGTGGAGGATGATAGGCAGATCAGAAGGCAGGCGGTCTCCATTCATTTTTGGTGTCTGACAGATGGTTTCTCTTGGGACTTCTCTGGGGTCTACGGTCCACCAGTCTAGGGAAGGTAAAAGAGAATTGTGGGTGCAGCTGTTTGGCCATCACATGATTTCTGGTCGACCTTGGTGTATGGTTGGGGATTTCAATGCAATAACTTCTACTTCAGAGAGGTCAGGTGCTCATCTTCAGTTGGGGGAATCTAAGGATTTTCGTGATTTCATCCAACCGGCTACTCTGATTGCTATTAGACTGGTGAATGCTCGGGTCACATGGTCCAATTTGAGGGAGAAGCCATCTTGCTCTAGGTTGGACAGATTGTGGTCTCTGTTGATTGGAGGACCATTGTCCTCATGTCCAGGCCTCCTCACTGCCTGCGTCGACCTCTGACGACAAGCATATTCTGAGGACCAGCCGTGGTCATGCGAGGGCTAAGCCCTTTAGAGTGGAGAAGTTTTGGCTTAGGGGGGCAGACTTCTTAGACACTGTCAAGTCTGCATGGTTAAGTCAGGGGCAACAAAGATCTTCTATGGCTACATTGATCATCAGGCTAAAGCATTCAGCACAGATGTTGAGAAGGTGGGGTGACAGGTGACAGCAAGAGGATTCTAGGCAGACAGAAGAAAGACTCAATATTGCTATAGCTTCATGCGGTAGATCATCTGGAGGAGGCAAGTTTAATGGATGACCCTGATAGACAGAGCAAGACTGCACTGCACAATTTGATGAGATCCTTTTAAGGGAGGAGATTTATTAGAAGCAAAGGTCAAGAGAGAAGTGGGTCAAGGAAGGGGACAAGAACACAAGCTATTTTCACAGAATTGCTTTTAGAAGAAAGAGGACAAATCATATTGCTGGTATCATGGAAGGAGGTATCCTATTGCAGAGGGCCAAAGATATTAGGAGAATTGCTGAGGAGTTCTATGTTAATCTCTTCTCAGAAGAGCAGCCAGATAGGTCGGGTTTTTGGGGATGATTTGCTTCCCTGTCTTTCCTAGGCTCAGAGTGATGCTCTTGTGAGCCCTTTTCTCGAGGAGGAGATAAAGCATGCAATATTCTCTCTTGAAGTGATAAAGCCTCGGGTCTTGATGGATTTCCTATGTTTTTAGAGGTCCCTTTTTGCTGCCAGTAGAGAATTTCAGGCTGGGAGGGCTCATTGTTTTTGTGGGGGGGGGGGGGGGGGGGAGGGGTTATAAGACTGTCCTGGTCCTCATTCCTAAGAAATAGGGGGCAATCCACTTGTCTAATTTTCGGCCAATCAACTTGTTGAACAGCATCTACAAAATCATAGCTAAAGGTCTAGCCATCAGACTTGACAGGGTTATGGACGGGTTGATCAATGGCTATCACGGAGCTTCTATCAAGGGAGACATATCCAGAAAAACTTTTTGGCTGCACATGAATGTCTTTTTTCCTGGAAGCAACAGAGAAAGAGGGGTTTGGTGCTCAAGCTGGACTTCGATAAAGCTTATGATTGGATGAGTTGGAGCTGCTTATTGCAGATGCTGTCAAAGATGGGTTTCCACCACAAATGGATTGAATGGGTCAGGGAGTGCATCTCTTTGGCTTCTTTTGTTGTCCTCATTAATGGCCAGGCTTCCCCCTCTTTTCCTAGCAGAAGAGGTCTTCATCAGGAGATCCTATCTCCTCCACCCCCCCCACCCCGCGTTGTTTGTCTTGGTGGCACATATATTTAGTAGGCTGTGGCTGACAGTTGAGATGGCAGGAATCATTGCTGGCTTCCAGGTTGGACATCCATCTATTAGTGTTACCCATTTACAATATGCAGATGACACTATTCTTTTTATTTTTAACCTAATGAGTAGTAGGTAGTGGATGCCTGATTGATGTTGGAGGTGGTCCAAGATATCACTGGACTAAAGGTGAATTTTAGAAAGAGCCTCATGGCAGGGATCAATCTGAGCGAACCGGATATTAGAAGGGCCACCACCCTTTTCGGTCGCCAGATTGGGAATTTTCCTTTCTCTTACCTGGGTCTTCCTCTATCTATGTTATCAAAGGCGATTGAGGTGATCCCCTAGGCCATGAGGCGAGGCGAGGCGGCCTCAGATCGCCTCGCCCCGGCCCATTTCGCCTCGGCGATTTCAAGCCAATAATTTTGCCCTTTTTGCCCTTGTCCAGCCCATATATTGACCCATAAAGAGGCCCACTTGGCCTATTTATTTACTTGCAATTTAGTTTCAAATTTTAGTTACTTTACATATAGAAATGAATAGATTTAGTAAGTCATACAATAATTTGACATATATGAATGATTAATTTTATGAAATATACTAGTTTCATGCACATATTTAGGTGATATTTATAGATATATTCATATTTTTTAACTAGACATATTATTTTATAATATATCGCCTAGCACTTGATAGAATGAGATGGTGCGATGTTATTAAGAAAGATTTGGACTTTTTGAGTTTAAACACGACTATAGCACTTGATAGAAATCTTTGGCGGAAAAGGATTCATGTAGCCGACCCCAAATAATGGGATAAGGCTCTGATGATGATGATGATGATATCGCCTCAATCGCCTAGGCCTTTGAGGCTGAGGTGACCCCTTGATCGCCTCTCGCCTCTGACTACATAGTACTCTATCTCCTAGGCCAATTTGCTGTAGTCATTGGAAAGGGATAGTGCAGAGGTTCGAGAACATGCTGGCTAGATGGAAGGCAAGTCTCTTTCTTATGGTGGACATTGGTCCTTTGCAGATCAGCATTGGATAGCCTGCCCATATATTATTTGTCAATTTTCAAAATTCTGAGAACGGTGGCAAAGACATTGGAGCCTATTCAAGCTTGATTTTTTTTGGTATGGCAGTGGGAGCTCAGGCAGAGAGTTGGCATGATATCTCTTGGGGCAGAGAGAGTCAGAGTAAGGAAGCGAGTGGTCTAGGCATCAGGAACATTAGGTGTTTCAACCTAGCTCTCTAATGCAAATGGATGTGGAGGCTCGGTATAGAGGTGGGGAGTTTGTGGCGGCAGCTTGTCTGGCCAAAGTACTACAGTTCTACAGTTTGGGACTTATTCCCAGCTCAGCTGTATGATGTCTCCCCAATCTGGAAGGGCATCGTACAGTGTGTAGATTTCTTCAGAGCTACTATCAGGCCAAGGCTGAACATGGTTCGGTTCTGTTCAGTTCAGGGCCATTTTCAGCCCGAACTGAACTGAACTGAACCGATTTATGTTTGGAACTGAACTTAAACCGAAACTCATGTAAACCGAACCAAAACAAACCAAATCAGTTCGGTTTGGTTCGGTTCGTAGTTTGGGCTTTTTTGGGGCTGTTGGTTCTAGTTAATTGTGGTTGCTTATTATTTGGACATTAAGTTGTTAAACTTGTCTTATTATTTTGGTTATGGACTTTTGGTCTTTTGACAAATTGACATTTACGAATTAATCCGATTGAATTTAGAGAGCTAAAAAATCTCAAATTAAAAAATAAAAATAAAAAATAAATATTTTGGACTTTTTGGCTATGGACTATTGGACTTTTGATAATATCTCATATCACAACATGCAAATTGATTTTCTGAAAGGTTGCCCTGTTAGAATCCACTTTCTAAAATTTATCTGCCGTCATATTTAAATGAAGCCAAATCTATCCACTTTCTAAAGTTTCTAACATTAAGGGACTTGTTAAGACCAATTTGGTTCAAATGGTCTAGTTTGGTTTCAAACAAAAACAACCACACCAAACTAGTTAAATTTATGTAGTTTGGTTCGGGTCATTGACCCAAATTTTTGGACTTTGAACTGAACCGAACCAAAAAATTCAGTTCAGTTCAGTTTAGTTTGTTGGCTCAAACCAGAAATTGAACTCAACCCCTACCTACCACACCATCATCATCATCAGAGCCTTATCCCATTATTTGGGGTCGGCTACATGAATCCTTTTCCGCCAAAGATTTCTATCAAGTGCTATAGTCGTGTTTAAACTCAAAAAGTCCAAATCATTTTTAATAACATTGCACCATCTCATTTTAGGCCTTCCCCTAGGTCTTTTACTAGCATCCACTAAAATTTGGTCACATCTTTTAACCGGCGCCGAGTTAGGACGACGGTACACGTGTCCAAACCACCTAAGTCTATTTTCTCTCATTTTTCTATCAATTGGAGCTATCCCCAGATCCTCACGGAAGCGCTCATTCCTAATCTTATCTTTCTTAGTCTTACTACACATCCATCTCAGCATCCTCATCTCTGCTACACATATTTTGTTTACGTGTTCCTTTCGCACTGCCCAACACTCCGTGCCATATAATAATGCAGGCCTCACTGCCGTTCTATAAAACTTTCCTTTAAGTTTCACTAGTATACGACGATCGCAAAGGACTCCTGATGCACTTCTCCACTTTACCCAACCTGCCTTAATCCTGTGTGCCACATCGTCATAAATCTCCCCATTCTCTTGGATGATAGATCCCAAGTATCGAAAGCTACTACTGACGGGGACCGTGACTCGTGTAGAACGTGGAACGAGACTCGAGATTGCAGACGACCGGCGACATATTGACGTCAATTTCATTTTATTATGTAATTTTTATTTTCAGTAGAGTTTGATTTAGTTAGGTAGACTTAAATGTCTAATTTCTGGTAAATGGAGCTTATTTGTGGAATTAGGACAAGGTTGTCATTTTGTCATCTTTTGGGGATATTTTGGTCCCATGGATGGGTTAGTAGGGTTTCTACCCTATATATATTTGTAAAACTCTTTTTGGAAGGGAGGAGAATAGAAGGGAAGAAGAAGAACACGAGATGTTGCTTGAGGCAGAAGTTGCCTAAACCTGTGCGCAGGTCTCCCTCTCTAACCCCTCCTTCCCTTCTCCCTGTCGTCCCTTCTTCCCCCCATCGTCTGCTTGCTGTTCTTTCCCCTCCTCCCTTCATCTGGTTTCCCTCCTCCCCCTGTGCGATCCCTCTCCCGGTTCTCACTCTCTCCGCTGGTTTGTCCCGCATCAATCTGGTATCAGAGACCCTCCGATCCTCCCCCTTCCCTGCTCCCCTCTGCCCCGTCTCCCATCTTCCGGAACCCGCGCCACCCCCGCCTCCTCCCCCTCACTGCTCATCTTCCTCACTGTTCTCCCCGTCTCCCCCTCCCCTCTCTCTTCCTGTTTCCCCGCGCACAGTCCCACGCGTTTCCCCCTCCCCATTCATCTGCCTCCTTCTACCGGAGCCCAGAGCAACCCCCCCCTTTTCCCTTCTCCCCCTCCCTGCTATTCCTCTCTCCGGCGCTCTCTCTCTCTCTGCAGTCACAACGCCGGCCTCCTCTGCAGGCCCCCACCTCCGCGACCGGACCCCGGCGCCGGCCTCCACGGCAGCGCCGGCCTCCCGAGCTTCCGCCTCCGGAAGCCTCTGCGCCGGTCACCTCCGCCCCGAGCCCCCCCTCGCAGCAGTCTTCGCGGGCTCCGCGCCGCGAGCGCAGGGCCTCCACGTCATCGCCATCGCAACCCAGCTGCCCCGCCATCCGTCGAAGTGCCGGCCCCTTTTTCCCTCCCGCGTTGTTCGCGTTGGGGGCCTCCTCCGTGCCCCCCCCACCTCCGCACCGGACCGGCCTCACCGCCAACGCCCCAAGCAGCAGGCACCACCCCGGCCTCCTTCTGCCGGTCACCGCCAAGGAACGCCCCTGCCCGGCTCACCCCTGCACGTCGGCTGCCAGGCCTCCAGGTCAGAGTTTTGCTCTCCTTCATATCCGTCCCGCATCAATCGGTCCTCACCCTGGTGCGCCACTACCCTCATGGAGAGGACAGTTGCTGAAGATGCGAGCGCGAGTTGGAAACTATCGAAAGACCCCCTTTGGGGCCTCATCAAGAATGATATTCGCGAGATACGTGAAATGTTAGTTGCTATAATGCAAAAGACGCAATGTGCGGCAGATCCCATCTTAGATATCAAGTGTGGAGAGCAAGAACAAGTAGCGATTTATGAGCCAGACGCTATATTAGCCGACAACTATGAAGTAAAGATGCAGGTTCGGTCTGAATTGCAGGACTTGCATAATGATCAAGTGATGTCACAGAATACGTTGTCGGAGGCTTCATCCCTAGTGTCAAATAGTACTGTTTGCACTAAGTTTGAGATAGACGACACATGGGATCTCGAGTTCTCTCTTTCAGGTCTTCAGTCGATATCATATAGTGTGTTCACGGAAGATCGTCCAACTGGTTCATCATCGACTGCCGTGGTTGACTCCGAGTTTACTCTTGAGGATTTTGATGTGGTGTGGTTAGATTTTCGTGAGGCACACATTGGTCGACAGCTCGAGATTTGTGATATTGGGATTCGTATGGCGTACTTCACTCATATTTTGGTGTATGTCTTCCTCCTACTTCGACACTTTAAAATTCGAGGCCGAATTTTTTCGAAGTGGGGGAGATTATCGGGGACCGTGACTCGTGTAGAACGTGGAACGAGACTCGAGATTGCAGACGACCGGCGACATATTGACGTCAATTTCATTTTATTATGTAATTTTTATTTTCAGTAGAGTTTGATTTAGTTAGGTAGACTTAAATGTCTAATTTCTGGTAAATGGAGCTTATTTGTGGAATTAGGACAAGGTTGTCATTTTGTCATCTTTTGGGGATATTTTGGTCCCATGGATGGGTTAGTAGGGTTTCTACCCTATATATGTTTGTAAAACTCTTTTTGGAAGGGAGGAGAATAGAAGGGAAGAAGAAGAACACGAGATGTTGCTTGAGGCAGAAGTTGCCTAAACCTGTGCGCAGGTCTCCCTCTCTAACCCCTCCTTCCCTTCTCCCTGTCGTCCCTTCTTCCCCCCATCGTCTGCTTGCTGTTCTTTCCCCTCCTCCCTTCATCTGGTTTCCCTCCTCCCCCTGTGCGACCCCTCTCCCGGTTCTCACTCTCTCCCGCGGGTTTGTCCCGCATCAACTACTCTTAGAAATATCTTGACCATCAATTTGAACCACATCTCCTTGAGGAACCCTTTGATTACTATAATTACAGTGCATAAACTCATACTTACTCCTACCAATTTTAAAACCTTTAGACTCCAAAGCATGTCTCCAACTTTCTAACTTAACATTTAAACCATCAATACTCTCATCAATTAAGACAACATCATCTGCAAATAGCATACACCAAGGGATATCATCATGCAAATGTTTTGTCACCTCATCTATAACCAGAGCAAAAAGATATGGACTTAGGGCAGAACCTTGATGCAAACCTATAGTGACCGGAAATTCACGGGTCTCTCCAGCAATAGTTCTCACACTAGTAGTAGCACCCTTGTACATGTCCTGAATCAAGTCAACATATCCTTGAGAGACTCCCTTTTTTGTTAATGCCCACCAAATCAAGTCTCTCGGTACTCGATCATACGCCTTCTCCAAATTAAGAAAAACCATATATAAATCTCTTCTCATCTCTCTATACTTCTCCATTAACTGACGCAATAAGAAAATAGCTTCTGTAGTAGATCTACTAGGCATAAAACCAAATTGATTTTCTGATATACTAGTCATGCTTCGCACTCGGCTCTCGATTACTCTCTCCCAAAGTTTCATAGTGTGACTCATAAGCTTAATTCCGCGGTAATTATTACAGCTTTGAATATCCCCTTTGTTTTTATAGAAAGGAACTACAACACTTTTTCTCCATTCTTCTGGCATTCTCCGTTCCTTTAAAATTTTATTGAAAAACTTAGTTAACCATTTAATACCAATGTCTCCTAAGCCTTTCCACACTTCAATAGGTATGCCATCCGGTCCTAAGGCCTTACCCAATTTCATTTTTCTTAAAGCATCGCCCACTTCTGACATCTTAATACGCCTGAAATACTGATACTTATCAAAGTTTGTTGACTCTTGATTCTCTTCTAAGGAGGCATCCTTAAAACATTTCCATTAAGTAATTTCTGAAAATAGTTATACCATCTCTCTTTAACCTCTAGATCCTTAACCAAAACCTTTTGATCTTCATCCTTAATGCAACGAACATGATCTAAGTCTCTACTCTTTCTTTCTCTTAATTTAGCAAGTTTAAATATGTCTTTTTCTCCCTCTCGAGTTCCTAATTTATTATATAATTCTTCATACGCCTTGGACTTAGCTTCACTAACTATTCTTTTAGCCCTCTTTTTAGCTATTTTATAAGCTTCTAAAGTTTGATTATTCTTGTTTGTTTGTCAAGCTTTAAAACAATCTCTTTTAGTTCTAATGATATTTTGAATTTCCTCACTCCACCACCAAGTCTCTCTTTCTATATTCTTTTTACCTTTAGATTTATCTAGGAGTTGATTTGCTACATTTTTTATACAATTTGTGACATTATTCCACATTACATTAACTTCTTGATCTAAATTCCAGATATTTTCTTTTACTAAATGATTTTTAAATGTTTCTAAATTTTTACTTTTCAAATTCCACCACTTAATCTTAGCACAATTATTTATGATGGTTTTTCTTTTAAATTTTGGAATACGAACATCTATTACTAGTAACCTATGTTGTGGGGCTAAACTCTCTCCAGGAATAACTTTGCAATCTTTACACAAAACTCTATCAGCCTTTCTAATAAGAAAATAGTCAATTTGGCTCCTATGTGTTCCACTCTTGTAAGTTATTAGGTGTTCGTCTTTCTTCTTAAAGAATGTGTTAGCAATTACTAGATCATAAGCCATAGCAAACTCAAGAATACTAGTACCCATGTCATTTCTCTCGCCAAAACCAAATCCTCCATGAATCCTCTCATATCCTCTATTACTTTCACCCACATGACCATTAAGATCCCCACCAATAAAAATTTTCTCTTCACTAGGGATATTTTGGATCAATCTATCAATAGCCTCCCAAAAATATTTTTTAATGCTCTCTTCTAAACCCACTTGAGGTGCATATGCACTAACTACATTCAAAGTAACCTCACCTACGATAAGTTTTATTAAGATAAGTCTATCTCCCAATCTATTAACTTCTACAACATTCTCTTTTAAGTCTTTATCTATTATTATGGCCACACCATTTCTAGAGTTACTAGTTCCTGTATACCAAATTTTATAACCATCAATATCTTTAGCTTTAGATCCTTTCCACCTAGTTTCTTGTAGACAAGCTATGCTAACCCTTCTATCCCTCATTAACTTGACCAACTCCAAACCCTTACCTGTTAAAGTTCCTATATTCCAAGTAGCTAGACGAATCCTACCTACCACACCATAAAAAAATATAATACAACTAGAGCTAACATTTTATATCCATTTTCATATATTATAATATAAAATTCAGTGAAAATGGAAACAATTATAAAAAACAGTGAGAAAAATAGTGAAAATAAAAATCAGTAAGAAAATCAGTGAGAAAATCAGTGAAAATAAAAAAAAACTGTAAGAAAAATAGTGAAAATAAAAATTAGTGAGAAAAACAGTGAAAATAAAAAACTGTGAGAAAAACAGTGAAAATAAACAACAGTGATAAAAATAGGGAAAATAAAAATCAATGAGAAAAATAGTGAAAATAAAAATCATTGAGAAAAACAGTGAAAGATAGTTAAATGCTGCTATCCATTAACAGAAATATAAGTATAAAAATCAGCTGAAAATTTTTCTGCAAAAACCAGTGAAAATAAAAACTAAAGAAACAGTAAGTAAAATCCACTGAAAACTGATTCTGTTTATTTGGTTCACATTGTTCAGTTCGCTTTCTAAATTGAATCGAACTGGTTAAAGTTAATCTGGTTTGGTTTGGGTCATTGACCCGAATTTTAGCATTGTGAACCGAACTAAACCGGAATTTTTTGTTAGGTTTTTCGGTTCAAATAGAGAAATGAACACTTCTAACTCGGGGGGATGTTGAGACATCTTTGTTCTGGCAAGACAGGTGGTGATGATTTCTCTCTGGCAGAGTCCTTCCCTGCCTTTTTTGCCATCTCTAGTTGTCTGAGTGGTTCTGTGGCCCGGGTTTTTTAGGACAATGTCTGGCGGTACCTGGGTGTCCACCTTCCATAAGAATATTTCAAGTGAATGAACTTGCCAGCTTGTGCAGCTCTTCTGTTTCCTATTATTAGACTTTGGGCCGGTTTACAGCATGAAGGATTCATGGCGGTGGAGATGGGAGAAGACTGGCTGTTTCTCAGTTAGATCGGCTCATCTTACTCTCGTTGATGGGGGTGTTGGACATGCATTCCCTTTCCAAATATAGTCTCCCAAGAGCCCACTTAAGGTGAAAGTCTTAGTTTGGAGGGTCTCCCATGGGCCATGGCCGGCTACCGACTTGTGATAGAATAGAATACCACAGTTTTTGCCACATATAGCCACAGTGTGCTGCTTACGTGGGGAAGAAGAGGAGGATCTGGGTCACTTATTTACAGGTTGTCCATTTGCTAAGGGACTTTGGTTGAGGATTGGTCAGTGCCTACAGCAATCTATACCTCATCTTATGGGGGTTCATCAGCTTCTTCTTAGGTGGCATCGGTTGGACACTCAAGGGAGATAGGTTGGTTTGGCGGCTCATCTTGCATGCCACCCTCTGCGCTTCGTGGAATGAAAGGAACAACAGAATATTCAGAAGATAAGCACGGAGTGAAGACAATCTTTTTGCTTTTGTTAGATACAGTCTCATTTTGGGCTATAAGCACTGGTGTGCTGTGGAGGGCTCCAACTTCTAGCTCGTTTGCTTCTGGGGAGTTAAGGGGTCTCTTCTGTTATGAGTGGGTCTTTTTCTGTATAGGGGTTTTGTTGATTGTACCTATACACATGTACATTTGCTCCTCCTATCAATATACTATCTTGTACTATCCACCTTTCCAAAAAAAAAATTTCTAGGAACTACTCCCGCAGTCTTGGGGGTGATAATACCACCTTCAAATTGCTGGTATTTAGTTTGAGCATTTTCCTTCTCAGTTTCAATACTGCCATGGCTCCGAATCTATTAGTTGCTCAGATAGGGCTCACCTCTCCATTCCAGTAGAAGCTTGCCCTCGTGTAACTGAGCCATGTTGGTGTGGCTCCCTTAGGAAGATGTTCCCCCTTGTTATACTGCAAGGAAAAATGAGAAGGAAGTAAAGCCTTACATCCATGAGTACTTCAGTGGAATCTGACACGTAAGTAGGAAAGTTTCTGGTTGGAGTTTAGATGTTTTATATCACTAATGCATGAATATTTCTAGCATAAACATCCATTAACGCATCTTTCCTGGCTAAACTTCTAGTACAACCTGTTGTGGAAGAGCTGCCACAGTCCCTTGTTCTACGGAAATGCTTCCATTGTCTTACAGAGGCTTTAATCAAATGCTTAAAGGTGGTCGGCAAATGTCTAGTTATTCACTTATTTTTGTTTCTTGTTTTACATAAAGATGGGTTCCATATGATGTTTTTTTTTTCTCATGGTTCTTCAAGGACAAAGCTTGTGATGATTTGTTTTCTTTATTTTGCAGTAAGGGGAGCAATTTTTGGTGCTCTATGGATAATCCTCGGAAAGCGTGTATGGTTCTTCCCTAACATTAATGCAGAAGAAACAACATTCAGAGAGTTGGTAAGGTTTTGGCCCAAGAAGGAAGAAGGAGAATCGCCAAAGTGGACATCAAGGTTAACCTATGCCATTCTAGTTGTGCTGGTCATCTTGCTTCTCAGGCACCATGGTCCCGATGAAGCTGCCAGAGCCAGGTAATTTTGACTTTTTCTCTTTACTAAAGATTAATACTTTTATGCATATGTAGCTGAATGTGGGTAAGAATTCATATTCTTTACACGATCCAGTACAGCAATCCTCCTTCAGTAAACTTTAAATTGAAGAATGGGTTTTACTGTCCAATACATGATCGTAAGTGGATCCATTTCTGTCACTGAATATTTTGAATGATTGGGGTAACTGAAGCTTTTCTAGGATGATGCCATTCATGTCAGAAGTAGTATTTTAGTTGGTCCCTGTGTTACATACACATGTTACAATCTTACGGCGGAGCAATACAATCTTTGATAAATGCTTATTGCCCTCCGTGTGGATCCTTTGGCAAGCAATCCTATTGGTTGAAAGAAAGAGAGAGAAAGGTGTCTTGTCAGGCTCTCAACCAATAGCATTGTTTGTCAAGCAATCCACGTCAACTTTATTGCCCTCCATAGAGGGCCATAAGCATTTGTCATAATCTTCAGAATGAGATTGCCATTTGTCACGCCCTAATTACATGGCCTATATGCCATTTTTCTCATTTTTTTCCTGCTGTCAGATTTACAGGAAGAGAGAATTATTTAGCAAAAGAGAAATGCGCAAGAGCACTCTTGCATTTCAGTTGCAAGTGGGCTCATAAAATTTTATGTTGGCCTCACAAAACATAATTTGGACTCATAAAATAACGTGTCATGGCACATTGGACCATCTTAGGTGGACCAATGGGAGCTCCCTCTTGCAACTGAAATGCAAGTGTGCTCTTGCACCAAGCATTTCTCTTAACAAAAATACCAATTTGGTCTTGCACAATATGCCTGTGATTGTTGTGTGTCAAACGAGAGCATTTTTAATGGTCTTGTGTTTCTTCAGGTATCAAAAGCGGGTTTCAAACATCATTGATGATGTACTTGAATGGTCCCCGAAATTGGCCATATCCGGCATGATGGACACAAAGCAGACTGCGGATAACCAAACGGATACAAGTCATGCTTCTGATGGTAGTAGCAAACAGACGAGTACAGAAGAGGTACCTAGCAATATGAATGTGGAAGTGAACGTAGAAGGAACTTCAGAGGATGGTGGTGACAACATCCCTGATCAGACCACAGTGGAGGACAGACAGGGAGATATATGATGGTTGTCAAGAAAATGTTAAACTAGCATTTGAGTTCAAAAAATTTTCTTGTTTGAATACATAGAATTATATGGACTGGGTTCCATATGTATGCTTTCCCTTTAATAAAGCAGTTATTTCCAACCTATAACGTACACATACCTATTGACTGTACAAGTTCGACTCGCTGCCGGTCGCAGGATGCCGGCGATAAGAGTTTCCCATGAGCGTACATCCACGGACAGCCGAGGAAAACGTAGTTGAGCAAAGGTAAGGTACCAAACTACCTATAACGTTGAATCTTATTTGGTGGAGACCTTACCTAATGGAATAAAGGTAAGGTACCAAACTACATAACGTTGAATCTTACTTAGTGGAGACCTTACCTAATGGAATAAAGGTAAGGTACCAAACTACATAACGTTGAAACTTACTTAGTGGAGACCTTACCTAATGGAATATAGCGCTATGATAAGTTAGCTAGGTTTTAAGTCAAAGTTGATGTTTCCATGAACAAGACCGGAAGAGAGAACTGTAGTCATGTAGATTACTTTGCAACGGTGCAAGGCTGCAGTGTGCAAATCGATCGTCAAATTCATGTAGCTGCCATGGTCACTTTCAATGGTTAACCAAACATGTGAATAAACAATCTGAGCAACAAAATTTGTAGACGTGTAAACGTGACTCTTGTGAGGGTACATAAATACCATTCGGTCTATGTGAGAAATTTTCTTTTCTTTTCTTTTTTCCGCTAACAACGCGACAGGGTTCCATAAATGGGAAGTATAGGCTACCATCTCGTTACAAGACGGCTAGCGTCATTGGGAGCTGCCTAACAAAACAAATCCAGTAGACGGACATATTTTATGGGGTTTGCATCTTTTCTTCTAGAAAGTTACTCCGTTCGGCACCACAATAACCTCAACGTACGACCATTAGAAACTTTTTATTTTGGGGCAATAAACGTTAGAAACAGTCTCTGACAAACCCTGTTCTCATCGGTGGGCATTGCTGTGGAAGTAGGACCTGTAATTGACAGGAGATTTTCTCGGGGATCTTCATCTGACTCCTTTCATTTTATTATTCATCATTGTTAATTTCTTGTTTTTTATGCATCCCAGATTGAACCCAGTTGCTCAAAACTTGTTTTAGGTAGAGTGGGGTTCTCTAGGAATGGTGAGCCACTGATTTAATTTGAAAATGGATAATCTTAGTTGGAAGCTCCATCACAACCAAAGTAAGAACATAAAGAAGGGTATAATTCCAACCCGTGCAAAGTCTGCCAGGAAAATCCACAAACTTACCTAGTGACAGGAAGAATCGAAAGAAATGGACCTGAAACATGACACCTATCATCAAGGACGAACACTTTTAAGGGCAGGTGCAGCACTCTGATGATCACTTCCCCCACCAAAAATAAAACAATACAAAACCAACAACCAAGCGTTGTAGTAGATAAAAAGACAATCTTGACGAAGGAAAATTAAGGGTGCTTGAGAGAGGTAGGCAAGGTTACATGTTCGCAAGCTCATGTTGGCTAAAAGTCGCTTGTTTTCATATCAAAACCTGATCAAGCCAAGGGTTGCACTTCAAGCAAGGACTGAAGATAGCCAAGAAAAAGGGATTCAGCAAGGTCACCCTCGATAGTTCCATCTGGAGCCCAGAACACTTATCCGACATGGAGATCTCCACCTGAAATGGATTGGCTCCCTTTGTCTCCCAACAGCAAAAGCGGCAGCAACCAAGCAGAGCCAGATTATGTGGTCAGAAACTAGTGGCCTGTGGATGGGGAAAAGGGAAATTGGCATAACATGTGGCATCTCCAAAACGATAGTTGCATTCAAGAAATAAAGAGCTACAACACTGCAAGTGCATCAAGTTCACAGGTTCCATCCAAGAAATAATGGTGTAGCAGGTTGATAGCTTCGTGACCATGAACTTTGGGCAACTCCACTTGATTGATTGCTCCTGCCGCACCATGGAATGAAAGTGCTAACTGAGGCGGCCTGCTAGGCAACCCGCTAGGGCATAAGCTTCCGATGGAAACTTTCCAAGCAGCTCAACAGTTTCAATTACTTCCTAGATGGCAGTACTTGCATACTTGTAGGATTCAAGTGCTTTGTTAACGAGATGAGATCTACATCAGCCTCAATAATAAAGTCAGAAGCTGCCCATGCCCCACGTTAGAACTCCACGCTTTGCTCAGCAATGTCCGACCATTGAATGCATGCTTCTTTCACTCAGTGCACAAATTCAGATCCGTACAGCGAAAAACATACAAAGCAATTTTTTTCTCAGAAGAAACTGATCAAGTGGAGATGAGGTCACAACCGACTTACTGCTGATGAAAAACTTCAGCATAGCCATCAGATCTCTGACAGGCGTTTAGATCATCCAAATAATGAAGCGACAACCATTCTATAAGGCTGCAAGAGGTTAAGCCTTGACAATAGATACCCACAAAAAGGAAAGGGCTCTGGTCCTTCAACCTACCATTATCTTTACCGCGTGCAACTAGCAGTTAAAAACCTTTACAGAAAGAGGAAGAGCAGAGGAGATCAAGAGACGTGATTACATACCTAAACTGGGAGAGTGATCTCCCTCACATTTCCATGTACCGACAAGGGAAGGAGGTGGGAAGAGGGGAAAAAGACCAAGCCAAGAATGAATTGCCATATAAACACTAGATAAACAGGGAATTCTCTCACTGTAACAGGACACATCTCCGGATTGCACACCTGTGTTCCTATGATTCCATGACCATTTACCAGGGCAAGGGTCAGAAAGGAAATTTAGAAGACGCGTACTTGAAAAGGCAGGAGCTATCCTGGAAGCTTCCTCTTCCACACAAAAGGGACTGGTAAACCAGTGCTCCAATCAGCTGCTAGCCAGAGCAGTCACCTGCATCTGTTTCTTCGTCTGACATTGGATGGAACACGGACAAATCAAAGCTAGAATTCAGTTGGCAGACACCATTGCCATTTGCGTATTTCAGGAATGTGGAATCTTTCATTCCCCCCATTCCAGTGACAGAGTCCGAGTTCTCTGGATGTTCAGGGATTGAGGAAGTTGACTGCGAGGATTGGGCTTCACCTGAGCTCTCTGCCTTTTCGCTTGTGAGGCTCATAGAGCCATCAACGCTTTTTGTATTCAGAAAACGACCACCAGTACCCCTAACTCTCCTCATTGCATGCTGATGGCGTGATTCGTGAAGATATGGCTGTCCAAAAGAAAGGCACAACATGACAAAAAAAGTTTAAAAGTGTGAGCCAATTTCTGTAGAATAAATGAAAATAGGCAGTGTTCAGGCTGAAACACATTATCCTCCTGATAATGATGTCTTGACCAATAAGAAAGAGTATGAGAAAAATTATTAGAGAGAAAGATAAGGAACTGGATCATAGTTTAGTCAATAGATAACTGGACAAGCAGAGTCACTCTTTCACCTGGCTGTTACATGCAAACTAACAAGAATGAATTAGTGTTGTGGACTGATAACAGGAGATATAGAACATATTCCGTGCCCTATATGCTCTCCAAAATAAAATACAACATTCCCAAAGCATCACCCGTTGTAATTCAACAAGATAATATAAAATCCTGTGTGATTTCATAAAATAGTCTAGTTTCAAATTTTTTACAACCCAAGAGACTCAGACCAACTTATGAAAATTCAAATGGGGTTGTCATAAATGCAGTTTTTGTTAACTCATGTTTGGTTGCTCAGCATGAACTTGATTGAGCTTATGACAAACTCTATTTATTGGAGGCATCTGCAGCATAAACCAACTCTGAGTAGATTTATGAAGACTGCTTTAATGCATAGACTGAGTTCAACTCTAATGAATTCATGGTAAATCATTTGTTAACCATATAAACTAAGGTTATAAAAACAAATAAATTTATTGTAAACCTAAAATTTCTATGCTTCCATGCAGACAGGCCCTTACTACCGTTGTAGAGATGAAGCCCAATTGATTGAATTTTTTGGTTTCCAGTAGATTGAGGCAGTTTACATGAGCACTTCCATATTCATAGATCAGATAATGTTCAATCAACTCTGGTTTAAGCCCGATCAAAAAATCTTATGCTGATGGAATTAAGTTTGCTGACCAAGTGCCAGCAACTAAAAAGAACTAGCCAACTCATGCTGACTTGGTAAAGTCATTGCAATTTGGAGCCAATCTAGTCTGCTATTATTTTAAATACAAGTCATAAACAACGCCAAATTGATGCAGGAAGGAACAAGATAATCCATAAACATGGTTGCAACAGGATTTTATTGTTGATTATTGTGTGTTTGATGTATGCAGATCACATGAAGGCAATGCAGAAATTTGTAGCCAGGTAGTTTCTTCATTATATTTCATTTGAATTCATTTTTGTCACAAAAAAGCAGCTAATTCATTCCAAGTGAGCCAGCACATCTCACGTTTGTAACTTCATGTTGATACTCTCCACATAAAGAATTTTATAGTAACAAGAATCGCTGACACCGTATGTACTACAATGTAGGACATCATCCTCTTTATAAGAAGTTGGTGAATCAACTTTGCAGAAAGCCTTCCATTGCTGTTCATATGCCACATTCATGAATCTCCCATATACACCTAGAAGAAAATTGTCTAGGCCACTCGGTAAGTCTCCTAGCTGGCCAGCCTCCCTATAATGCATGCATACTCCATTGGCATGTAAGGACAAGCTGCTACTGCAGTGGAAGAGATTGACCACTAGCACACTAGGACCCATGGTAAGGATGAACAATGATGGCAAGGTCTCGGCAAGTGTTCTGAACCATCCTTCTGGCATCCAAAATCTTATTATTTTTTGAAAGAGAGCCTATGCTATCAACCCTGCTGTCAAAATTTATAAGTGGATCAAATAGATAAGTAAGTGGAACAAATAAGTATGTGAGTGAACAAATAAGTTTGTTCCACTTAACTATCTATTTGTTCCACTTATGTATTTATTTGTTCCAATTATATATTTATTGGGTACTGACAAGCATTTAATGTTACTTCTTGTGGGGATTTGTGCTCCACCCAAAGACAACCAATCAAGAGTCATCCGGCTGTTCCAACAAGGCAAAAACTCCCTCATAGACGAGAGAATAGCATTACTCTATTTCTCAAACTGTCAAACAACCATGGAGGTTGTCGGAGAATGCCAAATTGGAATGAGAACAAACATGTTTGAAACAGAGAAGCATTGAGAACAAGAAATTGAATATGTACTGGGACATTAATGCAACCAAAATTGAAACTCAAATAAAGATTGGTTCATTTGTCCGAGGCATGTGACACCATGAAGCACAAGACATAGGGATTCTAAAAAGGAGATGTAAGAATAGTCCCACATTGGAAGGGGACAAAATACAATGTGCTTATAATAGTGGAGCCCTCTCCACTCATCACCTTAAGGTTTTGAGTTGGAAACTCAATCCAATATAAAATTTAGCATGGTATTAGAGCCCGAGCTGCACACCCCGAGTTTACGGTTCCTGTGGCAGAGTCTAAAATCGGCCAGCATGTGAAAGGGCGTCATAGATGTCAAGGCGGGTGCCTAGGAGCCACCTGGTTCAAAGGCGCTGTAGCAAATGCTTAAAAGGAGCCCACTTTTTAAAAGGTCCAAAAAGCACTCCATGGCACCGCTAAGGTGGCCCAGGCACACGCCTAGGCCCGCTTGGGCTTAGACCCATTACTGGGTCTGAGACCCACCGGATCCATATTCGGATCCCATTTTAAAAACCCTTGCCCCCAATCAACATCCCCTGCAATTCCTTCTTCGAAGCCCAGCTAGGGTTCGTGCTGCTCCTCCGGCCGCCACCACCTCTGGCCATCACCACTGCTGCCGCAAAAGCTTCTTTTTTAGGTATAGTGATCTCTCGCTATTTCAGTCCCCTCATCCCGCCACCCCCCACCCAAACCAGACCCTCCTCCTTATCCCCCCGCCACTCCTCCCCTCTCTGAGCTCACTCGCAAGTCTGTACTGTCCTCCCCCCCCACCCCACCCCCCAAACCAAGCCGGGACCTCCCCCTTCTCCCCCCAACCCCTCCAAACTGTCACTGCTGCACTGTGGATGTCCCCTTCTCCCCCCACCCTGCAGGGTCTCTCTCTCTCTCTCTCTCTCTCCCACCTCCACGAGGTCCCCCCCCCCTGTCTCCCCCACAGTCCCCCTCTACTTGCTAAACACTACTATTTGATTCTTTTCTTTTATGATGTGGTTTGCTATTTGTTAACTTCTTATTATGTTTGTTAGAATTTGTTTTCCATGTTATATCTAATATCTTTCAGGATGAAGCTAATAAAATACACTTTCAAACAAAAATGATGAAGCTAAAAATATATGCTTAACCCTTTGGCCTTTTTTCTATAATCTTCTTGATGTTATGATGTTATGATGTTCTTCTGTAATTTTCAGAATTTTTAGCATTTATTTGTGAATTTTATGTAAAAATTTTTATGTAATTTAATTTTCCATAATTGTTACGCAATTCAATTGCTGCAATTTCCTCATGCTTCTGGCTTTTTTTTTGTAATTTTTCATATATTTTATTTTTGTTCTATATATTAGGAGATATATATTTTAGATTTTTAAATTAGTGGCCTAAGTGTCCCCAAGGCGACACCTAAGAGCTTAGGGAGCCTGTGAACACCTTGATTAGCCTTGTCGCCTTGACAACTATGGAGGGCGTGTAAGACTAGTCCCACATCGAAAGTGAATAAAACTATAATGTGCTTATAATAGTGGAGCCCTCTCCACTCATCGCCTTAGGTTTTGAGTTGGAAGGCTCAATCCAATATAAAATTTAACAGGATAAGAGAAACTTCCATCTTGGGGGTTTTCAGTTGTGATTTGTAAAGCTCCGTAGCAAACTAACAAGAGTTTGGGGTAGGAAAGACCTCAGCAGCAGACCATGGATCAATTTTGGGGGAAATTTATAGCAGGTACATCCCTAGTTATAGGTCCAAGAAGCAAGTTTCCATCTAAAGCCACCCTAGAGTTTTGAGCTTCTCTATAAGGTGATGATATATTTACTGCATTACTATCCATTCAGACATTATTTGTATCCATGGCAAATGCTGTGAAAAAAAACTTCTTTCGGTCTAATATCCCAGTGATCGAATAGAAACAACCCCAAGATGATAGAGGACTTCTGTTATCATACAAATTTGATACAAGAAAAGAAAAAAAATGAACACTATATGGATATACCTTTCGAAGCTTGTCCGCTTTCTTCTCAAGCTCAGCCTTTGCACGTGACTGTCTGCGCCTTAGAATTCCATGATATTGCTTGGCATTCACATAAACAGGTTCTTCTGTCATTTCAGGAGGCAAAGGCACACGTCTATGAGGCATTACAGTCAATTGGGAATGTACCTGTACAGTACTGAGTGACAATCAGCCATAAGGTTGTCATTCACATTCCAAACCACAGGGAAGAAACAAAGAGATAAAGAACACGTAGTATCTAATCAATATGTTGTGCTCGCTTATAATTCCAAAAATAAGGCAAATAAAGATTCAGAGTTCTTTGTTCGTATTACACACATATCAAAGTCAAACATAAGTTTCCTGCATCACTTGCAAACTTCATCCCCCCACCGAGAAGAGAGGGAAAAACAACTGCATTAACTTCAGAAAAAATGGAAATAAAATAAAATGAAGGGAAATTCATTGACCACCAACTATTCTACAAGTGCAGAAGAACATCAGGAGAGTACAACACAGAAACAATTATAATTAAATAAACTCATCATTTCTTACTAAGCACTGAGGTATCCTTACCAAAGTATGAGCTCCATAAGCACTCAACAGCCCACTATAGTAAGTCTTGGAGTTTGGATATGGAGCAGATGCCTGGAAATAAGAGCAGTACAAAAAGCCAAAGCACACATAAGAAATCATAATTTCGTCAACAATACATTGCTTTGATTTAAAAAAAAAATCAATCAGTTGACTTCTGTAAAATATGGAAGGAAAGAACTTCCACAATTGGGTGATCAAGTTCCAACTGAATTTGTGGTAGAAAATTTTCTGCTGCAACGGGACTCATGCCAGGGGAGATAGGCTGAAGATCTTCTTGCTCATCTTCAAAGCTTTGGTCTGATCATCCAAAAGGGAAAAAAAATTGAAACTAAGGATACATTATGTGCTTAATATGCTTATTTGATTACTACATATCACAATAGAACCACAAACCTGTTTGTGTTGCCCTATCCTGAAATACTTTGATAATGCCCTCAGCCTCACTTGTGTCATTCTCATTCTGTGATTGATAATCCCCTCTCGCACCTTCACTCCCATCCAAATCATCTAATTGGAAGGATCCAGATGCACTCGCATGTGATGCATTTGGGGAGACTGCACCATACCCGCTACTGTGCCACAGTGTTTGAGAGCCGACTGTGGTTGGTAAACCAACTACTGAACCAGGTTCTACAGATTTTCCACTGTCAGATTTTGAAGGCATCCTTCCCATGCCAGTTATCACTGGCACTTCGCAAACCAACTGAGACAGTAATGAGATTCCCACTCAGAAAACCACTGGAAACCAAGCAAGAAACATAACCATACTGTGATATTCCCAAGCCTCAAAACAAAGCCAACACCTTAAATCAAAAACGGGGGAGGAGGGAGATATCGCAAGCAACGCCGCAGGAATTCAGAACATAAAAGGCAAACGAAAGGATCGACGACGCTTCTTTCCCAGAACAACACTTCGAGCTCGGCAGAAACCGACGTAAACCTCAAGATCCCTTCACCAGAACCCTAATTATCTTATATTATTCCCATCCTAACTAAACTTATTAGCCAGTAACATCACCAGTCTCCACCATTACCAAAAAAACACAGTTTCTTCTCCGACTTATTTAAAAATAAAACGCAAATTCCGCGGAACCCAGAAAGGAGAAAAGATCACCTCCTCAGCCAGTGTCGATCCAGCACCTATCCGTTTCAATTCGGGCCTGACACCAAGATAATCCCCAACACTTCGTCAGACACCTCCTCCGACGGCCAACCAGCCGATCCGAAACCCTCGAGAGATCCCCGAGGATACACCAACTCCGATTGGAAATTTCCAAATATCGACGAGGAAAACCTTCCGAATCCAAACAGTTTGCCCGGATGCCTGCAGGTGGCGCGCTCTCCGATCACCCCGTGCCGCTGCCCTCCGCTTCCTCGGATTTGTTATCCGGAATGGCCATGCCCACGCACGGCGCGAAAGAACAGGTCGCCCTCTTCGTCGTCTTCGTCTCGGCCTCTGTACTCGGAATCGTGCGGAACATATTTGCGTACGGAATCGTTGGTTTTAAATAAAATAAAAATTGGCCCCGCGAGGGTCTGGATTTAACGGGCAAAGCGCCTTTAGCAACTAAAAAAAGTAAAATAGATAATTATACAAATGACACTGTTACTAGAACAATTAACAAACAATATGTTGGTTTATGTAATTACTTATTAGAGAACTAATATATCTCACAAAAATAAAAATGTCTCTGGCAAACATATTTGAAATTTAAGAAGTGTGGCTCATATTATTGTTAAAACATATTTATTACATATAAGGTTATTTATATTTTATAATAAAGTTAATATAAATACTATATTTTGATGAAGAATACTTAATATCTGACGGACCGAGTATTAAGTCAGAGTTGAAGTGCTCCGTTGCGCCTCTCATTGATGAGGCGTCAGATCCCATGCACTGTATAGTAGGCGTCCCACCAATGAGAGACGTCACCGAGTGGCGGATCTTGAAAATTAGTCTAGTGGGGTCACTTGAGTCTAGGGGGGTCACCCTTAAATTCAGTGGGGTCACCTTACATAAACTAACATAAAATTTTGACCTATACAAACAAAAAAGAACCCTCTAAGGCATCGTTTGACACTGTGTTTCAAATTTCAAAAATCGGGAAAAGTCGATTTCTGAACCGAAGAATGATGGCGTCCCGCTTTTGCGTGTTCTGGAGAGCGCGGGCGACGAGGCGCCTCGTCGCCCGCGTCCGTCCTTTTACGTGACACAAATTTTTTTTTTTCACCTCTCCTGCCGCGAATCGGCAAAAGCGGGTGTTGAGCAGCTTCTCACCGAAGTAGAGAGACGTTGGGCTTCTGTCTATCTCTCTCTACATCTCAAAATCTCTACCGACACGGAAGCCGAGCAAGACAAATTTGTTTGAAACCGCTGGAGATTTGTCAGAGATTTTTATCTCAAAATCTCCACCCCAACGTATTACCAAACAGTGCCTAAGACTCCCCTTCTAAGTCAGCGGGGTCACGTGACCTCGCTGACTCTTCATAGGATTCGTCACTGGCCACCGAACACTCCACCTCCACTTTTCTAGTTGATGATCGGATAAAAAATTATATCTTATTTTAATTTATTTATTTATAATTATATTATTAAAAATGTGCACCTAGTATGCGGTAAAACTTGTTGATAAAAAATTCTATTTTATTGAAATTATTAATTAATGATAATATAAAACTTTATATATTTTACATTTAAGAAAATAACTTTAAAATTTTTTAGGAAATAATTTTTACTCTTTTAATCAAATAACCATTGAATGACATGTTGAAAATGATAACCATGACATGTTAAAAATGATAACCATAAAGAGCTAAGTATTTTAGTGACTGCATATGTTTATAATGACTTTTTTACTATCAAACAATGGTCATGTGAATATTTTTCTTATGAAAATATATATAATCTGTACGTGATGTTCTTCCTCACATGGAGATAAGCCTTACAATTCTTATATATGTGCAAGACATATCTTCGTGTAAGGACGAGCACTAGATTTAGTACTTATCTATGCGAGTACAAAATCAATTTATTTTTCTTTGAAAAAATACATAATACTCATATGGACACATACTATGGATGGTACCATTAATGCCCTCATATGAGCCCTTGGTACCTGCCCATGTGGGTACTAAGTCGTTCTTTTTTTATTACGATAAATATTTGAGAATAATAAGAAATGACAAATTAAATATGACATATATATATATATATATATATATATATATATATACATCTGTTAGATCTCTATGAGTTTCTCAATCAGTTGTTGACAAAACTTCATAGATCTGGTTCCTGACCATTTTTAATATATTTTTTCTCCGACTTGCTCATATACTGACGAGTCTTCGAGGTGTCTATTATAACTATTTTTTCTGTATAGCCTCTCAAATTATAGTCGTAGAATTGTATATTTAGCTCATAATTTTAAGATATTCCGCATAGCTCTTTAAGATATGCATCTACTGAGCTATTATTGTTTGTTTACTGCGTAAAGAAAAAACAGTCATTTTCCCCCAACGATGACCATCACCTTGGCCTCTCTTCAACATTGATGATGTTTTGCTCGAAGATACTTGATCGTGTATTTGGGTTTGGGAATGTGTGTTTTAGTTGTATGAGTCCCCATGAGGGCTCTTATGTGATCTATTATGTGTTATTTATTTTTTTACTCGAATCAAAAAACTTCTCCCATATAATATGTTATGTAATTGATTTTATCTAGTGAATGGAGCTCTTACTCTATTTGCTTGTCAAAAAAGAGAAATTCTTACTTTTCAACTTGAGATATATTGTTATGCAGATATAATGTGGTACAAATGAGAATAATAACACGACACTGATAATAATGATAATCAACGACAACTAATAAAATAACATGTGGTGATGATGATAAAATATTAACAACAATAACATATCGTAACTTGTACACCCATGCAAGTATAATGCGACTTAATATGATTGCACATAAATAATCAAACTTAATTTTATTATCCAATTTATTATGTGACAAGTATTTCATTTTTCATGATAAATACTTTTGGTGGACAATGAGTAAAATAACCACAAAATTATATGTTTTGAGCAAATATGATATAATCATAAATATTAAAAATAAAAAATAAAAAGTATAAATATCGTGAACTATGTTCCCTTTTTAAAAAAAATCTTAAGGCAACTTTGAAAAGTAGATAAAGTATACTTAGATTGCAAGGATCTCAACTTTATTCCTCATCACTCTAATATTTTTTTAAAAATTATTTTGATCGACCAATAATTTAAATGTATGTCTAATCATAAGATAAATTCGTGAAAATTGTAATTCATGATAGGAGAGTTGGATCAGTATGTTCTTAATAAAAAAAAGATTGAAGTCACAATTTCCTATGACTTTCATGTTGAACATTTTCTTCTTTAATTCAGATTCTAAGTAGAACATTAATCTAAAATAAACTATTATTTTCATAGCATGATGATAATAAATAATTAATTAATGATAGATAATAAAGATATAGATATTGATTACTACATAGGATAAGTAAATGGGCAATCGATTATTTGTAAATAATAAGAATATAGAATTTTGATAAAAGATAATGATCATATTTAAATAGTTCTCAGATGATATAGATAATGGACAATTAGTTAGTAGTATGACTCATCTTAAGTGAAAATAGGATAACATTTTAATCTCACATGCAATTCACATTTATTGCTCTCTATCTGTCTACATATTTCATACCTCATAATTCTCTATTTGTAAATAAATAAGTCAAGTGAAAAAGAGAAAAAAATGTAGGGGGACAAAGGGAGAATATAGAGTTTTTATGTTTCATTGTATTAGGAGCATAAAATTTGTCCGCAATAATATGAGGAAGTCATAAAAGTAGAATGGAGGCTTCACAATATCGAGGGGACGGTAGGTCTATGGTTAGTTTGTTCTTTTAATTTTATTTTTTTATTTAGACACTTTATTTCTATTGTCATTACTATATTTAGATACTTAGATATTGCATCTACGGTCAATTTATTATTCAATTTTATTCTATCATCTAGATACTTCAATTAACCTCAAAGTCACCATGTTAACATTATTTTGTGATGTGGTCGGTCTCAACCTAACTTACGGGCTCAGCAACGAAGAACTACGCCAACCCCGAGGTGGACCTAAGAGCAAATAGTTTAGAGGTGGAGAACAAGTCCTCTGGTCGAACCAGATCGTCTCAACTTGTAGGGAAGTCAGTCCCGAGATATTTTTGAGGATGACCCTCTGACGGTCAAGTCAGTGAAAAGTCCAACTGAGGAAATAAGTATCTAATTAAGTAGAGAAATGCGAGTTGCACGGATTTGCACGGCCGCCCGTGCCATCCCGCGCCCACAGCGCGCCCCACCCCCGCATGTGGGTGCGCCCACGCCCCATGTGGGCACGGGATGGCGCGGCGGCGTGCAAATTATTTGCATGGCCGCCGTGCACAAATCTTTTCTCAATTAAGTAAGGAGAGAGTGTGTGTATGTGAGTGACACCTGACTAGAATCTTTTTACATGTGGCTCTTGGGCTTCCTTATATAGACTTCCGAATGTGAGAGACTTCTATCTTCTAATATGAGATTTGTCTCCCTCCAACGGGAGGTCATGTGTTGTGCTATTAACCTTAATTGGTTTAGAGACTAAGATATGTCTTAGACCTAAAGTGGGTATGGCCTCAGGTCCCATCATTTTGATACATATACGTTGAATCAATTATCAATTGTCAATCTAATCTTATTTTAACATTCATACACTTTGTTTCATTATGCAATTATTATATTTTTTTACACGTCTATGTCGAGCTCTTAATTCTCATTTTGATTTCAATTTAACAAATGAGCGTTTGATTTCACTTGGTAAGTTGTTATATTGATTTTATTTCGAAATATAGACGTTGAACTCATACTTAATTTATGAATATAATTTCACCATAATATTTATAGTACATTTTCTAACAATTTTATTTTGATACTTAAATGTCAAAAAAATGCATATTAAGTTACTATATTTTATCTAAATATTTATTCCAATTATCGATAGGTATATTTAATATTTGACAAATAGTCTATTTTGTTAGTCTTAATATGCACATAAAAGTCATGAAATAATTTTTATTTTTTTACCTTGTACTAGTTATTTAAATCATATATATATATATATTAATGATATTTTTTATTGATTTATCTTTAAATATATGACTAATCTTTTGATGAAATAGCCCCATAAAATATGAATACAAAAATGTCATGGATATTGCCACCTCAAAAATTCTATGGATTGAAACATCTTTAAGCATCCATCGAGGTGAAGTCGTTAACTCCAGGGCAATAAATCATTATGAAAGTTCTAATGAATCACTGTAGTATATGTGAAGTTAGGTGGAGATCCATCTCTCAATAACATATTTGTTAATGCTCTGGTGAACATTAGTTCGTCACTAAGCGATTGTGTATGTGAAGCCTTAATGATAAATGTATATCTGATTATGAAAATAAATATTTAATATAAATATACTAAATTGACTAGAGATATGTCATTTGGACGTTCATAAATTAAAATGTATGCTTTAGATCATACTATACATGCTATGTATTAATCTATAGATGATGATCTTACACTCTTACTCTTGTGTTAGTTAATTATGATTACAATAAGATATGATAAAAAATACCTAGGTTATATATATGATAAGTTTTGCTATTAATATAAAATAGGTTATATGTGTGGTTTAATGCATATTGAGTTATTGACTCACACAACTATTAACCAAGAAAACCAAAAGTTTATGCAGAGTCTGCTCATGAGAGAAATTAAAACTTATTTGAATTATATAAAATTCTTTATCTTGTGTTTTTTTCCCTTGGGTAGACGATGATATAAATTTCGAGACAATTATTATATTAATAAATGAATGTTACGACAATTTACTTATCTAACAAATTTCAAATTCACAAATATATGCAAGACTATGTTTGATTGCAAGTATTCAACTTCGAGGTGAGAACATAATGTCGTACCAGATTTGATGGCATTATAGAGATAGCTTATCCATGTATAACTTATCTCCTTTTAAACTATCTAAGTTTGAAAATTTTATAGTTTTATTATCTCAAAGAGAATTATTTTGCTCCCCTGTCCACAGGAACAAAAGCAAACGTGGGACAGCCGGCGCCCGATGTGATTGGTCAGGCGTTGGGTGTAACACCTCAAAATTTTTATTTATTTAAAATTTTAAAAAATGTAAAGATTTTGATTGTTAAACATAATTATTAACATGTGATGTAATTAACTTTAATTTAAGATTAATTTATACTAATAAATATTATTACAGTATCGTACTCAAAGGTGGCACTCCGACAGAACGACACTAGAATTTTGTAATGAAATTGAAATCTGAGAACACCAAAATTTTCAAAAAAAATGTGTTGATATTAGAAATGTAAATATCCAGAAGTGTTGACCTGCGGATTTCAAGATTAAGCCGACGCAATGATTTTCCAGGTAAATTTTGCTGGGTGAAAAATAAATTCTAAAAATTAAACTAAAATTACCATAATTTGTAAAAACCTTTTAACTAGCTTATGGTTAAAATTTCAACATGAATGGACATCATTTGGGTATAAAAATATAGAGATAATTGGTCCACCTAAATTATTTGCTATTTACGTCAACGATTTATCTAAATAAATTGCTTACGTAACTTTAGTTATGTGGCTCACTTCACAGGGGTTAAAATGCCCACACGTCTCACCTTAGGTGTAAGCCATGGGAACTATGCATGACAAACGTGGCTCCGCATAGTAAAAGGGAGTCTTATGGCTCCACATATATGGCCTACGTGCCTTACATGCATCGAGTGTGAGAGTTTATAAAAACTCTCCCTTCACCATCGTACATATCTTTCCACCACTTCCTGCTCCTGCTACTCCTGCCTCTTGCTCCTACTCTTACTCTTGCTTCTTCCTGCTGCCGCTGCCGCTCTTGTCATTGTTGCTGGAGCTGTAACTGTTGGAGTTGTTGCTACTGCTCTTGCTGAGACTGCTGCTACTGTTCTTTCCATAGTTGCTGCTGCTGCTCTATCGTAACTGCACTGCTACAACTACTACTGCGGTTGCTGAGCTAGAGAGGGATTTGCATTCCTCTTTTGGCTAAGTAGGTTCCTCCCTACGATTCTTCTTCCATTTCTTGTTTTCATACTTATGGTTTCTCCATTTGTATAGACCCATATTTCCTATTTGTTCCATGTTGTAGGTTCCTCTCTACGATTCCTTTCCAGATTTCTATTTACATACTTGTAGTCTCTTCATTCGTATAAACTCATGTTTCCTATTTGACCCATATTTCCTTTTTGTTCCATGTTATGTAGGATTCTTTCTTCTTGTCTTCATTTCTTACTTCTTATTCCTTCTCAGTTTTGGAATTCAAGCACTTACCTTGACCTCACGTGGACATAAGATTCAGTAAGCTCGCCTAGTTGCTTCTTTACTATTGAGTTCATATTTCTAAAATCAACACTCATGTCCTTAGAGGTAGTCTAAGTATTGGTAAGAATTCTTTCTTATAGCCTTCCTCTCAAGCTGATAACTCCATGTTTAGGTGTTTACTATGTTCACACTTGACTTTAATTCTGGGAACACCCTTAGAAATGCTTGTTTTATCCATTGTAAGTATGTTCTAGCTAGTAGTCATATCATGACCAAGTTTACTGGTAGGGAGCTTCCTACTAGGTAGGAAGGAGTGTTGTTAGGTGAATTGTACTTCTAGTATTGGTTTTCTTAAGTTTCTGTCCACTCAGCTATAAGTTTGTATTTCTCATGTTCCATTGTTATCCTTCATGTAAAGTAGAGTTTAAAAGTGCAAACCAGACCCATTAAGTGTTGTCAACAATGCTTAGAATCATAGGATGTAATACCCCAGAAATTTTATTAATTAAAAAATATATATATTATAGATAAATGAAAATTTTGCCCATTAATAAAAATCAAACTAGTTAAAAGATACATTCATTATTGCATGAGTAGAAACTCATATAAAAATTCTACGAAATAATAGTTATACCTTAAAAATTATTATCTAATGACCCATTAAGAAATTTGGGCATAGAAAAATAATTCGGACCATGATTTAGAATTTATGTGACTTATTATTGTAAATAGGGAATAAATTGGAGAATCCATTATTTCATGAGCCAAGTGGATTAACAATTGAAATAAAAATTATGGGTAGACTCCAAACAATATGTGGGGATAATCCATAAAAGGAATTGGATCAATGGACAACTTATGACCCATGAACAAATTCAAGTATGAAAATAGTAAATAAATAACTTACGTATTATCGAAATGATAGAACTTACGTACCACTATCGTACGTGAGAAAACACATTAGAAAATTCGTAAAAATTATAAATCAACCTCAAACATTATTCTTAAGAGTTTCATGAAGAGATTCGAGCAACGAAAAATCCGATTGGCCAAGTGTACGTTACACGTGACCAAGTTAACCGAATTAGGGAACTAAGTCGGAAAATTGTTAACATGGAAAAATACCCAACCATAAATTAAATAAATAGGTTGGAGAGACTTATAACATTATGTATTAGTGACCCATTAATGAAAATGGGCCAATGGATCACTTTTAGCCTAATAATAAAATTGGAACATAAAAATACTCAGAAATTCGTACCTATAAATATGCAATAATTGTGAAGGGCACATTAGGGTTTAAATTAGGGTAATTAGTCATGCAAGGTAAGTCAAAACCGGACCCAACTCTAAGAGGTGATTTTCTAAACTTTTGCTACCTCCTTTGGGTGAGAGAATCTCAAATTTTGGAAACTAGAATGCAGAAATTCGCAGCCCTCTTTCCTAGTCCCATTAGGACATGATGTAGCACCCTAAAACTATAAGAACTCTTCACAAAACGTTTGGGGAAGGTTTAGCATCAAGTTGGGGTCGTGTGCAGCAAGTTTGGGGCGCTGGGGAGAGGAGAAGGCTGGAAAAACGTGGTCTTCTTCCACCTCGCCCTGTAGCGAACCAGGAACCTGAAGGGAGTTCTTTGCATCAAAGGTAGGCATTCTTGGGTCAAGATTAAAGAAAATAATACCATCTTGTAGAGCTTCGAGTCTAGCTTCATTTGCTTCTGATTTTACTAATTTTATGGAGTATACTTGTGTATTAGTCGTCTCTCTAAGTCGCGCACAGTTAGGGCTTTTCCCGTTCTCTTATTATGCACATGATTTGAGACCGAATTAGACTAAATCATCAACATAAAATTTATTCTACATGTAGTCACGATCATCTTTCATGTTGAACGTTTTGTCTAAAAGTCTTTAGTTAGAGAGTTATGAACCCCGTAATAGAGTCATGCATAATACTGTGTTTTCGGGTTTGCAGTTAGCCTTAGTTCTGCCTGTTTTCTTGAGATTTAAGACCGAAGTAGGTCAAGACTCCAACATGAAAGTTCTTGTATTAGTCGATAGGGTCATCTTTCATGTTAAATGTTTTGCTTAAAGGTCATTATTTTGAGAGTTATAAACTTCGTAATAGAGTCGTGCATGATACTGCGTTTTCTGGTTGCATTTAACTTTAAGTTATTCATGTTTTTCACAAGGACAAAGACCGAATTAGGTAAAACCTCCAACATAAAAGTTCTTCCACTAGTTGTCCTGGTCATCGTTTATGTTAAACATTTTATCCAAATATCAGTAGATCTCATGTTACAAGCCTAACATGTAAGTCGCAATGAAGTCATGCATGTTTAGGGCTTTTTTTACGTTCTTTCTATATTGCATGCAATTAGAGACGGATTCAGACCCAGCCCACAACACAAAAGTTCTTCCAATAGATGTCCTTGACATTTTCTATGTTGAGAGTTTTGTCTAAAGGTCAGCATATAGAGAGATATAGGTGTTTCATGAATATCGCCCCCCTGTGTCAAAACATGGTAAGTCTGAACCAAGAGCATGTCAGATCCCGGTCGGACTCAGGCGCAGACCCTGTGAACGCGACGGCCCGATATGTCGCGTTCTGAGGTCGGGTCGTGACAGTACCTCTGTCGCGTTCTGGTCGCGACAGTACCCCTGTCGCGTTCTGCCTGCCTGATCTGACGACCCCGTCGCGATCCTTGCAAGACCACGTCGCGATCTCAGTTTTTGGGCCAGAAAACCCATCTTGTGCAAGTCTCGCTGTACCACCGTAACTTCCATATCATGTTAACGGTCTTAATTACACAAAAAGGAAGTTGTAAGTATTGGTTGCATTTTAATATAATAAAAGTCAATCACTTGATCTTTCATATCCATGATTTCATGACACATGCACACACGTTGAACCATCCAAATATGGCTTAATTGACATGAATATGATACATAACATATCTGGTAATTAATGCAATTTACCTTATTTTAAGAAGTACTTGTTTACGATTCGTGCGATGTTTTAGAACACCGATCTCGACGCTCCACTGTTCTAGAATTCCTCTAGAACGTCGAGCACTTGTTTCTATATTTACACACTTTCTTGACTTGGACGAACTCTCCATCGGATACTCCTTCCGCCGGACTAGTGAATCCTTGTGCAAGGCCTCCGTAAGTCTCCTCTGATCATGGATTCCCACACGGTCGACGAGCCGGTTGTACCCTAACACCTATGATACACTCTAGGGATCAGTAAGATCCAAACGGCCTTAGATTGTTCTCTCGCTCTTATCTTGAATTACGCCGGACCTCTGGACCTGTGCATAACGAGGCCAGCGGAAAGATCGTGAGTTCCACCTGACTGCCAATACCTTACGCGCGTGTTGTGGAACTGTTACCATCACTCGTTACTCGACGTTTCATGTGCAATGACCATAAGATCTCATCTATGCTATACTCGCTCGTCTACTCATATTCACGTTCACTCTACTATCCCGTCTCTCTCGTCTATTCATCTAGCACTCTCTTGTTACCCTTTGAGTTGTGTGGCTCCTATCGTTTGTGCTATTTCGTGACTGTCTAGCGCTATAATATGGGTCTTGTGACTCTACTGTATCAAATGCATACTGTGCAGGGCACGGAGAGTGTCCGAGGGGCTCCAATCTAGTCCTGGGGGCAGAGAGCCACCCGAAAATACCTGCAGGGGCTATTGACGGTGTTCTGCATTGCACCGGTTCTGACTATACTATCTTGGCTAGACATCTAACTACTATCCTTTTAGTCTGAGGAGTTCAGACGTACTGTGATATTACTGTGCTATCACAAACTGTTATACATTAGTCTGAGGAGTTCAGACGTAATGTACTATCGTGAAACAACTACTGTCCCAAAGCTACTATTGTCATACTCTACCAGTGCACCGTTGTGCTACCCTACACGCTATCTTGTTACACGCTATCTCACCATACGCTCTACTTGCTCTACTTGATACTCGCAATCTTGAGTTACTGTGTGCTATCACGACTTGATCACATTCAAAGTGCAATTTACTCTTTACATGACCATCTACTATCATCTCTTCTTGCTATACATGTCTCTTGCTATTCTGGACAATATCGTTACTTGCTATTATTGTTATCGTTTTCTATCGTGACTTGACTTTAGTCATCGTGCTATACTTGATTCATCTGCTATTTGAACCATGTTACTTGTGCTGCTACTTTCTCGACTTTACATGACTCTCTCTATCATTAGTTACTCTGCCATTTAATGCATTAATTATTTAAAGCTTGCTTGAGCCTGAGATTTAAGTCTACTGGGCGTTATCGCTCACCTGCGTTATTTGTTATTGTGTCTCAGGTAAGTCGGACAATGACGTTATACGTACCAATGGGACAAGACCAGAGTGAAGTGACCCGGAGTCAAATAACGAAGTTACCCTAGCACAATTGGAGTCTAGTAGTGTTGCTTTAGATTTCTTTTCAATGTAATGATGTCATTGAGCCCTATGTATTGGCTCCGAATTAGTGGTTGTAATAGTCTTAGTGATTTTATAATGAAACGAAGAGTTATTTCAACTATTGTTCATTAGATGCTCTGATGTTTGCGAAAGTATGCGCAATTGTCGTTACCATACTCGTTGTTCGCGTCTCCCTCCGATTTATTCTGCTGCTAAATTGGAGGGGCGTGACAGTTGGTATCAGAGCCTAGGATGTCCTTATTAGGATATTTTAGGTCCTAGGATGTTCTAGGTGAACTGCCATAACTGTGTCTAAGACAACCACCATACCTATGTGAGAGATTGGGTAAAGCTTGGGGTTATGCTAGGAGCTTAACTATATGTACAAACACCCTAAGTTTAAACAGAAATTAACAAAATTATTATTGCTCGCAGGAGACCAGAGGAGATGGCTGGCGAGCATGCACCAATGCACGAATTACAACAGACCCTACAGGGGTTTACTCAAGCCCTTAACAACGTAATTCAAGCAGGAGCAAGAATGGGGCAGGAGACTTATATGGGAATTTTCAAAGAATAAATCCCCCTAGGTTTAATGGAACTCCGGATCCCGATGAAGCTGAAAATTTGGTGAAGGCAATGGAACGGATCTTTAGGGTTATGCGATGTTCAGAGCAAGATAAAGTCCTTCTGGCAACCTTCCAGTTGGACCGCGATGTTAGAACCTGGTGGGAAGCTGCTAGTCGACAATTACCCAACATCAACATAAAGTGGGATAAATTTTTAGAACTCTTCAATACCAAATACTTTTCTGAGAGGATTCGCGAGAAGAAGGCAAATGAATTCACCAATTTAAAACAACGAATGATGTCTGTAGCAGAATATGAAGTGCAATTCGAAAGACTAGCACAGTACGCACCACATCTGGTAAGTACGGAGAAGATGAAGGCGAAGAAATTTCTAGAAGGGTTGAGACCTGTATTCTGGGAAAGGTTTGCTTCACAAGACATTGAAGTATATTCAGTCATGGTATTGAGAGCTCAATTAGTAGAGGACACCATGGGACTCCTTGAAAAGATCCATAACAAGAAGGTGTTGAAAAGGGGACGTGCTACTCATTCCGATGATAATAAAGAAGAAATACAATAGTTAGCAAGAGAATGAAAGAGAAAGTGGAGAGTAAGAAATTCTGTAAATTTTGTAAGAAACCAGGGCATCAGATAGATAATTGTTGGAAGAAATTCGGCAGATGCTTGCGATGTGGAAGTCAACAACATCGAGTCATCGATTGTCCAACAAAGAGGAACCAAACTCCACGCCAAGGACGATTACAAGCTCTCGTGGATATCAATCATGCCAATGAAGGTGGACAAGGTACCATCATTACACCCTTAGTTAATTTTATAGCAAAACCCTAAGTGGGGGAGATGATGGAATGAAATATCCATAATAACTTGGTAGTCGTATCATATCATATGAATTTGGGGACCAAATTCTCTTTAAGTGGGGGAGGATGTAATACCCCAGAAATTTTATTAATTAAAAATATATATATATTATAGATAATGAAAATTTTGCTCATTAATAAAAATCAAACTAGTTAAAAGATACACATCATTATTGCATGAGTAGAAACTCATATAAAAATTCTACGAAAATAATAGTTATACCTTAAAAATTATTATCTAATGACCCATTAAGAAATTTGGTCATAGAAAAATAATTCGGACCATGATTTAGAATTTATGTGACTTATTATTGTAAATAGGGATAAATTGGAGAATCCATTATTTCATGAGCCAAGTGGATTAACAATTGAAATAAAAATATGGGTAGACTCCAAACAATATGTGGGGATAGTCCATAAAAGGAATTGGATCAATGGAAAACTTATGACCCATGAACAAATTCAAGTATGAAAATAGTAAATAAATAACTTACGTATTATCGAAATGATAGAACTTACGTACCACTATCGTACGTGAGAAAACACATTAGAAAATTCCGTAAAAATTATAAATCAACCTCAAACATTATTCTTAAGAGTTTCATGAAGAGATTCGAGCAACGAAAAATCGATTGGCCAAGTGTACGTTACACGTGACAAGTTAACCGAATTAGGGAACTAAGTCGGAAAATTGTTAACACGGAAAAATAACCCAACCATAAATTAAATAAATAGGTTGGAGAGACTTATAACATTATGTATTAGTGACCCATTAATGAAAATGGGCCAATGGAACACTTTTAGCCTAATAATAAAATTGGAACATAAAAATACTCAGAAATTCGTACCTATAATATGCAATAATTGTGAAGGGCAGGTTAATTAGGGTTTAAATTAGAGTAATTATCATGCAAGGTAAGTCAAAACCGGACCCAACTCTAAGAGGTGGTTTCCTAACCTTTGCTACCTCCTTTGGGTGAGAGAATATCAAATTTTGGAAACTAGAATGCAGAAATTCGCAGCCCTCTTTCCTAGTCCCATTAGGACATGATGTAGCACCCTAAAACTATAAGAACTCTTCACAAAACGTTTGGGAAAGGTTTATCATCAAGTTGGGGTCGTGTGCAGCAAGTTTGGGGCGCTGGGGGAGAGGAGAAGGCTGGGGAAAAATGTGGTCTTCTTCCACCTCGCCCTGTAGCGAACCAGGAACCTGCAGGGAGTTCTTTGCATTCAAAGGTAGGCATTCTTGGGTCAAGATTAAAGAAAAATAATACCATCTTGTAGAGCTTCGAGTCTAGCTTCATTTGCTTCTGATTTTACTAATTTTCATGGAGTATACTTTGTGTATTAGTCGTTCTCCCTAAGTCGCGCACAGTTAGGGCTTTTCCCGTTCTTCTTATTATGCACACGATTTGAGACCGAATTAGACTAAATCATCAACATCAAAGTTCTTCTACATGTAGTCACGATCATCTTTCATGTTGAACGTTTTGTCTAAAAGTCTTTAGTTAGAGAGTTATGAACCCCGTAATAGAGTCATGCATAATACTGTGTTTTCGGGTTTGCAGTTAGCCTTAGGTTCTTCCTATTTTTCTTGAGATTTAAGACCGAAGTAGGTCAAGAATCCAACATGAAAGTTATTGTATTAGTCGATAGAGTCATCTTTCATGTTAAATGTTTTGCTTAAAGGTCATTATTTTGAGAGTTATAAACTCCGTAATAGAGTCATGCATGATACTGCGTTTTCTGTTGCATTTAACTTAAGTTATTCATGTTTTTCACAAGGACAAAGACCGAATTAGGTAAAACCCCCACATAAAGTTCTCCACTAGTTGTCCTGGTCATCGTTTATGTTAACGTTTTGTCCAAATATCAGTAGATCTCATGTTACAAGCCTAACATGTAAGTCGCAATGAAGTCATGCATGTTTAGGGCTTTTTTTACGTTCTTCCTGTATTGCATGCAATAGAGACGGATTCAGACCCAGCCCAAAACAAAAGTTCTTCCAATAGATGTCCTTGACATTTTCTATGTTGAGAGTTTTGTCTAAAGGTCAGCATATAGAGAGATATAGGTGTTTCATGAATATCGCCCCTGTGTCAAAACATGGTAAGTCTGAACCAAGAGCATGTCAGATCCCGGTCGGACTCAGGCGCAGACCCTGTGAACGCGACGGCCCGATATGTCGCGTTCTGAGGTGGGTCGTGACAGTACCTCTGTCGCGTTCTGGTCGCGACAGTACCCCTGTCGCGTTCTGCCTGCCTGATCTGACGACCCCGTCGCGATCCTTGCAAGACCACGTCGCGATCTCAGTTTTTGGGCCAGAAAACCCATCTTGTGCAAGTCTCGCTGTACCACCGTAACTTCCATATCATGTTAACGGTCTTAATTACAAAAAAGGAAGTTGTAAGTATTGGTTGCATTTTAATATAATAAAAGTCAATCACTTGATCTTTCATATCCATGATTTCATGACACATGCACACACGTTGAACCATCCAAATATGGCTTAATTGACATGAATATGATACATAACATATCTGGTAATTATGCAATTAATTACCTTATTTTAAGAAGTACTTGTTTACGATTCGTGCGATGTTTTAGAACACCGATCTCGACGCTCCACTGTTCTAGAATTCCTCTAGAACGTCGAGCACTTGTTTCTATATTTACACACTTTCTTGACTTGGACGAACTCTCCATCGGATACTCCTTCCGCCGGACTAGTGAATCCTTGTGCAAGGCCTCCGTAAGTCTCCTCTGATCATGGATTCCCCACGGTCGACGAGCCGGTTGTACCCTAACACCTATGATACACTCTAGGGATCAGTAAGATCCAAACGGCCTTAGATTGTTCTCTCGCTCTTATCTTGAATCACGCCGGACCTCTGGACCTGTGCATAACGAGGCCAGCGGAAAGATCGTGAGTTCCACCTGACTGCCAATACCTTACGCGCGTGTTTGGAAATGTTACCATCACTCGTTACTCGACGTTTCATGTGCAATGACCATAGATCTCATCTATGCTATACTCGCTCGTCTACTCATATTCACGTTCACTCTACTATCCCGTCTCTCTCGTCTATTCATCTAGCACTCTCTTGTTACCCTTTGAGTTGTGTGGCTCCTATCGTTTGTGCTATTTCGTGACTGTCTAGCGCTATAATATGGGTCTTGTGACTCTACTGTATCAAATGCATACTGTGCAGGGCACGGAGAGTGTCCGAGGGGCTCCAATCTAGTCCTGGGGGTAGAGAGCCACCCGAAAATACCTGCAGGGGCTATTGACGGTGTTCTGCATTGCACCAGTTCTGACTATACTATCTTGGCTAGACATCTAACTACTATCCTTTTAGTCTGATGAGTTCAGACGTACTGTGATATTACTGTGCTATCACAAACTGTTATACATTAGTCTGAGGAGTTCAGACGTAATGTACTATCGTGAAACGACTACTGTCCCAAAGCGACTATTGTCGTACTCTACCAGTGCACCGTTGTGCTACCCTACACGCTATCTTGTTACACGCTATCTCGTTACACGCTATCTCACCATACGCTCTACTTGCTCTACTTGATACTCGCTATCTTGAGTTACTGTGTGCTATCGCGACTTGATCACATTCAAAGTGCAATTTACTCTTTACATGACCATCTACTACCATCTCTTCTTGCTATACATGTCTCTTGCTATTCTGGACAATATCGTTACTTGCTATTATTGTTATCGTTTTCTATCGTGACTTGACTTTAGTCATCGTGCTATACTTGATTCATCTGCTATTTGAACCATGTTACTTGTGCTGCTACTTTCTCGACTTTACATGACTCTCTCTATCATTAGTTACTCTGCCATTTAATGCATTAATTATTTAAAGCTTGCTTGAGCCTGAGATTTAAGTCATACTGGGCGTTATCGCTCACCCTGCGTTATTTGTTATTGTGTCTCAGGTAAGTCGGACAATGGCGTTATACGTACCAATGGGACAAGACCAGAGTGATGAGTGACCCGGAGTTAAATAACGAAGTTACCCTAGCACAATTGGAGTCTAGTAGTTGTTGCTTTAGATTTCTTTTCAATGTAATGATGTCATTGAGCCCTATGTATTGGCTCCGAATTAGTAGTTGTAATAGTCTTAGTGATTTTATAATGAAACGAAGAGTTATTTCAACTATTGTTCATTAGATGCTCTGATGTTTGCGAAAGTATGCGCAATTATCGTTACCATACTCGTTGTTCGCGTCTCCCTCCGATTTATTCCACTGCTAAATTGGAGGGGCGTGACATAGGAACACTTAGATGAGTATTTTGAGATGTTGAACAATTATTTTTGGGAGTTTAGACTATACCTATCGACAACCAGAACTTGCATGTCGACAGGGTTCCTACTTTTAGAGGTGTCAGTAGGAACCCTGTAAAATTGAAACTCATACCTTATTTACATTCCATATCATTTAAGTAAATGATACTTAAGATATTACATGTAAATAAGGAAGTACCCCCCATTTGAATCCAATAAAAATATCAAAAAAATTATTTCTATTATCAATAAAAAGTCAACTCTCCCACCGAAGAAGAAAAATGTGATTTTGACGATTCCATCAAAATAACGTCTTTCTAATTTCTCACAAATTGGCCTACCTGAAAGTCTCATAATTCAAATAAACCTAGCAAAATGTTAAAAGAATCCAAGGTCCGATGAAACCACCAGTTTATGTTGACAAATAGAACCATTCATCCTCAATCCAAGTTATCACACTCTTGTATTGTCCAAACAAGTTACCTTTCTTATTTTCTTGGATTCTAAACTATTATACCACTGAGATGAATCATTTAATCATCATCTACATCCATCTTTGAATTATTTTTGGACATCCTAAACTATTTTGATTCTTGTACCTTCTGGATATCTTTGAGCATTAACTCATAGAACCCTGCTTCCTTTGATACTGTTGTACTCCTGATGAGTGTCCAAGTACCATGTATGTATATCAGAATTAAAAATGGGATGACGGACTTTTGGGTCTTCGAACTCTCTCTTGATTTAATGCCAGTGCAAATAGGGTAGATCCAGTCCCGGAAGGAGCACCCGAATATGTTTAATCTGCACAGAGCGGTATGGATCTCTAGGGTGTTTAACATGACACCACTACAAGTTAGATTGGTCGACATTTCCATGAATTATGTTGAAACATATTTGTTTATTGCTTGCTTGAGGAGTGGACAGAGCATCTCTACACATACACTTTCTTTATTTCCTTATGAATTATTGATTATATATACACTTGTGCTTTGCTATTTCATTGATGGACACCTATGTCAGTTCATTGACATATTACTTTCTGCTTGTTATTGTTTGACAAATGATTGTGTTGGGTTAACTTAAATGACTAAATAAATTTTAAAAATATTTTTCAACCTCTCTGTGTGATGTTCTTATGTTTTGCTCATTTTCTTTTGAAATTTACTCATTTTAAATATTCATCGAGTCACAAAACTAAAAAAAATCAAACAAACCTTTTTCCCACCGTGTCTCAGTGGTACGATATGGTACCGTACCACAAAAAATACGGCACGATAGATCCAAATGATACGGTGAACCATGCTACGAAACACACATTTAAACACTATATTATCTTAATTGTTTTTCATACTTTTTCAATATTTCCCTGCAAATTCAATATTTGAACAAGGGACAAAAATAATATAAGAAGGTCAAAACTACAACTTTTACATAAATTGCCAATTACTACAACTTTTACATAAGTTGTCAATCTCTTACTTCCACATGACTGAGAAAAGCTATCTCCTTAACTTTTTGACCATATACATTTATCTCAAGTCACCGGTGGTTTTAAGAAATTAAATACAAATTTTATTTTAATTATAGCCTCACATTCACACTCACATGGGTGGCTTCTCCAAAAAATACATTCCTAAACATTCTTCCATCATAGGCTCGAACACATTCACACATTTTTAAAATTTTTATCACATTTCAAGCAATAAGCATAAACTCATGGGAAATAGAAATAGACATAAGTATCAAAATTATTTTAAAATGACCTTTATTCTTCTTATAGCTTGTTATCACATTGAACATACTGTATGGAATCTCTAATTTGAAAATAAAAATCTGTTTGCATTCCTACTCTATACTTTCGAGCTTAGTTGCTAGCAAGTCTCCTTGTAAATGTATTTAATTTTTTTTTTGTGGGAGTAACAAAGTCAACAAAGATCACACCTAGGGGCCGTTTGATATTAATATAAATTGAGGATAAATCGATAATATATTCAAATTTTAAAAATTTTAAAAATATCTTCATTCTATTCTCAATCTATTCCGATATTAAATATGATCTCAGAGACATAAGCTTCCTTAATACATACTCAAAATTTACTTGGATATGTCTCATTATTTTTTGGCATACTTTAAACCTCTAACAATTGTAATAGTGACCATACTACCATAGTGCAACTAGACCGTAAGACCATGTTTTCCTAGTAAAAGAAGTTTAGAAAGGAAATCACAAATTAATTTAGCCTCTATTATAGTAATATCTAAAACACACAAATTAACTTGAAAAATAGGCCGAAACAAAATATTTTATTTTGCAAGCCTTCAGACGATTGCATTATGTCTTTGGATAAAGACATATCTAAGTTTGAGACTTCGAAGGGCCATTTTTGTCTATTATATTATTATTATTTTAACATCACTTGTATTAGACAAAGTCTAAATATATATATGACCAGAGATTGGAAATCACATATTAGATTAATTTTCATTCGCCACTCATTTGAGCACACAACCTTTAATGTGAAGGTGTGGAACCACTGAGCTACGGAGTTATCTCCCATAAATAAGGTGAATTTAAGTTGATATTTATAGAATAAAAAAATTACATAGTAAACATTTCACTTGGAACCTTGTGTTTCTTTTTGCCTATAAATTATTGTCATAGAAAATTTATAAAATATCCATCTGTATTACTGTATACTAATATTGTTTCAAATAATGTTATTATAAATAAATATTACATATTTGACACTATAATTAATATAAATCAGTTCATATGCATGGTTTTATGTTTATTAAGTCACTGACTCACGCATCTATTAATCATACTTTTCAAGAAAATCAAAAGTTGACTCAGGCTCACGAGAGAAATTATATTTTATTTGAATTATCTAAAATTCTCTATCTTGTATTTTTTATTTTGCCTTGAGTAAAAGGTGATATAAATATTGAGTCAATTATTCCATTCATGAATGAATGCCATGACAATTTACTTGACTAGCAAACCGCAAACTCTCAAATACATGCAAGATTGTGTTTGATTGTGATGTATCAAACTCTGAGGTGAGAACATAATGTTATATCAGATTTGAGGGCATTATATAGATAGTTTATCGACTTATCTTTTTTTTTAATTATTTAAGTTTGAACATAAATATTTTTATTATCTTCAATTATAATTCTCACACTGAACTCCTCTCTTATACATCTCATGTGAAGGGTGATAAATACTTTCTCACGACTAGAGAATTGATAACTTTATTTTTGGTTAAATGATTTTATTCGCGAGAAACTCATATTAGGTTAATCAACTTTTCAAAGTGCACAGGAAATCATCTACGGTGATAAGAGAAAGGCTTACTGCGCTTGAGGAAGGGCAATAAATGCAATCCACGTAGGATTGCAGCTCATATGGCGCCTTGTTGGATGCCACGTGAATTTTTTTTTAAATTTAGTCTTTCTATTTTGGAGTCCAATATTTTTATTTTAGAGCCTAACTTTTTTATTTTAGAGCCTAACCTTTTATTTTGGAACATAACTTTTTATTTTGGAGCCTAAAAAATAGTTGGGTTCTGGACCTCTGGTACTGCTATAGTAACGGAGTCGGCCGAGGCCGAGTTGCTTCCAAGAGATGTAGCGCACGAGGTCGAAGATGCAGCCGAGTTCCTACCTGCAAGACCACTGAGGGATCTCGGTGGGAAGAGACTCCGACGCTCAAGTCAGTTCGGGAACTCGACTTAGAAGGGATTCTTGGGTTAGAAGTTGTATACATTCGGCGTTGGGGATGTCTCCCCCTTTTATAGAGGTTTCATGAGCAGGGTTATGGTAAGTGGGTTGAAGACGTGCCCCAGAATCTACTTGGGATTCTCGTCGACTGAATTAGTGGGCGATAATTGCAGATGGCTTGCAGTTACGATCCACAAGGTGTCCTGCCGCTAATGGACCTTTCCATAATCAATGTGCTGAGGTAGCTAAAGGACGGGGTCCGTGATTTTCGGACCCTTCCGTCAACTTACCTTCCTATGAAGGTCACCCGAGTTCAAATAAAGAAAGCCTGGGGCGACACACCCTCACCGAGGACTGAAACGAGACTCGTCAACATTAATGGCTCGGCATGTCAGGGTACTCAGGCTTGCGAGTTCTTGACATACGGCTCGAAGATAGTTTGGGTGAGGCTCCTCGGGCTGAGCTCCCGAATGCTGGCGCAACACCGACTTACCTCCACTCAGAGCAGGTTGACTCGCTCAGCCTGGTCCTCGACTCGGCGGATGAAGACTCATCGTTATGCCGAGTCGCCGAGTAAGGATCAATATTAGGTTCCAAAACAGAATGTAATTTAGACTCTAAAATAGAAAGCTGGGCTACAAAATAAAAATGTTGGGCTCCAAAATAGAAGAGTTGGGCTCTAAAATAAAAATGTTAAATAAAAAAAAATCACGTGATGCCTAACAAGACGCCACATGGACTGTAATCCTACGTGAATTTCACTTACTGCACTTCCTCAAGTGCAGTAAACTTTTCTCATAGTGATAAATAATGATAACTCTCTTTATCCAATTATGAAACCGACTTTAGGGAAAAAAAATTTAACGTGTGAATTTTACTTTTACTTATAATTAACATAATAATATCAAGAGTTTTAAGTTAAAAAAAATACTTTAGAAGATATATTTTAAATTTAAGTATAAATGGCTGGTATTTGGTGCTTTTCCAACCTCCTGCGCACCGCTCTGCAAACCCTTCGCCGATTGTGCGACGAGAGATATTTGGTGCACACTATGGATGTACACACCAAGACCACACCCAATGGGTGCGCGCCAAGTCATCTTTACTCATCCACTTGGCGCCCATCCACTCGGTGTGCACACGATTGGAGTACACCGAGTATCTCTCGTGTGCGACCCTGAACCCTGTGTTCTGCAGACTTCGGCGCAACCACCTCACCCCACACCCTCGGCGGAATCCGGCCCCGTGCTGCTGCTGCTGCTCTGCTCTGCTCTGCTCTTCTCTTCTCTTCTCAGCCAGAGAGGCGGCGGGTGGTGGTGAACCATTCCGTCGCGTCTGCACCACCGACCTCTGAGCCCTTCAGATATCCGCACAGATCGACCGCCAGAAGCATGCTGAGGTGAAGACCTCCTCCGACTAGCGCGCGATCGAAGAGAACATGGCATCCTTCAGATCCATCAAGTCCGAAGTCTTTGACAGGGAGGAGAGGAAACTGTAAGTCCCCATCTGCTTCTCTCTTGGTCCAACTGCGGGCTCACGTCGAGTCCGATCGACTTGAGCGGGAAATGGATTGACGGTATCCTTTTTTCTCACAGGCAATATCAATCCTATATCCGAGGGCTCAATGCGTACGATCGGCACAAGAAGTTCGTGAACGATTACGGTACGTTCACTTTCTTGCTTATCCTTTCTTACCTTCATATGTGGTATTGTGTTTGTTCCGGCTTTCATGCTTTTGAGGATAGTGTAATGCTGTGTCATTTGGATTGGCATAGACATGCTTGTCCTATCTTCTCCCCCCCCCCCCCCCCCCCCCCCCCCCCCCCCCTTTTTTTTTTTCTCTTCCTGTTGGCATCTGTATTTTGGAGAAATGCAAGTGTTTTGGAGCGGGGGTCTTCACTTATGCAGTATCCTTTGCTAATTTCTGTTTTAAGTTCGAGTGCTAGGTCTCACACATGTCAAGGTGGATGGCAACAGGGATTACCCTAGTATGAAGGACGGAACCACCCCAAATAGGGCGGAAGGAGTATTCGGAATATTCCATAAAGGCCAAAGAAAAGTCCTTTATGGCAGTTGTCCGCCCACGATCACATTGACATAATCACACTTATAGCAGCATCTGTTCATGATTATAATTGACAACCTTGTAACATGCTGTGGGTTCACCAAACCTTCTAGTCCCAATGTTCATCTATCTCCAGAGGAGATAACAAAAGGGTACTTCTTCTGGACATAAACTCGTAAGCAGGGGTGACATTTGGCTGGATGGTCTGACTGGCTTTAGGCTCTAATCCAAAATCAGGCTGAACACAATATTTCTTTAGCTTGCAAGATATATTTGTGCCAAGAATGCCCAAACAATTATCCTGGTTGGGTTGGGCATGGGCTTTGCACTCTGCTATCTTTTATGGGATTAATGCCCTGCAGTTAAGAGGAGTGTTGAAGCCGATTGTATTTTCTGGCATGACGGTACACATACATTTCCAAGCAATGCACTGGATCACACATTGAAAAATGGAATTGGTGAATGGAGAGGCATTGGGGCCAATAAATATTTCCTTGGCCCACCCACTGTTTCTCGATGCTCTGGTTAAACAGGCCTCCTAACCTGGATTTGGCAGGCTCAGGCCACCAGACTCAAGCTCCCCCCTCAATCTTTTCAACAGTTCTACCATGGCGTCCTGAGTGCCTATGAATGTTTTTCTTTTATGCTTCATGTAGATGGGTGTTTGGGCTAGGCTATTGTGGGCAAATAATTTCTGAAACTTTTCTATTCTGGCCTGGCCTGGCTTTTGATATGGCTCTAATTAGAGCACCTGTGTTCCAGCACTTACCATCTTAGCCCTAGTCTGCTTGTAGAAAATTCATTTCCAGAGGAAGCATTATGTCCAACCGTGGGATGGGTCATGGCCAATCTATGTGGGTTATATTATCCTTGTCAGTGTTTTATTTCATTTGTTTTTGAGGTTAGCTACATGGATCCTGTTCCACTATTTAATCTATTTGGTTCAGGATTCCTGATTGAAAAATTGTTAGGTCCTGGCTATCAACCTAATGCTCACCCTCCTTTTTCATCCAGATTTGGGACTGCCTATGGTGTGGTTTTACCTATGCACTTGTAATGGCAATATTGCCAGGTTCTACCACTGTATAAGGGGAATTAACTGGCTGTTTCACATGCCAGGAGTCTAATTAAGCAAATACCATGCAGATTCTCTGCAGTTTTAAAATAAGAGTATGTAATGTGAATCAAGTACTCTATTCTAATCTGGCTGCCATGAATTGGCAACATTGCCCCTTGCAATCAAACCATATAAATGTGTATTTAGATGAGTTTTTGAGCCTAGAGCCTTAATGTACTATACATGGGTGCAAAATATATGACTACCTGATATCACTACAGGTTATGCTAATATCTACAGCTCGTTTTTACATGCATACTAACAAGTCCAACAATCAGGCTTTTCTTTTCCTACATATTTTAACTTTGTTTCTAGATTTTAACAAATGGACGCTGGGGATGAGTGCATGTAATGAGTTGTTTATTTGTGGATCCCTATGTCCCACAGTAAGAGGATGACGAACAGTCCCCTGCATAAGAGACAAAATCAGGGGGCTACAGTCTTCCTCACAATTATTTTGAGTACACATTTTTTTCCTATGCAGCATATTAGATTTTCTTTTATCAATAACTTGTTCATTATCTCATGTAGTCTAATGACTTTAATCATCTAACAGCAAGTAACAGTTGATCCCCTTTCGAGGATTTGTTGTAGATTGTTTATTCATACTGTTATTTTTTATGATTTTTAATGGAAATGTGATGCTCTATTCAACTCTTACAGTTGACTTTTATGGGAAGGAAAATAATGTATGCCCTTCTGTGCCTATAAAAACTGATCGAGATACTTTGAGAGAAGGCTATAGGTGAGTTTATGGTCTATTTTGCACATATGCCAATGTTAAACAGGTTCGATAGATAAGCACATATAGTCTTCTTACTGGAATTCTAATGTCTGGCATTACTGTGATGCTACTATCCAACTCTATTTATGGTGGTGCTGAAGTTCCTTACACCAAGTTCACCTATCACAAATATCCAGTCTTAGGTTTTTGTCTTCTGATTAAACTCATGGACTTGACAATGATCCTGACTTTTAATGTGAAAAGTGTGCTGCTTACATATTTACTGATTTCTGTTAAAATAAGTTTGGGTGATTTGTAAGGCTTGAAAGGATATTTTGTAATTTGGGACATGATTAGGAATTTAATTGATGGACCATGTTTATTGTTTAGCTGCATGTTAGGTTAAGATTTATATTGGCCAATCTTAGGGTTTAGTTCAGGATGAGGTTTGTATCTGGTTGTAAATTGTGTGAATAAAGTAATGTCAGGAGATAGACAAAAAAACAGATAATTTTTATTCATAAACCGAGTATAGTATGTCAAGTCTGGTTAAATTGACCAATTTCGTCAAATGGCTTGGTCAAATAGATGGTTTGATCCCAAATTCATCATTTGGTTTTGTCAATTAGGCCAATTACAATTTACAAAATGGTTTGACCCTTTAGATTGGCTACATAGAGTGGTTAAGCGAATTGAGCCATATGGATCATTTATCTGTATGGTTGTGCCATGGCTCAGTCTTTATGCTTTCACCTTGGAAGTTAGCAGGTTCCAGAGAGAGGCACCCTACTATGAGTTTGGTATTGCCATGAATAACAGTATAAGACCTCTAAGAAGATATTTATGAGCTCAGGGGAGTTGAGGCAGCAAGTTCAACATGGCCCTCACCACCTTTCCTTTATTTTTTTTTGAAAAGTGGATAGTACCACTAATATATAAATAAAAAGGATAATAATATTTACAAGTATAGGCTCAACAAAAGGCCCAAAAAACTATGCAGCCATCGTATACACACCCGTCCATCAACAAAAGGATAAACTCTCTCTATTTCCCCAATAAGTGAAAAAGATTAGCGTTAGATTGATTCACATTACAGTATTACACACAATAGACTCCATTCCTCAACTTTGATACAAATAACAGCAAATAAGAGACTTATTGCTAGCAACCCTAGAGAAGATGCGATTGTTTCTCCCCCCCAAATCATCCGCAAAGTAGCATGAAGGATCAGCCGCCAGATTGTATCATCCCCTTTGGTCGGCCATTGTCTTCTTCACTTCTCAAGGAAAACCCGAACATCACCATAGTGGGGACTAGCGCCATGAGTTTTAGCCGCCTCCGCAGTCCACACCAGACGGGCATATGAGCAAGTGACAAAAATATGATCTATAGATTCTTCTTCCTGCCCACAAAGAACAAGAAAGTCTAGATATTTGGAAGGAAGTGAAGAAGTCGTAGGGAGCCGATTCTCCAGATGAGAACCTTCACCTTGAGCGAACTTTGAGGCCTCCACACCTAAAATTTTGGCCCATGCCTAGCCCACCATCCGAATGATGTTATACGCTAACCTCACTGAGAAATTTTCTCCCTTTTTCCACCGCGAAATCCACTCGTCCATATACTCAGAAAGGGCGATGGATGATAAACAAGAGAGCAGGTTTTCAAGCTGATTGATCTCTAATTGTTTGAGACTCCTGAAAGTAGGTGTCCATACCCTCCTAGGTAAAAAGAGGTCAAGCACCTGAGAAACTGGAATAAGAGGTGCCGCTGCCACCTGGAAGAGGTCAAGGAAGACCTCACAGAGAAAATCACTTCACCATCTATCTTTCCAAAATAGAGCCATGTCCCCAAAGAGACTGTGGCACCCGAGACGATAATATCACTACAAGAAGAGATGTCCCGCCATATAGGAGTAAGTGCTGGCCCATGGGGAAAAAGACAAGTCCCATACTCTAGAGCTCCCAAAGTACTTCTATCTGATGATAGTGGTCCACAGACACTCCTCTCCAGCCCTAGTCTCCACATCCATTTTGCTAGCAAAGCCATTTTGAAGTCCCTAATATTCTTTAGCCTCACCCCTTCTTGCTCCTTACTTGGTGACTGTTCCCAATGCTACATCATGCCATCTTCTATACCTATCTCTACTGCCATGTCAAAAAAATCTATAATGGATAGCTTCAATATCTTTCCCACCATCTTCGGGATCCTTTGAACATGGATAAAAAGTAAGTCGAAAGACTATCCAGGACCGAACTACACAAAACCAGTTGGCCAGTGTCATCTAGACCCAAATCTGTAAATAATGGGTAGTCAGTCAGACGATCCAAAAGTACAAAGAGATAGCGGGAGTCCCAGGTAGGAAATGGGGAAGCTTCCCCTCTTACACCCTAAAGCAGTAGCTGTCTTCCATATAGTGTTTTCCTCGATGTTCACCCCAATAAAAGGCTTTTGTGAAAATTTACTTTCAGACCCTCGACGTCCTCCAGGAGTTCAAGTAAAAATCTCACCATGATAGGCTATGATCTCCCTTAGCCAAGAACAAAATGATGTCATTAGCATACTGCAAATGTGAAGTAGTCATCCCACCTCTAGCTCCCTAAACACCTACTAGACGGCCAGCCGCCTTTGCTCTCACTCACATCCTGCTCATAACATTAGCCACCAGCATAAAAAGCAAAGGTGATAGAGGATCCCCCTGCTTGAGACCTCTGCCACTAAGGAACCAGGCTGATGGTTTACCGTTAATGAGAACAACAAAAGCAGCAGAGGATACAATAGCCCTGATCCACCCAATCCATCTATTGCTAAACGCCATCCTCTCCAACACATGTAGCAAGCAAAGCCAATTGACCCAGTCATATGCCTTCTGAAAATCGAGCTTCAATACTAAACCCTTTCCCCTGCGCTGCTTGAGGGCAAACAAGCATTCATGAGCCACCAAAAAGTTATCAAGGATGTGCCTGCCTTTGATAAAAGCACTAAAAGCACTCCGAACATGATCCACCAATCGATCCATCATAGAAACCAACTTGGAAGCTAGCACTTTAGAGTTGATCTTGTAAGCGGCATTCAACAAGTTGACAGGTCGGAAATAAGAAAACTTAATGTCATCTTTTTCTTAGGAATAAGCACAATATGGGTCTTATTAATTCCACCCAACGGGCCCTCCCCTCCTGGAATTCCTTAACAGCAGCCAACAATTCCCTTTAACAATATGCCAACACTTTTGAAAAAATGCCACTAGAAAGCCATTGGGTCCCGGTTCCTTATCCCAAGCCATAGAAAAAGTAGCCATGGACACTACTGGTCCAGAATCACACTATCCTCCACAGACAACCGCTGAAGTAGCCCCTCTTGTGGGCTCAGCCTGAAACAGTTGCCATCAGTAAAGAGCCTGGAATAGAAGTCTCTCGCCTGCCCTCTAATGTCATCCTCTTGAGTCAGAGTAGAGCTCCATCTCTAATGCACGGGATGGCATTGACCCTTCTTCTGTCAGAAGCAACCCTCTGAGAGTAAGTTGTGTTCCTGTCCCCTTCTTTAACCCATCGGTCTCTAGATATCTGTTTCCATTAAATCTCCTCCTTGCAAAGGATGTTCTCATATTTCTTCTTAAGAGAGTCCCGAGCAGCTCTGTCTTCCTCATCTAGGAGTCCAACCTCCTCTAAACTACCCTGTCCATCAATCTGTTGCAGCATTCTGAGCTTCGCTTCTCTTCCCGGAAGGGACTTACCCGCCCTCCATCTCCTTAGTGCCGAAGCAGTATGCCTCAGTTTCCTCACCAGGGTACCCGTGGCTGAAGATCCTCCTCATGACCGCTGACCAAGCCGCAGACACCACATCCATAAGGTCATCCTCCCACATCCAGAACAGCTCCATCCTGAATAGGTCCTCATATCCTACACTCTAGATGTCTTTAGTAGGATAGGCCTATGATCGAAAACCACTCTAGTCAGGGGCACAACTTGAGCATGTAGAAAGCATCCTTCCAATCAACTGAAACCAGGAATCTATCCAACCTCGAGCAAGAAGGATCTACTTTAAGGTTAGACCGAGTGTAGAAGCCACCAGCCATGCCAATATCTACCAGTGCCGCGTCCTGAATAAATTCAAAAAAGTCCTCCATGCACTCATGACTCATCAGTTGACAGTGTACCAGTCCTCTCAGACGGATGCGCCACTGCATTAAAGTCACCACCTAAACACCACGGCCTCCCAGAGGACTGATGGAGCTGCAAAAGGTCCTTCCAAAGGGTCCGTTTGTTTAAGGGTAAAACCCCATTAAGAAATAGTTTTCCAGGGAAAACTTTTTTTAAAACCATTTGGTATCCTGAAAATCGAAATTTGGAAAACCTTATCCAGAAACTTCCGAATTTTGGCATCCCCGCAACCACGCGGATGCCATTTTCCTTACACGCATGTGCATGTTAACAATTAATGTTTGCTACAGTGATGATTGTTTTGACACTATTTATTTAAGTTGTTTTATTATTATTTCTCTTCATTTTAATCATATTTGTTAATCTAATTATTTATTATTTATTATTTTATTTTTAAATTTTTTATTAAATATCTGTAGAATACTATTTATTCAAGTTATGTTTTTATTTTATTTCTCTTAATTTAAATTGTTTTGTCAAAATTATTTTTGTTCACTAATTTTTTTCATTTTTTAAATTATAAAAAATAAAATAAAATAAAATAAATTGATGAATAGTGTTAGTACCAATGAGTATATGACTCTCTCTCATTTAAATGGATCATAAAATCTCATGTTTCTCCATACAATTTTATATTTACATGACAACCAAATAGATAATTACGATTTCATTTTCATGTAAAACTTATTCCGTGAAAAATTATTCCTTAGTAAACTATTTTACATGTAACCAAACAGACCCAAAGTTGTCTTTGTCCTCCCTAGGTTGGGAATCATAGACACCTGTAAAATCTCAAGAGAAGCCATCCTTCAACCCCCATGAAGTGCACTGTAACAGCCCACCTACTTACCACCCTGTCATCCAGCACTTCCTCCACCACAAAAAAGTTCCACAGAATGAAGATGCCCCCCCCAAATTGCCCATAGCTGCAGAGGCAACATCACAGGTCAGCCTGGCTCCACGAATCTCCCTCATAATAGTATTCAGCTCCCCGTCCCACTTTGTCTCCTGCATGCACAAGATTGTCCACCTTACACCTATACACTAGCTCCTTTGCAACCCTTCTCTTCTCCACTCCCCCAAGTCCCCGAATATTCCAAGAGAGAATTCTCATTGGAAAGCAATGGTTCCCGCCTCCTCCCCCTCAGCTTGCACACCTTCTTCCTTCCTTTGCAACCCCCTCTCAGCTGCTCGGATGCTTGTACTCCGTCTTTTATGTATTTTTGAAAAAACCCCCTTCAAGTCCTTCTCTGCTGCATCTGAGCATAAACCCACACCTCTGCCACCTCCCTAGCTTGCTCTGTAACCACCTTTTGGAACTCCCTCAACAGTGCCCTCACCATCTCCATCTGTAGGCAGACGCTCCACCACCATCGCCAACACCCTGCACCACTATATCCTGCTCACCAACCTTCTGGACGCTGCTGATGACCAGCCCCCTTTCATCATCATTAGGCTACTGGAATAAAATGAGGGACCCCGCACCTCCAGGGCGTCCGAGTTGGGCCACCCAAATCCACCGCCGTTCTCTGCCATGAGAATCAACGGCAGGGGCGATGGCTCCAACTCCCCTGGTCGGACGGGCTGGGACCCCCTGCCAGAAGTCCCGGCGCCCCTCGGGTCTTTGTTCCGGCACCCTATGATGCTCATGGCTCCTCACTTCGTTCTGGGAGAGAAGCCCTCTTACAGAGCTCCCCCTCCCTGGCTGAAGAAGCTTTCGGCAACATTGGCTCCTTGCCAGAATCGACGCGCGTGCCGTCCGTCACCGCTGTTGAGAGACTGGGTTGGCTTTCCGTATGCCTTGCCGTTGGACTGTGTCTCTGGGAGGAAACCAGTCCGTCCTCCACTACCGGGTGGAGAAGATGACCTTTATCGGTTCTCGGCAGCCCGATACACGGCTCCACTGGAGTTGCGGGTAAGTCATCGGGTCGCGTTGCGGGTCCCGCTGGCGGATTCTGCACAACCGGTTCGGACGGAGTCCGGTTCACTCTGGATCCTTGCAGGCACACCCCTACCCAGCCTGGCAGTGACCGTGACGGGGATCCTCTGGGTCGAGTGATTTGAATTCGAATTCCCCGCCCAGGGGTCGTCTTCAACCTCTGATTGACTCTGATTTTGCCCTAGCCCCAGCGGCAGAAGGCCCAGCTCTTCCCTGATCAGTTGACAACGTACAGTCATCCTTTCACTGTTGAACCCTACAACGATCGCCACCGTCAGATCCGCCGGACTACATGCCTGGATGGATGCGTGAATCTTCATCCTCTCCCTGGTCATCGCAAACTCTTTGGATACCTGTACTAGGTGATTTAGGGACAATGAAGTCTACACCGGCTTCATTGCACAGACCATGGTTTGTCATGGCGGGGCGAATCGGCCCGATTCCCCCGAATCGGAGCGGATCAGGGGAAACCCGATCCCTGATTCGCCTGATTCGCCCCGATTCCCTTTTATATATAATATAAATATATATATATATAATATTATATCATATATATAATACATATAATATATCTGCAATATATATATATCATATTATATATATTATATATAATATACTCATGCGAATCGGTGCGATTCGCACCGATTCGGGGGGAATCGGGGCGAATCAGGAGCAACCCGATTCGCCTTCCGATTCCGACTCGGCAAACCATGGCACAGACCAACATGGAGTCCTTCTAGCAACACCCTGAAGTGCCTTTCCGGCAAGGGTGGGAGTCTCCCCCACTTCAAGGGCCATCGCCGAATGCCCAGGAAAGTATCGTCGACCGCCATCATCCCTGCTTCTAGCGCCTTCAGAGCCTCTTCCTCACAGCTGCCCACCGCCAAAAATAGCATGGGAGCAACCCTCAACACCTCCCATCGAACACCTGTGAGACCCTCTAGCCTTCTCTTCACACCCCCATCCTCTACTTGGCCAGTCAACAAGGAGATAGCCAGTGTCTTCCTCCCCCACTCCCTACGACTAAGGACGTAGTCTTCCGGGAGTACCCCAGCCTCAACCACCTTACTCGAGTTGCAAGCCTCTGAGAGAACTTTGGCCTTCCCCTAACCACCACAGCAAAGGACCGGGAGTCCTGGCGTACATCAGTCTGCCTTCCCGCTCCCTTCTCTCCTCCTGATCACCACCCCCCACTTCAGGCCTTCAGCGGGGAGCCGGGCACCACCTCCAGAGGTGTCCTTTTCTGCTGCATCCGAAACACGTCGGGGGGAGGGAGGGCTTCCCTCCACGGCTGCCCCAAGCAGCAGTCCTAGTGGCGCCATTCGAAAGGGGTCTCCGGGAAGATCTTCCTCTCGCCCCCACGGGGATGCTATTTGGCCAGGACGGCCGGGCAGCTCCCCAGCATATCTCTCTCTAGAAAAAGATTGGGTAAATGAATTGGTGATGATAATAATTGGACAACTTGCTTCACGGTGCAACACCGAAGAACATTGGTGCAATGCAGAGTTTCGGGCATGGAAGATTGTGGTGACAACATAGGGGAATGGACTATGGAGCCTAGAGAACTGTTACGGGAAAGATTCTTAGTATGGGTTAGTGAATCAGTTTAGGTTACCGTTGAAAAATGTAAGGTCATAGGCTGAAGTATGATTTTCTTGACATTTCCCTCCTCCCTTTCTGTTATCTAGATCATCAAGATCTTAGCAATTTTTCGATTGTCACAATGTAATGACAATGTCATTATCACCATCATCAGAGATTCATCACAATTGTTTTTGGTTTTAGCCACATGGATCATATCCTGCCACTTCTATTCTGTCTGGTCCACACCTGATTGAGTCTCTTCTGCTAGTACTTGACGATTGAATAGGAAGAGCAGTTTTTGATGCTTGGAGCCAGCCATGGCATTTGTAGAATGCCAGGTTTGTGATCTCATTCAGTTCTATGACTCAGTTCTACATTGCCAAGATAACCTATTTATTTCATTGATATTTTATATTTATGATATCTTGATATTATTATTACATGTTGATCTCTTCAAATTTCCTTCCATTTAGACTGCAATACTGTCATGGTGTGGGGCCGGTAGCCTGGTATACACTATACACTACTTGTGTTGTAGACTTGCAGATAGGACATCAATGAAATTTGTTCCTTCATTTTGAGTAGTAGTTGTTTTTTTTATTTGCCTGTCCTTTACCTGCAAATGCGCTTATCGCTATCTCTTTTCCCTTACAAGGTTCATCCTGTCTGAGGATGATGACATGGATTCGTCTTGGGAAAAACGGCTGGTCAAACGTTACTATGATAAGCTCTTCAAAGAGTATCCTCTGGGGAAATTATTTATCAACTGCCATTGTTATAAATTATTTTCTTTTTTCCACCACACCAGCCAGAATTTTCTTTTTAATAGTTGGAAGCTCAAAATGTCACTTATTGGTATAAGTTATTCTGGAAATGAAACTGTTCCCTTTCTATTTTTTTTTACTAGATTGAATTTTTCTATGGGCACCTCAAGTATGCTAGTTCTCTTCTGTGTTTATTTATGTCTCTGTTTTTCTTGTGGTAATATTTCTATAATTCTTTGTTATATATCAAACTCACAGCACACACATGGAACACTGGCTGCTTTGTGTTAATTTTGTTTTTTTCCTTGATATCAGTTAATGACTAAAGTGATGACATACTCCTGGACTCTTAAAATTATTCTGGAGGATAAATTTATCTAGGGCAAATTAATTAAAAGTCCCTGATAGATATTTGACTTATTTTCTAGTCCCTGACAGAGCTGTAACTCATTACAGCAAGTGTTATTTCCTGTTACAGCATATGTTAAATCATATTACAGTAAGGACCTCTTTATTACAGTCAGGGACTTCTAATTAATTTTCCCATTTATCTATAGTTGTAATATAATCTGTGCTGTTTATTGATATAATCAAACTTTCCAATGTAGAATCAGAATGGACCATTCTCGAACCATTAGAATCAGCTTTGACTTGTTGATCCTGGCCTTGGCTTGACATTTTGGCAGTTTTTCATTTTTCAGTATGCAACAAGTAATGAGGTGGCAAGCACAACCCTGTGCGGTCCACATGGGGTGACCAGACCTGGAATTAGACACATCCCCATGGGACATGATACCCCATGTCTTGTCATCTTCCTGTGAACCAATCACATGGGTCATGGGTGCATGTCACCTCATCACTTTTTGGGTGCAGCGAGTAGTACTATTTTCCTTTTGTGGTTAAAGAATCACTGGGTGCCCAACTTCCACTTAGATGGGTTTCTGATCTGGGTCACCATGTCTTAACAATTTTTTATGTGGACATCCATTACCTTTGAGTTTCCTGCCTGTAACTTCACAGTCAGAGGTTTGTGACAACATTTCTATAGTGTGGGAAGATGAATGCATTAGCAGCCTGAGACAGTTTAATTTATATCTTAAATGGGGAAATTGAAGGATTTTCTTCAAGAGTAGGACAATGCAGAAATTACCTAAAAGGTAAGCCAAACCAGCTTCAATGCTTGCAGCAATGTGAATAAATTTAATAACCTTTTAGGAAACAGTCTGGCATTGTCTTGGACAATGTTCAAAGCTGTCATGACTCATGAACGTGGTGGAAGCAGATTATGCGGAAGAATTTACAGAAGGCCACATTTCGGGAATGCTTAGATGAGAGATTGCAAGGCTTATCTGAATAGTTTTGGAATCTTCACTTCCAGTGCAATCTGAGATCCAATAAGGAATTGGTATCTGCTCTTCTCTCATGGAGAGTGAGTTTGTTTAAGTAGTGAGCCTTTGCTATGAGAATGAGGTTGTTCTCATGGTTTGGTATCCCGGTTAAGCTTGAGTCCTTTTTGTAAGTGAGCAATTCTTTAGCATGTCCAGATTTTGTGATGTCATTTTTAAGGGAGTGAGGGTTTAGGTGGAACGTCCTCTCTTAACTGCAATGCATTTGTTTATTTCTATATACAAAAACATGAACTTTGGTTTTCATTTTCAAGGCATAGGTTGTACCCTTAGGATATGTCATTAATTTTTTATAATATTTTATCATTATAAATCATTTTAACAAACATTTTATTGCCTTCATTTTTTTTAAGTGGGTAGTTACCACAATTGTATTAAAAAGAAGAATGTACAAGTGTAGATGGTATACTCTAAAAGACAACTCCCGCCCTTATACAAAAGAGTGCCACATTAAGATTGTGTGGAAACATGTAATCCCCTAACAAAACAAAAAGAGAGGGATTAGAGGAATCCACATTAGCCCATTTATTGCCTTCATTTACATTCAAGGAAGAGTAATCGCATGAGATTGGTGAAAATCAGTTTATCAGTGCATGAAGTTACTGACTGGCCTGTGAATGCACAGAAGATGCTTTGGTTGGACAAGTTTTTATTTCATGTGATAGGGGTCAATTTGACCAAATCTGGATGGCCACTGGCCCACTGCTTCCAGGCTATAGACAAATTATAACTGCATGAGCCATGAAGGTATAATTCCCAAATCTGGATGGCCACTGGCCCACTGCTTCCAGGCTGTAGGCAAATTATAACTGCAAATGAGCCATGAAGGTATAATTCCCATATGAGAGGGCACTTCTGAAGAGAAGCAAGGTAGCCAATTCTTGATAAACTATTGTCTGCTTTTGCCTACAATAAGTCAACTATTTATTGGTGTATAATGATTGATTATGCTCAGTTCATCTAACAAACCTCTTCGGCTCTTCATGAAAGAGAGAAAGGGATTGGAAAAAAGAACACCGTACTGGATCTAGTAAACTTATCTGATGGTTTAGAATGTCTAATATTCTTTGATATATACAAATATATCTACCTTAGGTATTGTTTTGCCTTTTCAAATATAGAGAACCTGGAGCTTCCTCAATAGCTTGCTTAAACTATCAGGTTCGGCAGAAAAACTGATTTTCTAATCAGTTACCTTAACACTTGAAAGATATTGCATTGCTGACATGTCACAATACAAGAAAGGCAAGGTGAGACGTTACCGGAGTAGCTAAAGCTGTGTTTTTGAGTTTTATTTAACTTGTATGGGGAACCTTATTTTCTCGTGTATATTTTTCAAGATTTATAGAGTTGTCAAGTTTTGTTTTTTAAGATTTGTTTCTTTGCTTGAGTTTATTTCTTTACTTCTTCTTGCGAAGTGAATGGGTGTGCATTCTTGAATAACTCATTGGCCTAATTGCTTAATTAGATGCTGAATTCTTTTTCACATTTTTGTTCATTATATATCATTTTATAATCTTTGCTATTCCTCTACATGTGCAGCCCTAAATTTCTGTTTCACATAATGACTCTTAAGTTCTTCTCCCCCTTAAGGTGGAAGAAACTCTGACTTTCTCTGAGCTGTATTCCTTGGTCCCTTCACCCTTGTTTGGGGGTATGAAGAAATCTTGGAACAGTGTGCTTGGATGCTGTTGGCATTATCAAGCTTGGATATTTGGATGTTGAACTTCTTTCAGAAGCCCAAGTCTGTTGTTAATACTGTTTTTCCTACCATGTCCTCTAGTCTGCCTAAATTGAGATAGTTGTTGATCCATCTTTTCATCTCCTTTCAACCATGGCAATGGCCAATAATGAATAATATGTCATTTTAAAGTTTGACTTAATGTAAAACTTATATTAGACTGTGTTGAGAAGCCACATACAGAGTAATGCAGTTGAAGGGTTTCGGTCAGGAATATGGATCAAAGTATGTATCTCTGCTGCTAAATAGAAATTTTTGATCTTGTTGAATGAGGATCCCTCCCTATTCTTTAGCACCTTAAGGGGTTTATGGCTGGGAGACCAAATATCTCCCATGTTTATTGCCCTAGCTTATTCTTGTGTTCCATTTGGCACAGCTCTGCCAGCCAGTTTGGTCCAGGAGTACAGATTGTTGGGGGATGAAATTGAAGTCTCTCACTTTCAATTTGGCAGCGATGTAATTCTTCTTTGTCTGCAGATGATAGAACATTCCATAATTCATTTCAAGCAGAGTAAGTTCCAGAATTTTAAAACCTTTTGCCAATCATTTAGGCATTGCTGGATGAGGAGGTTACTTTACATCGAGGTTTGCAGAAATGGAAACAGTTCCTCTACCAGGAAGGACCGTTTCTGGTTCAAAGTCCAGTTCCGGCCTGTCAGCTGAATCGGTTCCAACTGGTTCCAGTTCCATTTCAGGTGGTTCTGGTCCTCTGACCAGTTCTGCATACCGTGCTTTAAATATAGAAAGTTGGCAACATCAGGAGTGAAATACATGGACAGGGCCAATTGTAATCTGATCCAACCCTTTGAGATATTGTGCAGTATGGCAACTGTACCTGGCACAATTTTGTCTCCAGAAGGTGGCAAGTGACTTTTTCTAAGAACTTCTTATCCTTCTTCAATGTGTGACCATTTGGTTTTGATCTTGCCTCAGTCAGTCATAGTAGTCCTGTATATTGTGGCATTTTGTTGATGACACAAGCACAGCTCGCTTTGACCCAGCGCTTGTACACCGTCATTGGAAGGTTCCACATGTCACTCGAACATCCATCTAGCTGGGAGACCGTCCAGATTCATAAAAGTCTCAAAGAAGGAATCCATAGTAAAGGCCAGTAGGTGCCATTTGAGTTTTTAATACTTTCTTGTAATTAATAGCCCAAGTATTGCATGGTGTCAGAAACTTGGGAAATCATAGTAGAGTCCAAGAGTTGGGCATAGTAAAGGCCAGTAGGTGCCATTTGAGTTTTTAATACTTTCTTGTAATTAATAGCCCAAGTATTGCATGGTGTCAGAAACTGGGGAAATCATAGTAGAATCCAAGAGTTGGGTTAGCTATAACCTCTATAAATAGTGGTGTACTTATATGTTTTGAAGGTAATGAGGAATTAAAAAAGTTTTCCAGACTCTGAGTTCCTGAGAGAAGGTGCTCCAGCAAAGGGTCATTTGGCGCCCGAGAAAGGTGTGGTGCGACACTCCAATGCCGCAGGCCAAGGAGTACTATGCTCCTGTCGGATGATGCCACTGACCACAGGGCGTGACGCCCCTGGCCGTGATCACCTCCGCCTATATGCCCTCCCTGCAACAGGGAGCCCACTGCTGCGCCGCTGCCTCTTCAGTCTTCACAGCCCCGCCGCCACACTCCTTCAGCCCTTCTTGCTGCCACCACCCCTCCTACCAACTTCTCTTTCCCATCTTCATCACTACCACTACTTCGTCACCCCACCTTGAGAACTCTTCCACCTTGCCCTCTGCTGCCGTAGACACCCCACCCGCAGTTGCCACGTCACCCGTCCACACCAGTTCAGTCATAGATATACCGCCGTTCCTTGAACCAAATCCTTACCATCCACCATTCCATTACACCACTCAAGAAATCCATTCAGCGGCTAACTGTCCCAGAGGCTTCCCCAGCACTAATCGATCATCAGTGCTTCAAGAAGCCCTGCCTGGCAGTGCCCGCAACTAAGTCCCAAGAGCACTCCACAGGGGTAATCGATTAATGGCTCACTATTAATCAATTATTGGCATCAGGATCGCTCGCCAGCGACTAAGTCCCGAGGCTACCCTGCAGAGATAATCGAATAACGGCTCGGTGTTAATCGATTATCGGAGTCAAGTTTGCTTCACCAGTGGCGGTCCCAAGACAACTTGCCAGTAGTATCGATTAACGACTCAATGTTAATCAATTACCGGAATTGAGATTGCTTCACCAGCAGCCAAGTCCCCAGGGCCCAGACTACTACACAGTGCTGTCAACGGCTAGTGCCAATGTTGGGATCTTCTCCACACGTCAGCGCGAAGGTTAGTGCTACCCCTCCTAGGTCCTAGCCATGACTTACCTATTTAGTATATGCTAATATTTGTCGCCGATGTGAGATTTGGATCCTAGCTAGCAATGTTAACCACTGCCGGAACTTGTGAGTGAGGTTCCTAACCCGAAAGTTCCATCCGGACATTGTCCGTGGATTTGATCTACGCTAGTCAATGGTAATTTCTCAACTACCTCGGTCCTACTTTTCCGTTGGCTGGGGACGTTTGTGGGCCTACTTCTTGTGTGAACGTAGTTACTCTTTTGGATCTAACATTGTAGTCTGTCCGAGTGGGACTCCACTAGTGTTCATCACTGATATCAGTTTCAAGTCATCAGACTGTTCCCCTCCCACGTGTCGTCCCGCATCACATTTTCTGGGCCAATCGGTGGCCTTTTCTATTGACTGACCTCTGATTGTCCAGTACAGTACTAGCTCACTAGGTTCTGCTTGGTTCATCTTTGAATCATCCACATATTATGATAGTCCTGTTCTGTTACCAAACCATTTGCCCACATCCCTTTTCTTTTCTCCTTGATAAAATAATATGATTTTGGACTTGATTGTTACAATTCAATTCTTAGAAGGCCTGCAGTGTGCCCCTAACTGTAGTGGGTTATTCTTAGTGTTTCATCGTTTTCATGAATAGCATTTAAGCAATGCTGTCTAACGACATGGGAAACAAATGTATAACCATTCTTTTTACTAAACTCTATGTCTGATTAAGATTCAGATTGTACTGGACTTTTTAATGAGTGGATTAAGTGAATTCCTTTAGAAAATGTGTAGAGCAATGTTGGAAAGCCACGATTCCCCTAGAAGAAAAAAATCTTCCAGCAGATAGTGGAAGAGAATAAAATTTGTGAAAGCTACTATAATTGTCTGAGATTTCTAATCATTGTGATCTATACTTGCCAATGTCAAATATATACTACATGTATCATGTGTTGTATTCTGAATCTCTGATCTGTATATCTTTGGTAAATTGCAGTTTTACAGGTCTTATTTTTATTTCCTCACTTTCCTGAGTATTTTATTTCTGCCCACAGATTGGCCTCAGATGGAGGACTGAAAAAGAAGTTATATCTGGAAAAGGTTACTGTTGATTTCATCCTTGTACTTTGCCTTTATAACTAGTAAATGCAGTAATGCTCTTGATCCCATTTAAGTTCTACAAATTATTTGTTTTGCTTTTTTATGCCATTGTATTCTTCTTCTATCCGGATTTTTTTTCTGATTTTTTTTCTTTTTTCTTTCTTCTAGTCTTAATGCCCATTGTCTTGTCTGGTCTTCCATCCTGGACACAGGAAGCTCCTTTCTGGAAATAATTCTTTTGATAGAATGATTGCACAAGGGGAAGGGAAATAGGTTGTGGGAGTGCCTCTGATGCTCTGAGTCTCTGACCAGGAGGAGGGGGGCAGCCTCACAGATTATTGACATCCATAACATCCCACTTGTTTAGGGGACAGCAATGGCTGTTCAAACTTTTGGAGGCTTGTTTAAACGTATATTAGGTATTTACTTGGGGTATAAGTAACTTCCATATAAGTAAAAATATTACGTAATTAAAATTTAATTCCTTTGATCTGTTTGAACCTCTATTTTAGTATCCAAACGATGCCTCATTCAAGATGAAATTTCTAACATAAGCTAATTGGAAGGTTTTACAAATTATGATAATTTTAGTTTATTTTCCCAAAATAAACTTTCCCCTGGTAAAAATTGTCCCAAAAATTAATAAATCGAGCTAATCTCAATATCTAGTCACCAAGAAATCCTACTATTTATGTTTTTGGAATTAGTACATTTTTCTGGTAATTATAGTGAGTTCAGATTCAATCATGTTTTCGTGGTCCTGGTGACGCCCTATTGGTGTACACTAGTCCGGAAATGGTACTACTTGTGACAAGCTCATCACACATTTTAGATTTATTATCTAAATTTCTCCAAAACACATATTACATAATATGAAATTGGGGTGTTACATAGGTGCATTTACTATGGGACTCACCCATCTCCTTTTCCATCTTTCCCGGCGGCTGGCAAAACAAAAAGGGGAGACTGGGGGAAGGGAAGGCTGGTGGCTGCTAAGTCATATGAATGAGAGGTCTTCAAAAGAGTTTTAAACAAAAAGAAGAAGAGAAATGGACAGAAGTACCACTACCACGTCGTACCAAGTTAAATGATATTGGTAGGGAGCTAAAAAGAGGAGAATTACATTACTACCCTGCCATGTGAGCTCTAAACATGGTTCGTCGTACCGTTCGGATCGACCGTGCCACATTCTCTGTGATACGGTACGGTACCGTACCGTACTGCTAAGATACAGTGAAAAAAGGGCTTGTTTGATTTTCTTTTTTAGTTTTGTGACTTGATGAATATTTAAAATGAGCAAACTTTATAAGAAAATGAGCAAAACATAAGAACATCACATAGAGAGGTTGAAAAATATAAACAATTTTATTTAGTCATTTAAGTCAACCCAATACAAATATTTAGTGTTCATCTAACATTACATACAAATATGCCAAAATTATGATACAATCATTTAGTGTTCATCTAATATTGATGATACAATCATGAACTCTTACAAGCCAAATACAGTACTCATATCGTCGTCCTCATGTTCCTCATCTTTCTTCGAAATGTTCAGCATTCTTTTCCAACTCTTGCCTTGGCCATATACATGAAAAGTTACAAATTAATATCATCTTCCTTAACATGTAAATAAGAAGATTTAACAAGTTCTTACCTAATCCTATTTATTATCTTGAACATGTATGTCCACAAAACTCTTGTAGTACGGGGCAAGGTTTGATGGATCGGCGATTCTGACCGAATCGGGTTCTCCTTGATTCAGTTCGATTCACATAAGATCATTATATATATTATATTTATGTATGTGTGTGTGTGTGTATAGGGCAAGGTTTGATGGATCAGCGATTCGGACCGAATCGGGTTCTCCCTGATTCGGTTCGATTCGCATGGAATCGGATCGATTCACATAGGGTTATTATATATATTATATTTATGTATGTGTGTGTGTGTGTATTACCCATAGGGGAACACAGTTTCTTCTTCATATCTTATTTACATTTCATATCATTTAAGTAAATGTGATAATTTATTATTTCATTTACTTAAGATATTATATGTAAATAAGGAAGTATCCCCCATTTGAATCCAATAAAAATATCAAAAAATCATATCTCTTACAAAAAAAAGTGAACTCTCCCATCGAAGAAGAAAATCGCGATTTTGGTGATTTTAGTGAAATGCTAATTTTTAAATCTCTCATAATTTGGTCTATCTAAAAATTTGATAATTCAAATAAACTATATGGAACACTAAAAATCCAAAGTCCAGTAAAAAAAGTCAAATGTGCATGTGACTTCTCCAAGGGAGCTGCTCTCCTACTGAAAAAAAAGTGTATTTTCTTCTTCGATGGGAGAGTTGACTTTTTTTTGGTAAGAGATATGATTTTTTTGATATTTTTATTGGATTCAAATGGGGGGGGGGGCATGGTTTGGCGGATTGGATCGAATCGGTCCGATTCGGGCGAATCAGAGCGTATCACGGGATTCCCGATTCGCCCGATTCCCATGCGAATCGGACCGATTCCCATCGATTCCCATGCGAATCGGCCCGATTCTCCCGTATCGGATCGAATCAGAAAAAAACCGATTCGGGGCGAATCGGCGATGCGGTAAACCTTGTGGGGGGGTACTTCCTTATTTATATGTAATATCTTAAGTAAATGTTATAACAAAATGATATGGAATGTAAATAATGTATGTCTTCCATGTCATACCATGTGAATCCCTCAGCCCATTCTCATATCTAACATACATATGTTACATATATGCATGCATATGTCTTACATATACATATATATGTAATATATATTCATTATATACATATATTATATTATATATATATACATGCGAATCGGACCGAATCAGGCGAATCGCGAATCGGGTTTCCCCTGATCCGCTCCGATTCGCTCGAATCGGCCTGATCCGATTCGCCATGACAAACCATGGTAGGGGGTATAACTTTCATCTCCGAACAACTTCACATATATCGACAGACGCTAGTTTTTTTTTTTGAGGGTTTAAAACCAGCTAGAAAGACACTTTAAAGTGATTCTACTTTATATTGAAGTTCAACCAATGGTGTTGGGTCTTGAGCACATTCCTATACACAATATTTCATGGTCAACATGATGAAACAACTAGTAGGATGAAATGATGAGACCTTCACAGTACGAATAGCATGTGGGGGAAATAGGAAGAGAGAGAAAAGATAATAACAAAGGTGGATGCTTAATCTCAAGGACTCTAATCGAAGGAGGAAAAGAGAGAAAGGGCAATCCTACCTAACGATGAGAAGAAATCTACATTCTTTCTACTTTCCTTCTGGGCGTAGCCTCTCATACAGCAGCAGAAGGACCAGCAACAAAAGAGATGATGTAGACATCCAAATGGTATATAAAAATGAATAAAGGGGTTTATATAGGTTGTCCTAGCTGCGAAAGAGATGAGGATGAGAGAAATCCTCATGATTCCTCAACCTCTTCTATCAGCCACGTTAGGGGCCTATAAAAGCCTTTGGTTGCATGCGTTTTCATGCATGCCAACACGTAGAAGGCTAAGCCTTGTAATCTTTCTATCTTGAGGCTAGCTTTAGCCACATTCATAGAGTTTTCACCCACACCCCAACACGTATCATGACTTTACTTCAAGGTTAAGTATCTTTCGTGAGTAAAAAAAAATATATTATATAAATCTTTTACGTAAATACAATTTAATTCCTTCGTTTCATTTGGAAATTTAATTTAGTATCCATATGATGTCCATTTAAGACGAAATTTGAAATATAACTAATTGAAAGGTTCTACAAATTATGGTGATTTTAGTTTAAAATTTCAATTTAAAATTTTGTTAGGTGAAAATTGCCTTAGAAATTAATAAATTGATTAAATCTCGATATTCGTGCACCACTAGTTCTGGATATCTATATTTTTGGAATCAACATATTTTTCTGAGAATTATGGTGGTCTCAGAATTTAATTCTGTTATCAAAATTAGGTGTCGCCCTGTCGGATATGCAGGACTGAAAGTGGTACCAGTGTGTGACAGTGTGTCCTACGTACACCATTGGGTCTAAATATGTAAATTTAAGACTAATTATTATGCATAAACAGAAATTACTAAGTAAATCATGATGTTTAAAATTTGAGGATATTACATTATTAATATAATTCTTGTACTATTTTTGATTGTGCGACTTTGACGGGACGACATTCGGTTCCGAAAATAAAGTCAAATATGAAATTATCATAATTACCAGAAAAATGTATTGATTCTAAAAATATAAATATCAAGAATTATTGATGCATAGATGTTGAGACTTGAGATTAAGTCGACCTAATGATTTTTGGGATAATTTTTATTTGACAAAAAATTAATTTAAAAAATTAAACTAAAATTACTATAATTTGTATCATCTCTTAATTAGCCCATGTTTTAAATTTCATCTCAATTAGACACCATTTAGTAGGGGTGTTCACTATATGGTTCAAACCGAAAAACCGAACCAAACCAGCCGGTTCGGTTCGGTTCGGTTTCACGAGTCTTATTGTTTAGTTCGGTTTCAGGCTGGGAAACCGAAATGAACCAAATATATATATAATTAATTAAATAATATAATTATACAGAAAAACGCCGGTAGCACAGTGGAAGGAAGCCTTCCGTGCACGCTGCGCGCCCTCCCGCCCGGTGGTCGCGAGTTTGAAACTCGCTTCCGCCTGGAAAAAGCCACTTTTTGCCAGTTTTTTCCCAGAAAACGCCATTTTTTGCCAGGAAAACACCATGGTTATCTGATTTCGATTTGGTTCGGTTCGGTTCACCGAAGAGGTTCGGTTTTCCCAAAAATTGAGGAAACCGAACCGTTGTACACCCCTACCATTTAGACCCTTAGATGTTGAGATTAAGTCGATCTAATGATTTTTGAGACAATTTTTACTTGACAAAAAATTAATTTTAAAAAATTAAACTAAAATTACTATAATTGGTATCATCTCTTAATTAATATATGTTTGAAATTTCATCTCAATTAGACACCATTTAGACCTCTTAAATACACCGGATGTGAGAGGGGAAGGGGAAAAAAAAAACAGACTCAAATGGCCTGCCGCGGACAGGACCGGACCGGTCCGCGGCATGCCGCTGCGGCACGCCCGGGTCGCGGATGAGCCATGGCACGGTGCGGTTTGGCCAAACCGCACTGCACCGGTACGGTGCTGTTTGGCCAACCGTGGCTCTAAGGTTACATGGCATGGTAGGGTATGCAAAACAGGGGATAAAATACAACTACTATTCTAACAGGGCATTTTACATTTTACCTTCCAGAAAATACTGGCCAATTTACATGATTGGTTCATGGGAGGGTTTTCGTTACCATGGCCTTATCTCATTATTTGGGGTCGGCTACATGAATCCTGTTCCGCCAAAGATTTCTATTAAATCTTTGGCACAAGATTTCCTCGAAGAAAGGAAGAGCCTCCAAGAAGGGGCAGCAAACTTCAAGGCTTGGCAAGAGACTTTGTGAGTCTCGTGCATCCAGCATCCCACAAGTGATTAAGGACACACTGGGAGTGTTCTATAGTTCTTCAAGAGCACTGTAGGTGTGTTGTAATTTTCAACGTAATCAGAAAATTCTCAATGAAGATAGCAATTTAATCTATTATTGCTCTCAACATTCTTCATTTCATTGCTTTTGATAATGATCCAACATATGTATACTAGATATAGCCTTGTACGTTTTTGGCCAGTGTCATCCAAGGCATCACTGTTGCAGTTAATCAAGGGGTCGGAGCAATGCTATTAACATTGGTTGAGGCACTGGTTCAGGCTGATGGGATGATCCAATCTTGAAGCTCTGAATGCCAACTGAAACAAAAATTCAAAATCAAACCTGAGTCTTTCAGATCCAGGGTTTACTCTGAAAACCCTCCAATGAGCCACTGGCTATTGGGATTCTCCTCTGGCAGAAGAACTATGTTACAGGTATTTGGGGTGTAGTCGTAAAGGCAAAGTGTAATATCTCAGGTCTTCTGGATCTCGAACTGTGGGTTTAGGTGTTGGTCCAACCCTTTGGAGGGCTTAGGGCTGCCGTATAACCCTGTCAGGATCAAAATTCCTTGATCCGTGAGGCTTTCTTCTCAAAGTTCTTGAACACGGCTGCCCGACTGAACGCTTTCTGAAGGTGCTCAGTCTGGGCGACGTGTTCTCAATTTTGTTTGACAGGTAGGGGACGTGGTGGCAGCAACATGGTGCTCATCCTCGACATGCTCGCGACGAGGAGGAGGTGCCCAACCTACATGAAGGCCCCAATAGGTTGGTGTTGGCCTTCTAGAGGTAGGGTGACGTTCCCACAACTCCCAATCGGTGGATTCTTGTGTTTCCCACCTTGTGGGAGCTTGCATGCGAGAGTTTTGGGGGGTTTTAGCCTTGCTTGGGGAGCTTTCCATGTGAAGGGGTGAGAGGTCGAATTCATGGTTTCTTGGTGATTTCTAGCTTTGTGAGGTTTGGTAGTGTGTGCATGTTATGTGGACTGACGTTCTCCCCTTCCTCTCTCGGTTTTCCACTTCATTTTGGTGTTTTTGTGCTGAATGGCCATGTCTGGAGAGCTGGAGCTCTGCCGGGCTCATTGTGTGTGAACACGACACACTTAGTGACCCCATTCTGAACACGGTCATGCGATACGACGTGTTCATGAAGGTGTGCGTGTCTAGTTGGAGTTGGAATATGTGTGTGAATGCAGTCGGGTTGGGAACCGCGTTTTGAATGCAGTCGCCCAGGGCAACATGTTCATGCGTGTTTTCTGTAATTCAGGGAAATTTCTCTTAGTGTGGTCGCAGTTGGCCTGAGAACCGTGTTCTAAATGTGGCTCGGATGATGACCGCGTTATTAGTCGTGTACCTGAGGTGATTTCTATGGTGCATTTGGTCTTTCAGTTGTTTTGACCTAGTATCTAGGGTTTAGTTAGGTGGAGTTTGACTTCCTATCTCTTGACACGTGTGGCTGGGTGAGGTGTTTGGTTGTTTTTGTACATGTGTGTGAACACAGTTGGTATGTCGATCGCGACTAGGTTGCGGTTTAGTAAAGGACTGTGTTCATATTCTTGGATGCTGCGGATGTGTTGACCGCATTCTGAGCAGTGGTCTGTGAAACATTGTATGATGTTTCTCCTCACTTCATGAGTTCGGCGGTCGTCAGTGCTATAATCCTACTGCGGCACCCTACTAGTCGATAAACCCTGATGCTTCGAGCATCTCCAACTACCAGGCCGAGTGGGTTGGTCCTTGTGCCGGGCACGAGTCAGGTTTGGCCGTCTCACCTGACTCCCCTTATTGAGCCTACATCCAGGCAGGAGAAAGATGGTTGTGATACACTGATACGTTTCTTTTGTCGCTTGAGTGCACTTGTGGTTGGGGGTGAGAGCACCTTGCATACGTTTCCATGTGCTGTCCCCAGTTAGTCCATTTTCTCTTGCAAGCCTCACTTTACAAGGTTCTGGAGCCGAATAGGCCTGTATGGGTGGATAGGCGCGAGGCTGTGGCTGGGCCAGCTATGGCTTCCCAGTCTATGTGCATAGCTTCACATGCCTCACTCCCTATGTAGGAGGATATGCGTGAAGGGGTTGAGACGCCGTGGGTGCCCTGACTGCGAGACTAGTGGTCATGGTTTTGCCGCCATGTGTTCTTGTTTGGAACTAGAGGTCAACATGTGTAGGTTGACTTGATCGGGTTGTGTGTGTGGCGTCGAGTTGCTAGTCTCTTGTGGTTCTCGCTCGTGTTGTTTTGCCGGTGTTGTGGAATGTTGCCTGTGCGTTTCCAGATACTATGAATGTGGTAGTCTTACTTGTGTTCCTGTTTAACTATCATTGTTCTTTAGTTAACACTATCACTGTGCGTTTCCAGATACTATGAAGTGTGACGACTGATAGCAGTTTTATTCATTGATGGAAGACTTGTTTTCTCCTTGAAATCAGTGCAGATTCTTACAATCCAGCTCTTTTTGGGTTTTGTTAGATTAACCTGCATGTTTTTCAATAATAAAGATCAAACTTTGCAAAGTAAAGTTCTGAATTGGTCACTAAAGTTGATTAATTCTCTGGCCTCTTTGATAGATGACTAGGGTCCATTAAGGTGAGTTATTTGCTGGAATAAGCTGAATTTTTGTTAAATTTAATAGGTCAGTTAGGGAAATCCATGAACAAACAGGATTAAGGGTGGAATAATTGGAATAGCTGAATCAAGTGTTTTTCTTGAATCTGCTATTCATCCTATTTTACCTAGCATACAGAAATGATACCAAAGCTAGAAAGCTAAATTACTGGTTTACCCTACCTGACCCCTGTCAAAGAGGCCTTCTGGTATTTCGATGTTCACATATGCATGATCAGCAATTCCGGTGATATTAATGAGTTTATGATATGTTTCCAGATTCAACTGGCATCAACTGGCTCTCGATTTTTTGTTTGTTATATCAATGTGCAATATGGCAGGAAATTTTTGTTACTGGGCTTTTCAACAATTTATTCACTTCAAAGAAATGTCCCATGATAACTATGCTAACTATACTTTGTATTTAGTTTTGCAGGGCAGTTTGTCTGTGGCAACAGGGAGTGCAATGAGAAAGATAATTTGGGAAGTTATGAGGCATGTTTTATTTGCTTGCTTTACATTTGCATACATTATCTGTCCATGTTTGGCATTTTTCTGGTTTGCTACATGTAAAAAAACATCTAATTCTAACAAGTGATCCCTTATTTTTGTACATTGCTGTTTTCTTCTTTGAGACATGAAAAGTTGGTTCCACCAAACAAAGGATTGAAATATGATCAGGGTCATTCTGATATCATCTTGAAAATATTTATTGTTGTAGAGAAGTGAAAATTCTTCCATAATTGTTTCTATCATTGGAAAGCTGATCGCAATCATGTTTTAGGTGCCATGGCCCATGTGGGAGCACAGCTGGGGGAGATTCCCATGCTGGAACGCCCCAACAACATATCTGCTCTCCCAAAAGAGTAATTCTTTTTTTGGATTCTGTGACACACTAAAATCTGATGTGGGGAGAGAGAAAGACTCATGCATGAGTCCATGTGGATTTTGTGAGCAAGCAGTATGGGGTCAGCTTTTGGAGTGGAGGAAACATATTTTTGCAGAAAAGACAAACAGGCCCACTCTTGGTGAAGCAGGCAGTTTTGGAAGGAGGTAAGGTCAGGGGTACATTGGGGTTCTGCAAGACTACAACAGATTGGTTCTGAAACTTCAGTTGTGTCCCAAAGTGTTCCTTAACACCAAACTTAATATGAAAGATCATGTATTTATGACAAGTGTTATAACATTATGTAAATTTGTTTCATCTATTTCCCAATATAAATTGTCCCTGTTGTTACTTTACAGGAAAAAGATGAGGAAAACGAAGGATGCTACTGTCTACTGCAGTCTGTTAGCATCTAGTAATTCTGGTCACCGCCTATTCTACTTCTGCTTCTGCTCCTTTCTGCGTTCATTGCCAGCTAGCCTCCTACTCTTCATGCTCACTTATTCATTTCCTTCCTCCTTTCTCTTTTTCTGGTATATGTTAGTCATTCTCCTCTTCTTACTCCCTTTGTTGCTCTTTCCCACATTCCCTTTTTTTCTCATCCTTTTTTCCTTGCTTTTTTCTTCTTTTGCGGTTCCTCTTCTCATCTTTCTTCTTTGCGTCAGCTTTCATTACTTGGAGATATCTGGTTCTTGATTTTTTATCAGCTCTGATTCTTGGAACCTTGAAGAAAGGGACTGAGACACTAAATAATAGAACTGTTTTCTCAACTGGTAAATCAGAAATCAATTTGAAAAATTGTAACATGCAGAATTGGGAGGCACTCTAGTTATGCATTGTAGCTACAGGCATGTGTTTATGATGATCAAAGGGACATGTTGTGATGCGGGACAGAGTGTGGATAGTGGAAGAAGAAGGGAGGGATCGCCGGAGTCTCACCAGAGAGAGGATAAAAGGCGGGGTGTAGGCTTTCTTTGCGCCCTCCCCTTCACAGGGACCACCTTGGGGTGGAGAGCTTCTTCTCAAAGCCCTCTCTTCTCCATTGCAGAGAACAAGCACAATTTCTGCAAATTCTTCTTTCATTCATTCAATCAATAACTCCCAAAGTAGAGCAATACATGTGTTTATATAGGCTTGGGCTATTCCCAATCCTAATAGACTTCAAATTAAAGATAGACTTCTATCTTTAATAAGACTTAACAAATTAGAGACCTAAAGAAAGGAAAATACAATAATGATAAGAATCCTACCTAAATAAGACTTGACTCAAATAAGGAAATGCAAAAATACATAATAAAAGCTAATTGGACTCTAATACGACTCTTTTGGATGACTTTACCCTTAGAGTTAAAAATAGTGCGAAAATTGCACCAAAATTACAGAAAAAATAAAAAAACTCAAAATGGGCCTCAAATGGGCCAAACCAATTATGCAGCTCCTTGTTCCCCATCATGTTGCTTCTGCAAATCATCTTAGCTTCTCATATTTGTGATTAAAATATTTTCTGGGCACTTTATCTGAACGTCAAATGCTCTTGCTCTGGTTGTTATTTTCTTTCTATATTTCAAAATAAAAGTTTAATTGAGATACCTATCACGGTTCACCAATGTGGAGAAACTCATGCATACTGTGTTCATTAAAAGGAGAGATGGTTGGCATCTCCCCTAACAAGGACGGGAACGGTCTTTGGACCCACCTGTTTACACATACGGAGAAACTCATGCATACTGCTTGAGTTGACTTGGCTTTTGGACTTTACAAGTCCCAAATCTATCAATTCAATTTCCAGAACTCAGTCTATTAAATGTGACGAACTTTCATTTCTAAAAAAATGTGATGAACTTTTGGAGGATTTGAGAATTGAAATATTATCTCCCTGTGCAAATATCTGTATTCATTTTTTTCTAAAAGGACCATTTTAAGTTTTGTTGAAGAGCTGATGTTTAAGTCCTGGCCTCTTCATGGTGTGCAGTTTCGGACATTCATTTTCCTTCTACAAAAAATATCGTCTGTTATTCCTCTCTAGTGTGGTTGCTTAATGACTTAGAGGAATTGAACTGGTAAGATTTGAAGGACGGCTTGCACAATGACAAATTATAATAGCTTCCTTTTCCAGTAAACCTGTTAGCCCCCCTCCCCTTTTCAACATTGATGCCATTGTCCATTATGTCCTAGTTGCAGCAGAATTTATTTATTTATTCATGAGGTTAATAAAAAAAGTCACATGAATGCACACCAAGGATGGCAAAATCGCGCGGGTCGGGTCGGAGTCGGGCGGGTCGGGGTCGGGTCGGCGGCCTGCGACCCGAGTTGGCGGGGGAACTGGCCAGGATCCGCGGAGTCCCGGTAGTCGGGCCGGATCCGCCGGGGTCGCGCGACTCCGCGACCCGTCTACCCCGACTCCGCCGACTCCACCCGACTCCAAGTGGTTTGTATGTGGTGCAACCGATTCTCTCAGGTTACCTTCAGGATCCTCTTCGGTTAGGGGTTCAGGATCTCCTTATTTACCTGAATATCATTTAAGTAAATGTTATAATTTGTTGTTTCATTTACTTAAGATATTACATGTAAATAAGGAAGTACCCCCCATTTGAATCCAATAAAAATATCAAAAAAATCATATCTCTTACCAATAAAAAGTCAATTCTCCCATCGAAGAAGAAAATCGCGATTTCGATGATTTTAGCGAAATGCTAACTTTCTAATCTCTCATAATTTGGCCAATCTAAAAATTTGGTAATTCAAATAAACCATATGGAACACTAAAAATTCAAAGTCCGGTAAAAAAAGTCAAACGTGCATATGACTTCTCCAAGGGAGCCACTCTCCTACTGACAGCACTTAGTCTGCTTGAGACCTCTCAGGATTTGGTCAAACCTAAATTATCACCACTCAAAGTCATGAGAATTGTCACTTCTAAGACTTTTTCAATTAGAAAGTGAAAATTTTCATGAGTTTAGGTGATATTACCTTAGGTTTGACCAAATCTTGAGAGCTCTCAAGCAGACTAAGTGTTGTCAGTAGGAGAGTGGCTCCCTTGGAGAAGTCATATGCACGTTTGACTTTTTTTACCGGACTTTGAATTTTTAGTGTTCCATATGGTTTATTTGAATTATCAAATTTTTAGATAGACCAAATTATGAGAGATTAGAAAGTTAGCATTTCGCTAAAATCATCGAAATCGTGATTTTCTTCTTCGATGGGAGAGTTGACTTTTTATTGGTAAGAGATATGATTTTTTTGATATTTTTATTAGATTCAAATGGGGGGTACTTCCTTATTTACATGTAATATCTTAAGTAAATGAAACAACAAATTATAACATTTACTTAAATGATATTCAGGTAAATAAGGCATCATAGTTACCGTTGCTCTGTATTGTAATATGAACATATGTGTAACTAGACTATAGATATACCCAAAATGTTATATTACTATATATTTTTAAATAATTTTTACTGATTTTTTTATTTTTCCTGATTTTTTGTGATTTTTGGATTTTTCCTGATTTTTTTTCATTTAAAATTTTTTTTTTTACTCTGACCGACCCAGGGTTGGCCAGACTCCATTGGAGTCGGCCGACTCCACCGACCCGACCCGACCCGAGTCGGGGTCGGCTGGGTCCGACTCACCCAGCCGACCCGACTCTGCCATCCATGATGCACACTTAGGAGTGGCTAGAATTGGCACCATCCTGAAAATTTTCCTTGTTATCTGGATCCTGAAGAGATCACTCTTATCAATGTTTATTATATGTTTGGATTGTCACTCCAAAACTTATAAGTGCTGCCACTCGACATCCTCACTTCTGCATGTGGGGTTCAATCTCTGTAGAATAACTTGAAGCAAGCATAAGTAGGATTATATGGTCATCCATGCCATCTGCCTTTCTTCGCCTTGTGGAAACTTCTTCTCCTTGATATACTGAAGTAGAAACATAATGAAATGCATGAATGCTCCACGGAGGAACAAGGAATTTTGGATCGGATCGGGATCCTAGATCGGACACCCCCCCGTCCCCCTCCCCCCCCGATTCGTTCGGAATTGGATCGGCCGGGATTGGGGGAATGGGTTGGGGGGGATCGGCTGGGATTTTGTATAATCACCTAATTATTGGCCATTTCAATATAAAATCATGGGAGAGATTCGGATCGCCCATTTGGAGTGAATCGGCTATGGCCGATTCCAATCCGGATCGGCCGATTCCGATCCAGATCGGGCAATTGCAATCCATGCGAAGGAATTTTTCTTCCACATATGGAGTGCATTTGGAATAAGACATGCTAATTTTCTAGGCTCAACTCTAACATCATTGTTGGTGCAATATTTATGTTACTAATGTTCTTCAATGTACTTTTAGAAAATTATGTTCATGATTCACTTCCACTTTCATTATATGGTGATGAATGAATTTCATGCCTTTTTCTGCGATGGTCTTCGCAATACTAAATGCATCTATTCTGTTCCTTATAGGTTAATTTCTCTTACACTGAAGCTGGAGAAAGTAAACAGGCCCTTGTAAAGTTGGTTGCTTGCAAGAGGTCATTCTCTAACATCCTTTTTAAATGCTTGCCTTTTTATTGACATCTATTTAATTTCCAAAATGTAGACATCCATCCTGTTTTTCTTATTCTACAATCTCTTAATTTTTGAACTATATAAATGGGTAGTACTATTAATAATTTGTCTTTGGCGTCAAGGAAAAAAAATGGAATATGTCCAAAGTAATGATGCCACTAGTTGGCAATAGAAATGATGTTTTGACGGCTGATGGAGGAAGATGTGGAGACTCTAAATGGTATAAGCTGCCCACTCTTTGACCGGTTCCAATCCTCTGGCTTGTATGCAGATTCTGCACACACACACTCTCTCTCTCTCTCTCTCTCATGTAGCTGATGCTAGATACACTATCTCATTTATTGTATTGTGCAGAATCTGCATACAAGCCAGATGATGAGTGATAGTTCTGCATTACAGAGGAGTGCCATGAGCAGTGTAAATTGGAAGTGGTTGGAAAGAGAAAATTTGATGAGTAATGAGCCTTCTGAAGTAATATGGTGTGAAGCCCCAGAGCCTAGAACCTAGTTAGAAATTACAACTACCAATGGTGGCAGACATTGTGAAGGGTTTTAGCAAAAGAGACCAATGGATTGTAGAAGCTGCTGAAGCAGCTAAAGATGAGATTGAAGCTGAGTCTAATGGTCGGCCAGTTGTGCAACATCGGGAGTTGTGCTAGACATGGTTATCAGATCTTAGGCGAAGACTTAAAATGCACTGCATAAGTAGTCAGGTGAGCCAAGACAAGTCTGTTGTTGAGGAGCTTTGGTTGGTTTTGATCTCAAAATGGTTACATTTGACATTTGGTTTGCTCAAAGGGGTCATATTTAGCATATGATTCATCTGAATACAGGAACATGTGGAGATTATCTTGATGTCATGCATGGAAAGCAATCTCGCGAGATTCTCGGAGATCGGTCTCGGCGCCTTCCCGAGAAACGAGAAGGCTGAGATGAGTAGTCAGGGATTCAGGGTTAGGATCCTCTGAAGCTAGGGTTGTCAGGAATCAGGATCCCCTTATTTACCTGAATATCATTTAAGTAAATGAAACTATTGTAGTTTCATTTACTTAAGATATTACATGTAAATAAGAAAGTACCCCCCCCCCCCCCCCCCCCCCAATTTGAATCTACTAAAAATATCTAAAAAAATCATATCTTTTACCGATAAAAAGTCAACTCTTCATCCAAGAAGAAAATCGCGATTTTGATAATTCTATCAAAATAGCTTCTTTCTAATCCATCATAATTTGGTCTATATAAAAATTTCATAATTCAAATAAACCCAATAAAACACTAAAAATCAAAAGTCCGGTGAAAAAGTCAAACGTGCATGTAAGTTCTCAAAGGGAGCCACTCTCCTACTGATAACAAGTCCTAGTCACGGTCCACTGTTATATTCAGATAAATAAGATATTTTACCATGAGTTCTCATGCCATGAATTAAATTTTTTTTTATGCTTAAAGTAAAATCCTAAGGATTGAAAAGTGAAAATGCACATCCCGAATCCCAATTCCCACACTCTTATTGTATGATAAATGTGAACCTATGTCATCCATGGATGAGACTTGAGAATGTATGCAATTATCTATGTTCCTTAAGGAATTATCTATGTGAATCTATGTGATCCACACTTTTATGTTATCCTGATCTCCCGAGATCGTACCGAGATCTCTTTGAAATCTCTTCTCTTTGACCCTCCTGAGACGAAGCCGAGATCCGATATGGCAAACCTTGATGTCATGTGAGCCATTTGAAATATGATGGGTTAATTTCACTAGTGGAAGAATGGAGCATTAGCATACAAAGGAGACATGAAATTTCCAAAGAAATGGAAGTTAGCATTTTGTTTATAGTAGCCGAAGTTATCATGAGTATTTTGTTAATATCTTGTTCTTTGCTTATCAGAGTTTTGAGTGCCTGCATCATAACATATGCCAATGTTGCTAGCAGATTGAAAAGTTTGTTTAAGTTTTGTGTTCCATAATTTTGGTCTTGCCCACGTTTTTCATTGCGCGCTATCTGCCTTTAATATCCTTCCTGCATCTTTTTTATATTTGTATCCCACCCATTGTCTTTGTTAAGGCCATGTGTACGAGACATGTACTATGTGTGTGCATTTGCAGAAATGAATATATGGCTTTGTACCATGTCATCTTTTTAACAGATCTTTTTGGAAGGTGGTTTGGTTGAACATAAATTGGTATATTCATCCTAAAATTTCACATTATTGCATGGACTGATTTCATATTTCTTGATGTTATACTCTTTGAAGATGTGCAGAGAAGCTTGTCTATAGAAGGTTGAAGGAAAAGGAGCAAGAGCAGGCCAAAGCAAAGGAGCAAGCAAAGGCTAATGACAAGATCCATCTCAAAAGAAAGAGGTCTCAAGTTTAATACCTGCATTTTGTTGTCTCATGCAAAGTTACGAGAGTCAGAAATTGATGTGCCTTGATATTTAGGGAAATGGATGGACATGATAATAGCACAGATGATGAGTGCGATGAAAAAAATGCAAGGAAGAAAGGTCAGTTGTTTCCCCAGCTCTAATTTTACATGATCATTCTTGGTTTTTGCATGCGAATAATGTCGAACTTTTCTCTAGTTCTGTAGCCATTGCCCTAGTGTATGATTATTGTTGTTCTTGTGCTCAAACTAGTAGCTTTATTATAATAATTATTGTAGTTGTTGTCTTTATGTTATCTAGTAGTATTAGCATACTTACCATCATCACCACTTTGACCATGTGTTAATAGTAGTTGCACATGTTTCATTTGTTATGGCTACTATTATTGTTCCTGTTATCATTATTAATTTACTGACAACCCGTTTGATTATCATAGTCATCAGATTTGAAAGGATGCCCCTTTCGCTCCCCAGCAGCTGCCTCAAAACCAGGGCGACTGTTTCCTTTTGTTTAATCTCTCTTAAAAGTTTCTCTTGGTCATCATACGTCATCATCATTGTTGGAGTCTTATTGCGTTTATTTGGGGATGGCTGCATATCTCCCGCCTCATGAAATAATGAACCCATCAGATGAATTTTGAAGGGTTAGCCTCTTCTTGTTTTCAGGCATCTGTACATCTGGGAGTGGGAAGCCTGGAATCATCGATTTGAGGATTGCCCAAATAGAGAAGGGCAGAGGCAAAGCTATGACTTGCTAATTGCTGACCATTAAGGCATGATAGGCCTATCTGGACCAAGGTTGGCCAATTCCTATTGGCATCTCCCAATGGCGATTCCAAGGGGGTAGGGGTTGGGACTTGAGAGCAGATAAATTCCTGCTGGATCAGCCGGAATCAGCTGGGATTGGCCAATCAAAATTTGAAGTTCGAATTATTAGGCTAAATTGACCCAATTTTGCAAGAATCGGGCCGGGATCGGTTAGGATTGCCTGGGATTGGCTGAACCGGCCTGTATTGACTTTTTGCTAATCAGATAAAACTGGGATCTGTCCAATTTTTCAGCCGATCGGAGTCTGCCTTCCACGTTGCTAACTAAATGAGTGGAGCTGTAGAGGAATGTGGCTTGAAACCATCTCCTTTCTCTATGTACCTGATTCTGAAGACCTCAATTGAGAGAAGTCCCTTATGGTCTAAAACAGGTTCATAATGAGCATAGATGGCAAAATCGGCTGAGTCGGGTCGGAGTCGGCCGACTCTGAGTCGGGTCGGCCCTTGGCGACCCGACTTGGGGGGTGGAACAACGACCCACCCATGGAGCTACATGGAATCGGGGTGAGTCGACCGAAATCGGGTGGAGTCGGGCCGACTCAGCCCGACTCAGGCCGACTCATCCCGACTCCACCCGATTCCAGGTGGACTCTATGTGGTGTAACCGATTCCCTCAGGTTACCTTCAGGATCCTCTTCGGGCAGGGCTTCAGGATCCCCTTCTTTACCTGAATATCATTTAAGTAAATGTTATAATTTGTTGTTTCATTTACTTAGATATTACATGTAAATAAGGAAGTACCCCCCATTTGAATCCAATAAAAATATCAAAAAAATCATATCTCTTACCAATAAAAAGTCAACTCTCCAATCGAAGAAGAAAATCGCAATTTCGGTGATTTTAGCGAAATGCTAACTTTCTAATCTCTCATAATTTGGCCTATCTAAAAATTTGATAATTCAAATAAACCATATGGAACACTAAAAATTCAAAATCCGGTAAAAAAAGTCAAACGTGTATATGACTTTTCCAAGGGAGCCACTCTCCTACTGACAGCACTTAGTCTGCTTGAGACCTCTCAGGATTTGGTTAAACCTAAACTATCACCACTTAAAGTCATGAGAATTGTCACTTTCTAAGACTTTTTCAATTAGAAAGTGAAAAATTTCATGAGTTTAGGTGATGATAGCTTAGGTTTGACCAAATCTTGAGAGCTCTCAAGCAGACTAAGTGTTGTCAGTAGGAGAGTGGCTCCTTGGAGAAGTCATATGCACGTTTGACTTTTTTTATCGGATTTTGAATTTTAAGTGTTCCATATAGTTTATTTGAATTATCAAATTTTTAGATAGATCAAATTATGAGAGATTAGAAAGTTAGCATTTCGCTAAAATCACCGAAATCGTGATTTTCTTCTTCGATGGGAGAGTTGACTTTTTATTGGTAAGAGATATGATTTTTTTGATATTTTTGTTGGATTCAAATGGTGGGTACTTCCTTATTTACATGTAATATCTTAAGTATAACATTTACTTAAATGATATTCAGGTAAATAAGGTATCATAGTTACCGTTGCTCTGTATTGTAATATGAACATATGTGTAACTAGACTATAGATATACCCAAAATGTTATATTACTATATGTTTTTAAATAATTTTTACTGATTTTCTGTGATTTTTCTGGATTTTTCCTGATTTTTTTTCAATTTTTAAACCTGGCCGACCCAGGGTCGGCCAGACTCCATTGGAGTCGGCCGGATCCAAGGATCCGACCCGACCCGAGTCGGGGTCGGCTGGGTCCGACTCACCCAGCCGACCCGACTCTGCCATCCATGATAATGAGTGGGGAAATTCATATGTTGCATATATAAACAGAAGCTACTTTGAACAGTCTCATTACTCATATACACACACCATGAATCATATTACAAAGTTATGAGTTTCAGGATAAATTGCATTTGAATTTTGAAGCATCTTTCAAGTGAGGATCTTTCCAGAGCAGAATCTATGGCTATCCACACTTGAAGGATCTTTCTAGAGCAGAATCTATGGCTATCCACACTTGAAGGATCTTTCCTGAGCAGAATCTATGGCTATCCACACTAAAGCAGGACGGAGCCACGTTGCACTAAACAAAATGCTATTGCATACTTTAAAGACGTATTGAGAAAATAAAAAGCTATCAAACTTTGTGTTGGCTGTTATATAAAATCAAAATAAAAGAACAGAAAGGAAGTTATAGCTTTTCTTTTGCAGGTAAAGATTCTCTGCAGTTTGCATCTCTATGTTACAGTGACAATGTTCAAATCTTGACCAATAAAAATGTTAGTTTGTCCAGGTGGTTAAGAATTTATGTGTGACACGGTAAAACTTTCATAGGGGGGTCTCTGTACATAGACAAGGTCCGGGCCTATCTGAAATCTTTAAGTGGCTATCTAACTATTTATCATCTCTCAACAAAGCTGGCATGTACAGTTTGGTAAGCTTGGACTTCCAAGTGTTGCATGATTCTGTGGTACTTAGCTGAACTCAGCAAGGTAAGCAGCATGGGGAGGCACAATCCTTTACCAGTGTTAACCTTCAACCGTGTTATTGTTGAGCATGGTTCAGCTTGTATCCATTCTTCACTGTTTTCGTCTCCAATGAAGTAACACATGATTGAATAGTTCTGACACGTTACAGCTGTTATCAGTGCCTCTGTTCATCCCCACTGTTTTATTTATTTTATATGTATGTTCCTCGTCCCCTCTGCTTACCACTTCCACCAGAATATGCCTTAGCTAAATTACATTGCCCGGGAGTACCTCTTTACAGAATTACAGGTAATAGTTTTGAAAACCCAGACAGTTTGGAGTCTTCGGATGAGAACCAACCTGGATAGTCCTGTTCCGCTAGTTTTAGCATAGAACCAATGTAAATAAGATAACAGTAGCTTGAAGCATTTTCGGACTGTCTTTAATCAGTTTAGAAGGGGAGCACCATATTTGTTTGTTTACCATTTTTAGATTCTTAAACATTTGTTAATGTTTTGTTTAAATTCTTAATATTTATTTATATCTTACAGCTCAGAACGAAGCAGTTCTGAGCCTGAAGTGAGGTAGCCCTTGCGGGCTGAGTTTCTGAAATCTTGGTCTAGAAACCATGATTGGGCAGGTTTCAAAATGGGAAACTTGTCAAACTAATCTGCAAGTAGCAATTGCTGCTGGATGTCATTAGCTTCGGTCATTCTCGTGTAGTAATCATCATGGAACACTCGCTCATCAGCTCATCAGCTGCATAGACAGCTTCTTAAAACAGCTTTCTGAATTAATTGTTCTTCACATGTTGCCAGGTCTAACCCCCACCCCCCCCCCCCCCCCCCACCCTTCCGCAAAAGGAAAGAAATATGCTTATATATAATCGTCTATCCACAGAAATGGAGAGTATATCGACTTCATATTGGGATGGATTTTGTTTTTTCCTTGAATTGAGCATTTTGATTACAGCTCTTCTGCTTTTTCCTATTGAAGAAATCATAGTTAGCTACAGAAAATTGGCAATGTCTCAGGACATGGAGCTTCATCTTCGACGACCAAGAAGACAGACGATGATGAGAGTTTTGAGGAGTTTCTTGAGGGAATGTTTCCCTGACAAAGATGAATTCATAATCTTAAAACGTCTCGCCTTCTTTCGTGCGCTTGGCGTTTGGTGGGGGGCCTTCAAAAGAAAGTGCCGATGCGTGAGCTTTTATGGATCACTTTCTAATGTTTATAGATAACATCATCAAGATTAATTTTACAGATATTTATGGTTGAATTCTTTCCTGCGATATGTCTTTTGCTCTTCCCGTTGCTCGGTGGTAGTGGTTACTTATGCCTGATCATGTATAGTTATACAATTTAAACTCTAGGGATTCTATTCTCACTTCTATCTTAGAAGTTTTAGTATCTAGCTTCTTATTTTTTTTCTTGAGAGGCGAAGTTGGAAGACATGTGGAAGTGTTGTAGAAGTTTCAATTCCTCACTTTCAAAGTTATCGTGCATTGTGAAAGTTCTTGTCCTGCTCAGTCGTTTTTGAGGGCAGAATGGTAGGCTTTGGAATTCACTTTTGATGCATTTCTGCGACTGTCTCACAACGCTTAGATTATTTAACCTCTTAGATGGGATAGCAGTTTAAGTCCTGCTGGCTAGGGAAACTTAAACTTTTGTTACCACCTAACATCAATGATGACCCTTCTTAATTGATATGTTCTTGTTGAAGTGGAAGTCATGAAAGGAGGTATTTTAAGTACTGTGCTGATACTAAATAATCTTTTTTATGACTATCATATGTAAGCTCCTCCAATAACTTTTTGCTCAAAAGTGGACTCCATTGATGGCAATAATTGTGTTAACAATACTTTTGTCACTGCTCATGACGGCGATGTGTTTTGTCGCTTGGTGAAATATCAGACATCTTATAGAGGGTAAAATGACATAAAATGTTTGGAGATATTATACACTTTTTTCCCTTTTTCTTAACGTTGGTTGCCTTGATTTTGGAATGTCACTCGCCAAATTGTCATCTCTGCTTTTTTTTTCTGATTCTTGTTTTCAGACTAACGATAGAGAGCCAACACCCAAGATTTTGAAATAAAAAAATTCTGCCCTCATGAATTTTAGTATCAATAATCTCAACATCCATGCCTAATAGATTAAGCGGCCAAGGCTGGTATGAATTGTGAACGAGAAAGGAGAAGGGTTTGTGTTAAGTTAACAAAAAAATAATTTCAATTTTTTTTTGAAAATTTTGATCTAAATATTAGAATTTTTTGACAGAGCATGATTCATGTAATCAACGCTAAATAATAAAATAAGAGTATGATGATGTTGAATCCTTATGTATTCTATTTTATACCAATATATTCTTGATATCTATCACATAGGTATCTATAGAGTAAGTAGTCTTATTGCACTCATAATTTCATATCCTTCTCTTACAAGATTGCTACATTGCTCAACTCGAGCCATTTCTCATTCCTTTACAAGCAGATACGAACAATTGCATAGGCATCCTATTTTAATTAATTGAGGAGATTAAACAAAGGCATGCTATTCTTTTTCTATCTAAAGCCACCTAAAGCAAGTTAAACAACCGCACATGATAGTAGGGGCATAAGATGAAGTTGTAGGGATATACTTGGCAAAGTAAAAATATATATAACACTAAAGAAAATACTAGTTACTCGAGTGTCTAAGTAGGGAAATACTTAATGCCCGGTTGTCTGGACTAATCGCGCGTCTGGACGACCGAGCTGGTGCTGTCTCGTTGGGCAGCGCCCTACTGCGCCGCGACAGGGTGCTGTCCAATGAGGCAGAACCAGCTCGGCTGTCCGGACAAATCGCGCGCCCAGACGACCGGGTGCGCAATATCTCTCATCTGAGTATCATAATATCCAGATGCAGACATAAGCGCGAATGGTGGGGCCCGCACAAGTGACATAGGTCCCACCCGGTCGTTATGATATCGCAATTAACTAGCATCTCTCATAGCACTATATAGTTTAAAAAAAAGTATGCAAGATTCTTGGGGGGGGCATAATGCAATTATCCCATAATAACATGCCATATATTTGCCGCATTCCAGTTGCAACAATGTTATTTTAAACAGCATTAATTTAAATATGGCGATTTATAAATTTTTTTATAACAATTATTTCTAGGAAAGAAACATTAATACTAGGCACATTTTTCCGGCCAGGTCTGGGGTTGGGGACTTTTTGGGCTTTGCAAAAATAGTTTTAACGGGCTAATCCGTTTAAAGACCTGCTGGGTCGCCGGCCCCATAAGAGAGAGAGAGAGAGAGAGAGAGAGATGAGGAGCACTGGAGCAGGAGCAGGAAGAGGAGAGCAGTGCTAAAGGCAGCACGCTTGTGGAGAGAGGAAACGCCATGTTCTCCAAAAGGTAAGATCGTCTCCTCCTCTTCGCAGTCAGTTCCCCTCCGTGCCGGCGTTTCCTCCCGGTTCTTCCCCTGTGGTGGTCTGCCATGTGTACCTGCTGCTGTGTGGGTGGGGTTTTGGCTGTTTGTTCGTGTGCTTGGTGGAGTCGTGCTAGGAAGTTTCCGGTGCTGTTTCTGTTTTTCCCTCGGGAAGTCTTTGGAATTCCGATTGTCTAGTTCACGAGATTTGGTATCCGTTCCGTTTGTTGAGGACATTTGCGGTCCCGTTGCTTCCTTGCCCCTGGGGGTTTTGTTCTTTTTTGGGTCCTTGTTGGGGGAGGCCTGCGCGACCTGCCTAGTTCCTGGTTTGTGTTGGGTCGTCGGGATGATGTCTTTGCGGATCTGCTCCGATGGGTTCTTTACTTTGGGTTTCTTAGTGGGGATGTGGAGATGGGTTTTGCTGCTTGTCGGGTCGTCCGGGTTTAACGCCATGGCCGCAGGGATAGAATAAAGCCGCAAATTAATTGGAAATCTCTTTTTTTTTCTTTCCCTTAAGGGGATAAACAATGTATTTCTAAGTAATCTGTATACCTAGGCTTTACTATGACAGCTCCAACCACTTTCGACCCGGCTTAGTTTAAGATGTGGTGTGTTTATTTTCGTATAACTAATTTAACTGCACTCCTTTAGGAGTATGCTTGAAAATTTGCTACCTAAATTTGTGATTCCTGTTATTTTTATCTCCATCATAATTCTCAGGGCTGCTCATGACTTGATCATTGCTTTTTGGGTCAATAACATTAAAAATATACTGTATTGGATCATTAAAAGGGTTACCAATGACACATGTTGTCAATGTCGCATCAAAGACATTCCATCCCCCTAAATGAGCTTCTCGATACTGCTCTTTTTGTCTGAGATTCTTATGTATTTTGTAGAAAGGAGCAAATTAACAACTGGAAATTTTCATGTCAGGAGTAAAATAACATCTGGATTTCCCTTTTTGGTTGGTAATATTACTGGAAATTATTATATCAGGAACAAAACCAAGCTACCCTTTATGACATTTTCCCTTTCTTCTTCATTCTGTATGTTCGGGCTTTGTTTGTCCATCATATAGTTACCGTATGCATCTTCATAAATGTCTTTACAGTTTGCCTTTCATGGCTGACAATAGTGGTCTAAACTTAAAGATCACTACCCTTTGCATCAGAATTGGTGATGGCTTTGTGGAATGCATCTTCGAAGAGAGACCTGCCCACCACTAACAATGCTGATGACTTACCTCTGTTGGTTTTGATACTCAACTTTAGTATTTCTAAATGTTGATCACTGTTTTACTTTATTGGGATCATGGAATGCAAAATCGGTGGGATCAACCGATTCTATCCGGATTGGGATCGGCCATGGCGGATCCTGTTGATTCCGGCCAATTCCGGTCAGATCGGGATGGGGATCAGCGGGGTCTGATCCCCGACCCCGATCCAATCTGGAATTCCATGATTGGGATTCTCATTAATGTTTGTCTTTCTGTGAGAGATTTCATGCTTCGCTGTCACTGTTGTACTTCATGCACTTTTATGTTCTCCACATTTATATTTAAGAATGTGTCAAAATATGTTTTTATATCTCCTCATGCTTAAAAGATTCCTCAAGGGGCTCTACAATAAAAGAGAAAAGGAAAAACTGGAACTACTGACCATGTAGCCCATGACATGAGCAATAGTTCACAGGATGGAACAAACAACAAAGTGATAAGTTGACGTGTGTCATAGTGGAGGTGCACTTGATTCAGTGTGGAGAAGCCATGCACACCTTTTTGCGGACTATATAAGACATGTCCAAGGGCTGGAAAACATCATAACTGTGTTCTTAGATGTCCAACTTAGGTTTGGAAATTTAACTACAATTTCAACATGCTCAATTCAAGCTGACCAAATCTGGATTCCAGTCTGTTCTGCCCAATAATTTCACACCTAGATTAGAAGATTTCTGCACATTAGAGATGCCAAAGACACCCATTTTGATCCTTTTGAAGCTTACATTTACAGGATCAATCTTAGATTTATCTATTTCTTTTTTATTCATCAGGTTGCGGTTGCTCTTCTCTTTTTTGGGGGCATTATTAATTGTTATTATTTATTGTTATGGTTATGGGCATCTTACTTGGTACCATGAGGTACTGTTGATATTTCAATCCTACGAATAATCATTAGGAAGTGCTAATTTGGATTAGAAATGGTGATTGAAGAAACTCTCATTCACCATGGTGCTCTTCTTTCCATCTTGTTTGGCTTTTGTCTGTGAGTGGTGAAGCCTGACTAATTTGTGGAAGTGGCAGCATGTATGTGGCATTCCACTATGTTCTGCATTTCCCCTCACCTTCATCTTTTTTCTTTCTTAGGGCAACCTTCCTATCTTCCGTCTATATTCATTACTCTCTAGATATCTTCTTCCAAATGCCTCTTTCTTGGCAATGGATTCTGCATGTTCTGTCTTCAGTTTATACCCAACCATTCTCTCTTTATTAGTAAGTGAACCTAGCCCATTTAAATTGTTTGAGTCTATCAATCTGCTCCTGTAGCTTGTTTCAATTTCTCTTTGCCAGGTAATCTTCTATCCTTACCTCATTGCTGTAGTATGTATGTCATCTTTGTAACTTTCCTGATGACCCTAGCCACAATCATCATCCTCTCCATGCCTTCTGACCAAGTGTCTTTTAGTATCTTGCTAAAATCATTGCCCCTGATACCTTTGACCTGAAGATCTACCTGTCATTTTCCTGCTATTGGTCTTCCAGAAGAATAGTTGAGATTGGGTTCAACAAAGAACTTGTTAGATCTAAAAATGGTTCTCCTACTCCATTAACATCGAAAACTATAAAAAAAAACCCTGAAATTCGACCAGGTGGAAGTAGAGTTCTGGATACAAACATCAAGAAGACCAGAACTTTTCAGTAAACTCCTTGAATCTTCCATTCCATGTCATATTTGCAATTTCCACTTCTCTTCTGTGCTTATGTCTGTGTTGAAGTCTCTCCTCAGATACAAAGTAAAGCTGCCTATCAGCAGTGCCCCCATGTAACTCCGAAGGAACTTTCTTATCTTCCCTCCTCTCTGGGCCATAAAACTCAAGGCCCAGAAAAGTCCTACATGAAATCATCTTCCAGGCAGTGGTTTCTGAGAGTGATATAATTGCACTCCACACATGAACGTTTTCATTTCATATACCATAAACTCATTCCACATCATCAAGATGCTGCCTGACACCCAGACCCAGTAGATGGTGAGAAGACCTCTTAGTGAGTCTATATCCCCTCCACCCCTCCTCCAACTGAGGCATTAGTGAGCCTATCCCCTCCCCCCCCTTCCTCCCCGAAGAAGGCATCTTCTGCATACCCTAATCTTCTTTCTTGCGGCAAATAATATCCATCTTGAACCTTCTAGTAGCTTCTTCAACCCATCTTTTCTCATTGCTTCTGAACCCCACTAGTTTCCATGAAAAAATCCTCATTCTTGCACAATAATTTGCCCAAACCCTTTCACCAACTGAACTCCTCTTGCACAAAGATGATTGCAGAACACTGTTACAATGTTTGTGGTAACTGCATATCATGTAAAATCTTTTATCTTTGAATTGTTTAACCCTATGTGGGAAACAGAATCTATAGAATAACTGCATCCACATTGCTGGCACATGCAATATTGCTACATCTGCATTTATATGGATGAATTGTTGTCTTCACTACTAACAATTGGCTTTCTTGAATTATCTTGTTTTTTCTGTGAAATTGAAGGAAATTCATGGATGGAGGTGATGGACGAGAAATGGGTTTGAAACGGCAGCGGTTTGACTCAAGTTCATCATATTATGGGGGTTCACCTTCAAGTTTCGCATATGGATCCTCATGTGGATATCCTAACCAACCCCCACCATTTCCAGTTGTCCGGTTGCGTGGTCTTCCTTTTGACTGCACTGAAATTGACATTCTTGAGTTCTTCCATGGTCTGGACATTGTTGACATTCTCTTTATCCACAAGAATGGTCGTTTTAGCGGGGAAGCCTTTTGTGTTTTAGCTTACCCACTTCAGGTGGATTTTGCCATTCAGAAGAATAGGCAGACCATGGGTCGGAGATACGTTGAAGTTTTCAGAAGTAAAAGACAAGAATATTATAGTGCTGTTGCACATGAAGTTTCTGACACGAAAGGCAGTCCTCCACGCCGAAGTGCTCCAAGGCCGAAGTCAGATGATGGAAAGGATTCAGTTGAACACACTGGAGTTTTACGAATGCGTGGATTGCCATTTTCTGCTGGAAAGGATGATGTTTTAGATTTCTTTAAGGATTTTGAGATGTCAGAGAACAGTGTTCACGTTGTGCTAAATTCAGATGGGAGGCCAACTGGTGAAGCATTTGTGGAGTTTGCAAATGCAGATGATTCAAAGTCTGCAATGGCAAAAGATAGAATGACACTTGGCAGTCGCTACATAGAGCTGTTTCCATCAACTATAAAAGAGATGGATTATGCTGTTTCCAAAGGAAAATGAAATCATTTGTTGTAATGCCAACTTATTTTAGACCTTCTGTGAGGAAAGACACCGTATTACTCTTTTTTTCCCTTAGTTTTAAGTAAAACTCTGATACAAGCTAGTCATATCAGAAGCTTTATTGTACTGTGCTTATCCGTTATGGAATTTTGTTGAGTCTGCTTGCAGCCCCAGAGAACTTTTCCTGTTGCATTGAGCATGATTTCATAACGCTGTATTATTAGTTTAAATTATATTTACATTCATCTTCTTCATGCACTCCTTACATTGAACATGATTGCATAACACTGTATTATTAGTTTAAATTTTATTTACATTCATCTTCTTTATGCACCCCTTACATTGAGCATGCATCTTTGTCGATGTTGTGATTTAAGGTGTTTACAATGAGATAAGTGATACACAGGAGAAAGTTCTAATAATATAAAATTTTAATGGTTGCTGATGGTCAGGTTTGGGAGATTTTCTTTGGAATTCCCTTGTTATATGTTCTGAAAGTGTTTCTATGTCGTATAAGCATTGAAAATCCTCCCAAACATTAGGAACATGATGTCATGATTACAATTAGTTGTGAAATTTCCATGAAAAAAACACTTGTTTTCTCTTGTATTAATCCGAGTCTCTTTCTAAAAGAGCTGGAATATTTGCCTGTTAGCCTACTTTCCAAGGAAAAGAAATTGAGTTTGTTTCTTAACCTTCTTAAGAGTAAGCTAGAAGGTATAGAATGATGACTACAGTAGTGTAAAATTCTTCAGTACTTGCCATCTCACTTTTATGCATACTAGTACTTTACGGAGTAGATCTATATTTGTGTAGACTTTCACCAAACAGAAGTTTAATTACATAGCCAGATATTTAGAAAAAATTTTAGCTTGAGTTGGGTCTTGATTGTCAGCACGACAAGCTTTGAGTATCCTCATTGTTGTTCTTGTGGAGGAAATGACAGAAATTATTGAATAACAATTTTCTATCATGAATTCACAGGGATCATGCTACAGTAAGCAAACCTTGTCCTCCTCCTGAATCCAGCTGTTGCCATTTCCAGAGTAGAATTACTTCCTTTCGAAGTCCTTGTTCATGTTAATACAGTACTTTTCCCATCAGTTAGCCTTCTACACCATTAATCAGTTGTTGGCTGGCCTGGTCTGACCCAGTCCCACCTTGGATCAGGAACCAGTTCCACCCTGGGCAATCTGATTGACTGGGAAAAAGGGAAAAGTAAGAGTAAATAAGGTGAAGGAGAAATGAGCTGGGGGAGGCAGCTGAAATGTAGATAATAGAGAGGCTACAGAAGTTTTTTTTTTTTGTGTGTGAGAGGGCTCTAGGAAAGAAAAGAAACTGCTTATTAGTAGCAGGAGCAGCAGAGGCTGTAACAACTTACAAGCAGTGGTAGTACTTTCTGCCCTCCTTCCCTGCAAAAGTCTGAGCATATTGCAAATGCACAGATGATAATAGAAAGGCCTATGTCAAAGCATGTGTGGGCTATGCAACTGCATTTCTATTCTTTTCTTTAATTTATTTTTTTCTCCAACTGGGATTTCTTAATCTAGAAAAAATGATGATGCAACAAACGAAACTAATATAAGGAATATGATGATTCTGAAATGTTTAAATTTCCTCCCATCTGTAAGTGGAATGAGTGTATGGAGTAATACTTGATGCACACTTGGGCATGCAGCAAGTGATGAGATAGTGGGTACCCACTACCCACCCTTATGTGACTGCTCCATATGGAGGTGACCAGCCCACATAGAGGTGGTGAAAAAATTAAGACAACGTATGGTGGTTGACTCCAGTTATTTTTTTCAATAAAAATATATCTTTAACCTCCCAAAAAAAGCGAGATAGAGTTGTCACAAAACACCACAAAAACGCACGCACCATCGCAACCTGGCCAAGCTACGGCCCCACGTCTAGTACCACTATGTGGCTCCGAAACTAACGTAGAGAGATGCAGTGAAACAAAAGATTGTCTGAGCCGCGCTGGGAAGAAAACACCTTAACAACCTTAGTGTCCCACCCTAGACAAGAGAGCTTTGCAAACGACTCAGAGCCGCTGTCCAAACCTCGTTTTCCCCTCAGCTCTAGAGTCTGCCAAGTTGGCTGTCAACTCGAACACGCTCGTAGCCCGGAACACTCCCTCAACAGGCTCCCGAGGATAGGGGTCACAGGCAATGGAGACAACCTCTGAATGGGATAAGCTCTCAAGTGCATATCTTGTCATTCCATGTGGACCAATCATATAGAAATATGTCTGTCACCTTATTATTTCTTACACACTTAAATGTACAACAATATTATTCAAATGTCTGATGTCTCAACTGGTAGTCTCAATAATGAGATATATTGGACTAATAATTGCTTACATCAATGGCACACATATTGAACCTGGATCTATGGGTGGTTTTGCTGTATAAGTTTGGCTCCATTAATTTAATGCATGCTATAATGGCCCATCATTTATTTTTCTTTTTTGCATTATAGTAACTGATTCATTTATGGAGAAGATTCTATTACAGTTTCAGATGGACAAAACTCAAATACCCCCAAGAGTCAGCGATAAGCTTCACTCATCACATGGTGGTGTTAGAAACTTTCACCCTAAGGTGAGTTGAGCATGGTGTGGAAGAGAGACGATGTTTGGCCGAATTTTTGGCCAAACGTTATCCGCTCTCACAATCAGGTGTGGATCCTACTGTCAATAGAGAAAGGCTTTCTGTACTTGTGAAAGTACAGAAATATTTAGTCATCTTATATTTTTCCTCTCTCATTGGTGGGAATGAAGCTGTGACATAGACGTCTTTCCTCTTTTCCACCAATGAGAGGGGAGAAGTGCAGGATGACTAGATATTTTTACATTTTCACAAGTGCAAAAAATCTTTCTCCTGTCAATATTGTAACGGGGCTCTTCGTTTGTGAGAGCAGATGGCTCTAAATCTTTCTTGGTGTGGAAAGGCTGTTGCTGCTTCTTCTTCTTCTTTTCCTTTTTTTTTTCCCCTTTGGGGGTTGGGGAGAAGAGGGATGATACAGATAGAGTGGCACATTTTGTCCTACTTGATTTGTCACCTTGAACCTCATCCCATGATTGAACAATCAAGATGAAGTTGATTCTGCAACTTAAGTACTTTGAATCGGATAGTGAGAAAAAATTGTAGTAAAATAAAATGATAAAAAAAAGTGGCCATATAACTGGTTTTTTGGGAATTAATTTTATGAATTTTCATTCGAATTTCAGTGATAGAGCAACTAAATAGAACTATTAGACTGATTTGGTTGGTAAGGAATTACTCTATCTATAGAGTAACTCCTTATTGGCCCATCAAAGGTTTCCCCAAAAGCTAATAAGTTTGTCAAGTTTAGGGAAAAAGGCTATCTCCATGATAAACCCACTTCACACCAAATCTCTATATGGAAGCGTAAAGTTAAATTTATTGAAGTTTAGGAATATAAAAATGAAGGGTTTTTAAATTGTTTACTCCAAGTAATCTTGTAGTAGTACTCATAACTAGCTATTTAGCCTTGCACCCGTTTTATTTTTCTTAGAAACAGGTCTTCTTCACGAATTAAAACTTAATTGTAAAAGTAACTATAAAGCTACCGAAAGGACCTATTAAAAAAAAACTAGAATTTTTAGGTGAAGATTAAATAGTCAAACTACAGAAATTAAAAGATATTTGTAAAAGACCATGGAGATTAAAAATAAAAACTCCCTAAATAAAAAAAATCTTTTTTATACTCATTTACGGATCCCCAAAGCTGTACAAACGAAACCTTGCCATTTTTTTTTCTAGATGTCTGCAAATTCGGGATTTTTAGTGTATGTTCTCCAATCTTTGTATTTTTCTTTAACATAATCTTTCAATATATGTGATTATTTTAGGTAGAATATCTTAATATTTTGAGTTGGAAGACCTGATTCACCTTTTTGAAGACCTTGAGTGAGTGAACCAATAAGGACATTGCCTCATGGTAGGAAGGTTTCAAGTTTGAGAAACACTTAGTGTCTGACCAGGAAAATGCTCAACCACCCAATCATAGACATGAGTAGATGAATCTTATAGTTATGTTGACAGTGAAATCTACATCTACTTGTGTTTAAGAGTACAAGCGATTGAGTATTTTGTTCAGATATTAAATATATATATATATTTTTTCTCTTTTTTCTATTTTTTTGAGGGGGACTAGTTTACCTAGATGTGAGAATTGAACCTGTGATCTATCAAATTTCACACCAAGTCTTAGTGCTAATATATTATATTTTGCATTATCAAAAAGAAAATTTTGGATGGAATATGAATCAAGACTTGCAAATCCCCTCACCCACCATCCATCCTTTTATTAGTTTATCTTACACCATGCCAAATGTGACATGAGCTAATGTGTGTTGTCACCAATGACTTCCATTTCGTTGCCGTCGTAGCATTTGCCACAAGTGTCATATTATTGGTGGTCGGCACACCACCACTCTCATTACTATTGTCAAATATTAATCCATGGTCAGCCAATGCATTGCCCACCACTTGTGTTGTCATGTCTTTCGCCATGATAACATAACATGAATCATTTGAGAAATATTTATTGTACTTATCAATTATATTTTATCTTATTTTCTATTAGACGGATACAACATGCTCTTGATGCATTAGTCGATAAAAAGTTTAAAAATATATTAAAATATATATTTGACTAGTTTAATAAATATTTCTCAAAGTATTTATAAGATAACCAGTTAGCTTATCTCATCCTTCCTGCCCACCCTTCTCCACATAATTTTCATTTAAGTCTTTTTCTGCACAAGATGGAAAAAGTCCCACATAGTTGCACCCTTGTTGATGGTCCACTTTTGTATAAAAGTACAAGAGAAAAACTTAGACCTCAATGCGTTACTACCAACTTGGAGGTGTTGAGCTTTCTGCCTCTGGGACACTTTGTGCTGGCCCGTGCCTTGTGGTTGTACCGTTACCGCTATGGGTTTGTTCTTCAATTGATAGTTTTGTTCTTCAATCGATGGACCGACACTCTCCTATTCGGTCGACTGAATTTATCCTTGCGGCTGATCGATTGCGCCTGATTTGTTCTTCAATCGTTGAAAACTTGTTCTCCAATCGATAGGAACTTTTGTTCTTCAATCGATGGAACATTTGTTCTTCAATGGATGGAGGTTTGTTCTCCAATTGATAGGAACTTATGTTCTCCAATCGATATGAGTTTTCGTTTTTCAATTGATAGAAACTTTCTTATATAATCGATATGGACCTTTAGTACAAATCTTGATAGGAAAAAAATTATTATTATTTCTTGTACATATAATATGTTGGAAAATATTTTTAAATATTTTGATATTATTTATGAGTTTTACAAATGTGTCTTGTGACATTAATAGAGTATTAGCTATGGTTTTGACTAAATATTTTAAGTTAAGTTAGAACTGAACTTTTAATTTGACCGAGAATTTGACTATGGAACCTAATCCAACGTATTTAGAACTTTACCTTTTGACCTTTGACATATTGATTCTTGATTTTCTTGCATATTTTTTGTTTCAAACTATGATTTTGGTATAGATACGTTGATTTTAACTGTGAACCTTAATACTTCGGTTTTAACTTGAAACACCAGTCTTTGGTATAAAATTCTTATTTTTGCATGACTTCACTACAACTTGAAACTCTGACCATTTTCAACTCTTTTGTAATCTTGACATTCTACAATCATGTGCATTTACCATATAAGTGCTTATTCTTTGAATCTATGAGTTGTTGTACAAATAATTGTCTGGAAACATAACGATAAGGAGTGTCTACGAACATTCTTTCGAGTCTTCAAACTCACCAGGATTAAGATGTCAGTGCAAATAGGGGTAGGTTCTGTTACACTTGATATTTGACGGAATGTCACTACTTACTTGATACTTGTCATCTTGGCTTAGTTCATTAGCATATCACTATAAACCTGTCACTATTACTACGAACGACATGTGCATGATTTAAATCAATAAACCATATACCTGCCAATGTTACTTTATCATGGATCGAATCTTCTGCATTCTAACTGTATCATTTATTTGTACCTTATTATTTGTTACATTTGTGTACAAAAATTTCCTTTGACTCATGTATGCTTCTATATTTTCTTGATACTGGAAGATAATTCTACTGGGCAAAACTATTCATAAGCGGGACATCGAGAATTGTGTGCTGAGAGATCATCCCTTACTATGTCTGCCCTTTGAGATATAATTTGAGAATCATGTAATACCTTAGTTTCGAGGAATGTCAGTTAATTATTCTTATTTTAGGTAAAGACCCCATGCAATTTCTACTGACCCCCCGACAATTTTTGCTTGAAAAGGTCAACATTTATTCTTTATTTCCTATTCCCTTGCATTACCGTATTTATAGATATATTAAATATCAGGATGTGACAATACCATACTATGTCACATTCTTTTTTATTTTAGAGATTAACTTTTTATTTTGAAGTCCAACTTCCATTTCAGCGCCTAAATTTCTATTTTGTTGCCCAAACATTTTTCTTTTAGTGCAGTGAGTCGAATTGGATGCCATTGGATGCTAAAATAGAAATTTGAGTGCCAAAATAAAAAGTTAGATTTCAAAGTAAAAGAAAGAAGGTAGCACAATGTGACGCAATGAAACGCGCGAGGTGGCTCAATAAGCTTTCTGAAATACATTTTCTTAATCTTCAACATTATGTCTCTCTCCGAGAGGTGCTCGGGATTGCCACTAATGTGCCAACCAATAACAAAATGAGTTCTCATACATAGAATTGCACTATTAGGTGACGGTGAAGAATAAACACTATGGATGTCCAAGGAGGGGAAGATGCCACAACACAACTATCATCACATATCTTGATAACTTGCTCCACACATCAAATCTTTATTTTGCGAATTGTGATACTCTCCATGGTTTAGTTTAATTAAATTGAAACACGGATGTATTATTTAATTGATGAAAATGCCCTTTCTTTGTACAAAATAAAACAACGTCTTGTGTCGAACTCTCTTTTTCTAAGAAATATTTATTTTTCAATTAGAAAATGTGATGAGCAAATAAAAAATACAATGGATTTTAGTTAAAATATACTTTTTCATAAATAAAACCCTCTTATAATTGAAATCGCACAAGATATGTTGTCACACACGTATAAGATCTTCTTATAATAAAGTTGATGTGAATTGCTTGATAACTAATTCTATTAGTTGAGAATTTGACTATCGACTAATAAAACTACTTGTCACATATCCTGGCAACTTGCTCCACGCAGTAGGTCTCCATTTTACGAATTGTGACATTCTCCGTGGTTTAGTTTAATTAAATTGAACTCTGAATGTTTTGTTTAATTGTTGGAAATGACATTCCTCTGAACTAAAACAAAATAACATCTTGTATCAAACTCTCTTTTCCTATGAATATTTATTTTTCATTTGAAATTACGATGAGTTAATTGAAAATTCAAAATAGGTTTTAGATAAAACATAATTTTTTATAAATAAAACCCTTTTATAACTAAAATCACACAATATCTGTTGTCACGCACCTATCTAATAAGAGAAATATTTATTGCAAGATGGACCCGTCTTGGTGCACACCTTGATTGGGAGGAGGCATTAAATGTCTCCTCTCCCTCCTCCACCTTGCCGGGTCTCACCGCACATCAATGTGTTGTGAGACATTTCCTTGCAAGATACATTTGACAACAAAATTCATGTGAATTACTTGACAAGTAATTATATTAGTTAAATATTGGACATGACCTTTCTCTCTTTCTCTCAACTAATAAAATGACTTGTCAAATAATTCATATTTTATTATAAAACATATCTTGCAATGAACATTTCTCTCACAAACTTCTCCAAAAATATATATGGAAATCTTTGATCTTATTGTATTTGTACATTTTTTTTAATATGAAACATATATTTATATTAACTAAATGAGAGGATACATAATCAGAGGGTACAATAAGTGAGCAGCATAGAGCTACCACCATACTTTGGGTACAAACAAGAATGGTAGTTGCAGGTCTCACCAACCGTAGACAAAGAAAACTCAGAAAAATATGAATGAAGCCAAATACTGCACGAAGGCTACATTAGTTGATGGAAGCTAAGGAGGGCCATAAAATTATAACAAGAACCAAGAAATCGCTCTAACAATAGAAGACCATCCACATCAAACAACGGCTAAGAATAACACACTGCCATACATGAGCAAACGAAGGGATCAACGAGATCCAACTGGGGTTTGCTCGGATGGAGAAAGGTTGCACTTCATGAATGCAATAGCAATAGTAAATCAGCTGGGAAGAAGCACATTGATGAAGAATGTGTCGATGGATCCCATACCACGTGCTAAACCAACTCCAAACCTTTTGATTAAGGTCTTCCAGAGACTCAGGGTCTGAAATCAGAAGAACTGTGAAGATCACACTAAAATAAATCATGCGACAGTGAGGGGTGTACGAAAGGAATACAAATCTAAGCTACACAGTACTCAACTAAGAAGAGGGTAGATAGGTGATCTATCCAAAGACAAAATTGAGGAGGAGGACAGGGGTAAAGGCGAGGGGCAACAAAGAGGAGGAGGCGGTGGATCAGATAACACGGAGAATAAATCTCCAAACAGAAGGTGAACTAGGAGGAGAATGGGGCAAAGAGAAAGGAGGGGAAGGCAGATTAAAGCGAAAGAAGGAAGGAAGGGGGCTTGGAGGAGGGAGGGATGAGGGGGATGGTGGATGGGGAGAGGGGGTTTGATGAGGAACAAAGAAAAATAGGAGAGGATGGGAGTTGCGGAGATAGGGGAGAATAGGGGGAAAAAAAAGAGGGGGGGGGGGGGGAGTAGAACAAGAACAATGCGAGAGAGTGAAGCAGAAGGGGAGTAAGGAGGGAGCCAGGGAGGGGAAGGATAGATCAAGTAGGGAAGTGGAAGAGCAAGTGGCTAAGGCAGTGTTTGGAAGTCATTTTCCAAAATCGAATTCCTCTCCGAATTGGATTTCTCTGCACATTCTGACACCAACCAGATTTCTGCCAACTATGGGAAAAGACATCTTTTTCATTTGGGAGTGCGCTTGGAGAAGCCCACTGTCAATGCCTATTTTCCAAGAGAAGACCTCCATAGGGCCACGTAAACAGTAAAAGTTAAGGACATTTGTGTAAAATTCTTATAGAATCGGCTTGTCCATCTCAAGAAGCGGCATGTGGTTAGCTTTTGTAGAAGGGGAGAGAGAAAAATTATTGTCTCTATCTCTCTCCTCACTCTCAAAATCGCTTTACTCGGATTTCTAAGAGGGTGGGGTGACATTTGAGAACATGTTTTGGATTTGTCAGGGATTTTGGTCCCTAAATCTCTCTGGACTTCATTACCAAACGGTGCCTAAGTGTCGGAAGGAGGTCTAGCCGCACCAAAGGGGTAGAGGACGATGGATTGGGCGAGAGGAAGAATTAGAGGGGGGAATGTTAGAAAAGACAAGGGAGAGGATGACAGAGGCGAGAAGAGAAGGGCAAGTAGAAAAAGATTGGTGACAAAAAACCAAAAGAGCGAACCACCTTCGCAAAGATCCACAATCGAGGGCGACGAAGGTGTCTCTGGCTCTCCCTAGAGATGAATTTTCCCATAGCTTCTCTCTCTATAAAAGTTTAGAGAGAGAAACTCCCAAGACTAGTAGGCCGACCTCATTGTATTTGTACATAGGGTCAAGTGAGTTATTGGGGAATAGGAGTACATATACGAATAAATTTTTATTATGAATTTTAATTAATTTTCTTAATTATTACGGGTATATATGAAAAATAGATTAAATTAAATTTTGACTTGAAAGCTTTCGTACGACTTTACAGACTCCGCGTGAGAGAGAGAGAGAGAGAGAGAGAGAGAGAGGAGTGGCCCCTGGCGGTGGCGCTCCGCTCACTTCCAGCTGTGCCGGCGGCGGAGCAGCTCCCCGTCTCCTGCTTCTCCGTCCGCGTCGGGGAGCCGGCATTGGATCCCGACGCGCCGGCAGCCTCCCTGAACTGATCCCGGCTCGCGCTCCTGCCCGCGGCGAGGTCTCTGGCCGGCAGGTTTGTGGCTCCACCTCCAACCGTGTCTCCGTTCTGGGGGGAGAGCGCAGCGCGCGCGCGCGCGTTTGTTGTTCAGATCCGCATTGTACACCGGTGGGATTCGGTTGTGTTGTCCGTGGATGGGGAGAGAAGAGGGGGGGGGGCGCTTCTTGATTTATTTATCGTCTGGGGTGTTCCCCGATTTCTTCTTCTTCGTGTTCCTGCTGATGGTTTTCATTTTCCAATATGGTGGCAGGGAAGAGGAACAAACAGCCTAAGAGTTTCTCTGTCTTGACATTTTTGTTTTTCGTCTGATTAATCTGTTTGTTGTCCCATGTTTGGGATGTGTAGGGAGGGCGTTTGATGCGTTTCACCTGAGGCAGATCTGGGCGAAGACAAGGGGACTCCTTTGACGAGAGATCTGAAGGGGCGCCCGCTGATAAGGGGGCGCTTCTCATGGAGGGGGACGGCGTGCACGGGGTCAGTTACCATTCTGCTGTTTCCCGTAGAATTATATTGGATAAATATGGTTGAATCATAGCAAAAAGAAAAGAAATAAAGCAAAATCTTAGCTTTGTGCTTGTATGATAATGTTACTTCGTACGGTTCCTGGGTTGATGGCTGCCTTAAGCTGAGTCATTTGCCGTGTTCTTCTTCTTGTATATTTATCCAGAAGGCCTCCAAGGCGCAACCTGGGCAGGTCTGTCAGATCTGTGGAGATGGCGTCGGCACCACGGTGGAGGGAGATATCTTTGTGGCCTGCGATGTTTGCGCATTCCCTGTCTGCAGGCCATGCTACGAGTATGAGAGGAAGGATGGCAACCAGTCTTGCCCCCAGTGCAAGACCAAATACAAGAGGCACAAAGGTTTTGGTCTTTATTCATTTCTTTGTGGTTTTTCAATAAATAGGATTCTAAACAGTGGCCATCTATCTTGTCCAAACATCAGGGAGCCCTGTGGTCCGAGGGGAGGAAGAGAATGATGGCAATGCTGATGATGGGAGTGAGCTCAATTACCCATCCAGCAATCTAGATCAGAAACAAAGGATTGCAGAGAGGACACTAAACTGGCACATGAGCTATGGGCGTGGGGAAGATGTTTCAGGTCCAAAGTATGATAGTGGTTTAAGTGGGGAGCTTCCCCGGAACCATATCCCTTTGCTCACTCATAGCCAGGTCATACGTCTGTGTTCTCTTTTTGCTTCCTCTATAGATGGAGTTACTTCAACTGTGCATGTTTGTTGGAGATTTTGTAAATTGACAAAGCATATCATATTGGTTTTGCAGATATCAGGGGAACTATCAGCAGCTTCCCCTGATCATCATATGATGTCTCCTAGTGGTGGTGGGAAGCGGGTGCATCCACTCCCTTATTCGGATGTGAATCAATCTCGTACATCTCTTTTCTTGTGGCTATTTATGTCTTCATCCCATGTTTCCACATATTCTCAGAATTCTATGCCTACTCTGATATTTTTTCTTATCAATGATCAGCCAATATCAGGATAATAGATCACTCAAGGGAGTTCTCAGGTGGACTTGGAAATGTCGCTTGGAAGGAGAGGGTCGATGGCTGGAAGATGAAGCAGGATAAGAATTCCGTTCATGCACATACCGTGATTAATGGCACCAGTCATGCTCCCTCTGAGGGGAGAGGTGGTGGAGATATTGATGCAACTACAGATTACAACATGGATGACGACCTATTGTGAGTATAGGCATACATTAAATTGAACCTGTTCATTAATGACATCATCATCTTCTATATCATACATGAGGACACACATGACTGGCTTGAAACATTTTTTGCTGTAAAAGCAAGTCTTCATAGAGATCTATTGATTCCCATCTCTTTCTGTGTGACATCTTTCATGTGCCGCCCTCCAAGGACCTGCATTGTGTGATGAAAATATGTGATTGCTGTGTCAAAATATATTGTTAGGAACGACAAGTGATAATACATATTATCAGGCATTTCAAACGATATTATACACCCGAATGACTGATGGTAGCAACCTTTTTCTTAAGGTGAACTAGTGACAAAAGGCTGCCTGATGGTAGCAAACCTACCTTTCTTTTTAAGGTGGTGAAAACCACGCTTCATTATGAATTAGAGCAGTACAAGAAGGAAGAAGAAGAAAGACAACAAGATGAAGCTAATCTAAACTACCAAGTAGGAATTGGACACCCACTGCTCAGGGCAGATTACACTTCAAACACTCAGCTTACACCCCCCCCCCCCCCCCCCCCCACAAAAAAAGGAAAAAGGAAAAAAAAAATACAAGCCTCTATAGGGTCACAGACTGCACCTCCCTTTACCGATGATGCAGCAAACTTGGACAAATTGATTAACTATTGATAGTTTCCAAGCATTAATTGAACAGACACCTAAAAGTTATCTTATTTCTCTCTTGCCAGATTACCCATAGCATCATAGGCAAGGTAACCGGCCAGACACCTTCCAGTGCCAAAGGGTTGAATTGCTTCCATCTGGACCAAAAATCCAGCAAGTCTATCTCAGCTGGGCAGAAACCCTGGACCAAGGAGAAGAAAAAACTTTCAGATTGCCAATGATTCCACAATTGAGAAATAGATGATCCATTGATTCCACAAATGAACCAAAAGTGTGTTTTCAGGATGCTTTTACACACAAGCCACCCTGTGCAAAGTTGGAAATGTTTCCCCATATAATTTTTCATAAGAAAATGTTAATCATGATAGGAACCTTGATGTTCTGCACCAAATGTTTTCCGCCCATTTTCCCGCCATCTTGACTCAAAATTCTCACAGGTGATTTCACAGAAAACCTTCCTGCAGGTTCCCATCTCCATCTTTTGCCATCCTTATGCTGAGGCTTAATGCTCACATCCTGAGGATTTGTGACGAGATGATTGAATTTTTCTTCCTCGTATCATGGAAATTCCCGCAAAAAATAAAATCCAAATATCCCTGCTCTGATTGTACCATTGGACCCACCAGCTGCTAATCTTCCTTTGAGGATCATAAGAGATTTGGAATAAATTCGATTTTTTTTTTTGAAAGTTCTGTAGTCCTCCCAAGCATATTCTCAAAAGAGAGTCTTCAGTCTTCTGCCCATTTCCAACTATAACTTCAGTGGAAATTCTGTAAAAATAAAGTCTTTACTTATATGCTTCTAAATAGGAGATAATTCTTGGACATCTTCTTGTCCCTCAGCTCTAGACTCTTAACCCACACAAGATAGGAGTCGTCCCCCAACTTCTTAATCCACCATGATTTCTCTGCACTATTGACTCACAAAAACTCCTTGTATGCTCAACCCTTCCTTCCGCCTACCAATCAAGCAGGCAAAAAGAAAGAAAGAAAAAAAAATCTTTGCCTCACTTGCCTCTGGGACCAAGGGATGTCCACAGTAGACTCCCTCCCTAGGCCCATTGTTGGTGAAGAACTTGGTTCAGGACTCTGAAGACGCAACTTATGAGGCCTTTCCGAGAAAGTTGCGGACTCCTTCCTCCTCCCTACCTAACTTCTGGGAATACCTTCTTTCTAAGCCCAACTCCATTACATGCCAAACACCTCACAGCATTCCTACACGATGAATCCAGTTTCCATATCCAAGTATCTCCAACATTAGTTATGTTCTAAGGAAGACTTCTTTGGCAGAAATGGCTGTTGATCAATGTCTGAAGTACTCTGGCTTTCTCCTTCTGCTCTTCTTTCTTCTGCTAACCCCTAGAACATCTCTCCCTCTCTTACCAACTGCCTTCATCCATCCTCAGCTTTCCCCTCCTACTTGTTACCTCTCTCCTGTGCTCACCATTAGCTGCCCTGCCTTAAGCCTTACATCATGAAGTATAGAAATATAGTGTTCATCTTCCAACATTCATTTCACTTACATTTTACAAGAAAAAAATAAAAAATCCTCTCAACCTGGAAATACCCAAGACAGAGAAAGAAAATACAAAAATTTTCCAGCAAAAGTGACAAATGACTGTATATATAACTGTGTACTCTCGATACTAGTTGGATGCCTACATTTCACTAATTAGTTGGTTTTGCATATGAAAATAGGTTCTTCTATTTCACCTGAAAAAGAAGAAGATAGGTTCTTTTACTCAGCTGTTTTACATATATGAATGTCTATTGATGTTGACAGTGTCTCCTTTATGCAATCTGGCCAAGTCTTCATTCCATGGTATTTGACTACATTCCCTTGAAATGCAGGAATGATGAAGCTCGCCAGCCTCTTTCCAGGAAAGTGTCCATTCCTTCATCTAGGATAAATCCATATAGAATGGTCATTGTTTTACGGCTGGTCATTCTCTGCATCTTCTTGCACTACCGTATAGCAAATCCTGTGCCCAAGGCATATGCCCTGTGGCTGTTATCTGTTATATGTGAGATTTGGTTTGCAGTGTCCTGGATATTGGATCAGTTCCCTAAATGGTTCCCAGTGAACCGTGAGACATATCTTGACAGACTTTCTTTAAGGTGAATCCTTATCCAACTTTTATCATGAATATTAATTTTTTTTGAAATTGATCTCCATGCTTCCTTTTACTTGCCCACATAATTGGATGTACACTAATCCAAAGTCCATCTTAAATTGCAGGTATGACCAAGAAGGAGAACCTTCTCAGTTGGCTGCTGTTGACATTTTTGTCAGTACTGTTGACCCTTTGAAAGAGCCACCCCTCGTCACTGCTAACACTGTCTTGTCAATTCTTGCTGTCGACTACCCTGTTGACAAGGTTTCTTGCTATGTCTCTGATGATGGTGCTGCAATGCTGACATTTGAAGCTTTGGCAGAAACATCTGAATTTGCTCGGAAATGGGTACCTTTCTCCAAGAAATACAGTATTGAACCAAGAGCTCCTGAGTGGTATTTTACCCAAAAGATTGACTATTTGAAAGACAAAGTTCATCCATCATTTGTCAAGGATCGAAGAGCCATGAAGGTAAATTGCTCTTTCATTTGTCGGTTTCCCTTTCTAGATATCATTTTTTTTCTTATTTGTATTAGAGAAATGTTTAGCCAATAGGATTGCTTTCTTGCAATCCACCTCAGCTTTATTGCAAGACCTGTCTTGCAATAAGCATTTCTTTTGTGTTATTGAAGCTGCTATTCACAGAAGAGAGGAGTGTTTAGTGATGCTAGCTTATCTGATGCAGCGAGAATATGAAGAATTTAAAGTTCGCATAAATGGGCTCGTTTCAAAAGCACAGAAGGTTCCAGATGAGGGATGGATCATGCAAGATGGTACACCTTGGCCTGGAAACAACACTCGGGACCATCCTGGAATGATCCAGGTAATTTGATCTCTTATCAGGGCAGTAATATCTTGGGAATCAAGTGTTTGTAACAGCCATAGAGATTAATTTCTGAAATGACTATTCCTTTCTGCCCTTTAAGAAGAAAAAAATGAATGCATCAATGACTTTATACAACTTCTCAAGATAGATCTTCACAGCTCAAGTGGCAAATCTAGGAAATAAACATTGTCCAATTTTTTAAGTTAGTTTTCTCCTTGAAAAAGGGTCCAAGAAAGATTGTTCCTCAAAGTTGCATACAAGAAAAGTAGGTCTCAGATGGGGAATTCATTTATTTATAAGTTTCAAAAGATGATACTCAAGTGTCTTCGTCTTTATATGAAAAAGGACATTTAAATCAGCAAAGTTAGAATCATGTCCGTACTGCTCTTTCTGTTATTGGTATCCAATAATTTGCTGATGTTGTTTTACAAGGTGTATCATAGTAGGCAGTCAGTTTCTCCAGAGTTGCTTACATCATTGCTAACTGTTGATTATCAAATTTTCGCAGGTTTTCTTGGGTCATAGTGGAGGCCTTGACACTGAAGGCAATGAACTTCCTCGCTTAGTCTATGTTTCTCGTGAGAAACGTCCGGGCTTTCAACATCATAAGAAGGCCGGTGCTATGAATGCTCTTGTGAGTGCTTAAACATGAAAATATCCTTAATTTACCTAATTGATGACTTTTTGGGCACTAATCATATAGCACACTGCCCACAGGTACGTGTATCAGCTGTCCTTACCAATGGCCCCTTTCTGCTGAATCTTGATTGTGATCACTACATTAATAATAGCAAGGCGTTGAGGGAAGCAATGTGTTTCCTTATGGACCCAAACCTTGGAAAATCAGTCTGTTATGTCCAGTTTCCTCAAAGATTTGATGGTATTGACAAGAATGATCGTTATGCCAACCGAAATACTGTCTTTTTTGATGTAAGCTCACCAAATCTTATCCATAGCTTCTTTGATTATGCATTTTCATCAGTTAATTTGTCCCAGATTCACAATAGTGCCAACTCTATGGAAAACTTATGTCTAATTCTTTTTTTTTTTGGGAAAAGTGGTTTCTGAGCCATATTTGCTTGCATAGTTGTATGTATAAAACTTTGCTTCCTCTTTTGGGTTGGAGACATCAAGATCATTTTTGGGGATATCCATGGTTGATCTTTTCATGTAATTAGAGAAGATGGATACTTTGTCCTATTTTCCTTTCTTTTTACAGATTTGTCCAGTTTTTCATCTATAAGTTTATTACATGTAGTATTAACCACATTGTGTGTCGGGGGGGGGGGGGGGGGTGGCGAAGGGGGAGGGATCTATGGTTACTACAGAGTATGATGATGTCCACATTTCCAAGGGAAGAATGTTTAATACAGTTTGGCGATGAAGTTTAAAGAAGAAAGACTGAGTAATGGTTTGAAAATGAAATTATTATTGACTGGAGTCAACAGGTTATCATTGACTTATTTACTTCAATTCTCAGTTTGTATTCATTTCTAACACATCCCCTGTTTGTAGATCAACTTAAGGGGTCTGGATGGTATTCAGGGTCCCGTTTATGTGGGCACAGGATGTGTCTTTAACAGAACAGCATTGTATGGCTATGAACCTCCACTCAAAAATAAACATAAAAAACTGAGTTTTTTCTCCTCATGCTGTGGGGGATCAAGGAAGAAGAGTTCAAAATCCAGCAAAAAGAGCTCAGACAAGAAAAAATCAAGCAAGCAGGTGGACAACACTGTACCAATCTTTAGTTTGGAAGATATAGAAGAGGGGGTTGAAGGTATGGCAGTTGATTCTACTGTGTTTTCCAATATCTCAGATTGAAAGATGCCGATTCACATTTTTTCCTTCATTCAGCACTTAAATTCATAATTGATATAAGTGTTTAAGCCAAGTTATATGTATGTTTAATGCCAGTTTCAGGCATCCATATGCTACTAACCAGCTTGACTTTGTCTGCACTGCGCTAATTTCTTTTTGTCCATGCATTTTGACATCAGGTGCTGGTTTTGATGATGAAAAGTCATGCTTATGTCACAAATGAGCTTGGAGAAAAGGTTTGGGCAGTCAACTGTTTTTGTTGCATCTACACTTATGGAAAATGGTGGTGTTCCTCAGTCTGCAACTCCTGATGTTCTTTTGAAAGAAGCTATCCATGTTATTAGTTGTGGATATGAAGATAAGACAGACTGGGGAAGTGAGGTATATAAAAACGTTTAAGAATTTTATGCTTCTTTGTCCTCAAAGACTGCTCTGTCTAGCTACAGTACTACCTCTCATATTGCTCTTTTTTTTGGAAGGTAACTCTCATATTGCTCATTTGAGTGCTCAAGTAGAAACTTATAGAAACTTTTGTTTAAAACACAAGAAATTCAGCCCTTATTTCTTTCTGAAAATGCATAGAAGGATTTTGGCAATCTGTAGATAAAGACAAATGTAAATGCAAAACCAGTTGCAGAAATGATACAGAAGAAGGCACCTGGAGTCAGCAACTCACTGTACTAGGATCCCCATGTTTCTTCGCAGGATATTTATTGATTCTGCTGCATCCAGTTTGTGCAATGCAGATGCCTTTCTTATCCTTGTAAAAGTGCCTTCAAATAAGCTTTAGTTAATTTCCCTATGAGAACAGACAAAACTCAGAATCTGCAGGAAGTTTCTTCACTCTGATGGAGTCCTGACTTACTTTTACGCAAGATAGCATGGATAGATGCCTTGTGAAATTTCCTTTTCAACGACAAAGGCTTACAAAATGTTCAAAGTCACTACCTTCCACAAAAGATTTAATAGTCATCTGGATTAATTTAGTTGGACTTCTACTTGAATCATTCAGTTTTGTAAGTTGCATCTTGTCATATCATTTTAACATTCTAGTTGGGGTACAGAATTGGTTGTTATTATGGGTCTGATGCTGCTTTTGTCATGTTTATTTGATCTTTTTGCACCATCTTTCTGTTTATTTGATTTTACCTCAATATCCCTCCTATCCTCAAGCATCCTATGCTGCCTCCAGCAACTGATCCCCTGTCCCTTCATCTGCCAAAGAAAAAGAAAAAGAAAGAAGAGAAGCAAAGCTATCTTCATTGGCAAAGCCTGTAAGAAGTTTCTCTTTCTTTTTTCTTTTTCAAAGAAACGGTTACCTACACAGAGATGAGCTACTGGCTGTAGCACACTCCCCACTGGTGAGGCCTAGAAGAAGTTTCTTTTCCCTTTCCTTGAAGAAGGAATACCTACACAGAGGGGAGCTGTTGGCCTCATAGAAATGAAATAGTGAATATGGTGAGGCCTAGAAGAAGTTTCTTTTCCCTCATGCAAGTTGCAACTTGCAATCGTACACACACACAATCACTTCATCAACTTCATACACCTTATCTTTCTTGTTTGGCATCAGCTGGGACCAATGAAAGATCCAAGTACCTGCATGTACATATTACTTTTCTTTCATCTAATTTGAGGCGCATCTATTTTCAAGGGACAATCACGTGTGGCTTGGTCAGCAGGAATGTCCTTTTATTATAATCTGTCTAAAACTACAATTTACTGCTTGGATTTTCTTAGTTTATTTCAGTTCTTAGCTATAAACATCTGGCAACATTGAATAGAATATGAAAAAAACATATATATACACTTGTGCTGTTCAAGGATGACTGACTGCTTACTGTTTTTTTTCTCCAATAACTGCATTCATGAAAGTGAAATGCTGGAACCAAGCTGTGGCTTTAACAAGTGAATAGTCCTATTGCAGATTGGGTGGATCTATGGTTCTGTTACTGAAGATATTCTAACTGGATTCAAGATGCATGCTCGTGGTTGGCGGTCTGTCTACTGCATGCCAGAGCGCCCAGCCTTCAAAGGGTCTGCCCCTATCAACCTGTCAGATCGTCTGAACCAGGTCCTTCGTTGGGCTCTTGGTTCTGTTGAGATTCTTTTTAGTCGGCATTGCCCTATGTGGTATGGTTATAGTGGAAGATTGAAATTTTTGGAGAGATTTGCATACATCAACACGACCATCTACCCAGTTACTTCAATTCCTCTTATTATATACTGCACCTTACCTGCTGTCTGTCTGCTGACTGGAAAGTTCATTATTCCACAGGTATGAACATCACCTGACCATCAACAATTAAACACCCCACCCCCCCCCCCCCCCCCCCCCCCACCCCCCCCAAAAAAAAAGATTTGAAGAAAAGCAAAAGAACATCCGTTCTGTTTTAATGAAGAACAGTTTTCAACTGCCTATTACAATGTAGTTTACATTCTATATCACTAGACATTGTTCAGGAAAATACTCCAATTATGTGGAAGTAAAGAAATTTCCCATGTGTAGAAATGTGATCATTCTTCTCTTCAAATGAGGGAAACACTCTTGAACCTGGACCACCGCACTCATGGGAGACCTTTACTAAAAAGAGGACTCGCATTCCTCTTGGGACATGATTGGCTTAGGGAACTCATTCCTTATTCTTGGAGGCCTTCTATAATATAACATGATACGAATGAAGATTGTAGTTATCTAAATTCGTGTGAACAATATTCCCATTTCAAAGACTCTACCCAAGGATGTTTATCTCGGATCTACTTTTATTTATGTTTGGCTTGCTGCTACCTCAAGCCAAGCAAGTATACGTCTTACACAGCAGACCATTAACATCTGTTTATAAATGTGTACAGATCAGCAACTTTGCGAGTATATGGTTCATATCTCTCTTCCTTTCAATCTTTGCCACTGGCATTCTGGAAATGAGATGGAGTGGGGTTGGGATTGATGAGTGGTGGAGGAATGAACAGTTTTGGGTCATTGGAGGTGTCTCTGCTCATCTATTTGCTGTTTTCCAAGGCCTTCTCAAGGTGCTTGCCGGCATTGACACAAACTTCACTGTCACGTCAAAGGCGTCTGACGAAGATGGAGACTTTACCGAACTCTACATGTTCAAGTGGACCACGCTTCTGATACCACCAACCACTCTCCTCATAATAAACCTAGTTGGTGTGGTTGCTGGGATTTCTTATGCCATTAACAGCGGGTACCAGTCTTGGGGTCCACTCTTTGGTAAGTTATTCTTTGCCTTTTGGGTGATCATTCACCTCTACCCATTCCTCAAGGGTCTCATGGGGCGGCAGAACCGTACGCCAACCATTGTAGTTGTCTGGTCCATTCTCCTTGCTTCCATCTTCTCTTTGTTGTGGGTTCGCATTGATCCCTTCACAACACGGGTAACTGGCCCAGATGTTCATCAGTGCGGAATAAACTGCTAGTGAAAACATCCATCCAGGGTAACTGGAAGTGAGGTAGTTAACAGTCAGGATGATTAGCACTGGAAGATAGGGGGCCTTCCAAACAGATTTTAACATCCCATGCCCCCCAAGTCGTTCACAAAAACCCATCTATTTATGTACGTTATGCAACTCTATGGACGCATGTCAAAATGTCTGTAGATAGAAGAGCACTTGGATGCTATTTGTTGTTTTAAGCTGTAGTATTTTCTCTAGGATGGTTCAGATTTGTAAACGATTTTGACATGAGATTGGAACTGTAACCATGCTTCTTGTTGGTGCCATCTCCCCTATTATTATGGCCATATTCCTGACTTTGCCACTCAGCATGATATGTGAAAAAGATAATATATTGTGAAGTGCCAACCGCCAACAAGTCAAATGAGAGATAATAGGGAGCGAAACAGAATTCATGGTATTTACTTATAGAGAAAGGCTTATTGCACTTTCACATTAAGTGCAATGTGACTAGGCAACAAACCCATGTGCCTTTGTATTGTTCATTAGTTTAGTCATTGATTTTTTTTCTCTAGGTGTTTTCTTCTTTCAATACTACTACGGAGACACTAATACATATGATATTTGCGCTCTTAAATTCAGACACCCGTCTCTTATCAAATACCAATCTATCCCTCCGCCCCTGAGAATTGTCTATCTCTATGCTGCTCACGTGGTGTGTTTTCTTCACAAGGTTCAAGTTCGGGGTCTCATCTTTAATCTTTCCGACTTTGTCCATTATCTTCCATTTCTTAGGAACATCCATCCGGTCATTTGGTTTGATAGTTCTTATCGCCGCTATCTGCATCCTAAAAGGGTTTTCTAGGTTACTAATCCTAACAAAAAAGGTACACGAGGCACTGATGTCCTTGCTGCTGCGTTTAACTCCACTGGTCTGGGCATCCTTGAATGATCGAAACAACTGTTCTAGTTGTTTTGGCAGTGTCCCAGAGGAGCAAGAACTGGAGGTATAATCCCCCACTGCTTGCTTCTAGTTCATGAGAAGGGGCAAACCCATCTCGTCCTCCCCACCGCCTCCGTGGATAGCCGAGAGTTGGGCTAAGCATATGATTTCTTTTAGTGAAAAGTTTATGTATTTTTATATTGCACTTTAAATACAATATGACTAGGCAAGAATTTATATGGCACCACTCACATGGAGAGTGATAAAATGACAATTTAATTATTAGATGACACATGGATTATTGTCTAGTCATATTGTACTTAAAATACAATACAAAAGTGCACTAAGCCTTTCTCCTTCTTTTATATGGCATTTGAATTCTGATCACTAGCGTGCACGTGGAGAGCTCATTTTTTGAGTATACACCTTGGTTTAAAATCAAAAGCTATCTTCTTCAACCTTTATTTCATCCAAGATTCTTCGATACAAGTTATCCATCTACTTGGTTTTGACTTGGGGGGGCATACAAAATTCTCATCGGATTTCATTCTAAGCATGTTTTTGTACTATCTGATCCTCGATCAGACAGCAGAATTATGCCCATTGGGGTTACAATGTGCGGCAAAGTAGGGAACACGTATGAACCGGCTGCAAACAGCATGGTTTCTAATAGAAAAATGGTTTAGTAACACCATGTGGTAACACATTAAAATAACACATCAATAAAAGTGCATCACAATCTTATCATTTGTGAAGTATTTTTAATTTTTTTATTTCAATTGTTGATGTGACAGTTTTAACGATGATGTTATCAAACGGTGTTACAAAACTGTTTCTCCTAATATCCACTTATTCCTTCTTTTATTGGAGGGGAGCGGAGATGGAACCGTCCAGGGAGATGTGGGAGACATAACCCTCCACAGAAATTTTTTCCTTTCTAAAGTGTCAAGAGTAATGTCGTGGTTCCACATCGTATTATACCATATGAGTTGAAAAGTGAAAACAACAAAAAGTTCAATACAAGCTTTTGAACAGAAACATCTTTCTTCTTACTAGTTTCTTGTTTAAAATCTGCAGTTGGGGTCTAAAATTTGAACCACCGACTTTACAAGCTGATGTACATGACAAATGCGGTTGGTCGGTGCCCACCAGATTAGTCAGTGTTGGGCCCTGTGTGGCCATCCGACCAATTAGATGTGGCAGCCAATCAAGTCAGTGCACATTTTAAAAAAAATTCTTGATGCATATAAAGAGAAAGATTTAGTACATTTTTATATTACATTTTAAGTATAATATGATTAGACAATAATCTATGACACTCATCACAAGAAGAGTGGTAAAATGACAATTTAATTGTTGAATGCTACAAAAATTTGTTACCTAGTCAAGTGTAATATGAAAGTGCATTAAATCTTTCTCTAGGAAAGAGAAACACAAGCAACTACATAGGCCAGTATGAGCGCGTATTGCCTGTCCACGCCATGCGGACGGCCACCCGGGCGGGTCATCCGCCCTGGCAGATCTCAAGTAGGTCACTACTGCAGTCGGCGGAGACAACATGACACCCCTACCCACATAGCAAATCATCCTCTGGAGAGAGAACCACCAGGCCACCAAGAGCACCCTACTTTCACCCCCATTTGCATAAGCTTTTCCTTCCCAGGGCATTTTACATTGAGAAAGATTTATTGCCCTTGCATGTTGCACATATGACTAGACAATAAATTCATACGACATTCAACAATTAGATTGTCACTTCCTCACTCCTCATGTGAAAAGTGTCACATAAATTATTAACTAATCATATTACACTTAAAATATATTATACAAGTGCAATAAACCTTTCTCTTTTACATTTGAGGAATACTTAAGTTGCACGGGCACCGGAGCTGGCGCTGCCCCACGCCCAGATAGCTGTCCAATAGAGCAGTGTCAAGTCGGGCGTCCGGACAAATCCGGCTCCCAGAAACCCAACATTTCTCTTTACATTTAAGGTGACCGGAAAATCCCACCACTGAGGGTAAATTTTCTTCGAACCCCACTATTTTGTTAAAAACATCCAGGGGCAGACCCTCACGAATCCGAAGGTCGAATTCTTCTTCCACACGTGCGGGAGGTGCGGTTTTGAACCATGGCAATGCTAGGCACGGTTCTCTTCAAAAGTGTAGAACCCCCTCCCCCCCAAACCTTGTAATCAGTAATCTACCTATCTCAACAATCATCACAAGTAGTAACATCTAGAAAAGGGTTCGGTTGGCACCTGGCAGAGCCCATAATCCATATCAGGCTAAAGTGTCAGAATCCATCATTTCCCGTCTCCATCCTGAGGACGATTTGGGGGGGAAGATAAGGATTGGAAGATAGAGATTACATTATGGAAGAAAGGCTCTCAAAAAGAAACATGTTGGCATATGCTGTGGCAAATAAAACGAACATGACATACCAAGATCAAAACTAACGTAATGTTCGCGATGCAAAATATGGTCTTCATCTATTATGGTGGTGAAGAAAGGATTTAACTCAAAAGACTAAAACAGCCGAAACATCTACACAGCGGTAGCTACAGAAACATGTAGGGCCGGGAACTGAAACTGGGAAAAGCACCAAGCTAGAGAGGCTGTTCTCCATTATGGGATTGGATTACTTCAGGTTGAAAGCATCTGAAACAACCTAGACAGCAGCTAAACTACTACATACTCCAAACATGTTGGCCGCAAATTGTTGCCACCTTGAGGTCTTTCACTCTAAGCTTCTGTCCTCTCGACGTCCTCAGTAATAAGTACCTTGCTGATAGGCTTGGCGAGGAGATCAGTGAACTCCTGGAATGGGGACTTTGAGAAGCGAGTCTCCCTCCAGAAGTCTGGTGTAAGGAACCCGTAGGTCTTCATGAGACAGTCAAAAGTAGCCTGCAGGGGAAATGGCACTCAAGTTTCACTTGCTAAGCTAAAAAGAAGCTCACCACTGAGATAGATACAGACACGAGTCAGGAAACCCGTTCGAATTGGACATGCAATGGATGTTGCGAAGTCATGCAATATGAACACTGTTTAATATCGAATAATCGAAATTAGGAGAGAAAAAAAACATGAATACACATCCTTCAAGAAAGAAGATATTATGCAGAGAGGAACTCCACAATCTGGCAGTATAGATAATCGATCCATGGGAATCGCTGAACTATGTGGGGAACATGATAGAGAAAATAGACTAGTCATAAAACCACAGGTAGGCAAACGACGAACCAATTAATAATCTAGTGGTAGGTAGCCAATTCACTACTCCAAACATAGATAGACCATAGACTTTTTACATAAAGCAGGCATTTTACACCATACTGAATGCTGAACATCTTTGGGGGCAAGATGAAATGCGGCTGCACATTTGGAAAAAAAAAAATTCTCCTAGGCATCACAACTTCATACAGATCCAAATTTCTTATCGAATAATAAAACTGAAATACTCAACATGAGCTTGTTCTTCCATGAAATTTGCATAACGAGTATCATGTGCGGATACTTGAGACAGGAAGTGTTTATCATCAGATGTCTTTTGGTTTAGCCCAAAAAAATTAGAGCTCCCAGCTAATTCTCAATAAGATTGCATAAATTAAAACCTAGGGACGTTATACGATTGAGACCAGACGAAGCCAAGAGAAGCCAGGGCTGGGCAAGGGAAGTAGCAAACAACCTCACATGGAGATTATCCGTGTGAACTATGCGCAAGTCATCATGCCATCCAAAATCCATCGAAAGCAAACAAAATAAATTTAAACCGTGCATAAATAATAACACAACGAAAAAAGCTTGACTATGGTTTCGTAAGTAATTTTGACTGGAGCATCAGAAGGAAGGCAGTAGTAGTATGAAGCAATCACATGTGCATCAGATCTTAGAAAAAAGATACTACTTTCTTCATCATAGCTCCCGTTAGAGTAAACAGACGACTAAAAACTTTATTTAAAATGTTAAAGTAAAGAAAAAATGAAAATCCTTTCTATCTTGAGGCCTCATTTGGAAGATTACACTCATCCACACGGATAAATTCGGACATATGCTTGTCAAAGAATAAGATCGAATCATTGGCCTCAAGCCTCGACTAATAATCACAAGGAGATGAGCATAAGAGGGAAGAAGCATTAGCAATAGAGCAGAGTGGTTGAAGCCTTGAGGGAAAAAACCATTTGGGTTAATGAGACCTTGTCAAAAAAGATTCATCATCATTAATGCTTTATCCTCCCCAAAACCAGGCCGACACACACCAGGATACAGAAGTGGAGAGGAGTTGCGAAGGGTGGTCGAGGAAAACTTCAGACTGGATCCAGATGATGTGTCTTCGTAAAGAAGGAGACAGAGAATAGGTAGGCAACATTGGAAGCTGACTTAAGCACTTCTTTGAAGATCCCAGGTCCGGGTTGACAAAACGTGGCCCCAGCCCATGAAATTGACGAGCGACGACAAGCATTAGATTTGAAATGCAGGCCTTTCTTAACGATCCAACTCCTGTTCAGGTCAAATCGAACCAAATGGGCTTCCAGCCCCGAACTTGATGAAAATTGGCAAACTAATCACATTATCATTGACATTGCATTAAGAAAAGAAACGCGATAAAACAATGGTCTCAATCTCAAGTTTTCGAAGATTGTGGGCATCTGTCGTGGATGTCTAGAAATGTACGGTACTTCCACGAAGACACTTATATCAGATCAGAAATCAGGTTGAAACAACGTAAAAAATATGGGAAAAAAATCAAATAATCCACCAAAAAATCAACGGGATGAAAGATAATGGACCTTGACGAAGTTGCCAAGGGTCTTTGTAGACCCTCGCGACGACGTGAAAACGTCCTCGATTCCAGCGAACTGGAGCACCTTCTTCGGCACGCGGGCCGCCACAATCCCGGCCCCTCGGGGCGCAGGGACCATCCTGACCGTGACGGAACCGCACTTCCCGGTGACCTTGCAGGGCACAGTGTGCGGCTTCCCGATCTTGTTCCCCCAGTATCCCCTCCTGACCGGGATCACGGACAACTTCGCCAGGATGATGGCGCCCCGGATCGCCGTCGCCACCTCCTTAGAGCACTTCACCCCTAGGCCGACATGGCCATTGTTGTCGCCGACGACGACGAAGGCCTTGAACCTGGTGCGCTGCCCGGCGCGGGTCTGCTTCTGCACGGGCATGATCTTCATGACCTCGTCCTTGAGCTGCGGGCCCAGCAGGGTCTCCACGATCTGGTGCTCCTTCACGGGGAGCGAGTGCAGGTAGATCTGCTCCAGGCTCCGGATCTTACCCTCCTTGACGAGGCGGCCGAGCTTAGTGACGGGCACCCACTTCTCCTCCTCGTCGCGGTTTCGGCCGCCGCGGCGGCCCCCCCGGCGATCGCCACGGCCACGGCCACGATCGCCGCGCCCGCGCCCGAACCCGCGCCCGAACCCGCCACGCTCTCCTCCGCGCTCCGCCATGGCTGAGATGGTGAGGTTTAGGGGGTGGATAGAAAGGGAGACGACGGCGCCGGAGAACAGATTGGAAGCGGGGATAGAGAGCTGGGGGTTTATATAGGTGCGTGAGGAAGTGGGACGTCTAGGGTTTCCTCGTGTGGTGTGCTTACCGCTTATCTTAAAGGTGATTTAGTTATTATCCCCTCTAGCTTTTTGAATTAGTTTTAGTTATTTTGAGTTGATTATTTACTTCTCAACACACAAAAACTCAACCTTTCTAATAGGTCTCTTTAACAACTACAAATAAATACTAAAGGGTTTTTTTTATTAAAATAATGAAAAATTAAATAAATAATCATAGTTTAAAATTTTTAGATAGCTAGTCACGGAACCGGCACCTAAACAGTTTCATGACCAACTTTGTCAAGGGCGCTATACAATATCGGTGTTGGCAACGTTGAGTTTAATGTTGGTGTTGTTAACACCGACTTTTTTGTCGGCGTTGCAACACCGGCTTTTAGTTTGCACCAAAAAAAGTAAGTCCTAATTAGCAACAAAAAAAAACATGTAGCCTTTACACAATCCAACATTGTGTATGGAAAAAAAAATCAACAAAACTTCAAGAAAATATATTCAACAATACACTAAATATATGCATAAATTTTTTCCAAGAACTATCAATATATAACAAAAAATATTGCATTGACATTTCTTTCATACATTCATCCATTCAATCTCATTGCTAATACAATCACAAAAGTTCATATCAATCTCATTGTTTTTATATATTCATCTATTTTTTAGTCAATCACATTCACAAGTAAAAGATAGAGAATGCCAAAGAACAAAGTGAAAAGATAATAGAGTACAAGAACGCATAATAAAAAAATGTGAAAAATATCTCTTCTTTCTTCCTCTTCTAGCTCCTCAACCAAGAGGTCATTCGTGACCACAGTGATGTACCTAACCCTCTGCATGTATATCAAGCTATGTCTCTATCACTAAAATATCATTTGTTGGTGAAGGATTTGCATCTGTAAAATGTGAATCCATATCATCTGCAATATGTGAGTCTCTATGTGTGGCCTCTGCATGAATCTCTGATGGTGCTATCTCATATAGAGGAGGCTGGGAGAGTGTCATTTCATCAAACACCTGTGAGAGTCCTACAATATATGGCTCTGGCTGAGAGGGTCTAACTATATCTAGCTTCAGCTAAGAGGGTTGAGGGTCCAGTTATATCTGGCTCCGACTACAATGATCCTACAGATGGAATTTGAGATAATACTCTATCAATGTATGCTTGCATATCTAGATATCTAGAATATGTACGATCTGACAACATGCCCTCTTGAAGCCCCTCAAAAACCATCATAGGCAAATGCCTCATGCCCTTCACTAATGTCCTCTCTATGTGATCATGTCCCTCATATTGCATCTCTAATTATCTAAACTCTAGCAGACCAAATGAATCGTCGAGTGATGCGCCAGAACCAAGCCATATACTCCTCTCTACATATATGCTTTGAATACTCTATTAAAGGCATGATAATATGGGTTATACGATCAGCCCATGAACTCCAATCCCTACCACCATGCATCTGATATGTGATATGACTAACTTTGTCCACTAGGATGGGGATGTGATGTGTTGTGATGACCCAACCAGCAAACTGGCCCAACAACCGTGCCAGTTGGTAGACTTCCCAGGAAGGTTACCCATCATGGGACTACTCCCAACTGAGCACGCTTAACTTCAGAGTTCTTTTCCTGCTCGAGCTCTGAAAATGACTAGTCCGAGTTGTTGGTAGTCTACTGATTTAGTCCATTTAACATATTCTTATATGGGGTGTTACAATCTACCCCTCTTATATAAGCGACGTCCTCGTTGCTGCTCACATATAGCACACAATCAAACCCCAGGCAGGCAGGATTCTAGAGGTGGCCCCCACAGGCTCAAGAGGTGGCTCCCACTATGTAGTACTTTGCGTCATTATGGCCTCAAGAGGTGGCTCCCATAGCGTAACACTTTGCCATGTGTGACACTTAGTTCCTGCACTTCCGGCTGGGCAAAGCTCTAATACCATTTGTGACGACCCAACCAGCAAACTAGCCCAACAACCGTGCCAGTTGGTAGACTTCCCAGGAAGGTTACCCATCCTGGGACTACTCCCAACTGAACACGCTTAACTTCAGAGTTCTTTTCCTGCTCGAGCTCTGAAAATGACTAGTCCGGATTGTTGGTAGTCTACTGATTTAGTCCATTTAACATATTCTTATATGGGGTGTTACATGTGTTCTGTCAAACTATCTGAGAACTCGATCTGAAACATGCATCTCAACTATGGGAAAACATATAAGTGGAATTCGACACAACCATAGATCAAACCCCTATCTAGAGGAATCAGATAACATCGATAAAATGTCTACAATATAAGGCTCCCATCTAATCTATAATTTAAACATGAAATGTTAAATTCATGCTAACAAAAGATTTTGAAATTATATGTTCAATAATCTAGTATTTACATGATAGTCAACCTAATGATAAAACACTTGCACTCTTCATTCTTATATTCATCTAGAGGTTCTATGACAAATGAATCAGTTCCCCTTCTACATCTGCTTTGTTGTCAAAGAGCATATATGTATTGTTGGCTACTGTATTTTACACAATATGATCTCCAACATTCTCATTCTCATTTTGATACCCATCCTCATTATCAGGTTCTTCATTTTCTTTTTTCTCCTCAACCATCTCTTCTTCCACCTAACTCCCTCTACATGCAAAAAGTTAATATACATATGCAATATATAAGAGCATAACAATTAAACATAGCATAATATTCTATCTCTCGTGTCGTGAGGAACATCCACTATAAAATAGAAATAAAGGTTGAGTTAATGAAAAAGAAGGGTGCTCTGAAGGTCCAACTACGTAGTCTTCAAGATTTCCATATGGTGCAAACCTTCAACAATTAACAATATGCAGACCTTCAACAATTAACAATGTACGTCCCTTCATTAGTGTTGAGTGCCTAATAAATTACATAAAAATACAAGAGTCCAACTCACTGTGCGTGGTAGTCAGACGTGAAACCAATGTCTTCATCTCTTCTTTCATTATCAATAGGTGACATAAAACACGCAGAGTCAATATCATCATGAAGCATTCATGTGAATTGTTCGATTGGTTGGACATGCTCATCACCTTGGGTAACATTATGAACTGGGATGCCAAATAATTGCACATCTTCTTTCTCCAAGAATAGGTCAATATCATGACAACACGAAGGGTATAAATCGAGCATAATTGCAACCTTATGATCATCATCTACCCTCAAAACAACATATTTTCCAAGACAAGTCGAGAACTTACAAGTTAAGAGAATCTTTGTACGATTACGATTTGAATCGTATTTTGTCAACTTATATAACTTCGTCAATAATTCCATGAAAGTGATGTCTTTATTTACTAGCAAATGACGCATAACACCTCTTTCATATTACGGTTTATAACAACCTTCTTTATGAAATACCCCATCAAAGAAACATATTAACGACACCATTATACTAGCCATAAGTTGCTCAAACAGGGCCAATGACGGTTGTGCCCCTAGCCGAACAAGGAGGGTTGTAGCTCTACAATAGGGAATTCTTGCACGATATACAATCAATACAAGTGCTTCTATTTAGAATGCAAGTGCTCCTACCTAGAACAAAGAGGCTCTCCGGCTGCCAACGGAGAGACTTCTACCTAGAATGCAAGTGCATTGTCAAAATAAACATAAAGATATGATCGCATACCTAGGGTTGCTTGGCGAGATGGCGGAGGTGGCCAGACCAAATGGCCTTGGCAGAACAGGGTCCTCAGAGACCGCCGTGCAGGGAGAAAGAAGAAGAAGTGGGACGATGGAGAAGGAGATAGTGCCAATGCCCGAGACGTTATAGATGTTGGAGAAGATGCACTAAGAAAGAAGAAGGCACCGGTTTCATGTTGAGAGAAAGGATAACGGGGCTTTGCGCATTGGGAGGAAGAAGAACGTGGCTCCATGCATTGTGGGGGTGGGAAGGGGGCGGTGGAGGCGTCGTGTGGCGGGGGTCTTTGCGTCGAGATGAAGAAGGCGCCTCTGCGCGATGAAGGGGCTTTGCATGGTGGCAGGGGTGGGGGCGCCTCTACGTGTAGGGCGGCCGGGAGGGGGAGTTTTAGAGCCCCCAATTCAATGTCAGCAATATTAGATCGGCATTCCCAATACCGACTTCAATGTCAGCATTGGCATTGCAGATTTTATAGGGCGTTACCCATAACCGATCACAAAAACTACCTAGGTGGTAATTATGTGACTAGTTGTGCAAATATTTTTTAATTATGATTATTTATTTAATTTTTTTAGCATTTGTATTTTTTTAATAAAAAACCCAATACTTAATTTGCAAGAGTTAAAAAAAAACTTTTAAGAAAAATTGGTTCTCTTGGGGGGGGGATTTAGGACTAAATAATCAAATTATAGGGATCTCAAAGCAACAAAACCAACACTTAATGTGAAACTTTTGCCATATTATTAAATATCATATATTTGTGTTGCAAAAGGTTCATACTGATATAATATTATCTTAACTCAAATTTATCTTGTTTTCTTTAATAGACAAATGTGTGGTTGGTAATTAGGAATAAAGGCAAAATGTTGAGATAATAAAATAATGGGGTAAAAAAAAGAGGAACAAATAATTGGCGTTAAAGCAAGACTTTCCTCTAGTTTTATTGGGAAACAAATGGGAAAAAATATTGTTTGTTGCAACTACGACCCACATTAATTCCTATCTAAAATTACAATTATTCCCAGATTTTCTTCTTATCTCCGTGGCGACGTCACATGCAATACTCTTTTATAGTTGTGAACTTGTTTTATGTAAAAAAAAAATGATCATAAAATTCATTTTTTTCTCTTCTTTCCTTTTTCCTTTCTTATGTTTTGAGGGAGTTGGTTTCTCCCACCACCCTGCAAAGATGTTATTAAAAATTTCATTGAATCGATCTGGATTTTAAAGACAGTGGGAAGGGAAGAGATACATATATATGGAGAGGGTTACTGCATATACTCTCCTGTAAATTATCATATTTACATGTAATTGCCTAACCTTTATGAATCATTCAAAATAGGAATTTTTTTTCAATATATATACCTCTACGTGAGAATTTTTCTTAGATTTATATTTACAAGTATATTCTTATTGATACAAAATGTAACCCACCGTGATAGATAACAAGAAGATGTTTGGAATATTTTTTCATTTTTGCATATATACACTGCTAAAAATGATATATTTATACCGTGTGAAGTTACGGTCAAAATTATTCGTACCGCACGGATTGATCATGTCGACTGTGCTAGAGACTCGTTAAACCCCTAACACGGTCTAATTCGGCCATGTCACTGTGATCAATAGCAAATAGTCACACGCGAGAACCCACTTTCCTTTAAGTCTCTCAAGTCTCATATTGACTTAGACATCGGAGGGTTCCCCCCGGTTCTTGAACCGGGCCCCCCCTGATCCAGTTCTGGTCTTACAGACTTCCGTCCACACCGGCATTCGTCTTCCCCATCTTCTCCGGTGGAGACCCGTTTGGCTCAGGCCCAAACAGGAAACCGCCACTACATTTTGGCGCCGTCTGTGGGAACGACAGCAGCCATGGTTCGCAGACGTTCCTCTCACCAGAACTACAGTAGTAGGGCGACGAGGTCTCGACAGCCGCGCGCGGACTCGCGCGTCAGAGTCCCCCCTATCGACGCCGCCGTCGCCCCCACTGGTGCACTCGGCGACAATCCTGCTGCTGCAGTACCTGTGACCGCTCTGGAGATAGCAGAGCTCCGGCGGCAGATCCAGCACTTGGCAGGAATCTGTCAGGGCCTCCAGGCCCAGTTGGCCAGGCAACAGGCCCTGATGGTTCCCCCGCCACCGGAGCAACTAGCGGAGTCGTCTCACCGACGGTCTCGTACCCCTCCAGCGCCGCAGAAGCAGCATGCAAAATCGCCCCCGTTCGTACGCTGAACACTAGTGCGGCAGGCCAACTCACCCCGCCGTGCCGCGGCGGTTCAGGCCCCCACACGTTCCGACGTCGACTCCAGCGCCCACGCGCCCAGGCGTGAGGGCCCAACGCATGCCGACCAGGAATTGGTCAGACGCCTCCGCCGCGTCGCTGACCTTGAGCGCCGCATGGACGCGATGATCCGGAAGGCAGAAGGCAGACTCTTGGGGGACGATGACCTGGACTTCCGCTCCCCGTTCACCGCGGAGATCCTGGAGGCTTGGGTCTCCCCAAAACTGACTCTACCTTCCATCGCGCCCTACGACGGCACCACTGACCCAGCGGACCACGTCCATGGGTTCGAGTCGCATATGGTGTTCCACGGAGCATCAGACGCGGCCAAATGCTGGTCTTTCCCGACCACGCTGAAGGAGGCTGCGCGGGCATGGTTCGAAGCCCTCCCCGCAGGCTCCATCTCTTCCTTCCACCAGTTGAAAAAGTTCTTCGGGGACCACTTCCTGGTCGGAAGGTCTCAGCTGCGCACCGCGGCATCTCTTCTGTCTGTTCGACAGAAGAAGGGCGAAGCACTCTGAGACTACATCCAGCGGTTCCGGACAGAAGCACTTCGCATCCCGCGCCTCGACGTCCCTTTAGCCACCAGTGCCCTCATCCGAGGCACTCGCGACGGCTTCCTTCAAAGGACGCTCGGGGTGCAGCAGTCGTCGACCCTCGCCGAGCTCCTCTCCACTGCTCAGCGCCACGCCGCGTGCGAGGAGAGTTTAGCTGCCGGCCGAGCCGACCAGGCGAACTCGCCCTGAAACGGGAAGGACATTACAAGGTCATTCGGGTCCTCGGAAGAAGTTTGTACGAGCTGTCTACTCTCGGCGGCAAAACCGTACCGAGGATCTGGCATGTAAATGCTGATTATTTACAAAAGCCTCTTTGTTCAGCGTCCTGCTTATCTTTTTTCCATTCTACCAGTTCATGTAAAGGACGAACGTAGCACCCCTGGTCAAGAGCTCTTCAGCTCAGAAGACCAGCGCGGTGCCCATCCTAAAACAGAGGTGTTCGGTTCAACCCCGGGTTGACGAGCTCTTCAGCTCGACCTGCGCGGAACCCACTAGCCTCTAGACACCGACGAATTCCGATTCGAACAGAACACATCTAGAAAAGAGAAGGAAAAAGGACAACGTTAGTTAAAGAATTCGGGCGAACGGTAGCACCCCTGGTCAAGAGCTCTTCAGCTCGGAAGACCAGTGTGGTACCCGTTCTAAAACAGAGGTGTTCAGTACAACCCCGGGTCGCCGAGCTCCTCAGCTCGCACAACCTGCGCGGTACCCACGAGCCTCTAAACTCTCTTATCCATTCTATCGGTATATGTAAAGGACGAACGGTAGCACCCCTGGTGAAGAGCTCTTCAGCTCAGAGGACCAGTACGGTACCCGTCCTAAAACAAAGGTGTTCGATTCAACCCCAGGTTGACGAGCTCTTCAACTCGACCTGCGCGGAACCCACGAGCCTCTAGACACCGACGAATTCTGATTCGAACAGAATGTGACAAAGAAAGAGCCCCAGATCCGTCTGGAATACAGGACCGGGCTTGTACGCCGCCATGCCCCGAGCCTCTGCCTCATGAAGCACCACGGCGACAGTCTCCGCTTCGGCTTCGGCTTCGGCTAACCTTCAGCTCGGAGGCGTTCAAGGCAACACAAGCTCCTCCGTACACTGCAGAAGTACTCACAGTCACACAGTCTGCCTCGAACTCTGCGTCCACTTCAGCCACCCCGGTGGCCCGCTCGGCAGAGGACGCAACCTCGTCTGCCACCAATTCGGCAGCCATGCTCGCCAAAGCGGCCTCTAGATCTCCGACCTCGCTCATAGGCGCTCCTCAGGGGACGTCGCCTCATCGCGATCGGACGGTTCCTCCGCCGCAGGCACGAAGTCCCTCATCCGGTGACTCGGGCAGACATTTCCCCTCTCAAGTGCTCACGATTACGTCCGAGCAGGCTTGAGAGGGTGGGGGGCAAGTGTAGAGGCTATTTCTAGCCTCCTAGGCCCATAGGTCCATCAAGACCCAGCAAGGCAAAATGGCTATGGCCCTCGCGCCATGTGTCCTCGGTTTCAGCCAACCAGCTGTCGAACACGCTTCAGCTGTAAACGCCCAACGGTCCCAGCGGTAGTTTCCGAACATCACACCAGCTGCTCGAACAGGATCTGTCCTTACCGAGCACCTGAGCATCGAGCACTGAGCAGCCTCCGCACCGAGCACCCTCCAGGTCTCCGAGGGTAGTCTCCGAACACCCCTCATCATGTTCGGCTCGGACATTGTCTACCGAACAGCCCTGCAGGAATCATACCATAAGCCCGTTGGCATAAGCAACGCCCGAGTACCAGGTACCGAGCAGCGGGCTCAGCTACCGAGCAGCAGGTCTAGCCCATCGAGCAGGCTACCTGTGGCGGAACGCCTCGGCCAAGCCCGTTAAACCGATAACGTACTTGATCCGAGTCCGCCTCCCGCGAACGGACCGAAGCCTCGCAAGGGATACCAAACCACAGTCCGTGTAAACACAAAGAAACACACCTCATTTAATATATATATCACAAGCTACATAGCCAAATTTCCACAAAAACTGAAAAGAAGTACAAGAGCCTGGGGCATACCCCGAGGTACAACTGAAGAAAAGAAACAACTAACTATACTACACAACACTACACTGCTGGAGCTGCTACTACACAGCTGGAGGTACCGACCCTGCACCGCTACGGCGCGGCTCTGAACTAGACGACGGTCGTGAAACGTCCTCCTCGCTCTCACCTGTGGGGGTAGGGGTGAGCCTCGCTAGTCACTGGCTCAGTAGGGAACTCCCCCAACACCGAGCAAACCAAAACCACAGGTACGAAAGCAGTAAACAATACCAACAATTTATAGAACAGCTAAGCAGGATATAAAAGCTGTAAAAGTACTCACCGTCTGCCGACTACGAAAAACAACTGTAATAATTAAACGGCAAACCAGTACATGTGTACAAGCTAGAGTAGAGACAGCCAAACACGAGCCACGTGAACTGGTTCGCGACACCAGAAACTGACTCGGACAAGCTAACACAGGTCTACCTCTCAGTCTCGCAGCCACGGACGAAAGGTCCAGCTGCCGCTCCACGTGAAAAGGTCAAGCAACTGTGGAGACCAACTAAACACCACTACCTGCGAACCACACGGTCACAGGCCCATGCCTGACACCTCCAGAGACCCTGGCCCGGGCTCGCTAGAGTGAGGCACTGGAAAAGGACTAGCTGGGGACCAGTGTCGACTACTGGTGTCCGTACCCCCAACTACGAGCGCGCTACAAGTGACTAAAGACAAACACAAGTGTCACTGTCCCACTGTCGTCTTTCCCTCAGCCGGACGTACAACTCAAGCAAAGGAGTGAGGGTGTCCAGGTCAGACGACACAGACCTCGACGGTACAACACAAGTACCGGGACAAAGCCCCGAGCTAACAGCCTAGCTCACAAAGAACCTGGGGCACCCAACTGGAGAGGTAACCACGGTAGGCGTCGTACTACTCGCCACGTACACAAAACCACGTGCACGTCACACACAAACCACGTGAAACCTCACGTAAACCTCAAGTAACCACGGTCCACTACATGTGAACCCAACTGGACTCGCGTGAACAACACGCAGCCTCGAAAGAGAGTAACAACCTGTAAATATCAAAACCAGGTGCACTCAGTGCACCACAGGTGCCAACGCACCATTCATTATCGATAAATACCATAATCAACTATTTCAGTTTATACACATGCTGGCGGCAACATCGATTGCCGCTTATGGGAAGTAGATGGCAAGGGATATGGCCGCTTATATCCCAGCTGATGAACTTGGCGACAATCGATGTTGACGTCAAGATCTTCAGCCACTATTCCTACAGAAACCCTAATCCGAATCCACAGGTTTTCCAACCATTAAAACAACGGTAAATCATACAGAAACAGTTCCTCTAGCATGCATGAATCCTAAACAATCCCACACAGCATGCTTAACTGATTGAATTCGTCAAACCACCCATTATCCCCACATGGATACCATGACCCGAAATCACCATTATCATGCAGATTCATGTTAACTAATTACATTATCATGACCTACAGGAGCTACAGGGGTCATTCCCTACCTCAGAACACGCTAAAACCTCCTGCAATCTCCCGGTTCACGCCGAACCCTCCGCGAGCTCCCACGGGAATTGCACCACGGTACGGCGTTTCCTCGCGCAATTCGACAACGCCACACGTCCCACGGTCCTCCAACCAGCCTTCAGTACCTGTTAGAAGCTTTAGGGATGCAAGGGCGTGAAGTTGGGGCAAGAGAGGAAGAGAACCAGGTGCAGAACCTGCCCTCGGGTGACCCTATAACCTGCAGAATTCTCAGGTTGGCGTCAACCCCTCTGCCGCCAATAGCAACCGCCATCCTAAACGTCCACATCCTGTGTCGCCAAGTTCATGCAGTCAACGACAACCTATCTGGACGCCAACAGATCAGCGACTACCCCTGGCCGCCAACTCCAACTGAACTGCAGCAGGTCCTGTTTCATTTCAGGACCAAACCTGCACTTCACCTGCTCAAGCCACACATCCACACCATACATTCCACACAACCAACTCACATTGGCCTCACAACGGCCAACACAATCAACACGCACATGATCCACATGGATCCGAAAAGCACGCGACGTTACACTACTTGCTCGGTACCTTCCGCTCAGGAGAATCCAAGCAGCCCTTCGCCCCCTCGCGGCGGTTATAACGGCTACACGACACGCGCCCCACGATCAAGCAGCGCATTAACTGTCGAACCCCTCAACGGGCGCCTCAACGCGTAACTCCCCGCCAAAGGCACTAGCCGGCGCGCCCTTTCCATCGACATCAAGGGACGTTCCGTCCCACTCCTTCTGTACTATCGCCTATAAAAGGCCCAGGTAACCTCCGAACAGAGACACGCGCTCTCGGACGCTCACACTCGCCCTCGCGCGAGCCACACGCGAGAACCCCTTTTCCTTTAAGCCTCTCAAGTCTCATACTGACTTAGGCATCGTAGGGTTCCCCCGGTTCTTGAACCGGACCCCCCTGATCCAATTCTGGTCTTACAGGCTTCCGTCCGCACCGGCGTTCGTCTTTCCCATCTTCTTCGGTGGAGGCCCGTTTGGCTCAGGCCCAAACAGAAAACCGCCACTACACTTACTATTGTACGTGGAGATTACTATAATAGCTTAAAAGAGAAAATTGAAGAGGAGCTAGTTAGCCTTTGTAGAGCTTCAACAACTAACGTTGAGATAGATATTTTTGAACAAACCAAATAAATTTTTTATCCTAATCTTGTTCACGAGATTCCCGTGACATCTTCTCTTATGTTATTGATTATTCATGTTTAAGTTGAAAGAGGATTCTCCTCGTGTATATATCCATGATACTTAACATATTAATACTTTCCTACATAAATCGTGATCATAGGACCTTCATTCCTGAAATATTATTGTAAGATCTAACATCTTTGAGCCTTGACTTTGTAAGTCAATCAATTCTGCACTCTATCTTCTTATGTTACCTTAGCATATCTCAATCAGAGTTATTTTTTGAATCATTGTGCATTAATATTTTGATTTGATGGATCTATCTTACTACTATAATACTGAGGTTCATATACCTTTGGAAACAATCCAAAATGTTCAGATTTGATATGGGTTAATATTCTTAGAAGCCAATGTAGTCTCTTGGTGAATTTTTCTTGAAATTATGAATTTTTTGGAATTAATTGGAATCGTAGGTTAATGTTTCTTCATAAGTTGAAGTCTTGAAATTTCCTCTAAAGTTAATGTTCTTCATGAGCAGGAGTTGTACATTAAATTAAATTGTTCATAAGTCAAAATTTGTTCATAAATCGAAGTTTGTACATAAGTCGAAGTTATTCATAAGTTGAAGTTGTTCATAAATTGAAATTTGTTCATAAGTTGAAATTGTTTATAAGTTGGAGTTCTTCATCAGTTAAAATTTTCAGTCGAACTCCTTTCTCCATTGATCAAAGTTTTTGACTTTGGAACCCATTTACTCTCTTAAGAAAACTCGTTTTATTCAGAAGCTATAACAAATGGCTCATTTTATAAGGCTTTTTTTTACCTCTTAAAACTTGTTTCAACCCCTCTTAGAAATTGATTATGTCTCTATCTTGATTTCTTGAATTTCACCATTGTATTTGATTTAACCTTTAGAAAATCCATGAAAGTTCTAGAAAAATCATTCATCAAAAGTTTCCTTGTTATTACTATAAAATTTATCCATTTAATTCAAGATATCAGTGTTTTGTTGTAAACATGAAATTTATTATCTATATAAAAATTGTCATGACAGTGATTGTTTGGATCTTAGACCCCACTTGTATTATTGTCTGTGCTAAGGGGCCCTAGATATGGTTCCGGGAGGAGCACCCAAATGATTTAATTGGGCAGCAAAAAAACAATGATCATGTGTCCTATCAAGACACCCCTACAAGTTGATTGTGCTTGAATTGCTTGAAAGACAGTTCAATCTGTAATTCAGTGAATGATTGTTCCAATACATGAAAGTTCTTGTTAATTGCTTGCTTGTATGAATGGCCAATGATCCTTTGAAATTGAAATGCACATGTTCAGACAGCACCCTTTCTTGTCCTGTTGTAATGCCTTGTTCACTTGGGATCTTGAAGCACAATACCTACTACCACTTTGTATCTAAAATCTGAATTCTTATGAACAATTTTACCTCAAATTTTGGATATTTGACTTGCTTTAGAAGATAAATCCTACTGAACTTTATGCTCATTAAATTTATTTAATATTTCAAGAATTACTCATTCTAAAGACTCTCAAGAATAGATCTACATGGGTGAGATGAAAGTAGAGAAAGAGGCTGATCTCCATCTATTGACATAACTATGTCATCACTGTTTTGTTTGATTGCTATTGATCTTTCTTTTGTGGGCCCAGAACCTTATAGTAAACCTTGATGTGGCCCAATTAATATGGAAAAGACTGGTTGTAATTATTCTAGAAGTTTTGTAATATGAACATACCTTCGAACCATGCAATAATTTTACGGCTATACATAGTATAATCTTCTATTTTATGCTCTCAATTTATCATGTAGAATCTGTCGTTGCCTCAGTGACTATGCCATTGGGGTGTGACAGTTTCAAAGACCTGCTGCTTTACGGGTAATGAAACAACTATTATTGTATTACACAGGGGGGCAGTTGGACACCTTCATGTTTAGGACTCAAACCACTACGAGGAGCATTTTATAGAATACATATTTCAGTAAAGAAAACACTTGCCACACGCGAAGCATAACACATCTTACTGAGAATAGAACAGTAGAATGAGCCCCTGCTTGTCTGGGTCGGGATTTTCTCTTTTTTTGGCAAGTTGGTCAGGGGTGAGGCTGTTCTAATAAATAATCAAAATTGCTAACCCAGCTTCTGAAGTTCTGGTTGGACTATTTCAGCAGAAATAAACAAAGTGGCTCAAGATGACTTCCTTTTTTCTCCAAGATGCATCATTTAAGGAGGTATGACACACAATAGATGAATAATCATGGTCCACAACAAGAATTAAGGTTACATCTTTTCTTCAAGTACAAAAAAAAAAAAAAACTTTTCTAGTCAACCAAAAACTGCAATAGTCCTTTCTCACCTATAATAAAGGAGTTGTGCTTGCCGCCCTGGCAAGCTGGTTTCGCCACACCAGACACAGCCGCGGCCACGCGCTCCCCCCCCCCCCCCTCCTCCCAAAGGGCGGGAGCAACCTGTCCAGAAAGGGAGGCATTTCCCATAATAAAGAAGATTTAAATGGAATTCTACAAAAGTGCTGCATTAGAAATGTGGATGCTCACCTTGGGGTTTGAGGTGCCGGATTGACTGTTCAGTGCTGAAGATGAACCCAATGGAGATGATGTCATTGACTGATAGGAACCCGAAATCCGAGCTCATACAATGATGAATCTCTCAACCAAGATCTCTTCTGAGGATTTTTCCTTTTAAATTCTGGTGAACTGTCTTCTATCTTCGCCTTTTTGCCTGCCATAAGGATTGCTCCAACTCATTCGATTCCGGCTACCATCAACTTTATGCTGCTTCTTCCGGAACTTAGATGCATTGCTATCTATGTTAAGATTAACCTTTGGAGGTGAACTAAAACCAAAAGATGCTGCAACAGCCTGTCCAGTCCCACACGAGCAAATCAAAATGCATGAAGAACAGTATACATAAATAAAAAGGCAATCATACATAGTCTATGGATTTTTCAGACATTAATGGCAACTAAAAGAGAAGACGGAAGATCCCTGTTATATCATCGGGCGTGAGGAGAAACTGTGCAGTATTGTGTATTGTGGAAAATATGGAAAGCCAGAAACAAGGCTAGAATTGAAGGTAAGCTGGAGTCAAAAGCTTCACTGCAAATGAAAATAATCTTTTCAATCAAGTCAATTATGAACATGTCCTCTCAGACCTGACCAATCTGAAAGACAAAAGCATCTGCGTACTGGGGAGAGTTTCAGTCTGTTACTTATCTCAACCCCTTGTTGGTAGTTGCCCCTATGTTCAGAGTGAGGACTGATTAACTGGCAAGGTGAGGAAAGGTTAGGTATGGTATGCAGGTAAGGCTCTGAAGAGAAGAAGACTGGTTTGTTAGTCACAAGTTCTTACCAGGCCAATGCTAGTCCTAATGCTGTCCCCGATATTTGAGATATTTTCTCTTTTCGATTCAGTTTGAGTTCTGTTCCAGCCTTGGAGACTTCGGGGCTAGGGTGAGCTGAGGAGGGACAGCGTAAGTGAGCAACTATGTGGAATTAATCATGTGCTTAGTCCCAACTGGAGCCTTGTTGGACAAAACAACTCTTTTCAGAGTTAAACTAGTTGCCCAGAGAAAGCTTCATATAAATTGTTGAATTGCAACATGCAGTGGTTCCTAAATTAATTTCTCCCCTACATCTGATCGCAATCAGCCAAAATATTGAGAGAGTGGGGGATTGATCAGCGTCCGGCTCAACTTCTTGTCGGATGTTCCGAAGGCAAGCACAGTAAACAGAACGACTCAGATCAAGGCAAAATGGGAAATCTGTCCGGCTTTCAAGCAAGTGTTCATTTGTTGCTTCCTGATGTTTTCTCCTTATGCCAAAGCAAAAGTGCATTGATTGCCCCTGAATGTTTGATAAACTTCCCCTCAAGAGCCAGAAAGAGTGAGTGCACACAATAGATTGGGCAACCGTCAGGAGCCACTTTGTTGGTCTTGTTTTCTACCTTTCCCTATCTAAAGAGTAAAGAGCTACATAGCCCCATTACAACTAATTCATTAATGACGAGATATGCAGTAGAGATTCCCCGATTCCTTACGAGTAACCAGCTATCCCCTTGTTGTGAGCAAATCCAATGCTGTATGCAAACCTGCTAACCTTACAGCTAGCTACTTCCTTTGTTTACTTTATGGAGTTCCCTCCTCTTTACTCCTATCTTCAGCAACTACAGAAACTGATAAGGAGAGGTTATGGCAGCGTTGGGTATTCAGACATCCTATTCCACATAGGACTGTTCCCCGTGTTAGTTGGCAGCCACCCAAAAGAGGTCAACTGAAATTGAACACTGATGGTTCAATCACGGTTTGCCGAATCGGGGCGAATCAGCCCAATTCCCCCGAATCGGTGCAAATCAGGGGAAACCCGATCCCTAATTCGCCTGATTCCTTTATTATATATATATATATATATATATATATATATATGTATTTAATCAGTATAAATGTGTCTGAAATACGATATATGTAATATATATAATATATCATATGATATATATTTAATCAGTATAAATGTGTCTGAAATACGATATAATATATCATATGACATACTGATTATATATATATCATATGATATATTATATATAATATATAATATACCCATGCGAATCGGTCCGATTTGGATCGATTCTGGGGGAATCGGGGCAAATCAGGAGAAACCTGATTCGCCTTCCGATTCCGATTCGGCAAACCATGGGTTCAATGAAGAAGCCTAAGATTGCTGGAGGAGGTGGAATTATTAGGGACCATAAAGGAAATTTGATCTTTGCATTCTCTCTTTCATATGGTATCTGCAGTATCCTTGCAGCAGAGACTAAAGCAATTCTGGATACCTAAAGATACATCAAATTTCTGTCATATAAAATAGCCACTATTGAATGTTACTCGAAAATTTTGGTGGATATAATCATAACACATGCAGATGCCCATGGAACTTATCTATCACATCAGGGAGATCAGAGCTTTTCTTGGCAGCACAATAAGTATATGCCACATTTTCAGAGAAGGGAACCAACCTGCAGACTGTCTAGCTAAATATTTCTGTAATTCTTTTTCAAGTCACTATTTTTTCTCCTGGCAGTCATTACCTTGGGAATCCAGAGGGGCTGCTAGACTTGATAAGTTAGGAATGCCAAGCATTTGATTGTAATTTTCTTTTTAATAATTTGATTGAATAAGTTGGTGCTTGGTACTCTGCCAGCACCAAGGCATTCACAGAGAAAAAACTAAAAGAGAAAACAACACTAGCTGGTGGCTGAGAACTGAGAAGCAAAGGTTCCCAATGTTTAAAAGGTAAAAGATCCTCCTTTTATGGTCGAAAATCAAATTGGAAGATAGCTCCCATTTCTGGTACTAGTGAACTCCCATCCTCCATTTCCGTAAATCATTTTGAGGGCAGAATAACAAAAACCGCATACTGGAGATGATATAGAATTTGTAAGAGCACAATTCTCTTGGATATTATTATCTGAAGGAAAAGCAAGAAAACGATCCACTGGGTTGTTTTTTTTTCTCCCGGCAAAGTGGTAGATGCTAAGAAAGAGGATATTGGCCCAGCAAAGAGTAGATTTCAGCTGCATATAAAAATCAACAAATTATTCCTTTTCTGTGCGTATGAATGAGGGGGTGAATTTTTACTTCATATCCAGCTGTTGATCTGATTAGTTTAAGCAACACATATTAAGTTTTAGTTTAAGCAACACATATTAAGTTTATGTCCTCTTGATCACTTTCCTCAAACAAAAAAGTTTATGCCCTCTTGATAAGAGTGGGAATAAGATTTCATTGTGAAGAAGTGTTGTTCTTAAAATTCACAAACAGATGGAACATATATGCAAATTCAACCCCCCCCCCCAACCTAATGTATGACTTCCTAAGGTTTTCTTCCCCTTATAAATGAATGGGAATGTCTTAAATGAACCTCGATTACACAAACAGTTGATGAAACATGTTATCTTGTTATCTTTCCATAGAGAGCCTATCATATCTGGTCACAGAAAATAGCGATGTGGAAAATTCATTAAAGCAAGAAAATAGGATAACCGTTCTCATCAAAATTCTGCTCCTTGACCAGCTTTAGTTATCAGATTCCTTAATAATTAACACTGTGTGGGTTCTCTTCAAATTAACAAAATGGTTCACAAAATAATAAAATAATAACAAACAATGACTAGGATCCATTTGTACCTTAACATCAAGGTGATGCACATTGAAGACATCCTTCATTGAATGAGAGTTGTATGCCAACATATAGGACCTGTAGGCATCTCTGGCTGACTGGTTTAGATGATAGTTCATTTCCACCAATTTCTCCTACATAACATAATCAATCTCTTAATCATGAAGTCGTACTAGCAGCCCAGCTGATAAGTTATTAGCTGGAATGTTGAGGAATACCAGATGAGACTGGACATTGGCCAGCTTCTTGGTGTCAAATTCATATTCTTTGAGAGGCACCTTCGCAGCCTACAACCACAAAAATGATAGGGAGGGTTATCTTTTGGATAAATAAATAGGAAGTCACTTTCGACAATAGTAGCCCACCTTGAGATAACTTAAAAACTGCATTTCTTCAGGTATCAAGAATAGCAATGCACGGCTACCACCTTCTCCTCTGGCTGTTCATCCAACTCTATGGATATATTCCTGAAATCAAATACAACAGCAAGAATGAATAATGATTTTGCATTTATGGAAATAGCCGCAACAAATAATGCAAACTTGTGCAAAGGAAAATTAGGCACCTTTGGTTCATCTGGAGGGTGGGTCATACTGCACGATCCAGTCCTACAAATGTGACAACAAACGTTGAGTATCCTGTGACCCCAAATGTTAATGCATCAACCATAAGAAATCAGAACAAACCACAGCAGGGATGTCTAGTCCACGAGCAGCAACATCGGTGCATAATAAAATACCCTTCTCCGCCTTGCAGAAGTCAAAAAAAGTTGTGGTGCGCTTCTGCTGCTTTTGTTTTCCATGAATATCATAGCAATCAACTTTTATATATCTGAGGAGGTCAGCATGGTATTTGACAGAATTGCAAGAAGAGAAGAACACCATCACTTTTTTTGATACATTCCTCTTCAAAAATGAATATAGCGGGATAAATCTCTTCGCAGATGGCACCACACAGTACCCTTGTTGCAGACCTTCATTGGTAACCTGTATTACTAGCAGTTTGTCACTTATGAAGATCAACAAAGGAAAAACTGTTGAAGAATCAAAAGCATAGGTCATTTTGTTACCTTAAATCTCCCATCATTGACTCCAATATATTCTGGTTTTGTCTGAAATGACAGGCGTACAAGATCTGCTAACTGCAGAAAGTATTGATGTAGTAGAGCTGATTAGCATAGGAGAACTTATTGCACATGCTATGCAGAAAAGGCTGTTGGGATGAAGGAATTTGTGAACCTTCTGAGTTTGGGTTGCAGAAAATAGTGCTGTCTGCCTCTCCTGCAGATGCAATGACATTATATGAGCTCACAATTTATTTTCAAAACAAGACCATTATGCACCAGAAATGAATCATTTTTTTATTTTAAAATTGGATGCAGATGCATTCATTTTTTACTTTGTCTGTTTGAGGTCCCTAGCATGGAGGCAAGACATTATTCAGATAAACTAACAACTTCATACAACCTAGTACTTGATTCTGGCTCCCTCATAGCTCCACCCCAAAATCCTTCTAATCGCCTAGGCGGCCGACTCTTTAAACACTGGACATCAATGGGATAAGTTTTTTGTGTTGTCATTTGGCCTGACATTAAGACTCCTCTTTTGATTGTATCACCTCTGGTTGTTAGTAACATTGGTCATGCAATCCATTTTTCTTCCAACAAACTTAAGGTAATCCTCACTTTCACATTGCATACAATTAATGCTGTACAAAGGACCAACTATCCTGGTAGAAATAGAAGTAAGGTTCCTTACTGGGGTTGCCAGCTCAATATATGATGACAGATAACTTTCATTGCATAATGAAATAGACTCAATAGTAACACTGTGATCAATTGTGCCGACATAAAAGGTTCTCTCCGATCTCTGTATTCTTTAGTTGCCATCAAACGATACCATGTAGCACAGCTTATTTCGTCTTGGAGGGAAAAAATGTGCAATGAGCAGATAAACAGAAGTACATATAAATTAACGGGCAATGATCTGGAACAAGATGCAATGTAGTTCATTTTATTATTTTGTTCAATTTCAGTGTTCCATGAAAGCATAAAGCAGTAACAAGGCATAGAAAACAAAACATATACCAGCACCCAACAAAGTACTTTCTATCTTCTTCAACAAAAATAGAGCCAACTGGCAAACCTTCGGTAGAAGTTTTATAATTTGCTTCATGTCATCCTCGAAATTCTCTTCTAATATTCTATCAGCTTCATCAATCATCAAGCACTGCATTTAAAAATTGACCAACATATCAATAACAAACTCTGGTTATTGAATAACATTTTCTTAATTTGACAATCTGCAAAACATTTCAAATCCAAACTTTTAAAAAATTGAAGCAACCACCCAGTAATCATTAACTGCAATTTATATTGTTCCAATCTATTCAGAACTAACACGATGAAGATTATCAAAAGAGAAATGGTGATGTCAATACAGGCATACATAAGGTATTTTCACTAAAGGACTCCATCTTTTCAGCATGTCCATAGAACTCACAATGTAACTACACAAACAGCTAAAAGTACAATCACAAAACAAGAGAGAGTACTCAAAAAGTAAAAACATTTCAAATCGATGATTTAGTGAAGGCAATCACTCACATAATACATAATAAAATTTCACAGCAAAAGGACATATGCAACTGTAGACCAGGGTGCAAGCACCACTCATTCTAGAAGTCACTAATAGTCTATGAATGCAGCAAAACTGTACCTTCAGGTTTTTGAATATGAAGCCCTTGGTGGAGCGAAGGTGGTCCAGAAGTCTGCCTGGAGTAGCAATTAATAAACTTACACCCTTTACAAGACGCTCGACTTCTCCTCTTCGGGTCTATCACATAACCGACAGTTTGTGAATGGAACTTGAGGAGATCTGTTGCCACTGCATGAGTCTGCACAACCATTAAAAGGCATCATGAATAAAAAAATTCAGCAACCAAGCATCCTGATATGCTCTTTTTGTAATTTACACAAAGCATCAATCTGACAGCTATTTTGAAAGTCTTCTAAAAATGTGTAAAAGCATAAAGGTACACAAATCCTTGTCAGCATCAAACCATGACATTCATGAACCTTAAACAAATATTTTATGCTAACGATTAGGAACTCATAACAAGAAGCTCACAGCAACAAATGGAAGTTTCGAGAAAGAGGCAAAAACATACTAACTGTAAGACAAGAGAGAAACATAGCAAAAAAAATCAAAGATCATAGACAACTGACCCTTTCTCAAAAAAAAAATCATGATCATATCTGTTTAAGAAATAGATAGACGAACTACAATCAAGATGGGTGAGCAGAGATTCCTCAACCTCAAGAAACTACATCAGGACTAAAACAAAATTCCGAACCAATCCACAGAGACACAAATATTTGAGACCACTCAACTGATACTAATTATGCCACAACTGAAAAAATTGCCTGCAAACACTAACTAGTTACTATTAGAAAGATATACTTGAGGTGTATATGTCATAACCCACATTCAAGTAATCATTAGAATCTGGATTCTGGGTGTATTCATTTTCAGTTTTCCCATTCTGGGATGGAGACGGTGATGAGAAAGTGGGACTACGGACAATGCAAATCGGCGATAACGACATCTTATGGCTTGGCGAAAAAGTTCTCACAATATTGATGTATTTATTTAGTTATTTGGGTATTTGATTGTAAGAATAAGGCCCAAATGAGGCCCAATAGCACGTTTTCTATTTTCTGGTCATTTTCGGATGCGAATTTTACACTATTTTTAGGTCCAAGGATATTTTAGTAAAAAAGAATCAAAATAGGGTTAGGGTTAGCCTAACTCCTATAAATAATCTAGCAGTCTCTCTTTTGAAGGGATGGATGATTGAATACAGAATTGTGAACCCAGAGCGATGTAGCTCCTTCTTCCCTCTCGGTGGATTCCGGTCTTTCTTCTTCTTCCCCTCCGGTGGATTCCGGCTTTCTTCTTTCTCCTTTCCCACCGCCTCTCTGCTGTCCCGCATCAATACTTAGAGGTGGTTGTGCGGTCTATGTGAGAAGGCAGATGAATAATTATACACAACGTTACTCCATACTGAGTAGCAGCATAATACAAGTCATTATCCATTTTACTTAGCAACAGATGGAACTAAAAGTTTATTACTTGAGAACAGATGCTCAATCATTCAGCAAAAATGCATATTCATGTCAGTAAATATTGAGCAATGCCACACTGCAAAGGAGGCATAATGCATAGAAGCCATACTTGTATGCAAGTTCCCTTGTTGGGCAGATGACAATTACTCCAGCGCCGTTCCGCGGCGTGAAATTTATTCGATACAGCAATTCGATAGCTGGTACCAGGAAAGCAAGCGTTTTCCCCGAACCCGTCCTCGCCGCTCCAACCACATCCTTTCCCATCAAGAGGCAAGGGATAGCTCCTGCTTGGATCTACAAGAAGGAAAATTTTTAGGGAAAAAAGTAAGTGATGTAACAAGAAATCAACACCTAGCCTATTAATATCCCACTATCAAAAGAAGCTTATGCTGTGTAACCTGGGTCATGTGCTCGAACCCCATCTCCTGATAGCTGTCATGTAGGCTCCGAGATGGGAGCTCCGAGAACAACTGCGAACTCATGATCCCTTGGAGCCCCTCTGAACCTTCTGGTTCCTTGTGGGCAGGCCTCCGTCTTCCCTGTCGGCAGCGGCACCTTCTCCCCCATCCTCGCTCTCCTCGCGTCATCATCAACCGGGCTCTTTCTCTCTTCTTCTTCTTCTTCAGCTTCTCCATTGCACATGCCTCCAACATCACTGGCGACATCACTTCTGTTTGTGGGTTATTTCAAGAGTATCTCCATATACAATATTTATTTTTCTAAAAATATATAATGGTCATAAAAAAAAAGAGATCATAATGTGACAAACATTACTGCAATAACATATCACAAAAATTGAAGAGGGAATCATTAAAATTATTATGCATAAATGAAATATCAAATGTACAATTACCTACCTCATAATTTAAAAAGTTGTTCTTCTAAAATCTGCAACTAATAATAGTACAAACTACTAAGTGGCGATGTGAAATGACAAATATTAAACTCAAAAACAACACATCAATGCATCAACACATCAATACATCAATGTGTACAAGTGTATGACCGTGTGAACACAGTCTAATGAATGTGTGAACAGTCATTAGACAGTCTAATGACCCTAATTGACTGTGTTAGGTCCTCCCCAGTTGCTGTGGCGCTGTGCACACTGCACAGTGCCACAGTCATACGGGTTGGTATTGTTTGGGTGGGGTGGGGGGAGGGGAGAGGGGGGGAGAGAAAGCGGGAAGGGGACCTCACCATCGGATGGCCAGGGACGGGGGGAGGTCAGAGGTGGGGTGTGAGGGGAGACTAGCTCTTCATAGAATAGGCATGAAGGCTATGGGTTCAACTCTCGGGGTTTAAGCGGAAATTCCCAGCTTAGAGTTGTAGTGCCGCCATTAGCGGTGCTGGGTAAGTCCGAGAGAGCGGAGGGGGATTCCGAATCAAGAAAAAGGGAGAGACCGAGATAGAGAGCTCGTGTGTCGAAGTACCTCAAAGGAGCGGCGGCGGCGGCCTGCCGGCGGGAGGTTGGAGGCCGGCGGCGAACCCTAGCTGGAGCCTTCGAAATCGATATTCGCGAACGACCATCGGCGCGAAGGCGTGGGTTATTTTAAAGAGGATCCGAGTCGGATCCGATGGGTCTTACCCTTAATGGGTCTACCACTCCAAGGCGCCCAAGCGGGGTTAGGCGCACGCCTTGGCCGCCAAAGCGATTGGTAGGGTAGACCATCGAAGAAACGGAAAGTTTCTACGGAGGTCTCGTACGCCTGTGCTTAGGGATGTTTATGATATGGTTTGATTTGGTTTGGTTTATAGAAGATTTTTAGAAAATTAAATCAAATCAAATTTAGACTCAAACCGAACCAAATCAAACGAAAGTCCCTTGAAATTAAATCTGGTTCGGTTTGGTTCGATTTAACTTGAAAATAAATAGACCTTTAGATTCTCTTAGTCTTAAATAAAATTTTAATCACTTATTTTTCTAATAAATCACTATCAAATAATATTTGAAATGAAGTATTAAATGTTGATGATCATATTAACCTCCATAATATATATTCTTACGTAAATATATTAAAAAACTTGATAGATATATATAAATTAAAATTTATTATTGTAATTCGATTTAATCGATTTGGTTTGGTTTCTAGAGATTAAAAATCGAACCAAACCGAATTTTCTTTTTCGATTTGATTTGCAACCAAACCAAATTTTTTCTATGTTCAAACTGAATCAAACCAAACCGAATCGCTCAGTTCAATTTGATTTTTCGGTTTGAACCGAATAGTGAACACCTCTACCTGTGCTTCGCAGCGTTTGGTTTGGTACTACGTTTTGGTCGATTTTGATTCGTCAAATCTCAAACAAAATCTAAAGTAGTCTCAAATAATTTGGGCTACATTTTGACTTCTGTGCAAATAAATTTTAAAAATTGGAGAAAGACTCTCTCCTCCATTTTAAAAGTACGTTGAAGCAAGGTTTGGCGCGCCGGATCGAGCCGGGCCGATCCCCCCGAATCGCATGGGATCAGGGAGGATCCGATGCGCGGCTCGCCCGATGCGCCCAGATCCCTTCTTAGCAGGTGGATCGAGCCCGATGCGATGCGATCCGGCCCGGCACTGTCGCATCGGGCGCGATCCGCCCGACACCCTTAAAGGTGTCGGCGATGCGCTGCGCATCGGGACTTAATAGTCTCATTCGCAGCGCAGGAAACCGCAGGCCCCCTTGTCCCCCTCGTTTGCGGGTTTTTTGAAGAGAAAATCCTAGATTTATGTGCAAATCCACAGGAAGAGGCTTCCTAAGTGAATTTGTGTCCATTTGGAGGTGCATTTGGAAGCTTTGAAGCCTTGTTCTTCAAGTTTTTTGAAGGTTCTACAGGGCTTTCAAGGTAAGCAACCTTATTTCTTCATTTTTCTGTTCTTTTCTTGGTGTATGGGTTAGATCTTGTTAGGAAATGATGTTTCAAGGGATTGGTGTTCACTTGCAACCATTTCTCATCAAGATCTACAAGATTTTCATGTAGATTTGATGATTTTCCCTAAAATATGATTTTCTGAAAATTAATTTAAAAAATCTTTAAAAAATTTTGAACAATCAAAAAATGATAGGAAGGTGTTCTATAAGTTCTATATCATGGTTAGAACTTGACTCAATAAGAAGTTTAGGTATAATTAATTAATGTTCATAAATAATTAATAATTATATTAAAATTTGAATAATAATTTTAAAAATCTTAAAAAAGCGTAAACAACCAAAAATTGATAGAAATGTGTTGTATAACTTGTACATCATGATTAGAAGTTGATTACATAAGTTGAGCAATAATTAATTTATATTCTTACATTAATAAGAAGTATTTTAAAATAAAATGTTAATAAAATGTGAAATTACAGAAAATATATATGCATGTGTGAATGGATTTCTGTGATCATGTGTTCATGTATATTAAAAAAATATCATATAACAATTAAGAAGTAAGAATACTTTCTTTTAGTGTTCAAATTCTGAAACTTAATTTAATTTACTGTTAATTTATTATTTATTTTTTGTCATTGTAGATGGCACCGAAAAGAGGTTCTGATGATATTGGGTGGCAGCATGGCATCGTGTTGCATGGGTTGCACGAGCAACAACAGAGCGAGGAGAGTATGAGTTAGATGAGGAGGTAGACGACCCTGAAGATCCACCTCGCCCTAACACTTTCCTGGCAAGGGCAGTAGAAGAAGCAACAGCAGAGGAGGAGGGAGATCGTGGGAATGTGGGACAGCCATATTCCCCTCGTTATGAGATGGATCCAAAGGCTGAGGTGGATCTTCTTGCGGACATACAAGTAGAGCATGTGACGCATACTGCAAGTGGAAGAGTCATTTCTTTCTTTCAACTTACATATTTGATCAGTTGCATTTATGCTAACTTCCTAATGTATAATGTTGGGGGTTATTGCAGGTAGAAGAGGAGGTAATGATGATGATGATTTTGATAGGTTGATGGAAGGCCTCCCCCACATACAATCTAGAAGAAGAGGCTTATCTACCCAGGATGCGCCTCCCTCACAATCTACAAGGGCTCCCACATCATCTCAATTGGCAAAAGGGAAGCAAATAGCAACAGAATCCCGCCGGAAAAAAACTGGTGCAACAGAGTCCCGGCCAAGTAAAGGAGTTGTTATACGAGAGCCACCTCCCGCCCCAACACAAAAAAAGAAGGGTTGGTTTTCTGGTTGGGGATCCAAGAAAGGCAAGAAAGGTGCTACCGTTGTTGAAGATCCATTTGACATTGCCGATGCAGAGACTTTGGATCCAAATGCAGATGATGAGACACCATCTCCGTTGGATTCACCCCGATTGCCCAATAGCGCCTCCCATGATTCGATGACTACTGGTAGGCCATCATTTTGTATTAAAAATTACCTCAAAATGTATTTGTAATTTTGTATTTGTTCTAACTAATGTTCAAATGATATTGCCTTTGCAGGTGGTTCTTCAGATACTGGTGGTGACGGTGGAGGTGGAGGTGGTAACGGTGGTCAGGGCGGAGGAGAAGGTGAGGGTGGTGAGGGAGGAGGAGGTGGCATGGCATTCACAGAGGAGCAATTTTTTCGTGGTGCAACACAAGATAGCAGTCATGATGCCCCACTTCGGTACAATAGAAGGTAAAGGTTTCCACCTGACAGTCAAGGAAGAGGTGAACCAGTGGATTCCCATAGTTATGACACTATGTTATCAGACTTTGAGAGGATGAGTACACATGAGTCTGCTGGATCCTATGGCGGTCATAACTACCAGCCCGACTCCACTAGCACAGACTACTCTAGTGGGTACGGACCATACAGTGGATACACTGCCACAGCAGGCTACTGTGGTCCATCTCCCTATATGTATCCTCCTCCTGCATATTCTATTCCTATTCCAGTCCAAGTTTTTGAGGCTGAGGAGGATGTACAGATGGCACAACGGGGGGTAGTCCGTCCCGGCTGTCAAATGTGGGACCATTATCTCAGTCAGTTTCGACAGAGATACCATACCATGATGACATGGGATGAGTTTCGTGGTTTTGTGTCAAGAATGAAAGGTCATCATCTTATTGGGGAGCTCCCCTCAGAGTCAGATGAGTCCGAATCCATGCCTAGCCAATCCCAATGGAATGCATATGATCCATATCAACAAGGGCATTGGGGATATTAGAGTAAGTCATTGTATTTTTATTGGAATTTAGAGTTTGATAGTTGTATTGACTTTGTGCAATGTAAATATCTTTCAATTAATGAATTTCATTTGTTTTCACTCTTCTAATGCTTTTTTCATTGAAAATAAATTTTTTATACCAATTACATGATATAAATCTCATGGAATATGATGAAACATATGTACAAGAGGCCTAAACCACACAATCATTCAAAAAAAGGCCAGATTCAAGGGAATCGGCCATAAAATGGGTCATAAATAAGGGTTCTGGCCGAATCCAAGCGGATCGAACCGAATCGGTTCGATCCGCCCGAATCGGATTGGATCAGGAAAAACCCGATCCGGTCCGAATCGGAGATGCGCCAAACCTTGCGTTGAAGATTGCTTTTCAACTAATTTCGGTATAGACGACGATACATATCGGTCGGTGTACGATGATACATATCCGTGGGTGTGTTCTTTAAGCCAAGGTTTGGCGCATCCCCGATTCGGACCGGATCGGGTTTTTCCTGATCCGATCCAATTCGGGCGGATCGAACCGATTCGGTTCGATCCGCTTGGATTCAGCCAGAACCTTATTTATGACCCATTTTATGGCCGATTCCCTTGAATCTGGCCTTTTTTTGAATGATTGTGTGGTTTAGGCCTCTTGTACATATGTTTCATCATATTCCATGAGATTTATATCATGTAATTGGTATAAAAATATTATTTTCAATGAAATAAAATATTAGAAGAGTGAAAACAAATTGAAACTCATTAATTGAAAGATATTACATTGCACAAAGTCAATACAACTATCAAACTCTAAATTCCAATAAAAATACAATGACTTACTCTAATATCCCCAATGCCCTTGTTGATATGGATCATATGCATTCCATTAGGATTGGCTAGGCATGGATTCGGACTCATCTGACTCTGAGGGGAGCTCCCCAATAAGATGATGACCTTTCGTTCTTGACACAAAACCACGAAACTCATCCCATGTCATCATGGTATGGTATCTCTGTCGAAACTGACTGAGATAATGGTCCCACATTTGACAGCCGGGACGGACTACCCCCAGTTGTGCCATCTGTACATCCTCCTCAGCCTCAAAAACTTGGACTGGAATAAGAATAGAATATGCAGGAGGAGGATACATATAGGGAGATGGACCAAAGTAGCCTGCTGTGGCAGTGTATCCACTGTACGGTCCGTACCCACTAGAGTAGTCTGTGCTAGTAGAGTCGGGCTGGTAGCTATCACCGCCATAGGATCCAGCAGACTCATGTGTACTCATCCTCTCAAAGTCTGATACATAATGTCATAACTATGAGAATCCACTGGTTCACCTCTTCCTTGACTGTCAGGTGGAAACCTTTGCCTTCTATTGTACCGAAGTGGGGCACCATGACTGCTATCTTATGTTGCACCCCGAAAAAATTGCTCCTCTGTGAATGCCATGCCACCTCCTCCTCCCTCACCACCCTCACCTCCTCCTCCGCCCTGACCACCGTTACCACCTCCACCGCCACCGTTACCACCACTGTCACCACCAGCATCTGAAGAACCACCTGCAAAGGCAATATCATTTGAACATTAGTTAGAACAAATACAAAATTACAAATACATTTTGAGGTAATTTTTAATACAAAATGATGGCCTACCAGTAGTCATCGAATCATAGGAGGCGCTATTGGGCAATCAGGGTGAATCCAACGGAGACGGTGTCTCATCGTCTGCATTTGGATCCAAAGTCTCAGCATCGGCAATGTCAAGTGGATCTTCAACAACGGTAGCACCTTTCTTGCCTTTCTTGGATCCCCAACCAGAAAACCAACCCTTCTTTTTTGTGCTGGGGCGGGAGGTGGCTCTCGTATAAAACTCCTTTACTTGGCCGAGACTCTGTTGCACCAGTTTTTTTTCGGCGGGATTCTGTTGTTATTTGCTTCCCTTTTGCCAATTGAGATGATGTGGGAGCCCTTGTAGATTGTGAGGGAGGCGCATCCTGGGTAGATAAGCCTCTCCTTCTAGATTGTGTGCGGGGGAGGCCTTCCATCAACCTATTAAAATCATCATCATCATTACCTCCTCCTCTACCTGCAATAACCCCCAACATTATACATTAGGAAGTTAGCATAAATGCAACTGATCAAATATGTAAGATGAAAGAAAGAAATGACTCTCCCACCTGCAGTACGCGTCACACGCTCTACTTGTATGTCCGCAAGAAGATCCACCTCAGCCTCTGGATCCATCTCATAACGAGGGGAATATAGTTGTCCCACATTCCCACGATCTCCCTCCTCCTCTGTTGTTGCTTCTGCTACTGCCCTTGCCAGGAAAGTGTTAGGGCGAGGTGGGTCTTCAGGGTCGTCTGCCTCCTCATCTAACTCATACTTCCCTCGCTCTGTTGTTGCTCGTGCAACCCATGCAACATGATGCCATGCTGCCACCCAATATCATCAGAACCTCTTTTCGGTGCCATCTACAATGACAAAAAATAAATAATAAATTAACAGTAAATTAAATTAAGTTTCAGAAATTGAACACTAAAAGAAGTATTCTTACTTCTTAATTGTTATATGATATTTTTTAATATACATGAACACATGATCACAGAATCCATTCATACATGCATATATATTTTCTGTAATTTCACATTTTATTAACATTTTATTTTAAAATACTTCTTATTAATGTAAGAATATAAATTAATCATTGCTCAACTTCTTATGTAATCAACTTCTAATCATGATGTACAAGTTATACAACACATTTCTATCAATTTTTTGTTGTTTACGCTTTTTAAGATTTTTAAAATTATTATTCAAATTTTAATATAATTATTAATTATTTATGAACATTAATTAATTATACCTAAACTTCTTATTGAATCAAGTTCTAACCATGATATAGAACTTATAAACACCTTCCTATCATTTTTTATTGTTCAAAATTTTAAGATTTTTTAAATTATTTTCGGAAAATCATATTTTAGGAAATCATCAAATCTACATGAAAACCTTGTAGATCTTGATGAGAAATGGTTGCAAGTGAACACCAATCCCTTGCAACATCATTTCCTAACAAGATCTAACCCATACACCAAGAAAAAACAGAAAAATGAAGAAATAAGATTGCTTACCTTGAAAGCCCTGTAGAACCTTAAAAAAACTTGAAGAACAAGGCTTCAAAGCTTCCAAATCCACCTCCAAATGGACACAAATTCACTTAGGAAGCCTCTTCCTGTGGATTTGCACCTAAATCTAGGATTTTCTCTTCAAAAAACCTGCAAACAGGGGGGGGGGGGGACAAAGGGGCCTGCGATTTCCTGCGTTGCGAATGGGACTGTTGAGTCCCGATGCGCAGCGCATCGCCGACACCCTTTAAGGGTGTCGGGCGGATCGCGCCCGATGCGACAGTGCCGGGCCGGATCGCATCGCATCAGGCTCGATCCGCCTGCTAAGAAGGGATCCAAACGCATCAGGCGAGCCGCGCATCGGATCCTCCCTGATCCGATGCGATTCGGGGGATCGGCCCGGCTCGATCCGGCGCACCAAACCTTGCTTTAAGCAACGATAATTATTTTTTTAACCTCTTTTTTATGAGTTATGACATGGGTGATGATGTCAATTTTTTCTAACATGGATGACAATACAAAAAATCATCCCTATCAATTTTTTAAAAAAGAAAATGTCTCATCACATATCAAGATATGCGGTCGCGCACCTCGATTGGGATGCGCTCCCATCGAAATGTGTATCAAGAAAAATTCTTTAAGAAAATCGACTGTAGAAAAATAAGATTTTTAAACACTGTCCCATATTAGTTAAGGTTGATATATGGAGCCATGTCAACGCCTCTCAATTACATGATTTGCTAAGTTGGGCAACAATTTTTATCAGGAGCAATATTTACTACATTTAAAAATGTACAATAAATATTAACATGAAGAAATTTGAGGTAAAATATATAAAAGATTTGTCTCTTCTCTTTCTTTTCTATTATCTCATATATTATTACTTTTATATACACTTTGTCTGTTCTCTTTCTTTCTCTTATCTCATATATTATTACTTTTATATACACTAATTATATGAAGATGTACTTGTCATCCTTTTTATTTTTTGACAAATGTTGATTGATAATGATATAATCGACGAGTTAGATTGCCAAAGTCTTAGATCCCTCCTACCCAACCCCGTCTCCCTCCCACCTACCCCCTTCAACTTGTAGATCTAGGGTTCTTGTTGTCGCTCCTCCAGCAAACGCCGGAGGGTCCTTTCACCTTCAGAGATCTAGTCGGAAATGGATCGTTTATGTTGTCTTCAACTGCATTCAACTCCAGTGCAATCAACTTCATCTTCATTGCAAAAATTTGATTGATAAATGGTATAATCGACGAGCTAGGTTGTCAAAGCCTTAGATCCCTCCCACCCAACCTCGTCTCCCTCCCACATACCCCCTTCAACTTGTAGATCTAGGGTTCTTGTTGTCGCTCCTCTAGCGATCATCGGAGGGTCCTTTCGCCTTCGGAGAACCAGTCGGAAATGGATCCTTTACGTCGCCTTCAAATGCATTCAGCTCCAGTGCAATCAACTTCAAATGTTGATTGATAAATGGTATAATCGACGAGTTAGGTTGCCAAAACCTTAGATCCCTCCCACCCAACCCCGTCTCCCTCCCACCTACCCCCTTCAACCTGTAGATCTAGGGTTCTTGTTGTCGCTCCTCTGGTGATCACCATCCAAGATAGGAAGTTACCATTTCTCTTTTCTTACAATGAATGCAAGACAAAGTAGTGATGCAAGTGGCCTTACTGAAATCACACGGTCAGGTAAAGAATGTAATAAAAAGATCACTTCTAACATGGGTGACTAGCTCGCAAATTTGTCACTTTCACTGAGAAGAGTCGGAAGACCAACCATGCATGAAACGTAAACATGTACTTACACGAAAGAGCCATGTTAATGGTAATAATAGTATGAACAATTTTGTGGTCGCATTATATATACACACACATACATCATGAATGCGACCACAAGTGGCTTGTAGTAGGTGTGAGGCCTGTTGTCATGATGGCGGCGGGCCTCACACACTGTGAATGTTAGTATTGTTCGATTGAGTCAATCGGCTGAGCAATACCAACACTCACAAAGATTGATGTGGGGTCTGCTGTCATGATGGCGACAAACTCCACACACTATGAGTGTTGGTATTGTTCGGTCGAATAATTTGGTCGAATAATAAGCATTGTTTATATATATGTATATATATATAGAGACAGAGAGAGAAATATTAAAATATGATAGAGACATTTGATGTGGCCTTGTCGTACTCTAACATTGGGCCTTTGGATCTGTATCCAAGGGTGAGGAAAGTTGGGCAGAGAAAAAAATACAAGAGAAATACCTTCTACTCAACCAACCGAGTAAAAAATGTGTGGGATCAGGAAGTTGACCAATCAAGTTATGTCTGAGCAGACCACGTCCGGTAAAAGCAGTTCATTATTTGATATGAGAAACCCTTATTGCTCGGCACCGGACAAATCATTTGCCCGGGCGCCAGGGGTGGCCCGCGCCCAGCAGCATGGGACGCGCCCCGCATTACGTGTTTGGGGGCGCTGCTGGCGCGGGCCACTCCCGACTCCCGGGCACAAAGCACTTCTCATTTGATATACATACTATTGTGGGCCGAAGCGATGTATCGGATTGAATGAATTTTTTATGGAATGATATGGTATTAGATCATACTATAACATATCAGTATCATTCGGAGAAAAATTTAATTTTTAGTTACAAAAAATGAAAAAATATAATATATGTGATTAATCGTACTAAAAACCACAAAATTCCTTACGCAGTACTACATGAGCCGTGATACAGATGTATCATACATCATAAGATACAAATATCTATACTATATATTAGAAGTGACACTTTACACTTTCATCCGGTTCATCTTTGGTCCGGTTCATCTTAAACCCCTTTGTAGCCGTATTCCTCTCTGGAGGAAGAGAGACATTTCGGCCAGTTCATCTTAAACCCCCTTTATGTCCGTTTTATTTCTCCCTTCATTCTTTATGTTCCAATTTGAAACGGTAGGTATTCCTCTCTGGAGGAAGAGAGATATTTCAGCCAGTTCACTTAAACCTCTTTATGTCCGTTTTATTTCTCCCTTCATTCTTTATGTTCCAATTTGAAACGGTAGCATATTAATACAAATCCAAACAGCAGAACAGAAGCATATCTATCGACGAACGTAGCCGCAAATATGACGCCCTAAGTTTTGAATACATTAAATTTGAAAGAAAACGTACATTTTGAATGCAGTGTTAACCGAAGGAAACATAAAATAATTGCACTATTAAATAACGTCAATTAAATTCTAATCGTCTGCAATCTACTTTCCCCCAATACGACTACTACTACATTGCATAACACAAGAAACAGAACACAGAGATTACCGCAAACGAAGACCAATTTGCAGAGCTGAGAATACCACAAGATCTCACTGCTCCTAAGGTAATCCATTGTAAACTATTCAGTTATTGTATTATTACCATATTATTTTAACACAGATGTTAAACATATTTTTCTGAATTTTTTTTAACACATTTACTTAGCAGAGAGAGCGGACCAGAGGGAGGGCAAGGGAAATTACAAAGGAGAGAGGAAGAGTTGCAGAGGAAATATTTCAGTCAGTCATCGGTTGTAAGGTAATTTGTTGGAAAAATTATCACATTATTTGTTATTTATTTTAGCACAAATATGGAAAAAAATAATGAGAAAGAACCCATTTTTTTTCAGTAGTGAGGAAGAAAACACATAGTTTGAGCCGATCCAAATATATGAAAACTTACACACACACCTGAGACCGGTCACTCAATCAATGTGTGGTTCTCTTCCGAAAGAAGAAGATATATAATATTATATGCAAAAGGGTTTTTATTTAAATAATCATATATATTATTTATTTATTTATATATCACATTATAAAAATATTTCCCAAAATAGTCACAATGTTTAGGCAACTTGGTGACCAGGAGATCGGGTGGGAGAATAATGAAGTCGACAATGCGAATGCATGCTCTAAAGCCGGCATTGGCATTGCCGACTTCAAAGCCGGCATTGCCAATGCCGACTCCAAAGTCGGCATTGGCAATGCCGGCTCTAAGTTAAAAAAATGGAAGAAAAAAAACCCTCCCAGGCCGTGCCCTGTGTTTTCACAGAGCGCGGCTCTCTGTGAAAACACAGACAGAGCGCTCTGTATGTGTTTCTCAGAGAGGGCGAGAGCCAAAGTCGGCATTGCCAAATGCCGGCTCTAGAGTCGGCAATGGCATTGCCGACTCCAAGGGTTAAAAAAATAAAAAATCTCCCACTATCTGGGAAACACAGACAGAGCGCCTGTCTGTGTTTTGCCTTTATGGGAAACACAGACAGAGCCCGCTCTATCTGTCTGTGTTTCCAATTTTCACAGATAGAAACATAGATAGGAAATATTTTTGAACAAAACATAGAATTTTCTCAACTCAACTTTTCAATTTTAGATTATAATTTGAATCTTTTAAATGATAGCAAAGTAGATCATTAATAACAAATTATATGGTTGTAAACATACCTCTATTTATTTTAAACATTATTTAATTTTAAAAAAATGGACGGCACCTCCCATGTTCCACTTATATTTTCATTATTTGTACATGTTCCTGTACGATAGTATTCTATGTATGTCAAGGATAATCACAAATAACATGCTAAAATGTTTGTAAATGTCTAAGTCACATATGCATCATGTCTAAATCACAAATACATCAAATAACATATGTACACGAAAACACAACTAAAAAATATCAAGTACATAAATCATCTCAAAAAAACTGTGAAAACCATCTCTTCTTTCCCTTTATAGATGCTCGACCTCGACCACGACCACGGCTGTGACACTGCTCCTGTGCATCAACCTCTGTCTCCGACTGTGGTTGTGTCTCATACACTAAGATAGCATCACATGACTCTGATTGTGCTGTCTCAGAATCCATGTCCTCTGATATACTGTCTAATGTCTCTCCAAGTAGGTCAGACTGCCTCTGCTGTGGTAGTGTGCTAGTCGAACCTCTGTGACGTCGCTAACGACAAAATGTACCTACCGTAGACTGTGGTGAATGTGTATCTGTCATGCCCTCATCTGTCAGTATCTGTGAAGCTCCTACATCATATAGACCATACTGTGAAACTATCATAACATCGGAGAAAAGTGATGGTCCTGCATCATCTGGTTGCTGTAGTGTGCCTGCACATGGCTCTGAAGGTCCTGCATGTGATGTAGATGAATCTGTCCGCTGAACATGAGATAACACACTATCAATATACATCTGCATGGCTATAAATCTAGACTGTGTACTATCCGATATATCATCCTGAAGGCCAACAGTAGCCATGTAAATGTTTCATACCGTCTACCAAACTCCTCTCTATGTGATCTCGCGGCTCATAACGCATGTCATAATTGAAACCTGGCCGAGCAATGTACCGCTAGTGATAGACCAATACCAAGCCATATACTCCCCTCTACCAATATCAACAGTCTCTTCATCCGGTGGTATAATAAATCTGTCTGACGATGCCACATCTGTACAAAATGTGCAAAATATCTAGCCCAATCAATATGCCCACGTCCCTTTCGGGTGACACGATCTAATGCATCAACAGAACAAGAATATGCTGTACTCTACCAAACTGTCTAAGTACTCTATCTGGAACATGCATCTCAACAATAGAAAAAGAAAGAGAGGAACTCGAGACAACCAAAGATGAGATGTCTGCCTAGAAACAGCTGGTAACATCTCCAATATATCAGAAGTGTATGGCTCCCACCTAATCTGTATTGAAAATACATGATGTAAGTGTAAGTATTGTATCCTCTGTGTACAATATAATAGGTTTCATTATGTTTACCTGGTAGTCCTCCTGATGATCAAGCTCTGATCTGTAAAGTCAAAACATGGCAAGGATTATTATCTCTACTCTTAGAACATTCCACCTACAATTTATTTTTGAGTTAGTAACATTTATATAAATAAATAGTCACACAAATTTCTGAATGTACCTGACCCAAAGGCATGTCCTGTGTCAAGGATGCATCGCAATATCAGGACGTCCCACATGAACTCGCTCCCAAGACCACAACTGCAAAATAAATCAAATACTTAGAAGATGCAATAAATTGCTAGAGACAAAATAAATATGCATTAAATGACAAATTACCTGAAGAAGGGTTAATGAACTACAAATGGCCTTGGCATCCGACTTGCATGCAATAGACAAGTGACGATATAGATAAGCAAGTGTCGCACCACCCCACGAGTATCTACTAGCTCGATCTAAGTCCCCTAGAAGGGGTAGATACATAAGTGGCACTGAATTTCCTGTCTTATCATTGAAAATAGTACAACCCAAGAGATGTAAAAGTATGCTCGTGCATGTCGTCTAACAACCTCTGCCGATGCATCCTCTGCAATAACTGTAAATCTCTCTCTCAACCAAGATAATTTTACCGAACCTCGTTTCATCATATCCGAAACATCACCTAAAAGTGCCATGCAAGCATCTGTCCAATCTAAAGTAGTGTCTCCTACGACAGCATCAGCATCACCATCAATTGGTAATCCCATCAAAATAGCAACATCTTGCAATGTGATACTCATCTCCCCATGTCTAAGGTGGAATGTCTGTGTCTCACTCCTCCATCTCTCAACAAAGGCAGTGATCAATGCCTTGTTGACTCAGGTTCAGTGGATTAGGTTAGATTGGGCATTGATCACTGCCCTTGTTGAGAGATGGAGGAGTGAGACACAGACATTCCACCTTAGACATGAGGAGATGAGTATCACATTGCAGGATGTTGCTATTTTGATGGGATTACAATTGATGGTGATGCTGTCGTAGGAGACACTACTTTAGATTAGAGATGCTTGCATGGCACTTTTAGGTGATGTTCCGAATATGATGAAACGAGGTTCGATAAAATTATTGGTTGCGAGAGAGATTTGCAGTTATTACAGAGATGCATCGGCAGAGGTTGTTAGACGACATGCACGAGCATACTTGTTACATCTCTTGGGTTGTACTATTTTCAATGATAAGACAGGAAATTCAGTGCCACTTATGTATCTACCCCTTCTAGGAAACTTAGATCGAGCTAGTAGATACTCGTGTGGTGGTGCGACACTTGCTTATCTATATCGTCAGTTGTCTATTGCATGCAACTCGGATGCCAAGGCCATTTGTGGTTCACTGACTCTTCTTCCGGTAATTTGTCATTTAATGCATATTTATTTTGTCTCTAGCAATTTATTACATCTTCTAAGTATTTGATTTATTTTGCAGTTATGGTCTTGGGAGCGAGTTCATGTGGGACGTCCTGATATTGCGATGCATCTTTTGGCACAGGACATGCCCTTGGGTCACAGGTATATTCAGAATTTTGTGTGACTATTAATTATATAAATGTTACTAACTCACAAATAAATTATAGGTGGAATGTTTCAAGAGTAGAGATAAATAATCCTCGCCATGTTTTAAGACTTTACAGATCAGAGTTGATCATCAGGAGGACTACCAGGTAAACATAATGAAACCTATTATATTGTACACAGAGAATACAATACTTACACTTACACTTACATCATGTATTTTCAATACAGATTAGGTGGGAGCCATACACTTCTGATATATTGGAGATGTTACCGGCTGCTTCTAGGCAGGCATCTCATCTTTAGTTGTCTCGAGTTCCTCTCCTTTCTTTTTCTATTGTTGAGATGCATGTTCCAGATAGAGCACTTAGACAGTTTGGTAGAGTACAGCATATTCCTGATCTTGTTGATGCATTAGATCGTGTCACCCGAAAGGGACGTGGGCATATTGATTGGGCTAGATATTTGCACATTTTGTACAGATGTGGCATCGTCGGGCAGATTACATTATACCACCGGATGAAGAGACTGTTGGTATTGGTAGAGGGGAGTATAGGCTTGGTATTGGTCTATCACACTAGGCGATACATTACTCGGCCAGGTTTCAATTATGATATGCGTTATGAGTCGCGAGATCACATAGAGAGGAGTCTGGTAGACGGTATGAAGCATTTACATATGATGGCTACTGTTGGCCTTCAGGATGATATATCGGATAGTACACAGTCTAGATTTATAGCCATGCAGATGTATATTGATAGTGCGTTATCTCATGTTCAGCGGACAGATTCATCTACATCACATGCAGGACCTGAGCCATGCAAGCACACCACAGCAGCCAGATGATGCGAGACCATCTCACTTTTCTCCAGATGTTATGACAGTTTCATAGTATGGTCTATATGATGTAGGAGCTTCACAGATACTGACAGATGAGGGCATGACAGATACACAGCCACCACAGTCTACGGAAGGTACATATCGTCGTCAGCGACGTCACAGAGGTTCGACTAGCATACTACCATAGCAGAGGCAGTCTGACCTACTTGGAGAGACATTAGACAATATATCAGAGGACATGGATTCTGAGACAGCACAATCAGAGTCATGTGATGCTATCTTAGTGCATGAGACACAGCCACAGTCGGAGACAGAAGTTGATGCACAAGAGCAGTGTCACAGCCGTGGTCGTGGTCGAGGTCGAGCATCTAGAAAGGGAAAGAAGAGATGGTTTCCACAGTTTTTTTGAGATGATTTATGTACTTGATATTTTTTAGTTGTGTTTTCGTGTACATATGTTATTTTGATGTATTTGTGATTTAGACATGATGCATAAGTGACTTAGACATTTACAAATATTTTGGAATGTTATTTGTGATTATCCTTGACATACATAAAAATACTATCGTACAGGAACATGTACAAACAATAAAAATATAAGTGGAACAGGGGAGGTGTTGTCCATTTTTTTTAAATTAAATAATATTTAAAATAAATAGAGGTATGTTTACAACAGTATAATTTGTTATTAATAATCTACTTTGCTACCATTTAAAAGATTCAAATTCTAATCTAAAATTTAAAAGTTGAGTTGAAAAAATTCTATGTGTTTTGTTCAAAAATATTTCCTATCTATGTTTCTATCTGTGGAAACTAGAAACACAGACAGACAGAGCGGGCTTTGTCTGTGTTTCCCATAGAGGCAAAGCACAGATAGGCGCTCTGTCTGTGTTTCCCAGATAGCCGCGCTATGTGAAATCACAGGGTGCGGTCTGGGAGATTTTTTATTTTTTAACCCTTGGAGTCGGCAATGTCATTGCCGACTTTAGAGCCAGCATTGGCAATGCCAACTTTGGAGTCGGCATTGGCAATGCCGGCTCTCGCCCTCTCTGGAAACACAGACAGAGCGCTCTTTCTGTGTTTTCACAAAGAGCCGCGCTCTGTGAAAACACAGGGCGCGGCCTGGGAGGGTTTTTTTTTCATTTTTTAACCTTAGAGCCGGCATTGCCAATGCATGCCGGCTTTGAAGTCGGCAATGCCAATGCCGACTTTAGAGCAGGCATTCGCATTGCCGACTTCATTATTCCCACCCGATCTTCCGGTCACCAAGTTGCCTACGTGGCAACTTGGTGACTATTTTGGGAAATATTTTTATAATGTGATTAAAAAAAATTAAATAAATATAATATGATTATTTTAATAAAAACCCTATGCAAAATATATAGCATACTTGTGGCGCCGAGGAGGTTAGAAGGGCAGAAGGGGCCTTTGACAGGGATTCTATTTTTCCTGATGTCAACCATCCGTCAAGAAGAAACGCGCCTGCGACGGTCTGGTGGGGCGGTGACGGGCACAGTGGGGAAGAGGCACCCCGGGGAGGAGACCTGTTAAGGGGAAAAAGAAAAAAAATGACTGCGGCGATGCAAGGAGAAGGTGCAGAGGTGCTTCGTGCCACGGGGAAGACGCAGGGAACGGAAAATAGGATGGTTTGGAACTAACCTTGGCCGGATCTTCACGTATCATCCCCGGAGCCCCCCTGTTTGCCAATCCTGCAGTCCACCACGCCATCGCTGCCTCCCTCCTTCGCGAAGCCAAGGCAGCGCTGCCACCCCGCCACCCCTCTGCAACAGCGGCGCCTGCATGCCCGCCTTCACCTCCCGTGGAAGCCCCACGCACGGTCACGAGGGGCTCATGCTGCCGGGTCGCCACTCCCCACCCAGCCGCTCCCAGCTCCTTGTACGACCACCAGACCACGCCACCCCTCTGTAACAGCCGGGTCGCCACCTCCTGCTTTTGCGTAGAAGCCCCACGCCCTCCCATCGGCAGCTCCCGTGGAAGCCCCACGCCCTCCCATCGGCAGCTCCCGTGGAAGCCCCACGCCCGCGAACGCCTAAGTAGCAGGCCCGTCGTCGCGACCCCCGTCCTGCTTGCGCGTAGGCCTAAGCACGCCCGTGGAAGCCCCACGCCATCGCTGCCTCCCTCCTTCGCGAAGCCAAGGCAGCGCTGCCACCCCGCCACCCCTCTGCAACAGCGGCATCCCCCCCCCCCCAGATGATCTCGACTGCCATGGCCAGGGAGGCAGCGTCCAGGAGCTCTTCTCCATCGGCTGAGGCGGATTCCTTCCCTCCCCACCCCGGAGGTGGAGCCCATCTTGGCCGCCTCTGGCTAGCGGGGGCACCTTCTGCAATGTGGCCGTCGCTGGAGACTTGTGGGTGGTGGAGAGAATGAGAGGAGAAAGTTGGATTGGGGGTTTTGGGGTTTGGCGGTGGTGATTATATGTTTTTTTAATCCTATTATTTCTCTATAATTTTATAATCACTCTAGCAACTTTTATTTATAGGAAAAATTAATTAAGGGTCCCTGTCAGAGTGTTGACTTAATTTGTAGTCCCTGTCAGAAAATCAGAAGTCATAAAGTCCTACTTTTTGTGTTAGTTTAATTTCTAGTCCCTGCTTTTTGTTTCTAGTCCTTGCTTTTTTTGTTGCTCAGCATTTAATGCGTCTTGGAAGACGAGTCGTCCTTTTAACATCAACTTTTTCCTATTTTGCACTTCCTTATTCTACTCGTTTCCTATTTACATTCGTTACAGTTGCCTTTGTATCAATTACAGTAAGCTTGTATGTCAGTTACAGTAAGCTTTATATCTGTTACAGTAAGTCTTTTTTTCCTTATGCTCGTTACAGTTGCCTTTGTATCAGTTACAGCAAGTCTTTATATCTGTTACAGTAAGCCTTTGTAACTGTTACAGACCACAACTATAAGCTCTTACAAAAGAAAAAAAATAACTTTATTTGTTTGCACATGCTAGGATTCGAACCCAGGTCTTCACAAAGAAGACATGAGATGCCCTTACCACTAAGCTACAACTACATTTGTGTTACAACAGAACATATAATATATTTAATTAAGTATTGTAGTAAACATAATACTCTATTACAACTTATGTTAAGTCTTGTTACAGTCAATATCATTCCCTGTTACAGCATACATTAAGTTCTATTACAGTAAACATTATCAGCTATTATAGTAAACATAATACTTTGTTACAACTTATGTTAAGTCTTGTTACAGTTAATATCATTCCCTGTTACAGCATACATTAAGTTCTGTTACAGTAAACATTATCATCTATTATAGTAAACATAATACTTTGTTACAATTTATGTTAAGTCTTGTTACAGTCAATATCATTCCCTATTACAGAATACATTAAGCTCTGTTACAATGTACATTAAACTTTGTTACAATATGCATTAACCTTGTTATAATATACATTAACCTTTGTTACAATATGTATTAAGCTCTATTACAACTTATGTTAAGTCTTGTTACAGAATACATTAAACTCTATTACAATGTACATTAAACTTTGTTACAATATACATTAACCTTTGTTACATGTATTAAGCTCTATTACAACTTATGTTAAGTCTTGTTACAGAATACATTAAGCTCTATTACAATGTACATTAAACTTTATTACAATATACATTAACCTTTGTTACAATATACATTAACCTTGTTACAATATGTATGAAGCTCTATTACAACTTATGTTAGGTTTTGTTACAGTATACATTAAGCTCTATTACAATGTACATTAAGCTTTGTTACAAGTACATTAAGCTCTATTACTGTAAGTGATACGAAATTACATTAAGCTAAGACATAAGCTTACAGTAACAAAGGTTAATGTATATTGTAACAAAGGTTAATATATATTAAACAAAGTTTAATGTACATTGTAATAGAGCTTAATGTATTCTGTAACAAGACTTAACATAAGTTGTAATAGAGCTTAATACATATGTAACAAAGGTTAATGTATATTATAACAAAGGTTAATGCATATTGTAACAAAGTTTAATGTACATTGTAACATAGCTTAATGTATTCTGTAATAGGGAATGATATTGACTGTAACAAGACTTAACATAAATTGTAACAAAGTATTATGTTTACTATAATAGATGATAATGTTTACTGTAACAGAACTTAATGTATGCTGTAACAGGGAATGATATTAACTGTAACAAGACTTAACATAAGTTGTAACAAAGTATTATGTTACTATAATAGCTGATAATGTTTACTGTAACAGAACTTAATATATGCTGTAAAAGGGAATGATATTGACTGTAACAAGACTTAACATAAGTTGTAATAGAGTATTATGTTTACTACAATACTTAATTAAATATATTATATGTTCTGTTGTAACACAAATGTAGTTGTAGCTTAGTGGTAAGGGCATCTCATGTCTTCTTTGTGAAGACCTGGGTTCGAATCCTAGCATGTGCAACAAATAAAGTTTTGTTTTTTCTTTTGTAAGAGCTTATAATTGTGGTATGTAACAGTTACAAAGGCTTACTGTAACAGATATAAAGACTTGCTGTAACTGATACAAAGGCAACTGTAACGAGCATAAGGAAAAAAAGACTTACTGTAACAGATATAAAGGCTTACTGTAACTGACATACAAGCTTACTGTAATTGATACAAAGGCAACTGTAACGAATGTAAATAGGAAACGAGTAGAATAAGGAAGGGCAAAATAGGAAAAGTTGATGTTAAAAGGACGACTCGTCTTCCAAGACGCATTAAATGCTGAGCAACAAAAAAAGCAAGGACTAGAAGCAAAAAGCAGGGACTAGAAATTAAACTAACACAAAAAGGTAGGACTTTATGACTTTTGATTTTCTGACAGGGACTACAATTAAGTCAACACTCTGACAGGGACCCTAATTAATTTTCTCTTATTTAATATTACTGCGAATCATATATTTATAGATTTGTGTGTATACATGCACCCATTTGGGTCCATATGTTTTCGGTTCAAATATTGATTTATGTTGATTGAGTTGTTTGGTCAGAATTAAATTTTAATATATTTTTAAAATTTTAAATAAATATGATCATTTAAATTAATTATATACATATACACTTCAAATAATAAGAATATATTAGTAAACATTTAGTAAAATTTTTCAGAAGAAAGTACTTATTTTTAAAAAAAATTTGTGGTCCTTTTCCTTGGAACGCCATTTTGTTTGGGATTTTGGGTTTGGAGGTGGTGACTAATATTAGTTGATATATTTTTTAATCTTATATTTTCCTATATATCTATACTCTCTCTAGCAATTTTTATTTATATTACTGTGAATCATATTATGTATAGCTTTGTGTGTAAATATGCATGCATTTGTGGTCAATATGTTATTTTGGTTCAAATATTTGATTTATGCCGAATAAGATGTTTGGTCAGAACTAAATTTCAATGTATTTTTTAAAATTTTAATTAAATATGATCATTTAAATTAATCATATATATATACACATCAAAATAATAAGAATAGATGACTAGACATTTTAGTAAATGTTTTCAAGAAGAAAATTACTTATTTTTCTGAATTTTTGTGGTCCTTTTCCTTGCAACGCCATTTTGTTTGGGGTTTTGGAGTTTGGCGGTGGTGACTAATATTAGTTGATATGTTTTTTTAATCTTATTATTTTTCTATATTTCTATACTCTCTCTAGCAATTTTTATTTATATTACTGTGAATCATATTATATATAGATTTGTGTGTATATATGCACACATTTGTGGTCAATATGTTATTTCGGTTCAAATATTTGATTTATGTCGATTGAGATGTTTTGCTCAGAACTAAAATTTAATGTATTTTTTAAAATTTTAAATAAATATGATCATTAAATTAATCATGTATATATATACACATCAAAATAATAAGAATAGATGACTAGACATTTTAGTAAATGTTTTCAGAAGAAAATACTTATTTTCTAAATTTTTGTGGTCCTTTTCCTTGCAACGCCATTTTGTTTGGGGTTTTGGGGTTACTGTGAATCATATTATGTATAGATTTGTGAGTATATATGCACACATTTGTGGTCAATATGTTATTTCGATTCAAATATTGATTTATGTCGATTGAAATGTTTTGGTCAGAACTAAAATTTAATATATTTTTTTAAAATTTTAAATAAATATTATCATTTAAACACAAATATATATATATATATACATCAAAATAATAAGAATAGATGATTATACATTTTAATAAATATTTTTAAGAACAAATATTCTAATTGATGAATAGAGTATTAATTGAAGAACAAATATTTCAATTAATGAACAAATGTTACAATTGAAAAATAAATATTCTCACTTTCTATAATTTTTTAAATTTAATTAAATTCAATTTATACCTTTCTTTCTCTCTAAAAATTGTTTAGCATGCCTAATACATTTCTTAAATTACCATTTTCAGTTTATAATATCAAATAAATTTTAATTGATCTTTTTTTATTTGAAAAAGTTATCTTTCCTTATTTATTTTCTAATATATAAAAAAGTTATCTTCATTTATTTATTTTAATTTATTCTAATAATTATACTATAACCATAAATATACTACACGTGCGTAGCACATTTATTTGACTAGTACATATTCTGAAATTAGTATATAAACACCCCAACAACTTCCTTGCTTCTGATCGACATAGTACATTAGTCTATTTATCTTTTTAATAGTAAAAATATCCAAATAATGTTTAAAAGTCACTAAAGTAGCTTGCAAAGAAATATTCAAAGTATATTTTATAGCTAGTGACAGATAGGATTTATGGTGCAAAAAAAATCTAATAAGGCTTTCAATGTAATACAAAAAATTAGATAGGTTATGACCCAATTATGCTTTTAGTAGGGATGTATATAGAAAAAACCTTGTTCATCACTTGAGGTACAGTTTAGCCTTAAAGTACGGCCACAGGCTAAAGTACGCTGCTGAGCTCAACGGCTAGCGCTTGCAGCTACTCCAGTGGATAACGCCCCCCCTCCATCCCTCTCTCTCTCTCTCTCTCTCTCTCTCTTCTCCAGGGGGGCAGGGGAAGGAAGAACGCAGGCTATGGCTGCCCTTAGCTTGAACCCCGCCAGGATCAGAAGCCCCGGGCCCTTCCGCGAGACACCCAGCTCCCGCCTCCTCCCCCTCTCCCGACCCATCTCTCTCCCCCGCCGTAGAACCTTCTCTGCAACCAGAAGCGGCAGGCCCATCGCCCGTGCCAGTTCCGTTTCGGAGAGCTCGGTGTCGTCCTCGACCGAGGATTCCCTTCTGGAGGCCCCTGTCGGAGACGAGGACGACGGGGAAGAGGAGGATGACCCCACGGCGGAGGTGTGCTACCTGGACCCAGATATAGACGTGGTCGCCATTACGGAGTGGGAGGTGGACTTCTGCTCCAGGCCGATACTGGATGTGAGGGGGAAGAAAGTGTGGGAATTGGTGGTCTGCGACAGCACCCTGTCCCTGCAGTACACGAGGTACTTCCCGAACAACGTCATCAACAGCGTCACTCTGAAGGATGCCATCGTGGGGATCGCCGAGACCCTGGATATTCCCTTGCCGGAGAAGATTAAGTTTTTCAGGTGGTAAAGTCTGATTCTTGCCTCGTTTGGTGCCTTCTATGATTAGCGAGAGAAGGTTGTGGGAATGCTAACTGGGGCAAGTTTTGATTGGTTTCAGATCGCAGATGCAAACGATTATAACGAGAGCGTGCAATGAGCTCGGGGTGAAGCCGGTGCCAAGCAAACGGGTATGCTGGTTCCTGAAATTTCTCTGCCTCCCACCTCATTGAACTAATTATTGACTGTAACACTGAAGCATGTCTTATATGCTAGAATGGTGAGAGAGGACTGCAAATAAGTTCATGTAGTCATGTGTCATTCTCGTGTTTGCAGAAACCCATGCAACTTGGCTTTAGCAGGTTTGGTTGGATTTTCATCTGGTGGAGACCTTTTTTAAATTAAAGCTCTAATCTTTTTTTTTTCATCTTTTTTTTTTTTGGAGGGGTAGTGGGGATTCTGGATCTGGTGGCATTGGAGAGCATATATGGTAGAATTGGAAGGGGACGACTTGAAACAACTTGTACTGTAATCACTATGTGGATCTATTAGGCATCTGCAGAAATTGGTGCAGCTTGTTATCAGGTAAAGGTGCTGATTGTCAGGATAAATCTGAAGCACAAATCAGAGATTTTGCAGCTTGACCTTGGTAATTGAGGTTCATGTTGGAGGGCGAGCTCATATTAGCCCAGACTATTCTCTAGATCTCAAATTTGATGCAAACTGTCGTGAGGCTGAGGGGTCTGCATGCAGGGGTAACCCATTAGTGTATCAAACCCCAAAAGGTGGAGGCGGCCTACGCTCAAGCTCTAACCATATGGATGGAGTAAGCCTTGAGGAGGTGTGTCTGGAAATGATTGAAACTGAACCTGGTGATACTACTGTAGCAGTGGAAATTACGAAAATCACTTGCTCTTAAGGCAGAGGTCCTGGACGGAGAGGGCCCATACCAGGGTAATTAGAACCCTTAAGTGAGGTGCAGAGTAGGTGCCAAGCTGGTCCTTTGGCTCCATTAGTGGGCAGTCACCCCTTTAACCCATGAGACAAAATAGCATCCCAGGCAGACTAGGCAGTAGTTTTCCATTTCTGTTGATTCCGTAAGCTCATTTCTTTAGCAGGCAATGCTCAGTGGAACGTGATAGCCGTGAGAGGCCTTGATGTGGCAGAAGATTGGCAAAGGATGTGGAGTTCACTAGGGCTCTATTAAAAGTGACTACCCCCTTTACCTGAGTCAAAGTACAACAGCTTGCTATCACACTCTGTACAGATGCCTAATGCTAATTTTCTCATTATGCAATATGCAGGTAAAGGTGGTAATCAGGGTAGAAAGGGGGTCATGCAATGGAGAATGGTCAAAGGAAGAAGATTGTGTGCATGGCAGGGAAAGGAGGGAGCATCTAAGGTGCCAATTTCTCTGGTCATATTTCCAGGGCAAGAAAAATATTCTGAGGATGAACATGGATAGCTCTTCTTGCAAAAACATGAAATGTATGAAATTTGTGTCTGAGCATTAAAGAATGGGGCATTATTGGAGAATACAAAACCTTTGAACCACGGAGAATGGCATTGGGAACAAGATGAGATCAGGTTTCTTCTAGTTTACCTAATTTCCCTTTGAGAATCAGAGCAGGACTGGAGAATGGGAATGAGTTTGTTTGGGTAACAATGACAAAATGAGTGAATCCTGCTCCCAAGTGCAAAACATACTGTGAAATGGAAATATGCTCAACAAGATAGAGGATGCAGTGGAAGCACTTCTAAAGGTGGCCAATATGTTTGATGGAAGATTAAGGGCAAATAGACAGGCATGGCAAGGAAGATGTCTAGAGCAAAGAGAATTGCATGTAGCACACAATCCAATTATTGGATAATTTGTTTGGAAGAAGCATGTCCAAATTTTACCCTTCATTAGTGGATAATGGTTGACAGGATAAGTAGACGGAGGATGCAGTAGAGTACATTCAGATGGTATTTTGTGGATGATAGATGGTGCACAGACAGTACCATTTGCGGGGTGCGATCGTTTGTTTTCCTTTATAACTTGTGATACAAATAATTTCCCTTTTACTTTGGCACCAAAAACTAAAAGTATCGGGTAGTACAATGAGATGCCAGGAAAGTAACAAATTGATCATATCTCAGTCATATTTTTTTACAAATTTTATGTACTTTAATAGACGAGTCGCTTCTTAATGTCCTCTGATACAGTCAACAAAGATGAAAAACTTGATGTGCATTTTCTGTCTATTCAATTAGACCAATCTTGTTTCATGTAATTGTGCCATTTTTCTGATCATTATTTCATGGAGCAGTGTGTATCCCTACTTTTATGGCTGGAAGAGAGATACGATAATGTATATTTGCGGCATCCTGGCTTCCAAAAAGGATCCAAGCCACTGCTGGCACTTGATAATCCTTTCCCAATGCAACTACCTGAAAATCTCGTCGGGGAGAAATGGGCTTTTGTTCAGTTACCGTTCTCTGGTAAATGCTTAAAACTCTGCCTTCTATATGACATGATATGTTATCTAGGATGCATTTATTTTCAGGTGATTGCAGCTTTCGTAAATCTAATGACCTTTCATTTGTATAGAATTGTGAATATGAGTTATTTTTGTTGTTTATAAACAAAAGGAACATCTTTACATATATCTCATAATTCAGACAAGTGAGTATTCAGCATTTAGAGCTTTTAATGATTTATTTTATGCCCACAAAATACTTTCTTAACCCCTTTCTTCTTTAGCCAATTAAATTCTGAAGCATCTATAGTTTACTGTCATCCGATTTGTAATGGTTTCATGACCACATTTGGCTTCTTGGTGATTCCTGCAATGTGTCCTAATGATAGACAAAGTTCATTGTGGAATATATTGCTACAGAAACATGGGCCAAAGGAAGGATTGTCTCATGAATGCATATTATTTCATCCTTTTTATGTGAATTAAACGCATGAGCCATCAAATGTTGTTAAAAATGTTTAGTTATTCATGTTGTCCTGAACAATCTTCTTTTATATCATGGAAGTTCCCTAGGGCTCTGTATAGTCTCAGATATGTCTAATTACACTTGCACAGTGCCATTGTCCCAAGAAAGCTGTCCTCTATCTGTTCCTCTGCTGCAATTGATGAACTTTGTTCCTTATATATATGTGAATGCTCATTTTCCTGTGTCATCCTCCGTCTGACGAAATTATTCTTTGATCCTGCATTATATTTATGCCCATATCTAGTATCTTGGTAGAACTGCATAAAAATGATGTGTTCTTAAACTGCCAATTAGATTGGTATAGTACTTCAGCAAATTATGTGCAAGGCTGTTACATACACTAAAAAATAAATAAATTGGAAAGGGCTTAGTTTGAACCTCTTTATGCTTGAATTAATGTTTGACTCCCTTTCTGAAAGATAAAATCACCATACACTTTCACTGAATGAGAAAAAGAGAGCGTAACACATGCCAATTTTTCAGCATTACAGAAGGAGGTAGCATCTTTAGGAAAAAGATATGCTTTCGGCGCAAATCTAGATTTAGAACTTCTGGGCCTTGAGGTTGATGACAAGACACTAGTTCCTGGACTTGCTGTGGCATCTTCACGCGCAAAACCTTTGGCAGGTATATTTTTTTCATTCACATTTCTGATCTGAACTACAGCATTGCTTCATTTCCCATGCATACATGGAGTATCACATATTTAACCATCTGAATCAGTGAAAAGTATGGTTTGTGCACGACTCTTATGTATGATACTGAATTTTTCTATCTCACGAGCATGAAATCAGCAAGTTCTTTTAGTTATTGTGTGTTTCTTTCTGTGCATTTGGTGACTAATACGACCAGCTTGGATGAATGGGCTGGAGGTCTGCTCTGTCGAAGTCGACATTTCCCGAGCTTGCTTGATTCTATCAGTTGGAATCTCCACCAGATATATTTATGCCACATACAAGAAAACAGCAGCAACAACAACGGAGTCCGAGGCTTGGGAAGCAGCAAAAAAGGCGTGTGGTGGCCTGCACTTTCTTGCCATACAGGAAAATCTGGATTCAGATGACTGTGTGGGGTTTTGGCTTCTCCTGGACTCGCCTCCGCCCCCCGTGTAAGTTAGAAGCACTGTACATTTGTTTCACCATCAGCATTTATACAGGAACCTTTTTTTGTCTGAAATTTGCAATCTGTATCAAGTTTAAGTGGCATTGTTTATGGTTGGATTTCTGTCTTCCTGGCTATGGTAGAAACTCCATGTGTGCCAGTATCTTGTAATGATAACACAGATTAAGGGACAGCCTAGAGCCTTATTAGACCTAATCCTCCTCCCATAAATACAATGCTATGAGGTGTTCTTCTGGGAATTGTTAAAAGGTAGAGTCTGCCAGTTCTGGAACAAGAGATGATCCCCTTATTAGCACAAATCTATGACATCGAATTCTGTCGTCCAACTCTGCGGAGGATCCCAGCATGGTATCAGACTTAAAAAACACTGGAATGTGGAATGTCCCAAATGCTATACTGGTGAATCATACATCTCAGTTGTGGTTTAGGCCCATATCAGAAATCCGTGGGAGTTTCACCTCTATATATGTAGAGAAAATCCTCAAGTCAATCGCTAGGTTTTGGGTGATAGCTCGGGCCTTTAACATGGTATTAGAGTGGGTTCACCTATTGAATCCTCTCTCCGTATGTAGACATTTGTCCCTACCCATATCGGCCCCCGAAACCAGTTGGTTCAGTGCGAGAGAGAGTGTTGTGGTTTGGCCCCATATCAAAAATTCGTGAGAGTTTCAGATCGAGAGAGATTGTCTCAACTCAATGCTATTTTGAGTCAGAATTGGAGAGAGAGAGAGAGAGAGAGAGAGAGAGAGAGGATTGTCTCAACTCAATGCTATTTTGAGTCAGAATTGGAGAGAGAGAGAGAGAGAGAGAGGATTGTCTCAACTCAATGCTATTTTGAGTCAGAATTGGAGAGAGAGAGAGAGAGAGAGAGAGAGAGAGAGGATTGTCTCAACTCAATGATATTTTGAGTCAGAATTGGGGCCTTTAACAATCTCCATGTTGGAAATATGAAAGATGTACACTACTACAGCAGCTGGTAGCCTAACAGCGTACTTGATGGCGTGGTCGTTGTATGAGCTAGTACTTTACTAGAACCGTTTCACTTGAGATCAGCCAAAAACACTATTAAGGTCGGGACGTTTGTTGTGCATGCAAACCAGTGGAAGATAGTTCTGTTCTAACTTTTCAAGCACTGTTAAAATCACCCATTTAAGATCCAACTTTTTTATATAAAATTTTTTTGATGGTTTTGGACTTAGAAAGTATATATGATTTACGGCATTAGGAACGTAAGTAATATGTTCATTCTATGATATTGTTTTACAATAATTGATCACTCAACAAACGATCTCTAAAAATACTTTTTCTAGCACTCTCTTTATGAACCCAAGGGGACTCTTAAAAAGTAGTTGATGTGGATAAGTTTAAGAGGAGGAAAAAAACATATAGTGAATATATAGGTGAATGCCTTGGCAACCATGTTTAATACCTTCTCAACTTGTTCCAATAACATATAGCTCTCTAGGCAAATGCCTTGACAACTATGTTCAATACCTTTTATTGTAAGAGAAATACTAACCTCTCATATTGGACCAAGATGGGATTGGCCTTTTTAAGTGGTGCATGGATCACACCATAAAGTAATTTTAAATATTTTTCATCCTCTTGTAAAGTGAATTGTTTCAATTAGTAAATTATTAATTCTACTTATTTTGTTAAGTAAAATAAATTGCAACAAATAATTTGGTAAGCAAAATAAATAATTTGTTAAGTGGAACAACTATTCTAGTTTGTTATACTTAGTAAGTTAATAGAAACGAATACTTTGCTAAACAAAACAATTCACTTTTATGAAAACGATGAAAAATATTTAAAGTTATTTTATGGTAGGATCCGTATACCATTCAAAAAAATTAATCCTAAGCTGGATGGTAGTCATCCAAGATAGGAGGTTACTATTTTTCTTTTCTCATAATAAACGAAAGACAAAGTCGTGGTGCAAGTGGTCTTATTGAAATCACTTGGTCAGGTAAATAATGCAATAAAAATATCACTTCTAACATGGGCTAGTAGCTTGCAAATTTGTCACTTTCACTTAGAAGAGTCAGAAGACCAACCATGCATGAAAAGTAAACATGAATTTACATGAAAGAGCCATGTTAATGGTAATAATAGTATGAGCAACTTGTGGTCGCATTATATATACACACACATACATCAAGAATGCGACCACAAGTGGCTTGTAGCCGGTGTGGGGCCTGATGTCATGATGGCGGCGGGTCCCACGCACTATGAGTGTTAGTATTGTTCGATTGAGTAAATCGGCTGAGCAATATTAACATTCACAAGGTTGATGTGGGGTCTACAGCTATGATGGCGACAGGCCTCACACACTATGAATGTTGGTATTGTTTGGTCGAGCAATTCTATTATAATCGGTTGACCGACTTCTCAATATCGGATAATCGATTATCATAATTTACTGGTCTTTAAAGAGACTCAAAATCCGACATGATTGATACGTACGACATGACCAACTTTGATGTTGAGTCTTTGACAAATAAGTATGTGATGTTGAGGAGTTACTAATAAATTTTAAAATAATTGTTAAATAATAAAAAATTTAAGGGGTGATTGGCCACTAAAAAAATGGCATGTTGTGAAGATCCCGCCTAATCAGTTGATTGGATGGTGGAACATTAGAAAATACTAATTTTTATTATTATTATTTATAATATTTTAGTATTTCCAACTTATGCTTAATTTTTTAAAAATTCTCAAGCTTTCAATTGATATAGTGAAATACTGTAAAACATTAGCTGAACATGTAATTGCGAGCCGTTAAAGTTATTAAAATAGTTTTTAAATATAATAATGCTCAAGGTTGAATAAGAATAAAAAAATTACAGAAAACCCTTGGACCCCGCATGCGGAACCATAACCCATTGACGTTGTTCAAGGCGACTTTCTAACAGGCGGGCAAATTCTGCACAACAAATCGATTGTCTTTTTTTTTCACCCTTGGATATAGATCGCAAGACCATATATATGTATGTGTGTGTGTGTGTGTTAAGGATAGTAAAGAAAAATTTTAAGTATATTCTTGATTTCTATCACCAAAGATTATAGTAGAGTCTCTTGAGATAAGTTTTGCTACATGGTCAAACTAGATTTTGTGGTACAGTATGAATCGACATATTATATTGCACTGATTCGGCTGATCTAATCTAAATATTTTTTTACAATTATTTTTTTAAAGAAAAATGTGTTTTCTTCCAATATCAAGATTTTTTAGGAATAATACCATTAACTCATAATAATAATAATAATATCCAAAATTCAATGATAAGTAAGAAAATGTCATTGACACTAAATATTAAACTACAAAAAATATAAATGAATTAACAAACTTGTTTTTATTTTTTATCAAAAAAATATGTTTTTTTGCATAAATCAATATTTAGTTTGCAGAAAATGCTATTAACAAGTAATAATGATATCCAAAATTCAATGATAATAAGAAAAAATCACTAACACTAAATATTAAATTATAAATAATATATAGAGACATAATCCATAATTTGCAAAATGTTTACGAGAATGACGGAGGTAAGAGAGGAGGGAGGTTCAAAATTCTCAAATGAGAAAAGTTTGTTATATTTTCCTCATGTATTTTTAATGCACTTTAGACATCTCTCATTGGTCAATATACTGTTGGCACATTGTGCCTAACTAATGAGAAGTACAAGAATATATTAAAATTACATAAGAAAAGTACAACAAACTTTTCTCTTCTCAATTTTCCTCTCTGTTTCTTCTCCCTTTTGGCATATACAATCTATTTTTGACATTAGATGTTGTGTCATGTATGAAATTTCGATGTTGCGGCACTATTTGACAAATATAGAAGAGTTATATTTATTAGATGTCTCTTAACTTAGGCAAATATAAGGGGACATGTCCTTAATAGTAGAAGGGGGCGGGTAAAAGAGTAAAGATATTGATCTTTTCGAAATCTAGAATGTTGACGATGAGATGTTCATAATTCACATTTATTTTCATTTTGTGTTGAACTGAGTAAACAACGATCTAACTATGAGACAATATTGGTACATGGAAATTAAAGTTGTTAAGTTTTAATCTTGGAGTTCACGAACATCAATTTTTAAGTCTGTATAATTTTCACGGGGTTGGAGTCCCTTATTATCAAAAATAAAAAAATAAGCATTAATTTAAATATTTTGAACCACAAGTATCACTCTAGTTCGAATCCGATACCATATCGATATTAAAATGAATTGCACGTATATATGTGGTTCGATTGTTCTTTTAAGAACTAGAGTGTTCGCTATGTTTGAAAAATCAGATTTTTCTAAGTATAGTATGGTACAAACATGCCACCCCACCATATACAAGGATATTTTGTATCCATAAAAATATATATAAGTAAATACAAATATAAGAAAGATTACTGTATAGTTAATCTTTTAAGAGAGAGATATATATGTATACATAACTATATATGAAAAAAAAAAGTATATATGTCTCTTAAAAGACTAAACATAAACAACTCACTTATGTACTATGATTAGATGTATAACAACGATCAGTGGCAGATCCATAATTTTATTTTAGTGGGGTCCTAATAATATACTCATATAAATTCAGTTGAGTCACTCATAGTGAAATTTTGTTCCCCTAATACAAATTTTTTTATCTAGTGGAGTCACAAGATCCCACTGAACATATGCTAGATCTGTCCACAACACAATATTGGTGCTATATACCCGCACTATATTGTACTTGAGAGAATCTAGTTCTCAAGCACTGTTAATTTGACATTCATATGTTATTTTTTTAATTAAATTTGAAAACATATCAACATATTAGTCCCGTGAGCTCTGATTCTTATTATATCAACAAAGAATCGGTATGACTTGGTTCACTCATTTTATCTAACCTTGTTATATGTAAATTTCAAAAATATCGATAATGTAAAGATATTTGTAGAATATACATCATGTTAGGCACTATACAACCATATAAATAACAATGTTTTAATATAAGTCCGACTATAATAAAAAGTGCTCATGATATTTTGTTTTGTCAATAAAAGATAATCTTATTATATATATATATATATATATATATATATATATATATATTATGGTGCGACAGGGCCTTTTGATACGTTTAAATCCAACGGTGGAGTGTTATAGTACATCTGTGCTCGGTGTTCGAGTACTCGGAATGCTCGTTGCCCTGTGTTCAGTGATGTTTTGGTGAATAGAGATAGACTGTTAGATTATAATCCAATGGTCCGCACTGATGATACGGTGGGGTCGTACCTAAAGGCCCTACCGTATCATAGCATTACTATATATATATATATATATATAATATATATATATATATATATATATATATATAAGCAACTCTGCTATATAATTACAAGCAAGAACAATCAATAGCCGATGTATTCATGTGCTAATGAGTTAATTTAACTATTAAGTTTTTTTTTATTATTCCTAATAATATTCTACATGTAGATTTTAACCTATGAACGTACTTGTAGAGCCTAAATCTAATAATCTTAATTCCTTCATAAATGTGGGTTATTTTGATATTAGAAGTAGGGACCATGGTTTGTTATATCGGACTGAATTGGTATACTAATGGGTATTTTTTTTGTCTTGGCACGATTCGATATAATTAAATCTTTTTATTTTATCATTTTAGTGAAATTTTAGAGTTTATTGTCTCAAATTAGAATCAAATTGAACTGGTACACTATGTTAAGTAAAATTTAGTTCAACCCAATACCTCGGTTGGACCATCGGACAAAAAACTTATGAAAGTTGCCAATGGATATTTGCTTAAAAATCTTTTTTTTTAAGTTGGAGTTCTTTTGCTGTATAGGTGTTTTACTGTTTTCTCATTTTTTTCCTCTCAAATTTAAAAATTTGAAGATGTAATTCACTTCCATATGTTTGGTGGTTATTTTTTAAATATTGAGGAAGAATTATACTTTATAAAAAAAACTATATTAATTATTTTTTAATTTAATAGAGTGGAGGGGCTCTCTCTCATCTATCCTCATCTCTCATCCTTTCTGTATAGTCAACACACTTTCACATGGGTTTTCTTTTAAAATAACATAGTTTGAAAAGTTTATTAGGTGAATAGCAGGGTAAAAATTTTAATTAGCAGAATAGCACAGTTTTGACCGTCAAACTATACTGGCGCATGTGTTATAGGGGTGTCAATGGGCCGGGCCTGGACCGGGCCTTGTTAGGCCCGGCCCAGGCCCGGTTTTATAAAAGTCGGCCCGGGCCCGGCCCATGCCCGGGGGTAGGCCCGGCCCATAAAAAGCTCGAAAAGCCCGGCCCGGCCCGAAAAATAAAAAGTATTATTTTTTAATTTATATAATATATAATTTTAATACATCTACTATAATATATCTATAAAAAATAATATATATTTTACTTATATATATTAACATTTAACTTGTAAAAGATTATATTTTTGAGTAGATTTATTGTAGAAAAAATACATATAACTCTCTTTCTAAATATAAATTTAATATTTAATATAATTTATATTTATTTTTTCGGGCCGGCGGGCCCACCGGGCCAGGCCACACAAAGTCCAAGCCTGGCCCTATTTTTTTCCGGGCCGGGCGGGCCAAAAATTTGTAACGGGCTCATTTTTTCGGCCCAAACCCGGTTAAAACCGGGCCGGCCCGGCCCAATTGACACCCCTAATGTGTTAGTACAACTTTTCAAATTATATATATATATATATATATATATATATAAGGAAATCAGTCTATAAAGAAGTCGGTCATTCCCTAACTGATTTTCTTCCTGCAACAGTTTTGTTTTAATTTTATTTTTTGTTTTTATAAATTAAATTATATATTATTTTTACATCGAAATAATATCTAAGATGAATTTTTAAATATAAATTTATTAGAATGTGATATATTTTATGATAATTTTAGTTTAAAATTTTAAAATAAATTTATTATAATGTTGAGTAAAAATTACTTAAAAATTAATAAATTAATTTTATCTCGATATCTGCACTTAAGTAATTCTCAATATTCATAATTTTAGAATCAACATATTTTTCTACTAATTATGGTGGTTTTATATTTATTTTTGTTAACGAAGTCCGTTGACGTCGTGTTGGGGTACACATAAGGGTGGCAATGGGCCGAGCCTAAACCAGGCCCGTGCTGGCTTGGTCCAGCTCTACCTCTAATCGTTTTGCCCAGACCTGGCCTGGTCCGTGAAGAGGTCCGTCTTTTTTAAGGCTGGCCTGACCCGAAAAAATTAGGTAAGGCCCGACCCAAACTCGACCAGGCCCGATTTTACTTTTTAAAAGATATTTTTACTATTTATTTATTTATTTTTATAATAAAATTATTGTCCATTGAATCAAAATATTAGACTAATCTAGATAAATTTATTTCTAGTTGTTACAAATATGAAATAAATGTTAAGTCATTAAATATAGCCCACTTCAAAGTCGCATCTCATAGACTCCGTATTAACTTTTATGTAAATAGTAAATATGATTATTTTTAATTTTGAGACACTCTTACATTATTAACATATTTTTGGTATTGTCTTCAGAAGTACTGTGTACCTAGGGGTGTCAATTGAGTTGGGCTGACCCGGTTTTGAACGGACTTGGGCCGGATACTTTAACATTTTTTTAATTTTGAACCCCGCCTGGCCCGGCCTGGAGTAAGATTGGGCCGGGCTCGGGCTTGGCTCGGCCCGTCTCGACGGCCCAAATTTTTTTAAAAATAAATAACACAGTGATAATTCTATTATTCTAAAATTTTGGATTGAAAATTGTATTGTGGAGCTATATTTAACGACTTAACATTTATTTTATATTTGTAACAACTAGAAATAAGTTTATCTAAATTAGTCTAATATTTACTTTATGCTATTTTGATTCAACGAACACTAATTTTATTGTAAAAATAAGTAAATAAATAAATAGTAAAATTATCTTTAAACAAATAACATCGGGCCGGGTCGGGCTAGACCTTACCTAATTTTTTTTCGGGTCAAGCCAGGCTTCAAAAAAACGGGGCTCGTTCCTGGTCGGGCCGGACCTGGGCCAAACGATTAGAGGTCGGGCTGGACCCAGACCAGTACGGATCCAGTTTAGGCTTTGCCCATTGTCACCCCTATATGTACCTCGACACGATGTCACCGGACTTCGTTAACAGAAATAAATATAAAATCACCATAATTAGCACAAAAATATGTTGCTTCTAAAATTATGAATATTAAGAATTACTGAAGTACAGATATCGAGATAATTTTAATTTATTAGTTTTTAAGTAATATTTACTCGACATTATAATAAATTTATTTTAAAAATTAAACTAAAAGTCATCATAAAATATAACACATTCTAATAAATTTATGTTTAAATTTTCATCTTGATTAGATATTATTTCGATATAAAATTAAATATATTAATTTAATATTAAAAAAATAAAACAAAACTACTGCAGGAAGGAAATCGGTCATGTCGGTCATTCCCTGACCGACTTTCTTATTTTATACATTTTTTTTGAAAAGTTTCACTGACATATGCGCCAATATAGTTTGACGGTCAAAATTGTGCTATTCTGCTAATTAAAATTTTTACCCTGCTATTCACCTAATAAACTTTTCAAACTATGCTATTTTTAAAGAAAACCCCTATCTCATCTCCCTCCTTTGTCATCTTCCCCCTTTTTGTCCATCCCCTTGGTTCCCACTTCCTCATGGTTGTTCATTTTTTTATTTATAAAAAATAATTATATAATTACACTCATAGTAATAATAAATTATTATTATAAAATATAAAAATATCTAATTAATAATAGTCATTTGATAAATAAGTAGTTGTGTTATAAGAAATATGATTAGCTGCGTCCCTACAATTTGTATCAGAAGAGAGGTGAGCCCTTAGCTAGAAATGAGGGAAAATTAACTCTTAAAAACTGAGGACAGATGATGTGTATATTATATGTTAAGAAATTTACAAAGTAACCCTGTTAAATGAAGAACCGTAGATTGGCATCCTTACGGACGCATGACGACATTTTTTGACTGATGGTGACAAATAAAGGAATATTTTATGCGTATGTTCCAGTTTTCCGACAACTAATTTGTAGGACATTGTTTTGCACTAATATTTACAGAACGTGGTCATTAACATCAAGATAAAAAATAAGAATGATAATTTTATAATTTTAAGCTTAATAAGATTAGTTCTGCGATATCCCTACAGTGTGTTGTGATTTGTGAACTCACAAGTTTACCTTCAAAATTGGACCTTTTTTCTTTTAAACTCTTTCAGTATTATGATCTTGGAAATCTAACATAAATATAATCATTCCACCCCTACATTCTTAAAGTGAAGATGGGAGAATCTAACATGCATTTTTTCGACAGTTTCCATACAGCTCCTTTATATTAATTAAAGCCACTACATGTTTTTGTCCCCTATACTATATATGTCAGCAATAGTGTCAAAAATCATGATAATAAACCAACGCCGCCACCTCAAAAATGAAAGGCTTTTAAACTCTTGGAAAAGATCACAAATGAAATGGAGGCCCGATCGAGCGGCGAGGATCCCAGCCCAGGGCACAACGACGTGTCATGTGCACAACGAGACAGAGGGTCCTCTTCACGGCTCCAACCAAGACCAGGCAGCCCCGCCATAGATGCGTCATGTGTGCGAAACGCCATACAAATTGTAGCGACGCAGCTAATCATATTTCTTATAACACAACTACTTATTTATCAAATGACTATTATTAATTAGATGTATTTTTTATTTTATAATAATAATTTATTATTACTATGAGTTAAATTTCTTATCCCTTTATTTTTGTTCTTCTTTGATTTTTTTAAATGAATCACAGATCAAAACATATTGATGTGGCATGTTTCGATTCAGATCGTGCCAATAGGAGCTCGATATGGCCAAAATTCGTGGCATGATCGATCTTGATAAGAAATATCTTTTGAATATTCTTGTCACTTTAATAAATTTTAAAATTAATAAAAAATATGTCAAACAAACCTATAATTTTAAAAAAATATGTCAATTTTATCAAATAAGTAATATAATTTTTTTACTCAATTTCAAAAATTAAGATAAAAATCGACACAACATAATTTTTTAAGTAGAAATATTTTTTTGAAAATGTATATTTGTTGTCATCACTTGTTTTTAGAAGTCATTAATAGAAGTATACATTGTAATCTCATGTAATGTCCCACCATCATAAAAAATAGTTTAATTTTTTTCAAAGAATAAGTGTCTACATAAAAATTAATAGTTATTAACATAACTAGTAAAAAATGTTATAAGTATATTTAAATTACAGTTTCAAAATAACAAGCACGATAGAGTGTCAAAAAATATAGTTGAATTTTTATTGAAATGAAAAATAAGATATTCTCTATCTCAATTATACTTTTAATAAGGATATATATGTAACTTATAATGTATATATAATATCAAATTTTGTCGTCATATCCGATCCTTCTAATTCTTAAAAAAAAAAATAAAGAAGAAAAAAGATATGACCCAGATTGATTGTTCTTAGGAGATAGTGGCAGTTGTATAATTACATATAGAGAATACTTTTATATTAAGAGTTATTTTTAAATTTTATTTATTAAATATTAATATAGTGAGAGTTTAATTCTTGATCATGTTCATAGAAATTTTTCTTAAAAATTCTTACAAATTTATTGTGAGTAAAATTTTTGACTTTTAAACACATAGCATTGTATTCAACAGCCACATATAAAAAATATTTAAATTCTAATAAGTTGACTAAAAAAATTATTTAGTCAATCAAAATTGACTAAAGTGTGGACCGTACATTTGCCATGGCCCATGACTATCTTTTGAGTAATTACGTGCCCCTCCACAGTAGGTCGCGTGAAGCGGCGCGACCCCAGATGTATTTGATGCATCTTTTTTTTACCTTAAAATAATACACACAAATAGCATATTAGTAAACACAACTAATATATTAGTGCACTCAAATGACATATTAGTACACATAAATAATACATTAGTGCACACAAATAATATAAGAATGAACACAAAAATTTGTGTATTATTTTAAGGTAAAAAAAAAAAACATGATGCATTAAATGCATCTGGGGCCGCGTCCCTCCATGCGGCGCACTGTGGAGGGGCATAGCACTTCATGTAAAGTTATGCTCCCGGTTAACCGAAAACATAGTATCTCTCCCATCTTTTATATATGAAAAAGACTTATTACACTTTAAGTGTAATATGATTAGACAATAATCCATGTAGCACCGCTCACATGAGGAGTGATAAAGTGACAATCTAATTATTAGATGTCACATGAACTTGTTACCTAGTAAGGGTCAATTTAGTTGCATGCAAAATATTTTCATTAGAAATTTTTTTTCCATAGAATAACTGTAACATGAAAATGAAAATCTTAATTGTCAATTTGAATCTTAGGTAAATGTTTTCATTGGTTATTTATGTAAATAGAAGATTAAAAAATATGAAAAGTCAACAATATTAAATAAACTTTTATGAGAGAGTTGTATTGGAGCGCATGAAATATTATGGTTCATTTCAATGAGAGGGGACCACATACTCTTAGTGCATTATTTATCAAAAATTTTATTTTTTATTTTTAAAAATAAAAACAAAAAATTAGTGGAAAATAAATAACTTTGACAAAGATAAATTAAATTTAGAGAAATAAAATAAAAACACAACTTGAATGAACAATGTTGTACAAATATTTTAATAAAAAATAAAAAATTAAAACAACAAATAAAAAATAATTAGATTTGACAAAGATGACTTAAATGAAGGGAAAAAAATAAAATAAAAACTAAAATAAATAGTGTCAAAACAAATTATCACTATAACAATTGTCAACACACATGCATGGAAAATGACCTCCGCGTTGTTTGCGGAGACGTCAAAATTTAAAATTTTTTGAATAAAATTTTCTAAATTTTAATTTTCAAAAATATCAAGTGATCTAAAAAAAAAATTTCTCTGAAAAACTTTTTACTAATGGAGTTTTAGCTTCAAACAAACGGACTTAGAATATGAAAGTGCAATAAAACTTTCTCTTTTATGTATGAAACTGTATCTTCCATTTTTTTCATCGAAGTAACCAAGATTATTATTTGTAAATTCTCCAAAAGTAAAATAGAGCTCTCTATTTTTCTTACGAAGCATTTCTGAGAGTAGAAACCTCTCGGCGTTCTCGATAGAAACGCGAGCGGTGCACCGAGATAAGTTCGCAAGAAGAACCGCTCTCCCCGATCCCGAGGAAACCAAAAACAGAGCAGAGCAGAAGAGCAGGGTTTGGCTGTGCGCCTGGCGTGGGGTGGAGAAGTGTGAAGGGAAGCGGCCATGAACGCCCCCGACAGGTACGAGCGCTTCGTCGTCCCCGAGGGGACGAAGAAGGTGTCCTACGACAGGGACACCAAGATCATCAATGCCGCCTCCTTCATCGTCGAGCGCGAGGACCACACCGTCGGCAACGTCCTCCGCATGTGCGCACGCACCGCCGCGAACAACCTCTCACCACCATTGGTCTTTCCTCGCTTTCGTCGTTGTAGTTGTAGAACAGGAAGAACCCACGCATCAGAACGGAAGGGGAAACCCAAAAAAAAAATCCCGCCTTTAAGGTTTTTTTTTTTAGCTTGCTGTTTTCTTCATCATCTTATTGTTGGACGGATGTTTTAACCAGGCAGCTGCACAGGGACCCGAACGTCCTGTTCGCGGGATACAAGCTTCCCCACCCGCTGCAGTACAAGATCCTTCTGCGGGTCCGTGCTTCCCTGGGGAAACCCACTACTTCTCTCTGACGTATCAGTTTTCGTCGTTGAAAATTTTGTGTGCATGTTAAACTTAGGGTTTTGCTTGGTGGGTTTTTGTTTTTTTTCCCCCACTAGTTTTGTTTCTCTGTAATGTGGAGGTGTCCGCTTGCATGCTCGCAGGTACAGACAACGAGCCAGTCTTCGCCCATGCAGGCTTATAACCAGGCCATCAACGACCTTGACAAGGAGCTTGAAATCCTGAAGAATGCCTTTGAGGTGACTTTAATTCTATCTTTCTGTCCCCAGCCCTCTTGAACCTGTTTTTTTTCGTCTTAAACTTGTTCGTGTGCCATTGTTGTCGCTGATGATTTTGTGGAAGCTTAAAGTTTCGTGCGATTATTGAGTGAATGTTGCAGAAGTTTCTCCAAATTTTGGCTTTTGGCTTTACGAGTTCTTGCCATGGGTTTTGAACCTCTGGTGAAGCTGAAAGTGTCCGGAAAGTAGCTTTGTGTTGATTAGCATCCGTTCTCAGTGGTCGATCCAGTGACGAGGCATATACCTGGGCCTCCACTGCTAAGCTGGGCAAGAATGACATCATAGGATTGTTTTTTTTTTTTTTGAAAGTGGGTAGACATCATAGGATTTGTTGACTGAGATGGAGGGCTGTCTCCTTGATAAATCCTTTGTCTTTGACACACTGCATTTTTATCAAGTTCTATTCTTCAGTATTAGCTCATTTTTGGGATAGGTTTTTACTTTAAGCTGTTTTTTTGGTGTATAGTGACCTCTTGATGTGCATGCAGGACACTTTTTATTGGTGTTACGATTGTCCCTCTTGTTTAAAGGTTTTCCATAAGAGAAATGCTAGGTGCACGGCCGCACGGTAGTAGCTACTGGTGCGAACCCCGCCCAGCTAAATACTCTTACATCATCCCAAAGGAGCATTAAATGCTCTTATATCATTTTTCATAAAGTTATTTGTCACCCTTAACCCGCTAAGGGTGACAAATAGCGAGTTAAGGGTGACAAATAGTCAACTAAGGAAGACAATTATACATCTCAAACAGGAGCAAAATGCTTTTACATCATTCCCCATAAAATTATTGGTCGCCCTTAACCCGCTAATGGGGAAAATAGCAAGTTAAGGGTGACAAATAGCCAACTAAGGAGGACAAATAGCTATGTATCTCAAAATAGGAGTATTAAATGATCTTACATCATTCCCAATATAGTTATTTGTCACCTTTAACCCACTAAGGGCGACAAATAGTCAACTAAGGGAGACAAATAACCTACTAAGGGGGACAAATAGTTTTTCACATTGAGAATGCCGATCTGCATATAAAAAAAAATGGGGGGAAAAAGATGGTGGGGCCCACGCACTGCACATGTGGTCCAATGATGTTCTGCACGGCAGTTTCAACATGGCGTTTTTACCTGGATAATAAGCGTATCTCTTTCCATAATTGTGTACAATTGAATTTCATCCTTTGGAGAAACTTCAGCATTCTCCAATAAAAGGTCCTTACAGAGTGGTGACACAATGTGAATCAAATAGCCTTCAGTATCTGTTGATTTGTTACTTCGGATCTTGCTAGGATCTATCTGATGGAAAAGCTTGGTAGATCAAATGGATCTACGATTTCCTTAAAGCATACCATATTCATGCCTGACAATTGTGCAAAAAACTTCTTAGATAACATTTGACACCTGCATAACACCTTAAGTTCTGTACTTAGCATTTGCAAGCATTTGTTATGTTTTGAAGCTAGTCACAATTAGTCTGAATTCCTAGACTCATTCCATTTGGATCATAGGAGACCGGAGGCCTTTACTGTAATCAAGAATGTCCACCTAATTGGAACAATTGATTAGACAAACTGGTGCATCCTAAATTGCACCGTATGTTAATTTGCTTTTCACTCTTTTTTAACCACTACCTGCCGCCAATGTGGAGAAGGTGAAGTTCAATAGATGTATGGGGAGCAAATCTACCATCTAAAGCACCCGTAGGCCACTGCATTGATTTGTATCTGATATCTTGGTAACAAATTCACTGTGGAGCCTACTTTGGCGCGTATCTGGTTCCCTGGCTCGTTTCATTTTGGTTCATGTTTTCACAGGGTCCTCTGACATCTAAAAGTTCTTTACTTATGTTGTATTCTTTTTTTCGTGTGCTGTTTTCATTTTCTCGAAATTGAATGTCTCATGAGCTCTAATGCAAATTGGTTTCTTTCTTGAATATTGTAGAGAAGTCAGACCAAATTGACAGCCTGTCTTAATTTCATTGAATATGGATCCTCTTACAATCTTTGAAGTTGTGATTGACCACACGACGGTGTCGATCATCCTCCAACTAGCAAATGTTATACGGAAGATGATCTTTTTCTCAAAAGATCCTTTGGATCTGAGATGTAAGGTTTCACCTAGTAAGATAGCTTCAAGCTGCTTTTGTTGCGTCACTTGTGCTGTTTGGTGATGGAATTTTCTTTCCGTTTCTCCAAACTTAACCAATCAGGTTACGTTTTTTCTTTTCCCCTTCTTGTAAATGTACTAAATGTTGCACATGATCAGGGCTTTTGGATGTTTGTTTTCTTTCATTGGTAACTTTGTCTTGCACTCAGATGTGTTTCTGGTTATAGCTATGCACCAACTGTCATGTGAGAACAATGATGATTTGCTGCTCATCGATCCTGATTTCCTTCTGTTATTTTTGACAAGTCATGGTAAAAAAAAAGATAACAAGATGACTTTTTTTGCAGAATGAGAAATCGAGGTTTCAGAATGCAAAGTACTAAATGGATGACAAGGTTGGAACGCTGCAAAGATGAAGCAAAGCATATTCACCTGTCACAGTTTCCCTATTTTGGACAATCGAATTGCACTTTTAGAAGTTTGATGAACTTGCTAACTTAGAAGAATGCTGTCAAACATGTCTTAAGCTAGTACTGACGTGGCTTGTTAAAGACTCCAAACTGGAGCATTTAGTTGATACTACACTTGAAGCACCCTCATTTAACTTCTCATCATGGTACTGCAGCAGGAATGAGGGGGCGCAAATCAGACTGGACTTAAACACTTCTCTGTTTTGGTACAGGTGGAGACACCATAGCTCATGATGACTCCAACCCTGCCCTTGTGTTGTCCAGAGTTTCCAATTTAGTAAAAAAGTGGTCAGTTTGCCTGGTTTTTGAGCTTGCTTCTGGTTCACAATTAGTATTCTGGTGTTCAAGTTGCTGATGACACTGTTTAGGAATTCCCAGCCTTTCTTCTTACCAGCAGAAGAGTAACCCTTGTCTCATGATGGTGGGCATCTGAGAAGACTTGGCATGAATGAATGGGCAACCCAGCTGATATGGCAGTTGCCAGCAGTCACATTGAATTGGGGCTGTCTTTTTGTGTTTTTTTTTTTTGGCAGAAAGTAATCACAAGTCAAATTTATATATAATTCAACCATATGATTTGATGCAATATATGTAAGGGTTTTGTCACTTCCTTTTTCTCATGCTTACCCCCACATCGACCGATCATATGGAGGCATATGTGTCATGTCAGATGTTATTGTGCAGGTAAGTAGTATTTTGACATAGTAGGAAAGGGTCATCACCTGCTTATGCTCATGGGTTACTACCACTTTGGTAGAGGGGTATGTATCTTTTAAGTTAATCTGATGTAGATTAACTCAGAAATTAATCTACCTAGATTTAGAAATAAGAATGGAACCAAAATTAGTTTGGATAAACCCGTCCCACCTGTCACTTCATGAATAAAAAGTCTCCACTTGACACCTCGGAAAAAAAAGATCATCTTTTCGCTTAACCAGGGGTAGCAAGTTATCCCAACCCAAGGTAATCTTGTATGTACACTATCTTATCTCGCCCATGGTTGTCGAATCGGAATCGGAAGGCGAATCGGGTTGCTCATTCTCTCAGAATCGAATCGATTGCATGGGTATATTATATATAATATATATATATATATATATATTACATATATCATATTTCAGATATCTATGTAATATATATCATATTAATATATATATAAAAGGAATCGGGGCGAATCAGGGATCGGGTTTCCGTTGATTCGCATTGATTGGGGGAATTGGGTCGATTCGCCTTGATTCGACAAACCTGATCTCGCCCATAACTTCCCGCCTTGTGATTAGTGTATTTGTTATACTAAACTCAGTTAAATATTAACTAATTTTTTACACCACCATTTTCGAGAGTTGGGGGCTTACCAAAGCGGCACGTACGGGGCATCTTAGTCGACAGGAAGGAGGTGGAAATCCCTAATAGCAATCCTTAGTCGGCAGGAACTCCCTACAGCAATTGGCCCTTTGGAGAGAAAGAGGTATCCTTAAAAAGGGAGATTTGCTGCATCTCTTCTTGTTGGCCCGGTCAATATGTTCTTTTCAACCAAAAAAAAAATGTCCTCTCATGTTCATTAATCTTGAGATGTGTTATGTTTGCACAATTCAATTATTGGTCGGTTGAAAAAGACATATGTACACCTTTATTAGCGGTCATATCACTTCTGTCACCTTCGGTCGATTAAAACTTGTACAATTTCCTTTTGAATTGTTCCATAGATGATTGAATTATGTGGAAAGATGGTGCCTTTGCTAAAAAGAAGTTCAAAAGTTTGCATTCCATCTTCCACATTAACAAAGCTTACAGCTCTAGGACTATCAGATTTCTATCTACCATTCACACACTTTACCCTATTGGGTGATGAGTAATGCTTTGACAAGTAGGTAGTAAAAAAAAAGAGTAATGCTTTGACAAGTAGGTAGTAAAGATAATGTGAATCGATCGATCCATGTCACACTAGTACGGTGGGATGACACGGTGGCAGTTGTAGGTGATTGGTGTCACACTAATTTGGCGGGATGACACGGTGGCAATTGTAGGTGATTGGTGGTTGACGGTCGTCGACTGATAATATTTGCTCCATATCTACCTCTATTAGTCAAAGAAACGCGCTATGCGCGTGTAGTATATTCGTAAGTGTAATATAATTATTAAAATTGAAAAAAATAAATAAAAAAATTAGAGAACATTTCATATATTTGAAAAATAAATAAGAAAGATAACTTTTCATTTCGAATAGTTTTCATATGGGTGAGATAACAAGGTCTTTTTATAGAATTTTTGGCATTTTGTTATTGTAAAATTATAAATGTTTAATTGAAATTAAGTTTTTGTTTTTCATTTTTTAACCTACCTATCATGAGCTTGGAGTGCATGTAGATTATGAACCTCCTATTCTGCTAGGCATTCCAGTGCTGTGTCCTGCGCCGAGGAGTCGCTACTTAGGCGAGCTCGTCGCCACGTTTCTCCTCCCTGTTGGGGAGGTAGAGGAGGCTCAGATAGTCCCTCTGGTGGACGTCGTCGCCACTCTCCCTGATGGTGTTCCCCACCAGTCGGTACATCATCGTCACGGTCAGCCTGACCTAGTGTAGCAAGTGTCTTCCACGGCCTCCCCGTCCGACCTCCTCTTCCTAGCTAGCAAGTGTTTGTACAATTCAATTATTGGTCAGTTGAAAAAGGCATATGTACACGTTTATTAGCAGTCATATCACTTCTGTCACCTTCAGTCGATTATGTACAATTTTCTTTTGAATTGTTCCATAGATGATTGAATTATGTAGAAAGATGGTGCCTTTGACAAAAGAAGTTCAAAAGCTTGCATTCCATCTTCCACATTAACAAAGCTTACAGCTCTAAGACTACCAGATTTCTACCTACCATTCACACACTCTACCCTATTGGGTGATGAGTAATGCTTTGACAAGTAGGTAGTTAAAAAAAGAGAGTAATGCTTTGACAAGTAGGTAGTAAAGATAATGTGAATCGATCGATCCATGTCACACTAGTATGGCGGGATGACACGATGGCAGTTGTAGGTGATTGGTGGTTGACGGTCGTCGACCGATAATATTTGTTCCACATCTACCTCTATTACGAATGTTGACATGATAAACACATTTTATATGATTAACTTATACGAAAAATATAAAAATTGAGATAAGATATATAAATATCTTGTCATTTCTTTCCACTCTCGTTTGTTTTATATCTCATCATCTTTATATAAATCATTTATACGAGGATAGAAATATAAATTTATCAACGATGTAGTTTTTCCTAGTTGACAAAAAAAGGAGAGGGGACTCCATTATCATGATAGTAATTCTCTTCAGAGTTAAGACCTCGTTGTGGGGATAGAGTGCCACATTATATGTGGGGATAGAGTGCCACATTATATTTCTCAACTGAAGATTAAAGGCAACCTTGGCATGGCTATTATTTGAAAATTTTAAATTATTTTTGATGTAGGATATTAGTTTTATGTTCTTAGTCTTTGCCTCAATTTAAGAAAAAAAAAACCTTGTTAGTAACATCTACAATTTAACGAGTTTAGGGTTTACGTCGACGGACGACATCACATGAAAATTTTTTTATTTTTTTTCAAAAAAATGTGAACATCAAGTCTAATGTAAAGTACACATCAATAGATGTCAATCAACTACCAAATAATTTAGAATTATAAATTATCTATATATATTTTCTAAATATTCTATCCATGAATCGAACTTTAAGGGCATGTACCTTAAAGTGAGTCAACAAAAAATAAACTATAAAATGATCAAACAAACGCATATGGAAGCTCAACAAGTTGTCCAAGTGGAAGTTGCACCGGGTGTATCCATCCACCAAACATGATCCATCCAACCCAATAAAAAAAGCAAAAATTTTAAGTCCTTCAGACCGTGTCCATGGACCCGGTCCAAAGCCTTGGGGGATTCGGCCTTCCGACGTCATCAAGACAACGCTTTGAACCGAGCCAGCCGGTTCTGACGTTTTCTCATATTTTTTTTTGTTTCACTTAAATATATACCTCTCTTACATTGGAATTCATATGAAAAGTCTATCTTAAAGTTGTATTTGTACATGTTTTCTTCTCATATCAATTAGATAACTGTGGTAAAAGAAATACTAGTATGATCATCATTGCCTGTTGCTTTCACCACTATCACCCATGATTCGTCGTGTCGTCATAGATCACGACAACATGATCATACAGTAATAGGGGAGAGACGTGTCTTTTGGCACGGCCAATCCAAACCCTTTACAATTATTTAAAATATATCGTCTTGATCGAAATTATCAGTGCGATATATTTTGATCTGAATCATACCAACGAGAGTCCGATACCTCTGAATCTTACAACACACGTACGAGCAACCTTGCTATCACCATTAGGGGTGAACACTGGTTGGTTCGGCCCGGTTCACCCCTAATTTTATCCAACCCGAAATGAATTGAGCGCCCTAAGTGAACCGAATTGGACCGAACTGGTCCGGTTCAAACCGAAAATACACAAAAAGATGCATTTTAAGGGTGTTCTGAGGGCGCGCGCCCCGCGCCCAAGTCCACTGCGCTACAAGAGCTCTTATGATATTATATGTTATTAATTAATTATATACATATATTCGGTTCATTTCGATTCCACAATGTAAAACCGAACTGAACCGTAGGAGATTTGAAACCGAATCGAATCAACCCGAACCGGTCGATTCGATTCTTCGGGTTGGACCAAATTTTGAACAGCCCTAATCACCATTGATGGTCACTTGTACTACTCACACACTATTTTATATCCATATACATGGTGAAAAGGATACATTATAATCATGACATGCAAATTTAGGTGTTGGATGGTTACTAGGGCTGTCAATGGGCTGGGCTCGGGCTGGGCTTAGATGAGTCCGGCCCAGGCCCGACTCATCAATATGAAAGCCCAAGTCCGGTCCAAGCCCGAGCAATGTCGGGCCGGGCCCAATATTTTTACAAAATTGTAAAGCCCGACTAAGGCCCGGCTCGACCCGAATACTCAAATAAAAATTAAATTAATAATAAAAATAATATATTTAATAATATAAAACTTATAATCTCATTCAATTAAGTAGAGTTTTAATGTTCCTTATTTAATTTGTTTGAAAAGAGAGCTTTTAACTTTTAAATAAGTAAAATAATATAATTTTAACTAAGTAAAATTTAAGATTTGAAAAGAAAAAAAGAAAAGAGAACGGGTCGGGCCGGCCCATCGGGCCCAACTCAAAACCCGAGTTCGGCCCATAGGCTTAGTCGGGCTGGGCTTTTAGGCCCTACTAAAAGTCCACGGACCGAAAAGAGTCTTGCGGCCCGGCCCAAAATCGGGCCAAGCCCGCGGGCCTGTCGGGCCGGCCCGGCCCATTGACAGTCCTAATGGTTACCCACTAATTTTTATCTCAAGAAAGAGAAGGGTATATATGCAAAACAATACGTTAGAAAGGGTTTAAAAAAGCGTCCTTGGATCTAACGGTCGCCTCTGCACTCCACAGTGCCCGGGGTAGGCGGAAGCGGACAGGCAAGTGTGAAGAAGCCCGGTGCCGTGGCCGACCCCCATTGGTCACGCACAACACCAAGTCTGACAGAAAGTGCAGAGGACCTTCTATCCCGTCGCGGTCCAGGATTTATGCGCGACCACGACGGGGGAAGCGAAGGGGGCGCCGGCCGCCCGAGGGAGGGGTATTCATGTAATTTCTCTGCTTCCCACCCGGCCCGCGCCACTTTCGCCAGCTCCGCCCGCGGGCGCAGTTCCACCATGCATGCACACTGCACACATCGTAGAGAGAGAAAGAGACAAGATAGAGAGAGAGGGTGAGGATTTTAGAGAGAGAAAGGTGGGGAATTAAGAGAGAGAAAGAGAGGAGATCAGGAGAGAGATGGAGATTTTGGAAATTTTTAATTTTATTTTTTTTGTAATTTGTTTTAAATAAATAAATCTGGCCGTTTTTTTCGCAGGCTCGGCCCGTTCTGGTTTGCTCTTTTTTGGTAGGTCGGTTGGGAGGGGGAGGCGGGGGTGGTGGTGGTGGCGTCGTCTCTGTCCCGCGGGAGCGCTCTTAGCTGTAGGGAGGAGGGAGATCCTCAGACTATTCCCCCGATCTCCCTCCTCCAACGCCCGGCGGCACCGCGATCCAACGTCGCCGAGGTGAGGATTCCTCCCCCCCTCCTCGCCCGCGTTCGCCTCCTGCTCCGAAAGTCGCCGGTGGAGGGAAGTTTGGAATAGTAATGCCCCTCACCCCGGGGTTCGTTTCGAGTTTTTTTTTTCCCTGTTGATTTGTTGACGGGGGCTTTGATTTGCTGCGAGTACGTCCTCTTGTTCCATTTGACGCTGTGTGGGATGAGGTTGTGGAGGAGAGGAGATCACGGATTGTGGTCGGTTAAGTTGTGCTTCCTCGAGGGAGTCCCGTGCCTTTGTCGTGGCTAGATTGGAAGGCTGGTTTGCGTTTTCAGTAGTTCTTTGTGATCTAATATCTTTCTAATCTCTGGTTGCGTGTTTTTTTTAAATCCTTTGCTTCCCGATTACTGTAGCACGGCCTTTCTGATCATACCTGTGACTGCACATTGGGTGAATTCTTGGAGTGGGGAGATTTAATAGACAAGTCATGCGGAGGAGATGATGCGTGGGATCCTTAGTTGGGACTGTATCTTGACTTTCTCCTCTGTTTTCGTCACATTCACTTGTGGATTTCAGATTATCGTCCAAAGGTGTTTTCTTGAGCTTCTTGGTTCGTTGCTGCAGGCTGGGTTGATATTCAGAAGCTGCTGAGAGGAGTGGAGCTGTTTCCCTCTTTCCTCCTTGTTTTGTAGTTAGGTTTGTGCTTCATTGAGAGGGAGGACGGAGGAATCAGCCAAGCTAGACATCTCTTAGGAAGAAGGGAAGAAACTGTCATACAAGATGGGGGTGATGTCAAGGAAGGTCTTGCCTGTTTGCGGTAGTTTGTGTTTCTTCTGCCCTGCTCTGCGGGCGAGGTCCCGACAGCCAGTAAAGCGCTACAAGAAACTTCTATCTGATATCTTTCCTCGAGCACAGGTTTTGTTTCATTCTTTTTCACAATGCCATTCCTGGTTATAATTAATCTTTCCATTTTGAATGAATGCTGTCTCCTTCATTCAAGTCTCTGCACATTTAATTGCGGCACTTTCTTATTATGTTTCCATTTAATAAGTTACAAATCCTTACAAGTGCGTTTTGGGTTATTACATTTTTCACTCACTCTCATGTTTCCTCCCAATATATAAAGCCTTGTTTCTTTGATCATCCATTTTTTTATCAATACCAGATTAACATTTTTATTCCTTTTAAAGACCTGGACTCTAACCTTAAGCTAGGTATTAGATTGAGGAAATCTTCTGCTGATGAAAGGGGGAGGTGCCCATGGATTATCCAATGACCAATGTGGAACTAAATCTCAGCTCCTCCTACCAGCGAAACTGAATACTTATGGTGTAAATGACACTATTGAACAAGTGGGTGGCCCAATGGGTGATCCCAGCTCTGATACCATGTTAAAGGCTCTAACTTGAACCCAAAACCTAGGCTTTAAGTTGAGGAAAGAGGGAAGACACCTATGAATTATTCGATGAGGGACTAAATCTCAACACCCTCTGGCATCAAACCTGAATGGTTACAAATAACTTGAATAGTTGCAGTATAAATGACGCCTAGGATGCCATGTTAAAGGGCTGACACCAACCTGCAACTTAGGTACTAGATTGAGGGAATCCTCTACTGTTAAAGAGGGAAGGCACCTATGGTTAATGCAATGTGGGGCTAAACATCAACTATCTTCATTGGAATGTTTCCTTGATAGAGGTGTAATTTAATAAAAGGATACATAATTAAAACGGCAAGTGCTATGCAACTCTGGATGTACTTGGCAAGAATAGACTACTTGATCTAGTATGCATAGCTTATCCTCATTTTGCTCTACCTAAAATCTTGTTTTCCTCTCCATATGGAGTTATCTTTTCTTCTAATTATCTTGTAGTTTGAATGTTTATTTTTGAGAAGTGGATAGTACCACCAATATACTTGTAGTTTGAAACTTTGAATGTTATAGTCATATACATCATTTTTGCAGGATGAAGAACCAAATGACCGGAAGATAGGCAAGCTATGTGAATATGCTTCAAGAAACCCTCTTCGCATCCCAAAGGTATACTTGCTCTTTCTATTCCTCTGACATGAAGAACATACTTGCTTAAGAAAACCCTTCAGTTAAGCTAATTGGCTGACTCAGCTCGAGACAGTATGAAAGATTGTGAGACAGTACCATATCGTAATGGCCAAGGGCAAGAAAATATGATCCAGTATAATGAGATGACAAACCTTGATTGTAGTATTTACCATTTTATGAAGGCTACTTCAGAAGGGTTGTTGAAGTTATTGGTCTTTCTGGGTCTGGAAGAAGGAATTGAGTTTTAGCATTAACAATAGATCTTCCAAGGGAATCCAATTACTTCATGACTGTGCACATCCTCCAATGATTGCTCTTGAATTGTTTTCCTTCTCCTTCCATGCAGATTCCTTTCTTTGCCTGTGTTTTTTAAGAAAAAATTGAATTGTCTAAACTTGTAGGTGGGTGATGTCTCAGAAAATGTTACCAAATTTCTGGTCCTTTTGACTACCTAACATTTTCCTTCTTCTATGGATATACAAGTACTGCACAAGTTCATATTCTTCCTATCTTACCTTCTTGGATTCCTCATGTGTATGGTCGATTGTCATGTGATTTATGATGTGAGATCCTATCATATGTAGCATCTTATGTTGGTGAGGTTTTTTTTTTTTTTCAGAATTCAGTGGGGTAGCATGATTATGAAACTTGAACAGATGATTACTTGGTTTTGCATAAGAGCTAATAATCCTTTGTTCTCCATTGAAGTGTTCCTGGTATTCTTCTTTTTTTGAAATGTAATCCTGGTATTCTTCTTATTAGATAACTTCATTAAGATTTTATGGGAACCCTGGCTCATAAAAAAATTTTACATTCTTTATATGGTGACTTCTATACTTTATTTTACTTTTTAATTAAACTTAATGAATCCTGATGAATCTTTGTCTCTTTATTACTAGATCACAAGTTATTTGGAGCAGAGGTGCTACAAGGAACTAAGAAATGAACGTTTTGGTTCAGCAAAAGTTGTCATGTGCATCTATCGGAAATTACTAATAACCTGTAAGGAGCAAATGTGAGTTCCTTCTTCTGAATTTTTATGTACTTCCATGGCATGTTTGTTGTATTGGTGTAGTTCATTTTCTGGTGTATTATATTAAATGTTGTTTTATCTTTTATGTTTAGCATGCTTGTAGAATTTCAGTGTGTTTTCTGTATCATTTCTGAATATTATGTTCTCTAGATGTAAGACAAAAGTTTCTTCATTCTTTTGTCCTATTGTGTTGTCAACCCACCCAGGATTTCATATTTCCATCTACCTTATATAACTCAGTTGTCAAGGTGTCCAGATGATAGGCACCAGTCCACCTTTTAAGGGCCTAAGAAGGCACCCCAAGGCAGCGTCTAGAGGGCCTAGGCTTCCTTGGGGCTGCCTAGACCCAATAAACCTATGTGAATCGCCTGATTCAAGAGATCTAATATTACCTTTGTAGTTTGATTTTGTTTGTTAACTAGAGTATAATAGTTGACTTGATGTGATGTTTTGTAATTTAATATTTTATGCTTATGCCAAAGTAATATTTGCAAATGTTATAATAACAGCTTTACAAATTAAGAGGTTAATAATGTTACATTTGATATATAATTTATGTATGATTACTTTTCTCTTATTTCTTGTTATGTTGTTGTAATGCAACTTCCTTCTAGTTTTAACTTTAACGTCAAAGTATGCCTTTTTATTGAATTTGTGTGATCGTTTATATGTTTAGAGGGATAAATTTCCTATTGGATAGATACTTGAAAGTTGAAACCCACCACATTGGATGCCACTTTTGGTGCCTAGGCGCCCAAGAACACCTTGGGTCGCCTTGGCACCTTGACTATGTTATGACTGTTTTCTCATTCCTCATGTACAAAGTACGTTGCGTAGTTTGCTGAGTGGCCAGGGTACACACGAAAAGAAGTCATTGCATTTTTCTGTTGAGCCTCTTAAAATAGCATTTGTTACTGTAAGACCTTTGGAAGAGGTGCATTTGACTTTTTGGTTTTTTATCATTCAACACAGCTTTTAGGGAAAACGTGTAAGCTTTTGAAAGTGGGGTATACAAAGCAATGCATTGTAATGAAGGGTTTTCTGCAACACCCCCCCCCCCCCCCCCCCCCAAAGATTTTCCTAACAATCCTCGAATATTGAAAACTCCAATTTTCTGGAATCTTTTTCTAGTCTAAGGAGATTTTTTTTTCCTAAGAAATGAAAAAATTTCATGAACTGTCAACTGAATCTTAGGAACACATTGCATAGTACCTCCTCCAGGAGTTTTGTTGAAGACATCAGGCTCTATTGATGTGGTTGTGATGAAAATGTGATTCTTAGATTGGGTTTACATCATAAAAATGTCAGCTCATGTTGATACTTTTATGCTGTTTCACTAGATTTGCAAGCTGTGTCTGAGGCCTCTGACTTGACCTCTGGAAGCTCTGGAAAACCACTAGATGACCAAACTCAGGATTGTTGTATCATTATTCAATTGTCAAAGTATCTCCAATATCCATCCAGGAAGCTGACCTGTCATCAAGGACTTGCATATTTGGAAAGGTTCTATCTGTAGTTTCCTATCATAATACATGGATCTCCATCATCAGAGAACTCTTATATTTTAGCCATTATGACTTTAACTTCTCTTGACCTTCTCTTCCTTCTGCATAGATGCAACTAAATCGCTTAGCACTAGATCTTCAAAACCAGTAGCGGGACTTCTGAGTCTATGCATTAGAACAGTTTTGACCAAGTCTGTCTGGGTTAACAACCATAATACTGAACAACAAGCCAGTGTCTGGGATGAAAACCCACGTTGTCAAGGTGTCCCCTCATTTATCATTAATTTTGCTCCAAATATCAAGGATTGGTAAGAAGGTTGGCCTAAAACGGGGAATTCCACATTACCTGTCTGCTGTTACAGCTAACTGAGGAAATGATATTCGGCTTAAATGAAAATTTTACTATAATAAATCTCTGTAACCTCTCCTCCCCCCCACGGCCCCACCCCCACCCCCACATGCCTCCTTGTCAGCTGAAGAAAAGTGTTCATTTCATGAGGGTCTCTATATAGGCCTATTGAATGTACATGTGAATCAAGTGATGGACTTCCAACACCTTCTTTTTTGTGTACTGCGCCTTTTGCCTTAGTAACTACATGTGTTACCAACTGCTTTCTAGAAAAGCCTGAAAGGTCTATCAAAAGCTAACTTATCTCTTTCGCTTATGCATTTGTACACCACTTGAGTAATTCCATGCTACAAGTTTAAATTGTGGAAATTATTGTATATTATCATAAGGATGCCTCTAAGACTTACCAAAGACTGATTCTTGACAGCACCCATAGCTTTAATTTTTAAGAATACTATACGTATCATCACAAAACATAATAACAGTAGGAAAATCCCTAGCTTATTCATCATCAAGTAAAGCCAATTTATTTGGTTAAAATATGAGCCCGTGCACTCGTAAGTAGTCAAGCTTGGAACTCTAATAGGCTGTTTCTGTGCTAATACTTGGTCCAGCTTTCCTCCAATTCTCTTCAGATGGAAACATTATCTTACATCCTCTTCTTTTCATGTATCTGGCTTGTCAAACTTTTGGATTATTCAATGTTCTCATTTTCTGTTGGGTTCTTCTCATTGAAAAATTGTCATACCATGCTAGATTTACTAACTCAGCCAATGATGCATGTCATCAGGCCACTTTTTGCAAGCAGCTTACTCAGCATAATTACCATTCTTTTGGATCAAACACGACAAGATGAGATGAGGATTGTGGGTTGTCATGTTCTTTTTGACTTTGTCAACAGTCAGGTATGTGTACTGTTGCATGAATGGATGTGGTACTCTTTATAGTATTAAAGAGTATAAGCAACAAGCAGTTCATGCTGCTTGTTGTGATACATCCAATTAAGCTCACTATTTGTTTATAAGATCTATGATTTACATTTTAGGTGGATGGAATTTATATGTTCAACTTGGAAGCCTTGATTCCTAAACTCTGTGAGCTAGCTGTAGAAATGGGAGAAGATGAGAGGGTTCAACTGCTACGCTCAGCAGGATTGCAAGCACTTTCTTCTATGGTAGTCACTTGTTACATGTAGTATGCATTTTGTTTTATGTATGCCTTGTACACCATACTTTTGCAGAATATATTTTCTCTATTGCATGCTGCTTGATGATAATCTTTACCCTGGATATAGCTTGTAGACTTTATTTTAGAGCCTAGAAGTTTCTCTCTTGATACATGGTCAGACATGAGATATTTCAATATTCTGTTTACAGCTCTTATTCCTGTATTGTTGATAATAAGGATCAAAGAAATCCATTTCAACATCTAATGATACCAGAAAGAAGCTTAAGATCCTTCTTTTCAAACTGCTCTCAGAGATCATAGTTGAGTAGAGCATTCTACCATTGAAAATGGTTGTCATGTCATTTTAACTAGGAACAATGGGTGAGATCGAGAGATTTAGAAAAGAGAATTTTAAATCGGATTCTTAAGATGATACAGAGCTCATGGGGTGATCCAAATATTTGGTAGATATTTTACATGTGACTCTTTGGGCTATTGAAGAAGGAACTGAATGGTAGGTTTTCTTGAAGTCAGAGTAGGTCTATTGACTATTGAGGGGTCTCTTTTTTTGTTTGTGACAAAATGAGGGAGTGGACAAGGCTCTTTTGTCAAGAGGGGCAACAATTTGGGTTTTTTGGTATAGGGAGGAGATACCCACCAACTTGATGTGGGTTATATTATGGGCAAGGGAGGTTTTTAGAACATACTGACAATATACATTTAATGATTTTGTGGCACTGCCAACTTTCAGAAGAAAAAGGTGAAAAAACTGAACCTTCAAGGCTGGCAGACAGAAATTCAGATATACCAGTACACTGACAGTCATTTGGTGGGTGATCATGTGTGTGAACATTGTCTATCTAAAGAGTTAGGCATGGAGGAAGGAATAAAGTTATCAGCAAGGCCAAGTAATCAATTTAGTTACCAAATCTGAAGGCTAATGCATGAACACAGGCTATCTTTTGTTTAAATAGAGGAAAGTTTCCATACTATACTTTCGGCTCTTATTTTATGGACTTCACTCAGTAAAATTGTAGAATCTGATAGAGTTTTCACTTTCCTAGTACGGGTACTCGTAGGTAAATGTTTGATCTATACATTCATATCCTGAACCTATATTACAAAATTCTTCAGTTATGTCACAAAATTTCTTTTAGGAAGGAATTGAACACCTCATTTTTTCCTAGAGCTTTTCGTTCGTCCTTGTTGAGTACTTTTTTCTTCACTTCCCCATCATCAACTTCCTCTATCAACATACACAAAGAGTGCTCCATGTACATTTTATTGACCTAGGTTCAAATCCCCTGCCCCACATTACATACTAAAAAGGAAAAATAAACACTCTGCCTACAAACACATTTCCTCGGCTATGAGTTTGTTTAGCTTCAAAGTTCAGCTCAATTACTACCTACCCTCCACAAAAAAGCTTACAATAGTAGAAAACAAGTTTCTCTACTGAAGTGCTTACGCCCTAATGCAGTGGCTCCTTGCTCTCAGATCCACTACTTAGTTCTTCCTTCTTCCATTAGTAAGCTTACAAAAACACTTGGCTTGTCACGGTCCCTTACGTCCTCTAATGCTCTACTAGAATGCTTATGCCCTTAGTGCAGTGGCTCCCTGATGGCCTGATCTCAGATCCACTACTTATTCTTCCTTCTTCCATTTCTAACCTTTCTGAAACACTTATAGTTTCCTCAAGTTCCCCTATGTCCTCCAATGCTCACCAGACCCCAGGTCCAGTTAAAGCTCAACTCTTTTTGTTTTTGCTGCATATACCCAGCATTTCTTGGCATTCACTTATATAAATATTACTTACACCAAGTATAAGAGAACTTCACTTGCAGAAGCTGAAGCGTTTGAAACCTTTGTGGTTGCATATAGTTGGGATTTTAGTGATCCACTTAAGTGATTGACTTGTCCCTTGTAAATTTATCCCATGGAAACTTCTAGTAATGTTTAACTTATCATTCTTCCTTGATTTATTAATCTAGTTATTTGTTACATTTCTACTCTGCAGGTTTGGTTTATGGGCGAACACTCACATATTTCAGCAGAATTTGATAGTGTAAGAAGTTTTATCAGATACAAATTATCTTGATACATTTGAATAATGTGTTAATCCACATGTAACTCTGCACTGTGCCATGCTACTTGTTATCTGATCATGAGCCCTTGACATTCTACTCTGTGAGATTCAGCAATTTGAGATATATCATTATATATTTCATGGGAAAATAAATAGATCGACACCTCCTTTTGTGAGTATATGTCTTCCTCAGAATGATCCTTTTTTGTCCTTCCCTTTTTTCCTCTTTCTTTTCTACTTCATTTCATCTTTCTTCTCCTTTTTTTTCTCCCTGTTCATCATTTTCTTCTGCTTCCCTCAGCGGGCTTGAATCAACTGGTGAAAATTGCATCCAGCAGTGGCTAATGCCTAATGGTGCTGAGGCGGTGATGAGTGCTACTGGTGGTGCCAGTTTCAGTGGCTGCTGCTGGGGGGGGGGGCACACACTTAAGTCAACTTTTCTATGAGGATTTTGGCTGCATCAGCCCATTCTTATCTGAATTTGTTTGCATGCATCAATACAGGAAGTTGGCTGATTTTAACCACCAATTCCAACATATTTCTTTTTCTTCTAAAAGATCTGGCAGGCAGGAATTTTCAGTTTGGGCATTAAATTGGACCTCCCTTCTGGGTTTCGAGTGTTACTGAACTTATTTGACAACCCAAAACTCAAGTTAATAGGTCAAGAGTCACCGAAATTTATAGGTACAAAGTGGCTCATGAATATCCAATTTCGGACTAAATGACTTTAGCCCCACCCCCCCTCAGACTTGGGTAAAATCATACAACAAACGATGGCGGGCCTTTCTAAAACAGAATGCCACCATGTTATTGAACAAATCCACTTCTCCAAAATCTGAGTTACTAGGTGGAAAGGCTCAGAACCAATATAGATTAGAACTTAGAAGTGACCCATCAATACCGGATGTGGGACTAAACAGCTTTTGCCAACATTGAACACTGTCTTAATGCCATTCTATGTGAATTTCCCTCGTCTATATGAAAGTTTCATTGTTGAAGATAAGCATAGATAAATTTATTAATGTAGCCTTTTTTTGCTAATTCATCACTACAGGTTGTCTCTGTTGTCCTGGAAAACTATGGAAGTCCTCAGAAGAAAGAGGAGAATTTCGATCATGATACTGAAGGCACCCAGAGTAGGTGGGTGCAAGAAGTGCGCAAAATTGAAGGCCACGTCTCTCCTTCCCCAGCTGCCATTGCGAGGGTTCCTTCATGGAAAAAGATTGTAAATGAAAAGGGAGAATTAAATATAACATTGTAAGAGCTTTTACTGGAACATGAACAAGGGATTTTACTTTATGGTCCTATAATATATATATATTTTAACTAAAGCAACTAGCTTTTCCCCATCTTTATTTTCTTGTATTTCAACAGGGAAGAGGCCAGGACCCCTAGCTTCTGGTCTAGAGTATGTGTACATAACATGGCTAAGCTAGCTAAGGAGGCCACAACTTTGCGGCGTGTGCTTGAATCCTTATTTCGTTATCTTGGATCTGGTGATCAGTGGTCCCCCAAGCAAGGGCTTGCTCTTCCTGTCATGATGGATCTGCAGACATTCATGGAGAAATCTGGTATCTTTCTCCTACATATCCATGAGGCTCACTGAAGTTCATTGACCATTGTTTTCATTTATTTTGTCTTATTGCTTGTATCTGCATTATTATCCACGTCAAAATGATCCTATTTACGACCATGGTTTGTTCTTCATTTCTATTACAGGACAAAATGCACATCTGTTATTGTCTATCTTGATCAAGCATCTTGATCACAAGTCTGTTCTAAAACAGCCTGAGATGCAGCTCAACATTGTTGCAGTTGCCACTTCACTTGCTGAACAATTGAACAGTGAGCCATCTGTAGCAACAATGGGGGCGATAAGTGACCTCATGAGGCATTTGCGAAAAAGCACACAGTGCTCACTTGTTGATAAGGACTTGGGGGGTGACATGGTCAAATGGAATAACAAATTCCGTGCAGCTGTGGATGAATGCCTTGTACAGTTATGTAATAAGGTGCATTATTCTCTTTCCTTTTCGGCATTCAGGGTATCCATTTTTAATTCTGGCTAAAGGGGAAAAAAATCCAGAGCATGAATATTTTTGTGCTAAATGTTATTGTGTTTTCTTTTCTTTCCAGATGCAGGATTTAAGAAACTGGTTTTAGAACCAGAGCCAGCATGATCAGGAACCACCTGTTCAGGCCCATCTAATTCCCTTCAATTTTAGGCCTATTCCATTTTCGGTTAGGAGAGGAACAGAATGCTTCAAGCCTGTTTAAGCAAATTCTGGCCAATTTCAAGCCTGGATAGTGTATTTCATTAAAAAAAATAGTAATGTTTAAAATAGACAAAACCCATGACAAGAACCTAAAAAAATCATTTCCAGGATGATTATAGTTTGAAACTGATTCATCCTGTCTCAGATGCCATTCAGACTCATTAATAGCCTGTCTTCATATTCTTTTTCATTATTTAATCGTGGAACTGGCCAGTTTCATCTCAAACTGGCTTAACCGGAAAGTGTCCTGGCAAGTTCCTGTCAAACCAGCTGGACCATGGCCAGATGTGAAGGATAATTAGTGTGGATAAACCAGAGGGAGAGCATCCATGATCTATTCCTCACTCAGATCCAGTCTGTTTGGACACTTTTTGGGATGTGTATGTGAGATTTATCGTTCCTTATTTATGGGGAACAATACATTATTTCTGTTGCAATTTTCTTTCCTGCCCTCACCCTGGGCTTTGAAGCATAAATCTTGTCTTGACTTCTCATTTACCCAATGATATGGCTTTGGAGTTTGGACATGGTCACTAAAAATGTGATAACCCTCAGTGTTGTGCATCCAATAGCTTATTATTGTCGACCTTATATTTCTTATGAAACCTTCTGGGGAACATTCTCAGGACATAGTTCTTCTTGATGTGCATTTCCTCATTGTGAAAATGTTGAGGAAATGGAAGATAGTAAATGCATTTTGTTCCTCAATTTATATCTATTAATGCCCTGTAAGTTAATTAATCAAAATGGTTATGAATTCTATGTCCTACCATGTGAGTGCCCTTATGAATCTTCCATGGTTTTGCTTATTGTGTTTTTGGTAGGTACATATGTACATACATTGTATCTATGTATCTACATATGTATACATTTTCTTTTTTGGTAGGTAATGTGAGGGCAGGATTTAAACCTATGTTACTAAGGTGTACGTGGAACCAAGGCCTTAACCACTGAGCCACTCCTTGTGCATGCATATGTACATATATACATACTTGGATACATACATACATACATACATACATGATACATACATACATACATACATATGTATATATATGTATATGTATTGCACATGCAGACTTTCAGAAACATAACCATCTGCACGAATGATGTTTTTATCTGCCAACTTTGGTGATGCTAGTGAGATTATATTAATGTAAGGATTCTACGCCATGGTTGCTCCACTCCCTGCAGTCTTTTACTGAACGTTGCTCCACTCCCTGTAGTCAAAACTAGCTGTTTGGTAAGATGAGCTACCCTAATGCTGCCTAATCTGATTATTGCCATACAATGAACAGGTATATTAATAGGTACTTGATTACTTGTGAGAGAAAATCAAACTCAGCCAGTGTCCTATGCATGGTCAGACATATGCTGGCTTTGGGACCTGGATGTACCTTTTGAAGCTAACCTGGGTCTGGAGTCGTGAGGACTGAGGAGTGGGGTGGTTGGGTGCTCTGTCTACATTGTATTTTAATCCAGAAAAGTGAGGTTAATGAACCAATCAACTATTGATGTGAAATAATGAATGTTTTACTTAAGCATGCAACTTCTTACCATTGCGTTCTGCATCATAGTATCTGCCAACATAGAAAGACCATTTTGAGTCTCTGGTATCCCACCTGTTGTGAACAAGTCCTTAGTTAATCTGCACATCATCCTTTCTGCTACTTATTGATTTGCTGTTGATATTACTAGACTGGAATATATAAAGGCAGTATCCATCTATTCAGGTTGGAGATGCTGGGCCTGTTCTTGACATACTGGCAGTGATGTTGGAGAACCTCTCAACCACCGTACCAATTGCTAGGACAACAATATCAACTGTATATCGTACGGCACAGATAGTGGCATCAGTACCAAATTTGTCATACCAGAGCAAGGCAACCTTACTGGATGACCTTTTCATTACATTTCTTTCACCTAACTCTGGATTTGAGCATAATTTTATAGTCATTATCTATTTTTCCTTTTAGGCTTTCCCTGAAGCATTGTTTCATCAACTACTGTTGGCCATGGTACATCCAGACTATGAAACACGTGTAGGGGCTCATCGTATTTTCTCCGTTGTTCTTGTTCCCTCCTCTGTTTGTCCTCAGCCTCGTGTGGAAAATCAAGAAGGTCCAAGGACCTATGATTTTCGAAGGACACTCTCTAGAACTGTTTCCGTGTTTTCATCTTCAGCTGCACTTTTTGAGAAGTTAAGAAGGGAAAAGAGCCCCCTTCAAGAAAGCATGGAGAGAGGTATCATTAATGAAGATGGGATACTGATATCTAGCAATGCTGGACAATTCAGTAAGCTGCAATCTCAAAGTCGACTTCATAGCCTAAGAAGTCCCTCATTATCACTGATGGCAGATGAAAGATCCTTCAGCATTTCATACAAGGAAATGGTATTCACCAATTAACTTCTACTGTTATTTGCCATTGTATAGTCCAATTGCACTTTTGTGCACCCTCTCTGTCACAATTAACCATATGACTGTTACACATCTAAAATTCCTCAGGAGCCAATTTCTATTAGGTTGAGCACTCGTCAGATCACGCTTATGCTTTCATCAATTTATGCTCAGTCCATCTCCTCCGAAAATACTCCTGAAAACTATGAGGCTATTGCTCATACTTACAGCTTGGTGTTATTGTTTTCTCGAACAAAGGTGAGTGCAATTTTGCCTGGTTAAAATTTAAAATTAATTACTGTCTTTTTATTTTGAAGCTTCTTTTGTTGGAAAAAAACTACGTGGCTCTTATTTTCTTATTTTTTTCCTTTTCTCTTGGGGGGGGGGGGGGCAATAAGTGAATTACAAATTACATTATTAATCTCAGCCGCTGAATAGGCTGTATTTTGGAAAACTTTCTGTTGTTTGTACTGCTAAGTGCTAATCACATTTTATATTTTTATGTACTACTTCATTTGGGACACTTTTTACACAATTGACTGCTGTGTGTTTTTGACCTTTGTACTTCACAACCTTTTTATCAATTTTTTTGGCTAATCAAAGATAAGCTTTTGACATAGATGTTTGTCGTTCTTTTATAATTGATGCAACTGGAATTATCTCACAACTGCTAATCCATAATTTCATCTATGTATTTCTATTTATTTATCTTTCTTTATTTTCATGCCTCTTCATATTTATAGTAAACTGGAATATGGCCAATTCAAGTTCACTGTGATGATATCTTGTAATGGCAACTTCCTTGATTTAGTTCGTTATATCACTTAATGCCAAGGTTTCTAACCCTTTGAAAATCATTAGAAAATCAATTTCACATTGTTTTCTGGTTTTCGCATCAGTTAGATCCAAGTTCCATCATATGACAAAATGTAACTAACCTTCCAAAAAGAAAAGAGGTTAACTGAGCTTTTGTAATTCTTGTTTTACTATCTGGAGTTTATTGCAGATGTTAACAATTAGATCCTTGATTGGGCATTTTGTCTTTTTGAATTTTTGCAGACATCAATCTATGATGCACTAATTAGGTGCTTCCAACTTGCATTTTCTTTGAGAAGCATTTCTTTAAAGGAAGGTATAGTATTTATTTTCTATTTGAATTTCTTGAGCATAACTGAATGTAATCGTCCAGCAAGTCTTTTTTCCTGCTGTTCCTGCATTATAATGCAGTCAATGAGATCAATTTTGGATTTGTTTGGTTATTATTGAAAGAATGTGATGTCTTTCAAGTTTTAGAATGCTATATACTTCATGCTAATTGTTTAGATGAACCGCCTTTAGCCTGTGGAGAGGACAAAAGATGGACCATTTGCAGCTCATTACATGATAATATAACTTAAAAAAGAAACTTTCAAAGGGAAATCAGAATAGGTGGCCCTGCTTTTTCAGATTATGTAGTTTTCTTTCGTTGGTTGTCCTGTATCTCATATTTGCCTGTACGTTTCCAAGTACCATGAATTTCATCCCAATGGCAACATATTTCTCGTCACACTACCAAAAACTTTTGTCAAGGTAATCTTTCTACCTGCAAGTTTATATCTAGTGGGTACAAGCTCTAGAAAACTTAAGGTAACCCCTGCCTATTTTACCCAGCCAAAGTGCTACATGGTTGGCTGACAGCTGGCCATTGTTTTTAATCCTTATAAGATTTGAGGTCCTAGCAAATTTCCGGCTCATGAGATGAGGCTAGTCCTTGTGATGGGGGACGGTGAGGGGAGAGAAGGGGAGAAGAGAGATGAAGGTCTCAGGGGCGGGAGTAGGAGGGAAAGAGGGAGAAGGAGCTTGGAGTGCAAGATTTTAATTTCCCAATAGATTTTCATCATCTCCTTACGGAGGTACAGGTCATATAAATAGGAAAGAGGCTTACAATAATTACCAAAATGCCCTTTTCCTAAAATATGCATAAAAATAGCAAAAAAAAAACAGGAAAAAAGAAAACACCAATTGGGCCTTAGATGGGCTACACAAAAATATCTTGGCCCTACAAAAAAATGTGTTGGGGCATCAAAAGTTCAGAAGAGCGTCGCCCAACCAAAGAGACGTCGGCTCCAAAGCTCGAGGACGTTGGTAAACGTGTGTCGGGTCAAACTGGACGTGTGCACGGGTGTCCGCACCACCTTGTCTTCGTAACCATCACGGGATAAAGGTTGAGATTTAATTGATTATTTCTTGATAGTATATTTGATATACATTCTTAGTGTTCATTGCCACATATTCAACAAACTAGACAATAGTCCGGGAATAGTTGAGGATCTGAGGACCCACTAAAATCATATATTCACCTGTGACAGGAAGTATTAGTCACATTTGTTTTGTGCATTGGTCTGTACTAATTCCACTTAACAAAATATTGGTCTTGCTTGTTCACTATTTTGAGTTCGTCTTTCTTGTAATTATGGCAACACTTGAAACTTTGTTGTGGCTCAATTGCCTGACTTTGTATAGCAAGGCATGTTGTTTAGAAAGTCTACAGAGCTTCCCCTTGTAAGTTCAATGGTGCTTGTTTATCATATAAAATAATTGATGCAGGTCCCCCTTTAGGCCACCACATCTTTGTTCTTGGACATATTTGACTCCTCCAGAGAACAGAGGAGTGCCTTTAGATACTAAGAGTTGAAGAAAATTCAATCTCTTTCTTGATATAATTTTCTGTATGATATGTTATCAGTTTGTCTAGGATTGTTAGCAATATAGATGGGGAAAACAAAAGCTGTTGGTCATACGAATGTTCTTTTTGGTTGGAAACTAGACTATTACATTATCCTTTAGAAATTCCTTGTACTCCTGCTCCCAATGGGATTTGAACCTCAGACCTTGTAAACGTGGTGTACATAGGGCTAACCACTAGGCCACTCCTTGAGTACGATGACCATATGATCTCAGTCTGTAATGTAGTTCTGAGTCTTCTGACCAATAATGTGCAAATTCAGGGCAGCTTTACTTGCAAAATGCACATGGAAATGCTATATAGTTGAAAATTCACTTCTGGGCATGGAAGGCAGGATCGGATCGGACCCCTGAATTGGCCAGGTTGGATCCCAATCCAATTCGGCTGATTCCTGATCAGAATTGGCCAGAATTGGAAGAATCGGCCTGGATTGGCCACGGCCGATCCGATCCCGGTCGGCCGATTCTGCCTTCCATGCTTCTGGGACGGTCGGAAACAAAAAAAAGCATATAGGTCATAGAAAATGGGTTACAAGGCCTCCTTATATTGTCGATTATCACAAGGATCCATGGGCATATTCAAGAGTATGGATTCTATGGAATGCTTGGCAGTGCACAAGCTTAAAGGTGCAGGAGTTGTCATATTCTGGGAGGACTAATGGTTGCAGATCAAGTGCCTGTGCAGAAGGTTTAGTCTATTACTATATTTTATGGGCTCTCGTTGAAGAAAGAGGTACTGTATTTATTTCTGCCTTCTGAGAGGTTGCCTTTAAGAAGGAAGTTGGCTGATTCTGAGATTATTCAAGTCATTCAGCTTCAGGTTCCTGATAATTTTCAGCTAGATGATGAGTCCGAGGACAAGAATTTGGAGGTGGCAGGAGAATAAGAATACATCTGTGAAACCTTGATAAGAAGCATTAGCAATAGGGGTTGGATAGTTTGGTAGAGAAGTTCAGTTTGAAAGAGTGAAGCCCCAAATGAAAGTGAAATTGTTCTCCTGGAAGGTCTCTATCATCAGATTACCACCAAAGGATCGACCAAAATTACTCAAGGCAATAAAGCTTATTCGTCTATCCTGTCCTAGCCCAGGATATCAACAGGCTATCTCTTTATCAAACTTGGGATTTTGTAAAGGTTATCTGGAAGAACCTTTTGAGGATAGTGCAAGACTCAAAGGCTTCCCATGGTCATCTAAGAATGTACAAAAGTTGATAAGGAACTAGAAAATAAATCCTTTTAGAGGGGAGAAATTCTGGAACATGGTGCTGCTGATTATAGGTTGGGGTGAAAGGAAGTGGTCATACTTTTAAAGATAACTGGTTCAGCATTTATGATATTTTAAAGAGAATCGTAAAGTTACCGGATAGGTTTCTGGCAGCAGATCTGGATAATTTTAAGAACTCAGGTGCAATGACTAATGAGGTGACTAGAAAATGGATGTGTACTATGCTGCATTTGCATATTGGGTTATATTATGATATCCTTAGCTTAGTTTTTCTTTTTATTACTTTCTTAGTTGTACAGAATCACAGATATGCAGCCCTTCTGCATCTTGATAGATGAGGTCAAAATGTGTAATATCTGGGATGATCCCTTACCCTTACTTTGACCTTTTGATGAATTGTTGCTTCCCCATCATTCAAGAGAAGATGGCAGGCCTTTACAGCAATAGAAATATCAGTCAGATTAAGTATATACAAATTTGTTTTAAAATGTTGAGAAAGGCACTAGACTGAGAGTGGATTTCTGCCTTACCTTGTGTAGGCAATTCGGTATGGAGTACCTATCAGTCCATTGTGTAGAATCGGAATTATGTAGTCCCCTTCTAAATATTTGTCATGACATCATATGATCATAATTTATAATAAATGTAATTATGCCTTTCTTTAAGCATTTTATGCTGTTAGTAATTGAATATTTTGCATTTTCCTATCCTATGCATATTTTTCCAGGTTCACTAGCACCATCACGACGGCGTTCCCTTTTTTTGTTAGCAACATCTATGATCATATTCTCTTCAAAAGCTTACAACATTCCATCTCTAATCACTTGTGTCAAGGCAACACTCCATGAAAAGATGGTAAGTAGTCAGTTGTTTGTTAAATATGAACATATGTGCATTCATGAGTATTCCTCTAATGGAAAGGTAGGTGAGTGGATTAAGGCTTGTTCTGAGAAAAGGGTATTGTACTTCTGTGTTTGCAACCGGGCTGGGGGGTGGAGGTTAAATGTGAGAGATGCTACGTATATGGAGTCCTTTTTGTGTACTTTGTACAGGGAATTTTGAGAGCATAAGAGAAATACACTTTCATGTTCCTTTATTTTGTTTATTTATGCACCATGACTGTGTCTGCATTTGAGAAAAGAAAAGAGTATCCTTAATCTGGTGATATTAGGTTCGTCGTTGTTGATGCATGCCTGGGGTCATTTTGACTGCCTGTTGTGAAGACTTGTGCTGTTGTCTCATTGAAGCTCTCCCTTGCTAAAGCAAATCTTCACCATTCTGGGAGCCACAAATTTGATATGCAAGCATATTAGTTACCACTGCTTGTCCTGGGAGTCTCAAATGCAAGCTACATCATACTTATAAAATTGGAAAAGGATTCACAGAAGGGATGGTCTACGTTTGTTTTTGCGGTGGTGAATGTTGTGGAATTCTCCTACAGTTTGAAGTTACAAGAAGTCTAGAAAAATTAGATGAAAACTAGCTGCTTCATAGTGCTGCCTGTATGGACTGAATGCATATAGACGAGCATGCCATCCATTTCTTTGTAATTTTTCCACATTTTAAGCTAACATTCATTTGGTGGTTTTGTATCAGGTTGATCCCTTTCTTCGTTTGATAGATGACTGCAGACTGCAAGCTATAAATGGTGCATCAGAAAACCGATTTAAAGTTTATGGTTCAAAAGAAGATGATAGTGCTGCTTTAAAATCTCTTTCAGCAATAGTGATGTCTGAGGACCAGTCTAAGGAATCCTTTGCTTCTTTGATCGTGGACAGCTTGGGGGACTTATCTGATGTAATGTGCCATTTTGAAGTTTCCTTTTAATTTCGAGGACTTAGCTGCATTAGTTGCTTGTGTTGTCAGAAAATAAATTGTTTGTTTTCATATGTTTCTGCAGTCTGAGTTACCTGAAGTAAGAAAGCAGCTGCAGAATGACTTCTTGCCTGATGACATCTGCCCCTTGGGAGCTCAATTTATGGACTTACCTGGTCAAATATCCTCATATGGATTGAAGGACCGAAAATCAAAGGAAGAGGTAATTCATAAACACTCATTTGTTCTCTGTATTATGAGTTCTTCTGTCATAATTAACCAGTGATTCCTGTTTCTACAGGTTGTGCGTGTATCCTTCTCAGTAGAAGTGGACAACGTTGCTGAATCATTTGAGAATCTACCAGATCCAAAGCTACAGTTCACAGCCAACACCGATCTTTTGAGTGTTAACCAACTTCTGGAATCAGTAAGCTAGCTATATCTCTCATCTTATTCTCTTGTTAAAAGAAGAAGAATGTTAATGCTAATCCTAACATCACATACATTGGTTTTTTGGGTGCATTTTGACACATGTTTAGATATATTTTGGTGTCAAATATTTCACCGTAATATGAATTCCTCACACAGATTTGCTTATGCAATGGCCATAGCCATGAGAGATTCAAACGTTCTCCATTATAGGAAAGAAATGTCTAATTTGTTTGTCTTCAAACTGTTCCCTAAATTCGTGATGCTCATATGTACTTTAGTTTGCAGAATTCTGCACTGATTACCTGCATGGAATAAATAACTGTCAGTTTTAGTTCATCTTGGAACATTGCAAAAAACAAACACAAGGATTTTGCAAAGATAGTTGCATTCTAAGGATTTGCACCTGCTGCAAACCACTAAACTTCCAACTACCGGAGAACACAGTTCTAAGCATGGAAGGCAGACTCGGAATTGTTTAAGAATCGTCCAGATCTAAGCTTGATCCAATCCAGATCAGATCAGCTGATCCACAGGAAGTCAGATGATTGGCCGAATCGGCCTGGATTGGGCAGGATCGGCCAATTCCGGCCAATCCCAGCTGATCCTGGCCGAACCTGACTGATCCTGGACTATTCTTGCAAGATCCGGTCAATCCTTTGAAATTCAAAATTGTAAGCTTTTAGAAAATGTTTGTGATGGCCAAAAATGGAGAGCCTGGGGTGGCCCACTGTGATACCTCATGCAATAAAGTCCAACAGTGCTTAATATTATGCTCAGGCTTTGGGGACAAGGAGGTGGAGTGGCTTATTAAACTCTCAAGGAATTTAAAGGGTGGGGTCCAGCACATCTAGTGCAGAACATAGGACTTGATCCTGAAGGGTGAACTGATGAACTTCGCCAACTTTGTGACTACTCATGCAAGATGTGCCCTTATCTTGGTTGCACAACTTTTAAGGGGTAGCTTCCTCAGCCATGACATGCAGAGGACATATATTGTTTGTGAAGGAGTGGAGACCTTAGTTCATCTTATGTTATATGTCACCTTCTTAGGCTTCACTTGCTGGATTCTGGAGAGATTTTTTTTGCAGTGATTCAAGTTGGTATGGTCTAAACCTGTAGCACTGAGTAACATGTATGGAGTTGCTGCTTGGATATGGTAGGACTTTGCAAGGTATACTGTGAAGGTTTTTTCTGAGTGTCATGAACACAGAGAGGGTGGAATTGAAGAGCTTGGCCTGTCCTCTTGTATTATCATCTGTATATATACAAGTATAATGGCCCCAAAGAAGGGCAAGGGCCGCAGCCAACTTGCTATTCCTAGTGTAACATAAAAGATAGAAGGAAGATACGACGACTTGCTTTTTGCTCTGCTAAGAAATGAGGGACGAGCCTAGGAAAATGGTGAAGCCAGTGGTAGAAGGATGATCAATAGGATTATGAACCCAGCTAACATCTGAATAAGCACAAAGCTCCAATGTGCTCGTGGATGACATAAATAAGGAGTGACTAATGGTGCCACGGAGATACCGAAGAACACGAAAAACAGCAACAAAGTGGACTGAAGTCGGGGCACTAACAAACTGACTCAATACATGCACAGTATGAGCAATCTCAAGGCTAGAAATAGTCAAATACACTAAAGTTCCAACAAGTTGTTGATAGTGTGTAGGATCCTTCAAGGGAATAGACGAACCTTAAGATGAAGCTCCGAGTATTAGTGGTGGGAGAATCAGAAAGAGCTGCATGCTGAAGAATGTCGCTAATATACTTCTACTGAGATGGTAAATATCCACGAGAGGAATTGCCATCTCAAGACCAAGAAAGAAAGTATCACAAAGTGCCAAGGTCCATCATCTCAAACACTAGTGGAGGTGATGCTTAAGAGAGGCAATAGCAGCAGCATGATCTCCAATGATCATCATGTCATCAAATATAGAGAAGAAGAATAGATATAGGCCTAGAGGAGATCACAGACAAAGAGAGCATAATCCTATGCGCCTTTCCGAAAACAAGAATCAATAACAATTTATCAGAATCGCTGAAACCATGCTCGAGAATCTTGTTTGAGTCCGTATAGGGCCTTCCGAAGGCGACAGACGTGTAGTGGCGGCGTAGAGAGATTAGGAGGAGGCTGCATGTAGACTTTTTTAGAGAGGTTACCATGAAGAAAAGCATTCCTCACGTGTAGCTGAAAAAGCTGATGAACATTTTGGTCATCAAAGCAAAAGTCTCTTTATAATCAATGCCATACTTTTGATCGCAACCTCGTGCCACAAGCCGAGCCTTATGATACTCAATGCTATCATTAAACTTAGTATTGATATTGTAAATTCACTTGCAGTTGATTGGAGAACTAGCGCCGGAAGGAAGTGGAACAAAATCCCAAGTGTGAGTCCACTAAAGAACTTGAAGTTCCTCTACCATAGCTGATTGGAGAATCGCCGGAAGGAAGTGGAACAAAATCCCAAGTGTGAGTCCACTGAAGAACTTGAAGTTCCTCTGCCATAGCCTACCACCACTCGAGAAACTGAATTGCTTCGCTATAGCTTTGAGGCTCTTGATACTTGATAGATTTGAAGAGCTGCAAGAAAGATAAAGAAATATGGAGAGGAGGAGTTAGCCAAAACAAGACTAAGTCAATTAAGAGGGTGGCAGTTTCATGAAGAGTTACATTGTGGAGGATCCGCAGGAGGTAGAACAAGAGCATGTATCCATGCAAGTCATCAACATCATCAGCTAGTGGTATAGAAACAACTCTAGAATTATGAGGACGACGACTATAGACGTGGGCAATGAGAGGTTGAGGAGGTGAGAAAAGCTCATAAGGCAAGGGAGAAGGAGTGGTAGAAGGCTCATTAAAAGGAAAACCTAGAATGACTCTAGGAGAAGAAGGTTTAGAATTTAGATAAGAAGGAAATATCCTAAGTCAAATCTCGAGATGAAGAGGCAAAGAAAGGAACATCCTAAAAAAAGAACTCACTACTTCTCAGGGAGAGAGTTTTGTGCACTCATGAGGAGGGAGAAGAACGAAACATGTGCAACTGAAGGGTCAAAGATCTTGATAGGTAGGTGGCGAACCATAAAGATGCTTATAGGGAGAACAGACAGAAAGAACAAAGGGCATACTGATATTGATAGATAAACAGCAGTGAGAACAACTTATGTGTTAAAGGCACGAGGAACAGAGGTAGAGAGAAGAAGCACCCAAGTAGTGTTAAGGATGTGACGATATTTGCGCTCAGCGACACCATTCTGTTGAGGAGTGTAAGGGCAAGACTGTTAAGAAAGGGTTCTATAAGAAGACAAGATAGCACAAAAGTTAGTAGAGAGGTACTCACGAGCGCCATTAATATGAAGTACTTTGATGCAACATTGAAACTGGGTGTAAACCATCTCAGAGAACTGACATAGACAGAAGGTCAGATCTCCGATGCTTAAGGAAAACCCAAGTGAAGCAAGTACAATCAGAAATGGAATTGGCATAATGGAGAAAACTTGTCATAGAAGGCAAAAGATATGGGCCCTAAATATCAAAATGCACTAAAGCAAAAGGTTTTGAAGATATAGACTTACAAGATGAAAAAAGGAGGGCAAAATGCTTAGCATGCTTGCAACCCTCAAAATGAGACAAACAAATAGAAGACTGGTGTGACCCTAAGACTCCAGACTGAAATAAGGACTTAAGATGGGCTTCGAAAGGTTAACCAAGGCAACGATGCCAAAGGTCAGCAATAGAGAACGCCAACCCACGAGTACAGGAGGACATGATGGCTGAAGGGAGAAGATGTAGTGACTCCAATTGGTAAAGGCTGCCCACTCGATTTCAGTTCCAATCCTCTAACCTATATATGTATCCTATAGAGAACATGTAGAAGAGGTGATGAGATAGTGTATCTTACATCGGCAAGGCAACTAATGGAAATTAAGTTTATAGAAAGTTTTGGAATATGAAGCACATGCGGAAGGGTTAAGCGGCCAAAAGGATCATATGTGCCGGTGACGGTGCCACATTAAAAGATACATAGGGGAGTGCCATCAACAGTATGAACCTGTAAGTAAATGGAGCGGGAGAGCAATCTACAAGTAAGGAGCCATCAGAGGTCATATGATAAGAAGCTCCAGAGTCTAAAATCTAGGTAGAGACAGTACTAGATGAGATAGACATAGAGACAGTACCAGAGGAGAAAACTGGCGGGGACTGAAAGAGCTGCTGAAGTTGCTAAAACTGAGGGGGAGATGTGATTGAGAGATTTAGAGTAGAATACCCTACATCAGCAATAGCAGTTGTAGGGCGAGCAAAACGATTTTGTTTGCGAAGAAGTCAAGGGCAAGTGTTTTGAAGATGGCTTCAAAGACAGCAATAGAGGCAAGAGAGCCGAGTCGCCGAATTAGTGGTATTTCCAAAAGAAACCTAAGAGGAGATATGCTTGTAAGAGGGACGTGATGATGCTGCCAACATTATCTCAAAAGAAGCAAAAGAAGAATCAAGAGCACGAAGCTGTCTTCTCAACAATGAGCTTGGCTAGGGCATCATCAACAGAGGAGAACAATGAAGAAGTTATATGCTCGAAGGGCCTCGAACTTAGGTCGCAGGCGCATCAAAAAATGATGGAACTGGTGACAATCTCATTGTTTGCCACAGGAACAGTGAGATACCCACCAACAACATGCATAGCATAAAGTTCAGACTAGATATGGCGAAGTTGAGTGAAAATGCCTTCAATAGAAAGCTTATGTTGATAGAGACAATCAAGTTCATTACGTAGCTGATACTTACGGGCACCACTAGCCTGAATGTAGTGCTTAGCCAGAAAGAGCTACTGAAGATGAGAACTAACGAGCTCCAGCAAGTCCCGACGAATGGAAGGATCAGCAGAGCGAGAAATATATCCCATGATGATCTCATTAATATCTTTCCGAGTTTGAATGGGAGCAATGCTAGATTTGTTGCCAACAAGTTCAGTAGTCTTCAGTAATACTTGCAACAGAATCAGATGTAGAAGTAGTGTCAGGACTCAGGAGTGATGGAATCATCAATATGACCCCTCAGTTGCAGTATGCAAATTTGAGCTAAGTGTGGCAGTCCATACAGCATAAATGTTGACTCCAGTCAACCGAGTATCCATCCTAGGAATATCCGGCATGGACAACATGGCATCAATGACAAAAAAAAATGTCCCAAAAGTGATGCCAAAAGATGAAACTGACTGCATGGATGTGATCAGAGCATCAGAAAACTCCCAAATTGGTATAAGATATGTTGTGGTGGATGCTGATGTTAGGCTGACATCAGTAGGGGCACAATAGACGGCAAAGAGGGGTAGAAAAATGGTGGCGCAATGGAACAACGTGGATCTTGTTTAACCCAGATCTGATCTGTTTAAACAGGATCTGTAATCTTGTCTTGTAACTCTTGTTCACCCGAGGGTCACTGCCCTAGCCGCGTGTGGAGGTTGCAAATGCTGCACAGCATTGCAGTGGCGATGGCAGCAGCACTTGGTGGTGACAGTGAAGCAGCAGTCGCAAACTAGCAGCTTGTGGTGGTGGCGATGCAACCAGGGCGGAGACGATCTGCAACCGTGACAATGCACCAAGAGGCTGTGGAAGGTGATGCTGCTGCGAAGAAGTTGCTGCACTGTGCAGCAGAAGGTGGCTGCGATGGTCAAGAGCTCAAGGGCTCTGATACCATGTCACAAACACAAAGAAGGGAGAAATTGGAGAGCTTGGCCTCTCCTCTTGTATTACCATCTGTATAGATACAAGTATTTGTCCCCAAAGGAGGGCAAGGACAGCAGCCAACTTGCTGTTCCTATCGTAATACAAAAGATAGAAGGAAGAAGGGGATCTGGCTGTACAAAGGAGGATTGATCCTCATAGGATCCAGAGAGTCCTCTTAACACTGAGTGTCTACAAGGACATGAGTGTAGCATAGATAATACATGTGCCATTTAATAGTGACAAATGGTGCTATACTATAGTAGGCCCTATTTTTAGCAGGTTCTAATTTCCCTGTTTTCAGATTGGTCCTGCAGCTTTGGTTCCTCATGTCGAGTGAACATCAGTTAATCTTTTGTAGAATATCGAACCATATAGCTTATTGAGGGTTTCCTACATGGATCTTACGGAGGCATGGCTATTCATGTGCACATTTTTTATTCTCCTCATTGACAACATCAGGCATGTAGAAGTTTCCGAAGAGAACAAGTGGTTATCGCTTTATACTGCTTTTTTCTTCCCAAGTCTGTTTTGCTCCACACTTATTTTTTGGAATGGTTTTTACTTGTGTACACAATCTCTGGTTATCTCTGAGAAAGGGTCCTGACTTTAATAATTAAAATCATTTGAAGTATACCATGGAATGATGGAATTCATTAACACAGTAATTCAGGTAATGCTATTGTCACAATGCTTTTTTTTTCTGAAGAAGGCAATGTATTTGCAGGTTTTGGAGACGGCCAGACAAGTTGGAAGGATGTCAGTGTCAACCACTCCTGATGTACCATTTAAGGAAATGGCCGGTCACTGTGAGGCACTTTCATTGGGGAAACAACAGAAGATGTCTCTCTTTGTGAGCACCCAACAAAGGCAGGAATTTTTTTTGAGTGGCATCACACAAGATCGTGATATAGTGAAATCAACTTCTTGCTTCCAAGCCAATACAGTTCAGATGGTACGAGTCATTGACAGTACATTACATTTCTTACATTACTGAGCATTTACCTGATTGGTTAATGTTCCGTTTCATGCTACATTACAAGTTTTTCAGTCTACCTTCCAAATAGATCCAATATCTTCAGCAGCTCCTTATCAGGCTACAAGTTTCTCTGACGAAGAGTTTGTTTCTCAACTGGATTGGGAAAACAAGAGTGCATATACCATAATCTCATGTTATTAACTAACCCAATATATGTTTCTTGCATGTCTTCATTCATTATACCCCTTGTTTCTTTGCAGCAATTCTAAAGACCCAGATTCAATCTTAACCCAACATGTGTATTGGCACCATGCACCCTAAAAGTTATCATGCTTTCTGCGCGAATCCTGAACTTGGTTATTGTCTAAAAATGCAGGGAAATGGTTTCTTCGAGCAACAATTCATTGCAAATGTGCAGTTTCCATCAAAGGCCAGTCCCTTGATGTGTGGTACAGAATTCCAAGCCCAGCCGCATTTCTACAAGCTTCCAGCATCAAGTCCATACGACAACTTTCTGAGGGCCGCAGGTTGCTAGATCAGAAACCAGATGTTGTGACGAAGATCCAAGATGTCACAGTACTTGCGCATGAGAAGTTCGGATCTTTCCTGCGCCCTTCGACTTTCGCATTCGTGGTTGAGGTGGTCGCAATTTTCATCTATTGTAAATTGCATTCTTTGGATTGTTTTTTCGTTTCCTGCTTCAGAGATCTGGAGTAGCAATGAAGGAGCAATCTCAAGTTGGTTGGTTGATGGTTCAAAAGGTTGGCAAGGCACCTAGGGTGTATAAACGTGTATAGCCATATCATGATACCGATTACTTATAATGGAGATGCTGCTAAATGTTTTTAAGTTTCCCTTCTGTGGCACATTAAAAGGACCAAGTGGATGAAATAAAAATAAACTTCTCATTCTTTTTTAGGAGTTATAACCATTTTAATGACAGCCAGATACCATGGAAGTACAATATTGGGCAAAGATGCTTCAATAAAGGACCCTGAGGTATGGGGATTGATCATAAGATTCTACAAGTTAGTCCATGTTCCATTTTCTTTACCAAAACACTAACATCTCAAGCCTCTCTTAAAATTCCTTTTTGAACATCTCCCCCACCTCTTAGAAATTTCAGCCACTGCCTTAAATCTTCATGTCATCTGGCTCAATAGTTTCATTACGGTATTATTGGCACCATGGTTTATAATTCCATTACACAACCACTTCCATATAACAATCTATGTTACCTTTTGTCTTTTTATCCCTTGCAATTTGAGTTGAATCACTTGAGTAGTTTTTATAGTTTGACGAACTTTTAGATGTGTGAAATGTGATAAGGTAGTATGCACACTCTTATAGAAGATAACAACACTTGAGACAGGACAAAATAATAGATCAAAGAGTGGGGTTCAGACGGTCATAAGGATAAGGTGAGAATGGCATTGATCATATAGGAAGTCAGATTGTGATTTGATTGGGTTCTTACAAGCTTCCTCTTCTAGATACTTAAGCATTTACCCAATTCTCTCACTCTAAGACAGTGGCGGAGCTACCTTAAGGCCAGTGGGGTCCTGTGACCCCACTGAATTGAAGAGTTTCTATTAGTGATGTAAAATTTCACTATTAGTGATCTCACTGGATCAAGAAAATACGTCTAAGAGTGCATTTACTGAACGAAAATTCTAACATTTTAGTAAGTTGTTAGCCGTTGGATATTATGGTGTAGATGTATGGTTATTATTTAACTGAGTTTGATACAACGGGTAAGTTAGATACGCGATATGGAGGTTAAAGAGGAGTACGGTAGTATAAAGTCTTGATTAGTGTATCCTAGGTGTCACATGGGATAGGGGTTCTTTTCCGACGTGATGTTGGGGTCGGAGTTTATCTAGAGTTCGGGCTAGTTTCGGTCCCATCTTTGTTTCTAAAGTTAGGTATGTTAAGTTCTGGATTGACTTATACTATCACGTTAACTTAATCTTATGGTACATATCCATCAACAAAATAGTCCAAGGTTTCAGAGCTCTCCCAATTGAAAGGAAGTTGAAGGGATGAACAAAAAAAAGTGAACTTCAAGTTCTCACCACATACTTGGAACGCATTATGGAGACATGAAAAAGAAGGTTTCATGCTCCACTAGGGTTCATGAGAGGTCCTAAAAACTCACAAATGCTGCTCCATGATTTCACATGCATCTAGGTCAAATCATATACATAAACTCTATCGGCAAAGTTGAGTCCATATCTTCTAGAGAAGTAATATTTACTCGACATTTAGATGTGCAACAAATGTAAGGTCTCTTGTTTGGTCCTTTATGTGATTAATTTATATGAGAAAGATGAGACATGACAATTTTATTAAAAGAATGAACATATCATGTCTTATATCTTAATATTTTTAACATGAACTAATCACATGGTATGTTTTGATCCGTGGATAACCAATCTGCAGATAACTTATCCTCTGAATATGCTACATATTGTTTTAGTGTATTTCACTTTCATCAAATTAGATAAGCTGTAAATAGACCAATTACTAGAGTAAAGTTAGCCAACGTGGAATGGTCACATGGCCGACTTGATTGGTCGACTTATACTGATTACTCGGGCGTCTAAGTAACCAGCATTTCTTCCGATTATTATCCCTCTTTGACGGATTATAATAGCATGGATAAGATATATAGGCTCAGGATAGTGGAAGACCCCTTAATAAAGTCTAGATAAATAATGTCAACTCATCCACTAAGATATATATATATATATATATATATATAAATAAAATAAAATACCATGTTTATCTCATCCACATAAATAAAACTATATTGTTTGTCCCTATTGCCATTGATTGGGGACTATTAAAGCCCAACCAAAGTTGACATACCCTTATTTGAGGCAAGAAACCACATATGGGCCGTTTGTTTCATAACAAAATTTTGTAAAAATATATAAAATATGATATTTTAATTGTTTATTACGTGGTATTTTACAACAACCCAACGCCCTAACACATAATACACTAAAAAAATTAGAGGATTTTAGAATTAATAGAAGACAAAAAAACAGTGACACATGCTACGTCAGATATTTTTAGGGTTTCATTTTCTTACTGAGAATTTACTTTACATGTTTACTATGTAGTAAAGAATGTGTTCAGATAGAATTTTCTTCTTCTCTCTCTCTCCCTCTCCCTCTTTTTCTTGTTTATTAATAAAAAGTTATTTTTATAAGGATATTTCATAAAGAGAATCTTAGTTTTATAGGTAAGAAGGATACATTCTCAACCTCCCAAACGGATATTAATTGCGATAATCTTTTTGGCACTACAATAATATATGAGAGGTCAGTAAAAATGACATGAAAATAGAAATCTAATTCTAAAATTAAACACACAAGAATTTGGCATGCCTAACAATAGAGATGTCAATGGATCCTATTTTCTAAAAGTCGGCCCGGGTCTGGCTCAGGTCCGGGAAAAGCCCGGTTAGACCTGACCCGACCTAAAATATAAGAAAAAAATATTATTTTTATTTATATAATATATAATTTTAATATATCTACTATAATATATCTATAAAAAATAATATATTTTTATTATATCTATATTAACTTTTAATTTATAAAATATTATATTTTTAGTAGATTTATTGTAGAAAAAATAATATATTTTTTTAAATATAAAATTTATATTTATATTTTTCAAACTAGACAGGCCGAGCGGGCCGGGCCTCATAAAACCTAAATCCGACCTTATTTTTTTCCGGATCGGGTCAAAAAATTTAAACGAACTTATTTTTTCAGCCCAAGCCCAGTTAAAATCGGGCTGGTCCGACCCAATTGACACCCCTACTTAATAGGTTAACGCTTAAAGTAGCACTCTACCATTTCCATTTTTTATTTTGACATATACCCATTTCACATGTACCTGTAATTTCAAATAATTTAGGGGCTAAGGTGCAAAATGACCCAACTCACGACCTCACAGAACCGAGCCACTTATTAACACTAGCTATATAAACCACCTCTCTCACTTGTCCACAAACCCTAGCCAGCCGCGCCTTCTACCAGCTACTTCCCACCCTCGCCGCGGCGGCGAAGCCAGGAGGAGGAGGAGGAGGACGCCATGGTTTCCGGGTCCGGCCTCTGCGTGCGGCGGGTGGTGGTGGACGCGCGCCACCACATGCTGGGGCGCCTCGCGTCGATCCTCGCCAAGGAGCTCCTCAACGGGCAGCGGGTCGTCGTGGTCCGCTGCGAGGAGATCTCCATCTCCGGCGGCCTCGTCCGCCAGAAGATGAAGTACGCCCGCTTCCGCAACAAGCGGATGAACACCAAGCCCTCCCACGGGCCCATCCATTTCCGCGCCCCGGCCAAGATCCTCTGGCGCACAATCCGAGGGTAAGGCTGCTCTCCTTCGCTCAGTCGGACGGCTGGAAAATAGAAATGGCGTTTTTTTTGTTGTTGTCGTCGTGGTTTGACTCTTTGAGAAGGTCTGGTATTCTTCTCTGTTGCTGCCGCATTTTTTGGTCTGCTGTGTCTGTTGCCTCTCTTTCCCCCCTTTTCTGATTCAAGTGGTGAATTGGTCTGAGAAATGCTTGATCCGGCAAATGTCACATAGGATGATCCCGCACAAGACGAAGAGGGGGGAAGCTGCTCTGGCCAGGCTCAAGGCGTACGAGGGTGTCCCGCCGCCCTATGACAAAATGAAGAAGATGGTCATCCCTGATGCTCTCAAGTAAGCTTTCCTGTTCCGTATCGTGCTCTGGTTGGTGGGAGTGGCGCCGTTCGTTTTGCTGATTTGCTTTCTTTTCTTTGTTGTAACTAAACAGGGAATTGAGGCTTCGAAAGGGGAACAAGTACTGCCTACTTGGTCATCTCTCGAAGGAGGTTGGATGGAGCTACTATGACATCGTGAGGGTAAGAAAAGATTTTGAATCTGTTCGGTTTTATCTGGTTTATTATTTGTCTCGGCTTTCTCATGTTTTGAAATGGCAAACACTTGATCAAGTTTTGATCTATGTGCCTACCATGTTGCATTTACTAGCTAGTCTTGTTATCTTCATACACATCCAATCCATGCATACGGAATTCGTGACAATAGTCAAATGTTTTTTGTTGTTGAGATGTCCTCATGCCGATTGATTTATAAAAATCAAATCTGTAGTTTTAATGTTTTGCCTGGCAACTTGGGGAACTGGTTTTCCTTTAAGGATGTCTGGTTTGTCCTTTAAGCAAAACCTTGAGCCGTCATTTGGTTAATAGAAAGCTTAATAAAGGTGGTGGGATTAATGGAGGCCAAACTGGAAATAAAATGTCTGTTTGGCCACTAGATATTGGGGTCTTGTAGCATCGTTGAAAATGCAGACTAACCAGGTGAAGTTCTTCTCCTTCCACCTTGAAGCCTATAATTGGCATCAGGAGAAAGGTGAAAAGGATGTGGTTTGATACTTTGATCTTACAGGCTATCTATTTAAACAATCATAATAGAAAGTTAATTTATCTGGAAAAGTTCTTGCAAACTAGTTACAAACAAATCACTTGACGCTCGGGTAGGACATGAATGGGAAATTATTTGCCAGTCACTGATCCTACCCAATGGCATAGACCACAAGGCATACACGTTCTTTTCTTTTTGGAAATTGGCCGAAGGCCATGTTTCATTAGCCAAAAGGCAAAGGAAAAGCAAAAGGCATACAAAATGAAAGAGAAAACCAGAAAAAACACCACCCATCCACATTCCACAAATACTTCCTCTTAACTATACAGCTCCACATGCCCTATCATTTACATCTAATTTCCACAGCCATTTCATGAGTAATGCATTATTAATAATCTCCATTGGCACTAGGCCTGCACCACCTTCTTCTTCATCCTACACACCTAGCCCAGGCAATAGGGTTAACACCATACACTTCTGGCCCCTTACCTCTCCAGAAAAATGCCGCTCTCGCCGATTCCAAATTCTTGCAAATGCCCTTAGGGGCTTTAAATATGGACAAGAAATATAAAGGAAGGCTAGACAACACCACCTTAGAAAGAATCCATCTTCCCCCAGCAGATAAGAGTCTGCCCTTCCACCCACTAATCCTGTCACTGAACTTCTTAACCATTCCATTCCAATCTGAAATTCTCAGAGATCTATCTGACAAGGGCAGCCCAAGATACTTAACAGGGAACTCCCCCATTTCACACCCATGATCTGCTCAATCTGAACCTGATATTCTCATTTGCTATGTTCCCCACCAGCTCACTCTTACGGAAATTAATTCTCAAACCAGTCACCGACTCAAGAAGTCTGAGGAGGATCTATGTAAGTTTCCTTTGGATTGAATCAGAAAGAGAAAAGACCATCCTGAAATCTGTCTTGGAATTAGAGAACCTTCAAAAGCTGGATTAAAAGTCCGATGTTATGCAATTTTTTGCTCTTTTAGTTCTGATAAATGATTAGTGCGTCTAAATTGTGTAATGGGCTGGTACCATCCCAAAATGAGTAGCCATTTAGGAGGTCCACACCACACTATTGTTAGCACCCACCCAGCCAGCAATCGATATGGGAGTATGGGACTAACCAGTGTTATCACAAAAAAATTTGACTATGAAACATACCACAGATCCAAGGGCTTTTTTGTTCTCTCCTGCTTTTGATACCGTATTAAGAAACAAAAAGTGAGTTTAAAATTCACTTCTGCACAAAGGTTGGATGTATTTTGCAAGTAATTTTGTTCTTTTACAATAAATTATATACTCTATAACATTGACAATTCATGAATTAAGGTACCGGGAAAGTTTGTCGAACCTTGTCTAGTTTAGTTAATTGTAGTCATGTCAGATCTGAGTGCCGATAAATTTCTGGTCGAACCATGGGCACAAGTGGCTACATACGAAACTAAAACTGGCTTCAGAAGTCATTTTTTTGTGTCTTGATCCAGTCATTGATGTTGGATCACTCTCCGTGTAGAGCTTTCTCTTGACCCCTATCTTTGATCATCTATTATTGCATACCCCTAGCGGAACAGCTGCCCGCAAAAGAAATTAATAACGTCTCTGCCCTTCATGATCATGTTTTCCTCACTGTTTACTCTGTGTTCGTCAACTCAGGAGTTGGAGGAGAAGAGAAAGCAGAGAGCACAGGTTGCATATGAGAGGAAGAAGCAGCTGAACAGGCTGCGCGTTAAGGCGGAGGCCACTGCTGGGCAGCAACTTGGTGATCAACTCGCTATTTTGGACCCCATCAAGTATTGAGAAACCTTTATTAGTTTTTTGTCAGTTTTGCAGAGTGATAGTTGCTCCTCGTTCACTTGCTTTGTTTGCATTTCCAGACGTGTACCTCTATTTAGAGCCTTCGCGAGAATTTTTCTTATAAAAGTTACATTTTAGTGGTTTATGTTTTCTCCTTCAGTGGTAAAGGGGTGTGTTCTTTTTTTTTTTGCCCCCCTCAACCGAAGAAATTATTTTTCTTGCAGTCCGCATCAGTGTTATTGCAAGATAACTCTTGCAATAAAAGATTTCTCTTCCACTAATAACGGTGGAAAAGCTTTTTTTTTTAATTTTCTTTTAAAGTAGAATGAGTCCCTGCAGTCACTAAATGAATTGAGCCCTTGTGATAAAATAAATGGGACGTTAAAATGGGTTCAACTGTTGTGCTCACTCAAATCAATGGAACAAATTGTTGCAAGAGAAGCTTACATGAGAATACTGGAAAGATTGGCTCTTAAGTTCGAACCCATAAATACACTGACAGAAAAAAATCTCGTGTTGCCCTCCGACAACTGAAAGGCGAATATATGGTCAGTTTTAGTTGCTGTGCTGTAGTGTAGATTGGTGATAATCGGCAAGTGCAATAAGTATTTTTTTAAGAGAAATATTTAGTGTCTTCTAAAGAGGGAAATAAAGATGATGTGAATTATTTTTCAAATAATTTTATTAGTTAAAAATTTGACAAGATTTTTTTTTCTCTCTTTCAACCAATATGATAATTTAGAGGGCAATTTGCATTGCTTTTATTGCCCTCTTTGAAGGGCACTAAGGATTTTTTCGTCCGTTAAATTTTAGATCTCACCATGAATACTTCATTACAAATTCCTTCACTTGCGAAAGAGTACGTGCTTCCTCTTTTACAAACTATGAGAAGTAGAATTAGAACCTGAATCTCCTACACGGGAGAGGGTAAGCTGCCGTCCACCCGGCGAAGTGTGGGTGTTTTTTTTAGTAACGAGAAAATCTCGTCCCGTGTGATTTTCTGCGCTCAGGAATTGGTGTTTGTGAATTTTAAGATCAGGATTTGACAACTCCTACTTTTCATATATCTGTATTGTCTTTACTCCACTTAATCGAAAAAATTTCGGACCTACACACTTCGAAGATTATATGTAGATCAAGTAAATCTCCCCCAAGAATTGAACTCCGGACCTCCTATTTTTTAAGCAAGAGTTCTATCGATCGGCCCAACCGAGACGAAGAAAGCCTTCACACACTCAACAAGTATGGTTCACATAAATGGAAACATACAGAAGTATTCATGTTGGTCTTCCAACGTAATTTTTAGCCCTATCAATAGATCGGATCTGGATCGAATCTTTAAAAATTCGGAACTTTGAAAGGACATGATTCAGATCCGACTCGAATCCTAAATGAGAAAGACTTTGTGCACTTCTCAAAATGCAAAAATATCATGTCATCTTGCACTTCCCCCCTCCCATTGGTGGGAATCAAGGTGCCACATAGATCTCTCTCCTCTTTTTCACCAATGGGAGGGGAGAAGTGCAAGATGACATGATATTTTTACACTTTGAGAAGTGCACAAAATCTTTCTCATCCTAAATGTGGGCAATTTCAGATCCGGATCCGGATCGGATACAGGTTGGTCACCCCCGACAGCAGTGCCGTGCTCCCCACCCTGTCTGTGTGTGTGTTCGCCCTGTTCCTGGTGGGCATCGCCGTGCAGAGGGAGGCCGACGGACCACTGGCCTACCTGCACGTTCACGCAGCCGCCGTGCGCAGGCACAAGGCATAGCCGTGCTCGGTCACAGACAGCTAGCAACTCTCTACAGACAAATGGAGGCGAGGCGGCACGGCAACAAGGAGGAGGAGGGGAAGCTCCCCCACACCTCCAGCAGCTCCCCGGGCCAGATAGCGACGAACGCCGCGGCCATCAGCATGGCGAACACCTTGGTCCAGCTTGTGGCCGAGGGTTCTGCACGTACTCTTCTTCCAGGGAAACGCCTGCATGAACTCGTCTCTCTCCTCCGGCTCTCATAATCTCATTGCTCGTCCTGTTGTTTCTACATTTCCTCAAGTGCCACCGTCGCTGCAAAGCTATCGTTTGCAAGAATCTTGCATGGTTAGGAATGTCAACTATCTTCCAATCACTTTCGAACATGGTTCGGTTCGATTTAAGATTATTTTCAATTCGAATTGAACTGAATCGATTTAGATTTAGAACTAAACTAAATCAAATCAAATCAAAATTTATTTAAATTGAACGAATCAAATCGGATTTGGTTCAGTTCACAATTAGGACCTTTTTGTGTACTGCTAGTTCTTGTTAATTTTGGGATTGCTTATTATTTGGATTTTTTTTTAACTTATCTTATTATTTTGGCTATGCACTTTTGAACTTTTGATAAGGTGACATTTATAAATCAATCAAATTGAATTTAGAGAATTGGAAATCTCAAATTTTAAAAAATAAAAATAAAAAACAAAGAGTGAGCATTGAGCATGTACAACTATTAATGGTAATTAATTAAATACATGTTTATAGATAAGAAAATGACAAACCTATAAACTAGAGTAAATTCACATCATACAACTCTGTTCAAGTTCAACTTAAGAGTTAGAAAACGAAAAACTTCATATTGAAAACAAGTAAAATAAAAAATAGAGAGCTGGAAATCATGTAAGACAACATCTCATATCACAACATCTAAATTCATTTTTTAAAAGATTGTCCTCATAATAGAATATACTTTTCTAAGATTTGTCTATCTACATATTTAAATAAAGTCAAATCTATCCACTTTATAAAATTTAGAAAGTTGGTAAGACCAATTCGGTTCAAACGGCCTTGGTTCGATTTCAAACAAAAATAGAACCCAAACTAGTTAAGTTTATTTTGTTTGGTTCGAGGCATTGACCCAAATTTTTAGATTCCAACCGAAAATTTTAATTCGGTTCAAGGTTTGATTTGTCGAGTCAAACTAGAAATTGAACACCCCTACATAGCACAGTATAAAAAAATAATAATAAGATAAGTAAAGCTAACTTTTTACATCATATAACATAAAAATCAGTAAGAATAAAAAATAGTGAAAATAAAAAATCAGTGAGAAAAATAATGAAAATAAAAATCAGTGAAAATAAAATTCAGTGAGAAAAATAATGAAAATAAAAATAATGAAAATAAAATTTAATGAAAAAATAATGAAAATAAAAATCAACAAAAAACAGCGAAAGCAGTAAACATGTGTATAAAAATCAGCGGAAAAAAATCCTATAAAAACAGTGAAAAAAACCCCCAGAAAAATAGTAAGAAAAAAACCACTAAAAATAGTGGAGAGGGGCGGTCTTGGGCCTTTAGGGGATCAACCGTCGGATGGGTTGATGACGGTGGGGATTGTGTATTCAGTTGGTGGTCTCTTCTTCCTACAAGACAGAAGACGATATAGAGGATTTAAATGTAAAATACTAAATGTCAGGGTATATATATATATATATATATATATATATATATATGTTGATCCTCCTATCTCTATTTCTGTATGAATTTTGGTTATAACAATAACTCTGAAATTATGTAATTAATATATATTTTTATTAAGTCTGTCAACAGAAAATAAATGTGGCATTATCGCTTTAAAAATCACTAAAGTAAGTACTCCAAAATCTCAGTCTTAAGTACTCCATATATTCTTCTCTAAGTCCAAATCGATTAAAGAATAAGTTCACGTCAATTAAAGTTATAGCATTTCGATTGATTAAAACATCGTACCGATTGCTATTCAAAAGTCACACCGATTATTGAACAAATTGTGTTTCAATTGAAGTTATGAACAAAGGTTTAAAAAACATTCCAATTGTTGTTGTACTCATTCCAATTACTGAGCAAGGATTTAGAACCATTCCGATTAGTGTTAATATCGTTCTGATTGGTGAACACCATTTTGATTAACATTATTATTATTTTTGATTGGTGAACACCATTCTGATTAGTATTATTATTTTTTCGATTGGTGAACCCCATTCCGATTAATGTTGTTATCATTCCAATTGGTGAACACCATTTCTGATTAACGTTAGTATCATTCTAATTGGTGAGCACCATTCCGATTAACATTATTTTTGTTCGATTAGTGAACACCATTCTGATTAGTGTTAGCATTGTTCCGATTGGTGAACACCATTCTAATTAGCTTTATTTTTGTTCCAATTGGTGAACACCATTCCTATTAGCTTTATTTTTGTTCCGATTAGTGAACACCATTCCGATTAGTGTTAGTATCGTTCCGATTGGTGAACATCATTCCAATTAGTTTTATTTTTGTTCCGATTGGTGAACACCATTCTGATTATTATTATTTTTGTTTCGATTGGTGAACATCATTCCAATTGGTATATTATTGTTCCAATTGGCGAACAATTGCCTTGAATTTCGATTAGCGTTATCATTGTTCCAAATGATGAACACAAGGCTATGCTATTTCGATTGGTATTGTACTCATACATATTAATGAATACATGCCTTGTACTATTCCAATTGGTGAATATCTATTATATATGTTTCCGATTAGTGACCAGTCTGAGTCCAATATAATGATTAGTTACTTAGCTTTTCTCTTAAGGAAATCTCTACAGTCTTACTCATGATTTTTCTTGTTTATATATCTAACTTCATAGCTATGGCACCTACCCTAAGTTTCTTTAATCAATTGACTAAATGATGGCTATCAACTAGTATCCATTTGAATATTACAAGAGTTAAGTTGATTCAAATTACTTTTGGCACGCAACACAAATTTGGATTTCCTTGAAAACTTGCCTCACCGTTTTTGTGCAAAATCCTCTACGTATCTATACGCCTTAAAAATTGAATGCAGTAGCCTCCACTTTTCGACTATAGACTATATTTTATGAGATGTATTCTTACCTTGTACATGCTACAAAAATATTTTTCTTTTTAGTTAGGCAAAAGTCAACTATCTAGAATAGCAGACTATCAGTCGAAAATGCAGACTGTGTAAAAGATGTATGAGTTAACTGACACGTGATTTTCTCTTGCTTAATATCCTCTTCCTTGAATTAAATGCTCATAGAGATCCGGTACTCACATGAAGCAAACGTTAGACATTGATAACGCCTTGGAAACATGCACATGCCGAAGAAGAAGACTCAATGAACTTTTCAACAGTTATCTTCCAAGAGTCTATAAAAGATGAAGACCGTGTATACACAACGAATGATCTCTAGTTAGAAAACTCAAGCAAAAGCTCATCTGAACCTGAGTTGAGAAGAAGTTGTGCGTTCAAGGAAAATCTCTCAGTTTCAAGTCTTCCAAATCTCTCTCTGTGGTCCTGCTGGATTGTTTTCTTGAAAGAGGTTGATGTGTGTCCGAGAGAGTGTTCTTTTGTAAATTTTGTTCCTCTCAGACATCGTCTCAGATCAAGCTCAACCATTGTCTTCCTTGAGCTTGTTGTAGGGACCTTTTGAAGTTTTTTGTGATTCAGATTGTGCCTTTTTAGTTGAAGAGAAGACTTGTAATGTCACAAGCGTTGTTCTCTTTGATAGAAGGGAAGACCCATGGTAAGCGAGGTGTTGTAATCCTTTTTCTTGTGTACTTAAAGAAGACTAATTGAATTGGGTGTATAACACTAACACCTTAAAATTTAATACCAAAATAATAATATGATATTGGAGATTAGAAATTTTTTTGATTATCATAAAAGATATAAATACTTATTAGAAATATGATTGCACTTAAATTTAGAATATTTTTACACAATTAATATAATTTTGATACTATCTTTAGATGTATGCACTCCAATAGGATGTCATTAGAATTCAGTAACGAAAATAAAATTTGAAATCACCATAATTACTAGAAAAATATGTTAATTCTAAATATATAAATATTAAGAATTGTTGGTGTGCGGATAATGAGATTAAGTCGACAATAATTTTTTGGTCAATTTTCACCCAACAAAAATTTAATTTGAAAAAATTAAATTAAAATCACCGTAATTTGTATCAGCTCTTAATTAGATTATGTTTATAATCTATCTCAATTAGACATCATTTAGATAAAAAATTATTGACCTAAATAAACCTAAACAAATTAATTTGAATTTTCTACCTATTTACGTAAGTGTTCAGTCGCTATTTGGTCGCTAATATTGCGACCAAATTTTTTAGTCAAAAATTCAGTCTCAGATTTGAACGATCTATTCGGTCACAAAATTTGGGAGCTTTGGCCGCAAAAACTAAAAAAATTGTGACCAAATTTTTGTCGATCACAAGTCAGTCTCAGACCTGAGACCGAATTGTGATCACAAGTCAGTCTCAGACCTGAGACCGAATTGTGACCAAAAAATTCGCTCGCAATATTTCAGCCATAAAATTGCCAAAAAGAAGAACTTAGTGACCGATTGACATTTGGTCACAATTCGGTCTCAGAGACCGAATTGTGACCAAATGTCAATCGATCACCATATCTAAAACCTGAGACCAATTTGTGATCGAATGTCAATCAATCACTATATCTAAAACTTATTGACTGAAAGCATTCATTCACAATTCGGTCTCAAATCTGAGACCAAATTATGACCGAAATTTTCGATCTCAGAGTCAGTCTCTATGGTCACTATTTCTTGTAGTGCTTCATTTTTAGACTTCCACAATCCCGACTTTAAAGCTTACCACGACTCCTTCATCATCTCAGAAACCTAACAAGGAAACTCCCTATGACTTCTGCTAGGATTCTTAGTTGGGAAGCTGACCCCTAAAAGACTCCTTCGGTTTGACGTGGACTCAGAATCTTAGTCAACTTGCAATTCCCAGCCTATAAAAGCAACCCCTTTGCCACAAGTAAAGGTAGTAGGTCTAGATCCTGACTAGAGGTCTCGACCTAACCTGCACCTACTCTCTCTCTCTCCCTCTTTCTTACTTTCTAAGTTCGGATGTGTTTTGCTTTCTCAGCTCCTTCTTTAGTCAGCTAGCTGGGCGTACCACTTCCTTCCTTGGCAAGTATCCCCATCAAAGGTAGGTTCTCTTGAGATGACATTCATTTCGACACCTCGTGGCCTATTATCGATCTCTTCAAGAGGATTGCGAGGAGTGCCCTGCTACTTAGCTACGTACTTATCCAAGTGACCTTGTTGGACGAGCATCTCGATCTCATTTTTAAGTTGTTGGCAGGTCCTGGTGTAGTGGTTGTGGTCTTGATCATACTGACAATACTTCTTCTTATTCCATTGCCGCAAATGGGATTTCATCGGCTCTGACTGATGAAGTCAGTCACTATCTTGGATCTCCTAATAGATCTCAAAGACAGACATTGCGAGAGGGGTATATTGTTCATACCTCTTTGGTGGTTCCCTCTTATCATCACTGCAATTCTTTCTTTCCGACCAAAAGGATTGGTTAAAAAGACGCTTCTTCTCTTCTTTGACTTTCCTCTTGGGCACATTGTGGCATGCCGAAGGAACTTCCTTGCATTCTGCGTAGTGTATAGCCAGCACAATAAGGTCGACACGGGTAGCGGGGTTTGGAGTATTACCTCTCACTGAAGCTCCTTGTTCCTCATTTCACTGGTAAGGGTGTTGACACCGAAATTGTCTCTGAGATAGGGATGCGAATGGCTTTAGACTTCCTACACTCACATCTATCGGTGTTCAACAAATGTTTTTGGCACTCTCAACGAGATCCAATCATATATTTCAATGTTTTGACAATTTGGACGTATTGAATCCATCTCACATTATGACCAAGTCTCCAAAATAGCTCCACCGATGATCACAACATGTAGGGCTACCAATGGATATCCATTTTCTGATTATCTGACCAGTTTCCAATTTTTTTATAGGATGTGAAACTCCGAGAAATCCTTTTTGATAGCTTATCAGATTCAGAAATAGAAATAGCTATTTTTGCATCCACTTTTTTATTTTTGATTATATATATATATATATAATATCTTTTGTCTCATAGTCAATAGTCAAGAGTATAATAAGTCAATTTGTAATCTTTAACACCAGTTTTGAATCCAACACTTGCTTTAGTCTATGTTTGTGGTGACATAAGTCCCTCCCTACAACTCATGAATTAAGAATTCTCACAATGACAAGGTCTACTCGACATAGATGGGCGTGAATGAAACCTTTGACAAAAAAAATTTCTTTCAAACAATTTTCAATTCAACTAAACTATTAATTAATATTTTCAATTAATTAACAATACCATGTATTTGATTCATCAAATACATCATTATTGTATACTCATTGATATGTACGACGCAACCCAACTTTGTTTTGCATGTTTTTTAATCTAAATATCTAAATACTAAAAAAAAAATCCCTCTTGGCAATAATATATGTTGTATATGTAAATCCTAGATGTGAAAATATGCATAATTCATCCATGAAAAAGAAAGGTATAAACCACAAATAGAGAAAATTCCTATGAAAAAAAAAACAGACAATGAGATCGAAAAAATGAATCATAAATCGAGTTCAGATTGAATTACATAATTGCATAAATTATCAAATCTGATATGTACGAGATTATTTATATAAAAGAAACACACTTTTTCATGCTTCTTATTCATCTTCATCCACTTTATCTTTTTTTGTTTGTTGAAAAAGTGTGGTTACACTTGGAAATTCATTCATTGAATGAGTAAATGATTAAATTAGATTCGGTTGGACGATACCAACTAAATCAAGTGCTAACTTTCATTTATTATTGAATTAACCGATCAACTTGCTATCAAACATTTTTTTATTCAGAAATATTCCAAAAAAAAATCGACATGCATATTTCCTTTATCATGATTATGAAAATAAATTCTACTGCTTATGGTCCTGCCGTTTCCACACTTGAAGAAAAAACCTAGGGCGTATTGCTCAAATTATTGGCCCAGTACTGGATGTCGCTTTTTTACATCTTGTTAGGTTTCTGAGATGATGAAGGAGTCATGTTAGGATTTATATACTTACGTAGTTATACATGTAACTGTGTAAGTACGTACTTACGCAGTTACACACTTTTGGTATATTACGAATTAAAATAACTAGGTAAATCCTTTTAAAACTATGTAAGTATGTAACTAGGTAAACCATAATTACAGAGTTACAAACTTATAAAATTTCTATGTAGTTACATAGTTAAATGTGTAACTGCATAAGTATGTAATTACATATTTACACAGTTACACATGTAACTGTGTAAGTACGTACTTACGTAGTTACACACTTTTGGGATAACAGTTATACACTTTTGAGATAACGAAGGAGTATAACGGGGGTTAAAAATATGGACTTAAAAATAAGTCATGCATAAAGTAAGGATCAGAAGACTGTTGAAAACCTAACAGAGACGGAAAAATAATATCAAATCTCTGGCAGAGACTAATAATTAATTCTCCCTTTTAAAATCTGTGGAAAGAGAGATGGAGGAGACAGAGACAACAATTTCTTAGGTATTCTGAAAAAACAATAATACTATAAAGAAGTACACAAAATTAAATTAATATACAGAGGCTATGCGCATATTGACATAAAATGGTACCATGGACGGCGGCTCGTTTCGGTCCCCCGGCTCGTTTGGGACCCCCGGCATGCACACCTTGACTTGGGAGACGGTGGCAAGCGCCCGCGATCTGTACCCGCTCAGGAAGCTGGATAGTTTCAAGTAGCACAGCCCTGTCCCGTCCCCGCCCGTCGTGGACGCAACGCAGGAGGCGCCAGAGAGGCAATTCTGCCTGCAAGCCGTGATTCCAACGAAGAACACTTCCTTGTTTATATCGGGCGGATAGGTCAAGAACAGGGTGTTGTCCAGCTGCAACATTGTGACACTGCCGGGGCAGTCCCGGATCTCCAGCTTCCGCTTGCATCCATGCCGGGGATTGCTGGCGTCCACCAGCTCGAAGTGCTGCGACGACGGGCAACCGCAGACGGGCTCCCTGTCGTTGTAGCTGCAGATGCCCATGTTGCCGCACCAGCCGTAGACTTCGCACTGGTCCTCCACCGCTGGCCACCTTGGCGTCTCCTGCCCACTGCCCCTCACAGAGCTGTAAGCCCTCAGGTTCCCGTCGCCGTCCAGCCTCAGGTATCTGATCAGGTCGCCCGTCTCGCCGTAGTCGCTGCTGTAGGAGATGACGTAGGGTGTGGGGAGGGACAGGTCGGAGAGGGTGAGGATCCCGTTGGTCTGCAGGGTGAGGAGGGGGGAGGTGAGGGTGACATCGGCGGGGACGGAGGCGTCCAGCCCCTTGTTGTAGTAGAGGACGCTGTCGTTCCACGTCAGGGTGAGGTTTCCATTGTTGAGGAGACGGAATGAGTAGGGACCGGACCGGAGGACACTACGGACGGTGAAGTTTTGGGTCTGCAGGATGGTGTCGGTGGGGTTGGAGAAGGTGTCCCAGACGACGGCGCTGCCATTACTGAGCTCGAAGTTACCGGAATCCTGCAGCGTCCCCACGGTGACACCTTTCCCGCCGGTGCGCGTCTCCCAGACGAGCGCGCCGGAGCCGTCGACGAGGCGGAGGTTCCCGTCGGTGCGGAGCTCCAGCGAGCCCGCCGCGTCGACCGCCCCGGTGGAGTCCCCGCCGCCGGCCGTCCAGACGCGGATCCCGCCAGCGAGCGCGACGGCGGCCACGTACAGGGAGCCGCCCCCCGCCGCGGCCGGGAAGAACCCGAGGGAGAAGGTCCCGTTGGGGGAGACCCAGATGGGTTCGGAGTCCGTGGGGCGGAGGACCGACCCCGGGGCGACATCGGCGGCCTCAGATTTGCACAGCACATGGAAGAAGAGGAGGAGGAGGAGCGCCGAGAAGAGGGGAGATGAAGGAGAGCCCCGATCTCTGATGAAAGATCCCATCTTTCCAGTCCCCTCCGCTCTGGGTTCGCCTCCTCTCCCCTGCGATGGAAGGGATATATGGGCAAGCGTCTTTGTGAGGGAGGGTCCCTCTCTCCTTCGACTCCAACCAACGAGTCCGGTTCCTCTCACTACATGGGAGGACTCTGACTTCATAAATTACCAATAGATAGATAGGGCTGTCAATAAACCTCCCAATTTCGTTTAATCGATTTATTTTTTTACTTTTTATAAGATGCGGGACGTCGGTAAAGAACTTTTCGATAATTTAACGGAAGCGAAAATAAATATCCAAATTCTTATAAGATAAGGAAACGGAAACACCCAATTCCGCATCCACTTTTCCGTTTTTGTTTCTGATAACTTTTAATATATATTTTATAATATTTTTATAATGAAATGTCCTCAAACTCGAAACTTTAGCTCTTAAATTTTTAACTCATTGTATCTCACCTCTCATCTATATGTAAATGTCATCTATTCTAGTCCCAATTATTGGTAATTTTTTTCTCTAATGATATTTATATATACATATATTGATTATTTATTACTCAACCATTATATATCCTATATAATTTTAAATTTGATCTTGTTATACTTTATTTAGTAAGGGTCATTATAATGTACATGATGAAGAAGATATGGTAGAAAGGTTTATTAAATTTACATTTAAAATTATTCATAAATTTAATAATTAATATACTTATAAATTTATAAATTAATTCTAATTATACAAATATTGTTACATCTGAAGTTTCTATTTTGTTTCCATTTCCGTTTCTGATTTTCTGATAGAAAGCGGAAATGGATGCGGAAGCGGAAACACCCTTTTCCGTTTCCGTTTTCGACTCCGAAATTTCTTATAGGAAGCGGAAGCAGAAACTCCCATTTTCGATTCCGACTCCGACCCGTTGGCAGCCCTACCAATGGGATGAGGGGGTTTGGGTGGAGTTGTCTGTGTTTTACGACAAAATTTAAATAGAAATATGATAAAGTTTCAGATTTTAAGTTTTTTTTTATAAAACTCCCTCTAATATTTATGGAGTTCGATCCACTCATGTACTGAGAGGAATCGGAACTCCTAAGTAAGGCTGCAACTGGGTCGGGTTCGGAACCGAAAACACATATTCCGATTTCGATTCCGATAACCAAAATATAGTTCCGATTCTGATTCCGGTAAAATCAGAATGGTTAATTCTGATTCCGTTCCGATTCTGATAATATTACCGGAACCGAAATTTCAATAAGTTAAGGTACTTATTATGATTTTATCTTTTGAGTTTATGGATAATTTATCGGATAACTGATACCGATTCCGATTCTGGCTATTTTTGTTAATTTCGATTCCGATTTCGATAATTTATCGAAATATCCGATACCAATTTCGATAAGCTATTGGTATCAATTTTTTATTTCAAAAATTTTATCAAAATTGGGTCGAAATATCGAATTCCATTTATAGTCCTACTCCCAACTGATGGGAGATGAGGCGTCTCTAAACAGGTCCCCCTCCCCTCTTCTCAGTCATATCTTTTTTAGGGATTCTTTGCTCTAAGAAAATTTGGCTCTTGGCTTTTGTCTTTTTCTTCGGGGAAGGGTATTATCTCCGGTCATCGTTGAAAGGTCTCGGCTTCATAAATTTTTTTTTGCTCAAGTTCTATCTATCGTCTTTTGGATAGCTTGCATCTCCATTTAGGATCGACCTCCTACAAGTTTTTTCAGGTGAAGCATCTCGCGATGATCCAATTTATTATTGCGGCTAATAAGACTTTGGATCACACTGGTTCAGAGTTTTAAATTCGATGGATTAGCTCGTGTTCTGATGTTGTTTCACACACTTAATTTTGCATCAATGGGCGTCTTCCGAGCTTCATCAATTGATTTGCTACAAACATGCGTCTCAGCAGTCATCCTTCCAAGTAGGCCCCAATCTTGTGTTTGCTTCATCATTGATTAAACTGTGGAACAAGTTCCCACTTTCTATGTAGTCCTTTTAATTTTTTTTTATATTTATAATTAATCCCCTTCTTTTGTTCTTGTTTTATGTAACCTGATTTATCTAATATAAGTAGTATCCTTTCTGGTCAAACAAAAGACAAAAGTGGGGTAGGAGATAATTGCAGACTTAGTGGGTCACTGCCCACGGCTGGGGCTCACCTTATTATATATCTTTCAAGTCATCGAGAAGACTTGGGAGATGGGGTTTTGACTATTCAAAGGTTTGTGGGGTCTAAAAGGCGAGGTGATGCTGTGGATTACTATTAGTCATGAGAAAGTTTCGACGCACATTAAAGAAGAGGGTGTGTATACACATTCTTTCTTGACGGGATGATCATATTGATGTGATTAGTCACCCAATCTATCATGAATGTGTATGCACATTCACGGGGTAGTGGTGTGTGTTACGCAGTGGTGGATCCTCAAACTTAATTCAGTGGGGTCACTTGAATGTGGGGGGTCACCTTAAAAGTCAGTGGAGTCACCTTACATAAGATTACATAAAAATTTGACTTACATAAACAAAAAAAAAGGAACTCTTTAAGACCCTCTTCTAAGTCAGTGGGGTCACATGACCCCACTGACTGTTGAGAGGATCCGCCACTGGTGCTACGGATGATGTTTCGTCGGTGTTTGAAGAGAAATGTTTGTTGTAAGACTCTTGTTACAATAATATTAAACTCGGCTTGCTAACTCGTGTGGAATTGGTGGGCACTTCAACATCTACTCAAATTTGGATAACTCAGAGAGTAGGTCTTACATAGCCTACTCACTCTTGAATTCTATGTGACTTGATTACATAAAAATAACAAATACTACAACTAATGTTGTGTTTAAAGAAATATTTCAAAATTTGGCATAGGTCAGTATTATACTCTACTAGCCTTTTTATTTATTTATCTTCCCATCCCAGATTTGTTTTAAATTCATCTTCAAATATAATATTGTTGCAGTGTTACATTTTTTTTTCATATGTTGTGACATTATTTAATATCAATAAGATGAGTCGTTTTTTGTCATGCAGATTATGGCTCCCAAAATTGATTTCATCGATGAGATTAATCCATTTAAGGAGACATGAAAAATCAAGGTGAAAGTAACAACTCTATGGAATACAAGCAAGTTCAACAATCCTGAAGAAGTGTTTAGTATTGATTTTATTTTAATAGATGAAAATGTAATTTATTTACCATTCAAATATATTTGTTTTATTTTGGTAGTCATTAAATGTATTAATATTATTATTAACAGGGTGGAAAGATCCAAGCCACGATGAAGAAAAGTCTCTTCAATAAAATCAGTGTCAATTGAAAGAAGGCAGTTCTTATGTAATTACAAACTTTGGAGTTGGAGAGAATATTGGAAGCTATAAACCTACTCAACATGCCTTCAGAATCAACTTCCTTTATTGAACGTCTGTTCGAGAATGTCATGACATGTTAATGCCTACCAAATCATTTGATTTCATCACATTTGAAGACATTACTTCAAATCGTATTGATGTCACATACTTGGTTGGTAAGTAGGTTATCTTATTAAATGATGTGTTCAATTTTTTAGATCTAAAACATATAATACATTTTCTTATTTAAATTGTTCACAGATGTAATTGGGGAGCTGACAAGTATTGGAAATATTGAAGAATGGGAGAACAATGGAAATAAAACTAAAAGATTGACATTTGAATTAGAAGATGAGCAGTAAGTACTCTTCATTACATTATGATAAATTTTTTTCTGAGTATGTTGAAGATTAACATTTTTTGTAAATTTCTAGAAAGAAAAAATTAACTTGCACAGTGTGGGGTAATTTTGCTGAACAAGTTGCAAAAGATGTGTTACATGATGTTACTGCTCCATTTGTCTTAATTTTACATCTAGCAAGAATCCAGATGTGGAAAGGTATTTCACTAAACCCAATATGATTATTTTTATTTCTTAAATTATTTTTAAGAAGTTTATTTTATAAAGTATTTATATAAATTTTTTACCAGGCATTGGCACTTTGTCAAACTCTTTGCACACGACCAGAATATTATGTGATCAAAGTTTGCCTGACATATTGGAATTCAAAAGCAGGTATAGTTTTATCAATGCAAAATAAAATGTAATATATCTTACATATTAATTTATTCTTTCTTTATATACTCACAGACTTTTGGGTGGACAAGAATTATCTTCCAAAATTTCACAAATATCAACTCAATCATCATATTCTTTGAAAGAAGATTTGCTTCAGTTAACAGAAAGAAAATTTTTGGATGAAATTCGGGAGACACGTCAGGTAAAAAATAGAATAGCAAGATATATTCCATTTTGTTCATAGAAACTGACAAATTTATTATTCATTAGTAAAATTAAACTGATTTGACAAGTTCTTGCAATACAGATTGGCCAATGTGTAACATTGGCGAAAGTCATGAAAATTGAGACAGAATACAACTGGTTTTACAACTCATGTAACAAATGTAGAAGGAAAGTTAAGCCAGATGGTGGCAAATTCTGGTGTGACAAATGCTCCTTCTTTGTAAACTTTGTTGTTCCAAGGTATTATTTCAAACTTTCAAATCTATTTTTAAATTTTTGATTAATTATAATATGCATATTCTAAAGAATGTATAAATTTTTTAAGGTATAAAGTTCAGCTTAGAGTTATTGATCATACTGGAAGTGCATCATTTCTGTTGTTTGATCGAGAGGCCAATCAAATCCTAAATAAAACTGTCATAAATTTACGTGACAAATTGATAAATGTACACTCTCATAAGAACTTTGGATCTACAACATATTTCATTATATTTGAATATAAACTTCTTACTTTCTTGACAGGATGGAGATACCGAGTCATTCTCAGAAGAGTTAGATAATTTTCTTCATAAAAAATTTATTTTCAAGATCCAAATTACGGAGTTCAACCTTCAGCAAAAGTGGCCTATTTATACAGTTGTTCGTGTGACGGATGATAACAGTTTAATTGAAGAATATTTGTCTTCCTCAATTGTAATTATTAACCAAATTACATACACTTATTGTATTTTTTAAATATTCAAAGTAATACTATTTATCTTATTATTTTCAGAAATCAAATGAAAATCTTGAACTGGATGAGAGCATCAAACAAGGTGAACAAATTACTGATGTGGATACTGTAAGTGCACCTGTCAAAAGTATTCAATTATAGAAAGTGTCATATTAATTATAAAGTGACATTAATTAAATTCTCTATCTGTGATTCAGGATACCTTTTCAATTACATGTTCTTCCAGTAGCATTACTCCATTGAAGAGAAGTATTCCAGACAATGATCGTGGAGAATATTTATCTGTTGACAATGTTCCCGCACAACATTCATGCAGCAAGATGAAAAAAATTAAAATTGAAAAAGAAGATGTTTGAAGTTGAGATGAGATCTGTTGTTATGAATATTTGTGAATTAAACTTACATGACACAAGGGAAACTTTTGTGAACATTTTTTATTTATTGACATTTTAGATTTATCACTATATATCTCTCTTATGTTTCTTATTATGTTCTTAGATATGTTGTTTCTTTTTTACATACATAAACATGTTGGGAAAGTTATATTTTGTTGACATCTATTTTGAAAATTTATATTCATTTAGAATCTTGGACAAAAAAAATTTTCGTCATCGTAAAAAAATTATTCAGACTAAACATGTAATTCAATTCAAATTTAATATAAAAGATATTTATGTATTGAAACAACTAACTATGTTAACTATTTTAGATATTAATATTTATTAAAATTTATAAATTTAATAATTTTCCGTGTGCATCGCACGGGCCAAGAACTAGTTATACTAATATTTCTGAGTTCCTAGCCATGCCATGTGGTAGCATTAGAAAATATTTTAAGATCTCTTTGATAACGAGATAAGGGGATCGAGGATAAGTAAATCACATATGAGAAAAATTTATTGAACTTGAGATTTACACTTGTACTTGTTACTTTCTCATCGGTCAATGTATTAATAAGGGCACGATATACCTATCCAATAAGAAGTAAAAAATGTAAGTGAAGTGTAAATCTCTAAGTGTACTAAACTTTTCTCATCATGTATAGGTTATTCATCTGTAGGTTTTTTTTTTGGTTTGAGATGATTTAAATGAGAGATAATTAAAAATGAGATAATTTTTAATGTGATATAAACGTGATATGACAAAACATGTATAGTTATCACCATTTTATGTATAATTTGACACCATTTATCTATGTATAGGGAGGGATACATGATTTTTTAAAATAAAATATTATAATTAATGAGTTATTTCTAGAGATAATTTTTATCCCCCCTCTATAGGTGAAATAGTTATCTCTTTTATCACCCTTTTTTTTTATCTTGGATAACAATCGATTCTTTTGATTTTAAAATCGAATCCCTTTAAGAATATATAAAAAAATGTTCTGAATTCAAGATGACCTTCCTGCAATGATTTGTTCCTCCTTCTCCCACCTATTTGTCTGCCATGGCATCACCCTCGTGTCCGCGAATGCTACCACAACCCCTCCGCTCTCCCCTATTGCCAACACCGGCGGACCCCACATCGACCCCTTAGTACCACGGCCGCAATTGAAGTAGAATCCCCAGTGAAAATAAGAAGAAAGTATATACATAATTTCTAAGAGTTTAGGGAAGAGTCCTCCAATTATTAAAACTTCAGAGTTTAAAAATATTCTATTAATTAGTGAAAAAATTTTCATCCCAATTATTGAAGAAGTATTGTTCCGATTGGAGTACAAAAATCTATATCGATAATAGTGGAACTTGCTTTCCTGTGTTGAATTTTGATTATAGAAAAAATGACTGTTCTTATTAGTGATATATTTTATGTTATATTAATTACTGAATATTCGCATCGATTACTGAACATTCTCTTTCCGATAATTTAACATCATTCTGATTACTCTTATGTTGTTCTGATTAGAGAACAAAGTTGATATCGATTGGTATTATAAATGTTCTAATTACTGAACAATTGTTCAACGTTGTTTCGATTAGTGTTATACTCATTCCGATTAATGAACAAAAGTTTAATATTATTTCGATCGGTGTCATAAATGTTTTGATTACTGAATAAAGGTTCAGGGTCGATCCGATTGATGTCATTTACATTTCGATCAGTGTTATTGTGACTTAAAATACATTGATCGGTGAATTAAATGTTCATTGCTTATATTTTGTACTGATTGTTGACGTTCTCACATTATTGATTGGTTATATCTTTATTTTGAATATTGCCACATCAATTATTTTGGCACTTAAATAAGATTTCAAATCTTTAAATCTTCTGCACATATTTTACTTATTATTTTATACTTCTCAAAACATGTACTCTGTAGGGAAACTACTTCCAAGAAATTTATTTAGATTGTATCCTACTTTTTGCATGCTACTTTTTCGTGGTAGGTAAGAAGGGTGTCAGTAAAAAATGCAAACTATTTCCGAAGAAATATAGGTTGACTGACACGTGATTTCTTTTATTTAACGTCCTCTATGTATTAAATGTCTGTAGGTCTACGGTACTCACGCAAGACCTACGTGAGACCTGTTAAAAGGACTCTGAAAATACACACTAACACAAGAGGAAGCAGCAGGAAGAAGATGGAGTCTAATGACTATCATTCAAATAGTCTTCTTCAATATCTTTGAGAGGCAACAGACAGTAGAAGAAGAAGAAGTAGAAGAGCAACAGGAAGAAGGAGCCCAAATAGATACATTCGTTAACGATCTTCTTCAAAGGACTCTATAAAGAAGACGAAGGACTTGAAGCTGAGAATGTAGAACACAAGCAATAAGGCAACAAGAAAATATGTTCAAGTGTTCAACATTCAAGCATTCTTTCTTTCCCGCTTTGTATGTGACATTGTAAATCTGGAAAAGAGTTTGTGAGCCTGAGGTATTGAACTTCTTATATATCTCCTTTAGCTCTCACATTGCTGTCAAAGATCAAGGAAGTTCAAGTTCATTATCTCCTAAACTTGATCTTCACAGTTTACTCTTTTTTTCTTAAGAAAGACATGTTTGTTCCTCTTCCTACGAGAAGAGAAGACCAGCTGGTGTGCTGAGTGGTTTGTCCAGCTGTGGGATTATACTCAACTTTCCTCTTGTTTTGAAGGGAGGACTCACAAGAAGTTGGGCGTTGTATATCCATTGGGAAGATAGTACCATAAGTTAGTGAAATCCCAAAAATTTGCTCGGATACTACATGTAAAACTTCTATTGTGGGAAGTGTCGAACCAAGATAAATATTTATGTCCCTTTTCTGTGATTGTCCTTGTGATTGTTTGTTGCACATTTTGTTCAGTACACTTATTTCTAACTAACGCTTCCGCATCAAAGTTTTATTTTTTAAATGTTAAATTTTACAGCATTCATTCACCCCCTCCTGTTGTGCTGCTATGGGCCAACAAAAGATATTATTTTTTCAACAATTACTTCTCCACATTTGTGGAGTTCATGCCAACTTCTAACATTGACTAAAAACATGAGATTTCAAATAAGTTGTTCTAATACTAATTCAAGTGAGATTAAAGAATTCACAGATTGAATCTTAACGATTGGAGATGGTTGTTTAGTACAGGCCAATGATGGAGAATTAGAAATAGAAATTCTAGATAAATTACTTATTAAAGATTCATATTGTCCACTTTAGACAATAATGGACTGTACTTTCAACAAAAAGATTTTTCATGTGTTTAAAAAAGTTGATATAGAAAATATGATCTATAATTAAAAATATTTGTTGTAATGTTTGGAAGAATTTACCGATAATGTTGAATTGGTTGACAATGTCAAACAAGTTGAAGGCATTTAATTAAGATGTGGAATATGTAAGTAAAACTTGGTAAAATTTTAGATGTTCTTTATATCTTCAATACAATAATATTGCTTTATATTAGTGGCTATATGTTCATTCCAAAATTCAAAATGGTTTAATACTTTTGAAGTTAAATTTTACTGGTATATTAATATTTCTTCTTCTTTGTAATACTTGATACATTCTGAATAATTTGTTCCTCAAGTAACATCACTGCATTGAAGAGGTCTTCTTCAAACTGTGACTGCTGGAAAAAAAAAATCTGGAGATGTTACTGGTGTACAACACAACAAGATGAAGCAAATTAAAATTGAAAAAGAAGAAGTTTAAATATGTGAAAAAAGAATTTGTAATTTTGATCTTTAATTATTAAAATTACATATATAGTGCATGTGAACTTTAAAGGATGGATGTTCTTTTTTAAAACTTTTTGTTTGACACCCTTTAATAGTCATTTTATGAAATTTTTAATAACAACTTTTTCTTCTATTTGTTTTATTGAATTTAAAAATAATCATTACCATGTACATATACTAATTATAGCATAAATTATACAAATCTAATTTTTTTCGTTCATACAACTAGTATATATGTATATTAATTTTAAAATTTCAGACCATCTACATGGTTATTTTAGAGGGCGAGTGTGACGGACCACGTCGTTCAAACTCGTTAACCTAATAACGAGCTTGATCCAACTCCACCTCCCGCGAACAAGCCGAAACCTCGCCAGGGATATCACACACATGTCCGTGAAAACACAAAAGAACACATTGATATATATATATATATATATATATATATATATATATATATATATATATTATATATATATATATATATATATATATATATATATATATATATAACTCAACATTCCACACATAATTATATTGGATTTACATAGCCAAATTTCAACAAAAGTCAAACTCAAGTACATAGGCTTGGGGCATACCCCTGGGCACAACAGAAAAGTAAATTACACTGCTGGTGGCGTCGACCCAACACCGCTACGACGCAGCTCCGGACTAGAAGACGGATGAGAAGTCTCCTACTCTCCCTCACCTGAAAGGAGTAGGGGTGAGCCTCACAAGTCACCGACTCAGTAGGGAAACTCCCCTAAAAATTGAGCAAACCAAACTGACAAGTAACAACAGCAGGAAGCTACGCTAGCAATTTTTAGAACTAACTAAGTAGGATATTAAAACTGTAAACACCACTTACCACATGCTGCTAACAAAATCATCTTTAATAAATAAACGACAAACCACAACTAGGTGTACGTACTAAAGCAGAAAAATGCCAAACTCGGGCCAGAAGCCTGGTTCGCGACACTAGCAACCGACCCGGACAAACCACACAGGTATACCTCTCAGCCTCGTAGCCAAAGACGAAAAGTCCAGCTACAGCTCCACCACAACAAAACCAACAAATTGTGGAGACAAACACACACCACCACTGCAGCTTATACGGCTACTAGGGCTGCCAACGGGTCGAAGTCGGAATCGGAAATGGCACTTTTCGCATCCACTTCCTATAAGAAAATCGGAAACGGGTCGGAAACGGAAAGTAATCAGAAACATTTGGTACGATCAAATGATAGATATATGTACCATTAGGAGTAATGGTAAACGAGATGTCTTTGATAATAATAGGCATAATAAATGCTACGAGAGAGACAAGTTAATTAGATTATATTTAAAAATTAAGGAGAAGTTAAAAACTTAGTCTAAAGTTTTTTAATATTAAGAAATAAGATTTTAAAAGTATATATTTTTTAAATAAAATAAAAATTATATATTATCAAAAACAGAAAAATGAAAAATAATCGAAAACGGAAAAACAGATACGGAAAGGTTGAAAACGGGTCGAAAAGTTGGAAAGCGGATATCTATTGGCAGCCCTAACGGCTACAGCTCCATGTCTGGCACCCTTATAGTCTCTGGCCCGAGCACCCTAAAGTGCGGCACTGAAAATAAGGACTAGTTGGGGACGAGTACGTTTAACAGTGTCCGTCCCCCAACCAAGAGCGCGCTACAAGCGACTAAGTACACCCACAACACAAGCCGTTGTCCCATTGTCGTCTTTCCCTCAGCCGGACGTACTACTCAAACTGCATAGTGAGGGTGTCTAGGAAGACGACATAGACCCTAGCGGTACACAAGTACTGGGACAAGCCCCGAGCACTCACGTGTCTGGCTCACACAGAATCTGGGGCACCCAACTGAAAAGGTAACCACGGTAGGCGTCGTACCACTCGCCACGCACACACAAACCACGTGCACACCACACAAACCACGTGAACAGCACGTCAACCACGTGAACAGCACGCTCCTCGAGCGCTAAAGGTGCCAATGCACCGCTTACTAATGCCTTGCATAACAAATAATGATAATCGGATAATTATGCTTACATGCACACACACAAAGCTCTCAGAACTGTTAACGTGACATGGGTTACTGTCGCCTTCTGAACGCGACACCCCAATAGGTCGCGTTCAGAACAAGAACGCAATGGGTTGGCCTGTCGCGTTCAAAATGCGACAGGAGGGTCCATCGCCTTCACAGGTTGAAACCCTAATCCAGAATACCCTCTCCGGATCTCCCACGCAAACCATATAAAACCATGTAAAAACTCATTTTTCATGCTTTACTTGTTGTCCTAGCATGGTATCTACCATCTTTAAAGTAAATATCAATTTGTGCATGCATCACGTGCGATTGCACGACGTAAAATGGGCAGAATCTCCCTACCTTCGTGAAGAACGCGAAGAACAACCACGACCCAGCGTTTCCTCCGCTCCGTACGACGTCCTCGCGGCGAGATCACGCCGAAAACGATTCTAAAACGCCAAATCGCCAAGAAATCCACCGCAAAACCTTCCCCTCGGTCGAGCAGAGCTTTCTGAGCTCTGTTCGGCCGACTTTAGCTAAAAATGCCTCACAGTTGGAAACGCGACGTACCCGACTGTTGTGACCTGAACGCGACGGAGAAGGTCGTCACCTTCCCATGGTCGACGTCAGCAGGCCGCCCAGCGTGCGACACGCGGTAGACATGCAGATGAAGACCGCTCCTCAGCGGCAATCTGAACGCGACACCTAGGGCCGTCGCGTTCAGAACGCGACGCCCAGCTCTGTCGCGTTCACAAACAGAGAACCTGTGAGTACTTTGGGCCCAACCTGTCGGCCCACCAAACCTCACAACCTACGCAAACACCTGCAACACACGACATTGATCATACACTGGCCACCACAACCACTAAACAAAGATCCACAAAGATCCGAAAAATACGCGATGTTACAACAATCCTCTTTGGGGGTGTAAAGAGTTTAGCCCGCAAGGAACATATTTATAAACATTTTCTCATTGACGAAGGAGGCATGGGTAGAAATTACTTATATAATCTGAACTGGAAGCCTAGGCCCGTTTTAAATGTCAAATGTCGACAAGTGTACATATCTATTATTTATTTATTTATACATTGCTCGGCATTTAACATTTAAAAACGGGCCAAGGCCTCCAGTTCAGCTTCTACAAGTAATTTCTACCCATGCATCCTTCTTCGTCAATGAGAAAATATTCATAAACATGTTCCTGGCTGGCTAAACTCTTCACGCCCCCCCAAGAAGTCCCCCCCCCATCGTTAAACTCATTAATATTCCCTCTAAAATTTTCTTGAAGGGCACTTCTTCCCCATGCTTCACGGAAAACCATGTCTACGAAAGAAAAGAACATTCTATATATGGAGAATCTATTTTTGAACTAATTTTATACATTTTATAATTTTTTATGAATATTAATAGTTGAAATTTGGTTTCATCTATATTGGGTAATATTATCTATGTTTCTATTTTTTATTTTCTCCTAAGAGAATGTGTCTCTCTCTTCACATGTTGACCTCTCTCTCTTTCTCTCTCAAATGTTGGATTTTACTTATATTTTTTAAAAAATAGTTACTGGTTTTATTCATCGAAAACAGTTTCTCATGAATTCTTTTTTTTTTTGAAAAAATCTCATGATTTTTCATTCTCTGAAAATATGGTTTCAAAATTTTACTTTCATAATAGCCTAGCTAAAAAACTACCTCATAGTGTAATTAATTTTAAATGTGCCTTATTGTGAGATACATATCTGTACAGCTTTATAAGGTATTTTAGAAAAATAAAAACTACAGATAGATATTTCAATTAATGAGCCCAATGCATTAATGTAACACCATCTTCTAACCATACACACATAATACAATGTCTCAAATGGTATGCCATATTCTTGCACACGAGCTGTTTGATGTTATGGCAAATATGAAGTAACTCTACGTTGTAACTTTTGTTTGACAGTCTTCGAATGTCGACAGTGCATATGGTGGAGGTTCCTTCCGCACCTGACCATTAGAATGTCGTTGTAAGAAAGGTATGTGCCGAGTTTTCACCTCCCAATGTAAAAAATCAAAGGAAGATGTTTCTATTGATCTCTTAATGCTAATAATCCACATGAAGATTGTGATTTTTTTAAGTGGGTTGATTTGAAATACTAAATGAGAGAAATGGAAGAAGATGCAGGAAAGAACTTGGATGACTTTAAGTACCAAGTGCGATAGTTGAAAAAGATGTTGCTTATTGCGATCATTTTGGTTATGTTTTTGCTATGGAAATGATGGAGTTTGCAATTTCATTAGTGTAATGCCTATGCTTATGATTGTCTCGTTTTGGACAATTTGTGCTTAACAGTAATCAAAGTAATCTTCTTCTCATTTGTTTCTAGCCATTGTAATCTTATGTTCAATAGATTCATCAAATGAATCGTATGTCACCTTTTGTCTACTACGATGCAGGTGAAGGCAAGCCATTGCCACATGTAATAATAAAGATCAATAGCCATAATCATTCATGGCAAGTGCCCCCTAAAGACCAATATCAGATTGCATCAACATTACACTTGTCCATATAACCTAAAGAACAAAATTAGAAGAAAGGATTTGTCCCTAACATTTGTCCATAACGCAAGCCATACAACCAAGAACAAAATGACAAGATTTGTCCCTAACATATATATATGCCATACCGCATAACACTTGTCTACTGCACAAGCCATACAACCAAAAACATACATCTTAAAGATCTGTTGGTGCCGAGGGTGATGGAAATGGGTTGGTGCCAAATGTTGATGTTGAAGAATGATTGCCAATCATTTTTATGGTAGAATGTCTCTCTATGTGTATGACAGTCTGCACATAGACATCAATAGCAGTCGTTGTAGGTGCTCTCCAGCACCCCTCCCCTGACTAGTAGATCCTCCTCTACTTGTGGATGCACATAAGGTCCTTCCCCTCAAAAGTCTCCCACGACTTCCTGTTGGCCCTTTCGGTACGGCAGCAAGCTAACCTAGAGGGGGGGTGAATAGGTTTTTCTGAAATCTGAAATAGAAACTTAAACACAGAAAATTAACACTTGAAAGTTTGGTTAGTTTAGTGTGATAAAGAGTGCAGTGCGGAAGCAAATAAACAATCACACAAATAACACAAGAGATTTATCCTGGTTCGGTCCTTCCCACATGGAAGTCCTACGTCCAGTCCCCAAGCAACCTCTTGGGATTTTACTAACCAAGGGTACAGTCCCCCTCAAGAACAATACAACACCCAGCACCCCAGCTGGTCTTCTTCTCTTTCCCGGGCAAGAAGGCAGCCCACTTCTCTTACAGGTAAAGAAGTCAACCTCCTGGTACAAACCCCAGTGCGGTTCTACTAGACACTAACCCCTAGCTAGGTTATCAACTGGAACAAACCCCAGTTTGGTTCAGCTAGACACAAACCCCTAGCTGGGTTATCTACTGTATACAGTCTTACAGCCGGACACAGATCTTTCTTAGAAAGATCAGACTGAGAGGCTTTACAAGATAAACACTTGTGTAAAGCTCACAGTCCTAGACTCTCCCCAGATATACAATGAGCTCGGAGAGAAATGAAGAGAGAAAGGAAGACAGAAAGCTTGAAAGCTCGAATGCTTGAAACGCTTGATTGCTTCTTCTTGGCTCGGGCTCTTTCTCTCTTTCTTTGAGTGTATGTGGAGTTGAGGTGTTTCTCACAATTGTACACTCCTTCAAAGATATTCAGGAAAAGGCTCTTATTGTTCTTCAGCAGTGCTCCTTCTTTTATATGAGCATTTTGAATGGATCCGTTGAAGAGATCCGTTGGAGTTCTAGCCGTTGCTCATCTTCTCTTTCTTCTGATAATTTATGGTTTACGAGGTCTGTAAGCATAGAAGAAGGTGTTAGCATAAAAGAGTGTTTATGGTAAACGATGCATAGTACTGTGCTTCTGCTAACATACTGAAAATAGAGGTCATATCTTTTTGACAAGACTCTAAAATATGCATGCAACTTTTTGTCAGAAGATATTTGACTTTTCATTTTAGCGCCAAAAACACTTTCAGAATTTTCAAGAGAAATCGTTGTTCATTTACAAGAAAGTCGTTGTAAGTTTATGAACAAATCGATGTGAAAGACAAGTCGTTATGATCATTGAAGAAGTCGTTATGAGCATGACTTATGAAATCGTTATGGGAAGAGTCGTTGCTCATTTATAAAGAAATCGATGTGATTATTTATGAAATTGTTATGTAAGCAAATCGTTATGATCTTCTGAAGAAGTCGATGTGATCACTTATCAATCGTTATGAAAGCAAATCGTTGCGCTTACAGAAGAAATCGTTGCGAACACTTATGAAATCGTTATGGGAACGACTTTTTAACAAATCGTTGCACTTACAGAAGAAATCGTTGCGAACACTTATGAAATCGTTATGGGAACGATTTCTTATCAATGAAATCGTTATGGGAACGATTTCTTATCAAATCAATGCGCTCAAGAAGAAATCGTTATGGGAACGATTTCTTATCAAATCAATGCGCTCAAAGAAGAAATCGTTATGGTCACTTATCAAATCGTTATGTCATCGACTTCTTAACAAATCGTTGTACTTACAGAAGAAATCGTTGCGAACACTTATGAAATCGCTATGGGAACGATTTCTTATCAATGAAATCGTTATGGATTCTTAAGGAGTCGATGTGATCACTTATCAAATCGTTATGGGAACGATTTCTTATCAAATCAATGCGCTCAAAGAAGAAATCGTTATGGTCACTTATCAAATCGTTATGTCATCGACTTCTTAACAAATCGTTGCGCTTGTTGCTTTGGCACTTAAACAGAAATCGATGTATATGAGTTAGACATCGACTTTATCATTTTAGTGCGCCATATTGCATCAATGTGAGACTCAGCATTTTGCTTTGAGATTGATGCGACACAGATGAAGCATGATATTCAATGAGACTTATCATCTGTTAATGGGGTTGATGCAACACAGATGAAGCAAAAATATTTATGAATACCTATATTTTGTTATCTCCGCAATATATATTTTGTTATCATCTAAATGCATCATATATTTTGTTATCACCAAAATACCAAGATCACAGATAACCATAGAGTGGTTCAACACTTCCAAGTACATTACCTACAACAAAATTAAGAAAACATAATTAGTGTCCTTTGAATAGATCACACATCAAATAGTTTACACATCTGAAGATGACTGCTCCCCTTGTGCAACACTTCCTCTGCCATGGGTTACCTCCAAAAACCTCGGTGGTCTCCTTGGCATTTGCCTACAACTCAAAACTCTTATCAATCAATTATTTGGTTTGTTTGTTGTAAATAAGACATTCATAGTGGCTTTGAATTGAAGAGCTTGACTTAATTGGTCCAACCAATGTAACTCCTGTTGATGAAGGGCCCAAGAGTGGAACTCTTACAAGTGTTCTTGTGATGTCTATATTGTAGGCATCGATATCTTATCTCTTTCTTCTCTTCTGGATCTCTTATCTTGTTTTCCTTTGGACGACCTTGAGGTCAATATGAATGAGGACAACACATTTGGACAATTCTCAACCTCAACCCATATTGACTTGTCAATTAAAGGATAAACGAGTTTTCCATATGTCTTCATGTAGCTGTCCATCTTATGTATCTCATGAACAAAAGATGAGATGTGAATCCCTCGTCGAGAATCTACTGTAGCTGGCCCATGTTTATAAGGCAAACCTATGATCTGTCACTTCCTACAACTACATGTTATCTCGTCCAACCTCACATTCGCTCTTATGCCTCCCCCGTCCACCTTGGCCCTTAAATTAGCACACCATCTAACATGATAATTCCCTAACTCTCTCACAACCTCATGTAGATGTCCCATTGCACATGGGACAAGGGTACTCTCCCACTTTCTTGTATTTTTACACCTTAAATTTATTTTTGTCATTATTTTTTGGCGAATAGCATCCAACATTTCAACAACTAGTAACCCTCTCAAATCACCAATCATGGAATTAAATGACTAGGGCAAATTGTTAGTAACATAATGGCATCTTACCTTCTCCGAGAATTGGGATCTTGACCATATGCATGCCAAAGTCTACAAATAGTGGGATGCACCTGCATCTAACTACTCAATCTCTCACAATTGGCCTACCAAACCTACAACATTTCATTGATTAGATAGAAACAAAATAGCTCAACAGCTAATGAGCTATTTTTTTTCACAATCATCTTACTTGCTTGAGTGTATGCCCTCGCCGTAGTCTAAGTAAGCGCCTCAAATGCAAGACCTGGCCACTTTTTTCTCAAATCTTTATGTAGATGTCTCACACAAAACCTTCAAAATTGAAATAAAATTAGCACCAAACAATAATAGAAGTGATTAAAACAAAAAAAAGATAGTACTTATGCTCTGCCCCTTCAAAGGCTTCTGGAACAACAACTTCAATCCCCTTATCCATATCTCATATGAAGGCAAGGCCATCTAGTTGTCTAATAACTATGTTTAGCTTGTCTAAAAACTATCTCCAAGCATCGATATTCTTAACCTCTAACACCCCAAAAGCAATTGGGAACAAACTGAAATTAGCACCAATACTAATGGCTGCCCCCAAGATTCCACCATATACGTCCCCTTCAAGTGGCAGCCATCTATTCCTACAATTTTACAGCATCCATTTAGGAATCCTGAGATGGTAGACCCCAATACAACAAAGACCCTCTCAAAACAGCCATCAAATGCAATCTTCAGTTACACATGTGATCCTAAAAAGCAAAAAATGTCAAAGAAAGTACAGAAATGCATAAATAAGAAAAAAGAGGATAAGATGTAGGCCTTTATTGGGATTTGTCTTCTTCAGCTCATTCAAAAAAAAAATGGCAACAAATGATGAGAGTCCTCCATTTTACCAAATAGCCTCTTCCTTGCTAATTCCCTAGCTTCCCACACACAGTGATATGAGAGCTCAACATTATAATCCTTTAATAATTTACTAGCCAATTGTTTAAGGGGGATGCCTGAATGCTCTCTAACCAAGTCCAACACCCTATCCACAGGATGTCATCTTGTTTTCAGTTCTACTTGTGGACATGCATGTTGATCTCCATTCATTATCTTAATTTGGAATGTGACACTATTCTCCTAGAGGGGTGGACCCTCTACTTACAATTTGGATCTGTATATTGTACAGTCACTCTCCTGGTGTCATTTCTTACAAGTTGAAATTGAAATTGATTTTTAAGTGCATACTGTCTCAACATAATTTTATATTCATTTGTATCCTTGAATACTGCATCTAGCCTTATGGGCGAATTTTCCTTGTCCATCTCTATAACATCCCCATCACAATCTGTAACCTCATAGTCAGACTCATCTGATCCACTAGATAAAGAATGTTAGCTCTCCTCTGTGAAACCCCATCTGAATCAGACCCTAGATCTGTAGAATTATCATCACCATTATCACCATTATCATATTCCACATACTCAGAGTCACTAGATTCCTCCACTACCTCTTCATTAGCATCTACCATTGACTGTGAATCATTCATTTGGCGGATGTGACTACCCTGACCAAGCATATTAATGGGTGCCTCCTCTATTGTTGACACATAAATTCTCATTTTTCCTATTTTCATGTATGACTTCAACACCTCATAGAGTTGCTCATCAGAAGTGAACTCTTGATATCTTATCAGCCTGGAGTTAGGCATCTCATAGTGAAAAGATAATGTGTGTCCTGCTATCCAATTAGAAATCATGGCCATATCTTCCATCAATGTCAATTGACTGTAATAATCTATACTAACTATTAGTGTCTTCATCCGCCCTAATACATAAGTCACATTGCCCTTAGAATTGGTCTTCCAGTACCCGTCATACCTATATGTAAGCTTCAAGTGTGGCTCTATCTCAGCCATTTTTGTGAAGGCTTGATCAAGCTTCAACTGTAAAAATAGTAAGGAAACACAATGCACACAATTTGCATGTAGTACTCAAAGAGGTAAAAAAATCTCAAACCCAAATGAAACACAATCTACCTTATCAAACAACTTAAAGGAAGCACATTGTACTATCCGATCAAACAAAGTATAAAAAATCTCAAACCCTACAAAGGGAAGACAATGTGGTACCTGATCAAACACCCAAAAGAAATATACGATTCAACAGAGGGAACACAATATAGCAGAAAGCTAAAAAAAATCTCATAGCCCTATCAAACAAATCTCAACCCACGTTCAACAGTCAAACCTAAACCCAAATCAACAACCCGATAAAAGACACATATAATACTTGTTATGAGCACTTCCGTATGGCGAGTGTGATGTTGTCGGCACCGACAATCCTACTGGCACTACTTCTGGCGAAGGGGAATTGGGGGGACGACACAGTGCTAATGTAGCTACAGTTTTTAAAATAAAAATTAAAAGTAGAAAGCAAAAAAAGGTGAACCGTTGTTTTCTGTAGCTAATGTAGCTACAGTGCTTCAACACCTTCAATATTTAGTATGGAAACTATTTTACCACGAACTTGCGCAGGCTATAAGGAAGAAAACATAAAAGAAACCAAGGCGCGCATGGCCTTCACCTGCAGCTCCAGCGCAGCCACGTAGTCGGCGGCCTCGTCCAGCAGCCTGGGAGTGGACGCCTTCCTGCACCGGGTACCAGCCGCGACAACACCCGCCGCCGCTCCCCCACCTTCACGTTCTTCGGTCTCGTCAGCCCCGTCTCCCGCCGCTTCCCTTCCCCGCACGCCGACGGCGATCGGGAGCCTCACCGCCTGGCCTTCACGCCGGACACCTTCTTCAGTGGCACCACTTGCTTCCACACCCTCCACCGGCGCTTCAGGATGGGCCGTCAGCGCCAGCGTGGAGTCCGCCGCCTCCTTGACCGCCTGCGATGGCGACAAAGACAGCTGCTTGCGAGGTACCGAGGCGCCGGCGCCGGTCGTTGAGCGGAGGGCCTCCAGCAGGGCAGGCAGGGGGCTGACGGCTGAGTCTTCAAGGCAAAGGCATCTCGCGAACAGTAGGCCGCGCAGGAGGCTCGCGACTGGTGGCTTTGCGTGCAGGGTATAGAATGGTTGGGACGCTGGAGCGGTGGCGTGAGGGGGTTGGTGCGACCTGGGGTTCGCACGTCGCTGCGGCCGGCGTGAAGAGCAAAGGGGAGGCGATTCGACGGGAGACTCCGGCGCTCGATCTCGACTTCTCCTTCACCGGCACTGGCAAAGGCGGCGCAGTAGATTGGGGGAGCGAACACCTGGGATGGGTTTCCGCCTGCGCTGACAGCACCCCCCTCGTGGAGGTGGAAGAGGGACCAGAGAGTGCTGCGCCTTCGCACGTCACAGGACCGGCGCTGGGCTCCAACGGGCTCCAACGCCACTGCGGGAGGCGCACCCCAGCCACCGGAGAAGGACTTGCACTGCCCCAGCTCTGGCAGGAGCGCCATGTCGGACGGGGCGGTTGCCACAGCGGCAGCGGTGGCGGCATTATGCATGATTGGGTTGGCCACCGGGCAGCCGAGAGAAGAGCGACTTCAGGGCAGCGACAGTGGCGCGCGGGTGCTCCGTGAGAGGAAGGCGAGGGCATTGCATGGGAGGTCTCACGCCGCTACGGCCGGCGTGAAGAGCAGAGGGGGGGCGGACGACACAGGGCTGGGGCTGCGCTAGCCGTGCAAGTTCGTGGATGTGGCGCGGGGATGTCAGCGGGGGCGTGAGGGGCTAGTGCGACCAGCCCGTGGCGCACAGTGAACGATCGCGGCGGTCTGTTACCGCGTGCACGGGGGTAGACACGGGCAGAGTGCGCTGAACGGTAGAGAGAGAGGACAGCAGAGAGAGAGAGAGGAGCGATGGGAGTGCAGAGAGAGAGAGAGAGAGAGAGAGAGAGAGAGGGCGAGGGAAAGGGAGAGGATGCGCGGGAGAGGGCACTTCACCGGAAACGGCGAAACTTTAGTGCAGACATGGAAGACGAAGGATTGCCGCCCTTTAGTTTTTTTTTCTCTCCGAAAATTGAAACGGCAGCACAGATAGAGTCATAGAGAGAGAGAAAAGGGAGGTAGAGTCTAGTTTAATGCCATGTGTTTTGGGTTTAGTTTAAGAGGGTAACAGGGAACTCTGTTTTAATATTATAATATAAATTTAAAATAAAAATTGTATTTATTATAATTTTAAGGCTGCAGATAAAACTCTCCCAAGATTCGAGAAGGGGGGGGGGGAGAGAGAGAGAGAGAGAGAGAGGCTTTCCTCTGAACGCTCCCGTCTGAGAGCACCAGTCTCCCGCGAGCGAGGTGGCGGAGCACTTCTCATCAGGTGATCCCTCCTGCGCTTCCTTTTCTTCATGGTTTTCCTCCCGCGCGTTGGCACGTATGTGGTAGAATTCTGTCTGAGCTAACTTGTTTCGTTACTGGAGTGGGTGGGATTTGTCAGATGCCCTGTGTTCGCAGTGGTTCTATTTCTTTACCTAATGCTATGGTTGTTGTTGTGTGTGTGTGTGTACTCGCTTGGATGGATTCGGAGGTTTCCGTGGGATTGGGGGGTTCTTATTGGCTGTCTTGAGATGACGAAGGGCAGTGGATGGTCGAAGGTGTCGCTGGTTTTGATCTTGGCAACCCGTGCAATTGGTTTCGTGGGGAAATTTGATGCCTTGTCATCCCTGGTGGAAGGGAGCAAGAAGCAGCTTCTGGTTTCTAACCCCCCCCCCCCTCCCCCCCTTTTTGTTGGGTTGTTGTGTTTGTGAGTGTCGATTGTTCGGGCTCAGTGCGCCATCTTATGATGTGTTTCGGGTGGGCGGTGTGAGCATCCGGAGGGAGTGTGAGACCCTCAGCCAGCTTGAGTTGCCATTGGCTTTAGCCCCACATTAGGTTCTACAAAGAGTTGGATCGGCTTATAAGAAAAGGAATCCCCCACCTCAATGCCCTGGTTTTGGGGAAGGACAAATGGTCCCCAACACATTGTGCATTGAAACCAGAACATTGTCTCTTCCACCTGCCCTTTGTTCTTCTAGAGCATATCCACCTTCTCATCTTCGCTTTCTAATCCCAATTCTTGTGTAGATAGGAATCACCATGGAGCCAGAAGCCTGGAGGAAGCTGTCCAGGCTCTGCTTGGAGGGATTGGACCAGGTGGCCTGCCCAGCTCGTTCCATATGCGAGTTGCTTTTTCTTCTCTTGGGGGTTGGACTGTTCGTACATATGTGCATTCTGGGCATGTTGGCAAAAGCTTAGATGCGAATCTCAATTTGCTGGCTAATTGGGAACTCCCATGCGTTTTGTCCTTTTTTTATTATAAGTGACGAAAACATTAGTTGCCTGATAGATGAACCCTCCTATGATTATGTGTTGACTATGTTCACTAATTTTCAGTTGGGTTACACCATCTTTTCATGTATTGTCATCTTATTCATATTATTTTAGGCAGGAGATCGTCAAAATTTCCCCTGATATTGCTCATGGCATATATTCCTCCTCACAAGAGGCATTTGAAGGATGCTGATAGACCAACCCCAGTCCCCGATTCATTGATTCCTCAATTTCAGAAGAATGTGAAGTTACAGTCAACATCTACTTCCCAAAGATGGAAAGACAAAAGTTCATTTCAAGGTCAAAAAATTGTCTACGCCAACAGTTGTATATCTAGATGGTGGCCTGTGGCATCCACAGATGATGAACCAATACCAGAATCATTCCATCTACAGTGTATTTCTTGTGAACCTCTGGAACGTGAAAGAGGGGAGAAACCACTTGTTTTAGTAGATAGGAGTTTGCCGACAGGTCTGTATTTGATTGGCATTGAAATAACAATTCTTCATTGTCTTTCTTGTCTCTAAAACTTCTTAGACTGACCGTGGCCATTCGAGTTGCTCTGTCAGAGGCAAATGAAGTTATGGAGAGTCCAAAAGAGAGTCCATGGGTCTTCATTGCCAAGAGGGTGCTGCCTGACTTGCTTGCTGCATTACAGAATATGAAGAATGATTTGGAGTCTAGTGATGAAGAATTTAAACCTCATTTTGTTGCTCGCTTTGGTAAAATTTTCTTTCATGGGTATGAATCTATTTTCACTTTCCTTCTTTGTTTCCATGCTTACAAACTTATTTGGCAATTTTAATTTTAGGTTCTCAAAGCCCGTCAAATGTAGATCACACATATAATCATCATACGATCCCCCTAAAATGTGGTAATGAGATTATGGAACGCCTCAGATGTAGCTATTTGAAAGATTATGTGGACTCTCAGTCTTCCTTCTTACTCAAGCTGTTATTATTTATATTTGTATTGAGCATCAATTTCCATTGCTTGCTTTCTGGATAGTAATCTCCTGTCTTTGAAGAAAAATCAGACTTTGTATGATGTGAAATAAAACTATTTAGCAAGTAAAAAGTTGCAAGTGAGCAATTCCACTTTTCACAGATAAACTTTCCTGAAGAATTGATCTGTTGTCTGCACACTTGTTTATTTGATTCATTTCTTTAGCTGGCGATTTTTTTTCGTGATGGATAATTTCTTCTTTTTACCGAACTATTTTGAGAACTGTTTACTTTATAAGATTGTGAGTTTATTAGATCGAGAAAGAACTTGTCTTCACAGTTAGCCGTAGGGTGTATATCTGTTGCATGCTGGCTAAACCTAACCTTGTGGCTCCACAGGTGCTCCTCAATTTCTCTTGACATCATCAGAAATGCTGCCATTGCGGAAGCAACTTACAGAACTAAATTGAATAAATCATTTTATACAAATGTGCCTTGTGCATATGTTGAAGAAGTTGAGCATCTCATTGTTCCCAAGATTGGACTTGATTTTGACTCAGAGAAAGAGCGTTATCATGTGAAGGTGTCACCTTACCTTTGTCAATTATTTGTGATCATTTGCTGCTTCATATCATTGACTGTGATTTGGGGAGCATTAACATCAAATTCCCTTTTTGAAAAGTAGTTCCACCCCTCTTTTCTTTTGACAGGTATTTGACAAGTCTCGACCTGATTCTACCATTTCCTGCAAGTGTACTATTGCAGAAGATCGCAGTAAGCTACAAATATATAAGGTAATCCACATCCATTCCTTGCATCAGTTACGTCTGTTGATGCACATGTTAGACTTTGTCTTTGCTATTAGGAATGAGCTTATCTCTTTATTTAATGATAATAGAAAAGGGTACTTAGTCTTAGCTGATGACACAATTGCCTGCTACTGTTGCCATCAAGATGATGAAGGATACTGATGGACCTGTGGTGGACCTTAACTTCAGTGTATGTTCTGAATGATGAGACAACTAGAATGATTTCTTTCAAGAGCTGGCATAGGTTATGAAGATATCTCAGAATACTGGTGTCTATGCAGGGATATTAGTTGTATCTGGTTTCCAATTGTGGGAGCAACAGAAAGATATATGCAAAAAGTGGATTAGGAAATGCCATATAATAGAATTCACTCTCCCAATTTGACTTTTTTTTGGCTAACAATAGAAATGACAATAATCTTGTAGAATCAGTAAGGTTTTATATCAGGAAGGAGGCCTGGGGATGCATTTTTTATGGCTCATGAGGCAGTTTATTCTCATCATTGAAGAGAAGCTTCTGTGGCATGGAAGCTTTATTTCACAAAACTTATGACAGGTTGTCTTGGGAGTGTTTTCTTTGGGAAACCCGTCCCAGCTGTGCTGCTTTTAATGAGTCTAATGGGCATGCCTTTCTTCAGTGTGGCATTATGAAATTTATTCGGTGCCTTTCCAAGTCTCTTGATTTCTGTGGTTGGAGCCTCGAAATATGGTGGACTTCTGCAAGGGTGGAACCAGAAGTGCCCACACAAGGACAGATGTTGACTGTTTGTATAATATTAGAGAAACTTATAGATACTTGTCGAGCTTGAAATCTTCTAAACTGAAATGTTTAGTTTTCTGAATTGCCTTGAATTGTAAAGGACCTTGCCAAGGAGTTAATTATCTATTGCTTGAAATTTGGATCTCAAATGTTCTTTATTGCTCTGGAATGTCTTTGGATTACAATGCTTTTTATTGGTCCAAAATGTCTCTAGGATTATGAGTTGCACATTGGGCACCGTACACAGGTTGGGAAGCTATTCTCATTTTTTCGGTTTTTCTATTCATTTAGAATTAGTTATCAACCAGGTTTCATCATTTTTAGTTCTTTTAGGTGGTCGAACAATGTAATTTCTTACTTGAAAGAGCAGGAGATAAGTGATTCCTTCATTCTCTTAGTTTTGCAGGAAAGCACTCCTCTTGTGTCTCACTGATGGTTTTCTCTAGGGAATTTTCCTTCCTCTTGAGGCATAGCATACTTTCATGCATACATAATCTGCATAGCTCTCATGTTTCTGTTGTATTCATCAGATAGAATTAAACCAAGTGAGGCACCTTGTAGAAGACATATCTTGCCTTTACAAGGATCTGGACTTGAGACTCATGTTGTGTAACAAAAGGATAGTGATGGATCTTGAGGTTGGTATTATAGTTTTATACTTATCATGCTACTTACTGTGGAAACTTTGCTGGACTAACACATTGATCTCAGGACGAGGAGATGGATGCCATAGAGAAACTAATAGATGCGGCAGTTGTGGATCCAGATGTAAAAGGGGGATTGAGATGGCCCCTCGGCAAGGTGTCTGCTGGAGAAAGTTCAGCATTGTCGGGATCTGGCATACGACGCACAAAGTTTTTAAAAGCCCTAGTATGAGGCTTAAATTGAGACATGCAGATCGATTTGATTTTAGGTCCTCTAAAGGGGAAGTTTCAAATGAGGTCAGCCTCTTGTTGACTGCAATATCCAAGTGGTTGACGGTGAGTATTGAAAAGCATGACAGGATTTTGCATACTTGTTTTATGGTTTTAATGATAATAGGGAACATTTGTTTCACCATTATCCTAAACATAGTTTTAGGGAGTCTGCTAATCATATCTTGATCAACCAATGCGAAAGTTGTTTTAGTTACTAAACCAATCTGCATTTTGACCGTAGGATTCTTATTGAAAAAGATAGATTGGGATCATGTATTGCTGAATAAAATCAGCCAATGTCATTCCAGACACAATATGACAAGTTATTTTGGTTCTTATGCGCTGATTATGTTTCTTAACACCATGAGTCTGAACGACTTCGGTAGTTCTTTTACTTTAAAAAGATATTCTTTTGTCCTGTTTTGTTTTGGTTCTTGACTGCTATGAAAAAGTTTGCACTTTATTATTCACACACGCTCTCTCTAAGATGAATCTATTTTAACCATCTGTTTAAAGTGTTTATGTTGCTTTGTGTGTTTCTTGAATTAAGATTCAATCTGTGTCATTGTCATAACCTTAATTAACTGCTCTTTATTTGGAAAGATCTATTTATAAGGAGGGACTGTATGGAGGACTCTGCATATCTAGGTTGTCTATACTTTTCTGACAAGACTCCTGGGCGAGTTTGAAAATTTAGATTAGGGCTACCCCAGACTTGTCATCATCATCTCTTCGTACATCCTAATTGCGATACTTGTGTTGAGTTTGGCATGGTACAACTGCACATATTGCTCTTTCTCCATGTTGTCATGGTTTGGATTGCTGGTAATACTGGCTAGTTTACTTCATCATAGAGGGGTAACAAGGCTTCGGATTGTGCATATCTTTGTTCTTGTGCAGGAAGGGGCAGTTGAAACGGGCGCTGTGACTCGGATGCTTCAGGAGGCAACAAAATTAGTATGGGATCATTTTCTAAACTGCAAACATGAGCTGACCAAAGTCGCATAGTACTAGTGTTTGTATGCTCCGTTGTTAATGGAGAACAACTTGCTCAGATTTGAAGAAATTTTCAGTGTGGGTAGGCAAATACCATTTGTACTTATTATATCGCGTTTGGACAGCTACGAGTTGTTGAAAGAAACTTAAGGAGGACAGAGACGGATGTAGATTATCACCTTCGGCCCATTAAGAACGACTGCAGACTGCTTCTGCTCTGGGCCCATTACAGGTTTGCCCGTTTGCAGCTACTCTTGTCTATTAAGTGAAATAACGAGCCCACTGCCTACCCGAGTGAACCAATCACATTATATATATATATATATATGCGAAAGTTTTCACGTTATTCAACTATATAGATGTAAATTATATAGAAGTAAATCTTGCTGACCCACGAGGGAGTAAAAAATTAAATTATGTAGATGTAAATTGTGTATGTATGTACCCAAGAAGAACAAGGGAAGGAGCAAAACAATCACAAATATACAAAGCCAGGTTATGCACATTGACATATATATGTTTCTTTGTAAAAGAAAGTTAGGTTCAGCAGTCAGGAGAGCGCACCCTTTCTCGAAGAGAAAGAATGTTCTCACTCCACCGGCGCTTCCACCTAAGCATTTATTTTGTTTATTGATATCGACAAATGTTTGCATACAAAGAGTCTTGGGGCATACCCCGGGAATGTACATCTGAACCTTACAGGACGTGAACTCTTCAAACACACAGAGTAAGGATTAAAAAAAAAAAAAAAAACTAAGCGAAGCTGCAACATCTGTGTTTCATCTTTCTCTGATAGCAATGATGTCGCCATCTTCAAGCTGCATAAGGAAAAAAAATCAGGTTAAAAAATGTAATCAGGAATCACTAGAAAAACAGGCTGGCCACTTTAATAAGCATAAGCAGGTATGGCTGGTTAATACCTTCTTGTTTGTTGGGAGAAATATTATTGATGATGTGATGGTGACAATTCCATACCTAGCTGGATCAGAAGCTGATCACACTGAACACTGGACACCAGTCAACTTTATTTTTCTCCTGAACGAACATAAAATCTTTTTTTTGGTCAAAATATTTTGGGGTACAGGGATATCTATCATAAACCAAATAAGCCCAACATTTGAAAAAAAAAAAACAGAAGAAGAAAAAGAGGAGCTTCCACTTTCCAGAGTAGCTGTAACAATGCAAAATACCTCATAATGTTGGACAAAAACCAGCCATTTCATTGAGTTGAGCTTTGTCAGAATTTCCTGTAGCCTTCACAGAAACCCTAACTCCCTAGCAAGATAAAAAACAAACCAGATTAGAGATGGTGCAGGGTCACTATGAACTCATCTAGATGAAACACCAGAGATGCGAACAGTATAAACTCCATCTTTTTTCTGGATCATAGAACTCGAAGGAGAGCTACATGGGTATTTATTACATTAGGTAAGTAAGAAAATCTCGAAGCTAAAAATCAACAGAGATCTCTATCATAAGCAAATAAGCCCAACATTTGAAAAAAAAAAAGATAAAAAGATAAGGAGAAGGGGTTACCAGAGTAGCTATAACAACGCAAAATACCTCATAATGTTGGACGAAAAACAGATTCCTCAGAATTTTCTGTAGTCTTCACAGAACCCTGCTGCAGGAGAAGAAAGCAAACAAGATTAGAGATGGTGCAGGGGTCACTAAAAACTCGATCTTTTTTTTCTGGGTCATAGAGCTCCAAGGAGAGCAGTGCGACCCTCTTTGGTTTTTCTCGGGTGGACTTACCAAGTTAGGACTTAGGAGTGTTGTTCGCCGCCGGCGCGCGGCAGAGTGGGCACTCCGCCTTCTGCCGCAGCCACCTCTGCAGGCACCCTCGGTGGAAGCAATGGCAGCAGGGCAGCCACCACCTCTCCCGCCGACCCTCCGCCGCGGCCCCCGAAGCCATGCTCCCCAGGCAGATGGCGCAGCGCGTCTCCTCCTCGCCCTGTTCTTCCTCTTCTCCCTCGGACGCCCTCGGTGTTGGCTCTTCCTCGTTCTCTTCCTCCATCTCCACGCCGTCGCCCACCGCCTCCTCTTCCTCTGCGACAACGCCTTCGTCGTCGCCCTCTTCTTCCATTGCAACTTCTTCGTCGTCGCCCTCATCTTCTTCGTCCGCAGCTTCTTGGCCCCTGTCCGCATCGAACACCCTCACGCGGGCGACCGCCGAGACGTACGTGATATCCGGTGCCGGGTCCATCTCCCCGGCGACGTCTCGGAAGAACAGAGAAACACACATCCGCCAGGGCGAGGACCAGGTCGTCGGGCAGCATCCCGTAGTACGGGTTGAGGTACCACCCCCCACCACCTCGTGGACGACGTCTTCCCTCGCGAAAGGCACAACGGCGAGGCGGGTCGCGTCGAGCAGACGGATGTCGAGGAAGACCCTTACGTGGGGCGGCTGTCGGCGGCCGTCCGCGCGGTAGTGGTCGACGACGAGGATCAGGTCGCCGGTGATCCTGGGGCGCGGGGACGGGGGGCCGGCTATGATGGGCACGGACATCCGAAGAACGCAGTCGCCATCAGCCCAATCCACGAGAACCTCCCTTTCAAACTCCGCCATTTCTTGCTGCTTCTGCTACCAGAAGAACAGGGGCTACTAGAAGAGAAGAACAGAGGGAGTTCAACAATGGAGGAGCTTCTTGGAGCAACAAAATTGGCAACGTGGTTAATTACCCGTCTCGTCTCTGTTTCTTGTTATATATAGGCAACCTGCGAACGCCAATCCTACCGAGACTCGGACAACAATAGCAACGGCTAGTTACCATCTCTTTAGCTCGGAATCCCCCCAACGGCTATTTTATTAGAGCAATTCTGTGCCTCCTCCCCTCCCGACGAAGCTTCGTCGCCGGTGACCGCACCACCCAAGAAGAACAGGGGAGTGCAAGAACGGAGGATTTGCTTGCATCTCGACGTCTCATCTCTGGTTCTGCGTACGTAAGTTTCCAGGAATGATAAGAATCCTACTAGGTCCGACACCGAGCAAGAACACCAACGGCTACCATTCCTTTTAGCTCAGAAGCCCCCGACGGCTGCTGTTAGTAGAGCAACTCTGTGCCGGCCTCCTCCCTCTTCGTCGCCGACGACCGCACCACCGTCCCCGAGTCGGTATTATGCTCCCTGTGTTCTTTTCTCCTCCTCTTTTCTTCTTCCCTTTTTGGTCGCTGCCATTCGTCTGTTTTAGCTTCTGTTTGTCTTCCATGCTTCAATCGGCGCTTTCCCAATTTCGGATTCGTTGTACGGCGGTTCCCGCCCTGCATTTCCCGATGCAAGTTTGTGTTTTTGATCGTTTGTTTTCGATTTTGATGGAATTTTTCTGCTCTGCTTTGCTTTCTCTTTTCTATCTGCTGCCATATCCATTTCATTTTTGCTTCAAAATTTTATTTTTTTTGGTTGATAGAAATGGTTCGCGATAATAAAAGATGGTATCGAGCTAGCAAGATTACGAATCCATCTTCTCTTGTACTAGTTTTCTATGCAGGAAAATGAACTCTCTGTGATTTTTTAACTCCGGGTTGCTTCCTTCTTATTGCCGGTGGCTGTTAAAACTAGAAGAAATGTGAATAGGAGATGGGCGTCAAAAGCCATGAGAAACTGACTGCTACATAACTGTTAATCAGATGGGAACTCAGAAGCATAGACTGGGCATAAGAAAGGTAAGGGAACAAGATGGAGCATGAGAACTCTCAAGTCATTTGTTATTCCTAATTTACATGGGTGTTTATTATTGATTTGCATGGTGGTGTAGATTATAATCTGTGCACTGATCATAGCTTAGACTGGGGAAAATGTCAAATTTTGAATTTTATTGCATGCAAGTCATGACCAAAAAAACATTGTGATAGCTATTTCTTCATTTGTTGAATGTGGCAGAGCAGACCAGCAAGAACTCCTACAGGGACTCCAATTTGCCATGTTTAGTTGTTTGGCTTAATCCTTGATAACATTATCATACCCTTGCTCCTAAAACTATCAGTCGATGACTAAGTTGACATGGGCTTTAAAATTTTGATTGCACGCACCATAGTATGTGTTACTGCTATAGTAACATAGCTCGGCTCCAGCCGAGGTGACTGTTGAGGCGCTTCTCGACTGACGGAGCCGAGACGACCAAGCCGATGAATCCTTGTGAGGCGCGCTTGGCCGACGTGCGAAGCTGCTCCCGACCTCCCGACCTGACCTGCAAAGCCCGCCGAGTGGGCTCGGCGGGGAGACACTCCGACGCTCAAGTCAGTCGCTAGCCGAGCAGAATGGCGTAGCATGGGGGAGAACAACGTACCTTGGCCTGTGGAGTGTCTACCCTTTATATAGTGTTAGGACACGTACGTGTGAGCTGGATGAGCCGTCAATCTCGCTGGGAGTTACCGAGATTCCCGCCGGATTGGGTGCCGTTACTTCTGTCGAGTGGCGATGATCGTGGTTGCCACCTGTAGGCTTGATTGCTGAGATCGTGGCCTTAATGGCCGTGACTTGCGGTTCCGTGATTCTCAGTCATTGCCCTATTCGCCCGTTGACCGCGTGGGCTGTGATGGGGCACATGAGAGGGCCGAGCTCCAGGTCGGCTAGACCCAAGTTTTCGATGACCCGAGGTGCAAAACGGTGAGCTCCCTCGTGGTCGGATTCGCGAGGCCACCTGGGCCGAGCTGTAGATAGGTCTGCCTGGGCCGAGTTGTAGACAGGCCTGCCTGGGCCGAACTGTAGACGCCCGGGGCGCACAGACCAGAGTTGTAGCTGACGTACTTGGTGAGGCCGTAGCTAAGATGTCGGCCAATGGCTTTACTGAGGTCGGTCGATCCGAGGTCTGACCCGTCGGAAATACCCTGATCACTTCGGATGTCGCCATCCTCGTCGATTTTACCGAGCCGAACTGGTTCTCATCCGAGGTGAGGTTCATGCCAATCAGCCAAAGCTGCTGAATGTCGGACTATCCTCAGATGTGGTCGGCTATACTTGGGGTTAGTCGACCTGCCTAGAAACCTCCGTAACATTGGCCCCCTAGGTTCAGGTTGGACCGTGATCGCGGGCCGAGGTGAAGCTAAATTTCTTCTCCGAAAGCAGTTGTTTGGCCACGTGGTTCCGCTAGACTACGTGGCCTGCTTAGAATCGCGTCATCCCGTTGATCAATCTTTTCGAGTGCTGAAGATACATCAATTCTCGAGGTTGGCGATGACCTCTATGACAGCTGATGTCAATTCTCTAGGTCAGCTCGGAGCTCGGACCTCTATGACAGTTGATCCTTTAATTCTTGAGGTCGGCGATGACCTTAATGACAAGTGATGGGGGAAAACACTTTCAGATCATGTCGGACGTCGTCTTTCAGTTCGTGGAGAGTGCCGAAGCGACCTCATCCAGGAACACAACGTTCACGTTCTTCACATGTGCTAGAGCGAACACGCCGTCAAGTCACGTCGGACGTCGTCTTTCAGCTCGTGGAGAGTTTGAGCAACCTCCTCTAGGAACACGACGTCCACATTCATCACAAGTGCCGGAGCGAACATGCCTTCAAATCACGTCGGACGTCGTCTTTCAGTTCCAGGAGAGTGCCGAAGCGTCCTCGTTCAGCGAACAACGACGTTCACGGCCATTGCGTGTGCCGAAGCGACCACGCCACCAAATCACGTCGGACGTCGTCTATCAGTTCCTGACGAGTGCCTAAGCGACCTCGTCAGCGAACACGACGTTCACGTCTACGTGTGCCGAAGCGACCACGCCTTCAAATCACGTCGGACGTCGTCTATCAGTTTATGACGAGTGCCTAAGCGACCTCGTCAGCGAACACGACGTTCACGTCTACGTGTGCCGAAGCGACCACGCCTTCAAATCACGTCGGACGTCGTCTATCAGTTCCTGACGAGTGCCTAAGCGACCTTGTCCAGCGAACACGACGTTCACGTCTACGTGTGCCGAAGTGACCACGTCTTCAAATCACGTCGGACGTCGTCTATCAGTTCCTGATGAGTGCCTAAGCGACCTCGTCCAACGAACACGACGTTCACGTCTACGTGTGCCGAAGCGACCACGCCTTCAAATCACGTCGGACGTCGTCTATCAGTTCCTGACGAGTGCCTAAGCGACCTCGTCCAGCGAACACGACGTTCACGTCTACGTGTGCCGAAGCGACCACACCTTTAAATCACGTCGGGCGTCGTCTATCAGTTCCTGACGAGTGCCTAAGCGACCTCGTCCAGCGAACACGACGTTCACGTCTACGTGTGCCGAAGTGACCACGCCTTCAAATCACGTCGGACGTCGTCTATCAGTTCCTAACGAGTGCCTAAGCGACCTCGTCCAGCGAACACGACGTTCACGTCTACGTGTGCCGAAGCAACCACGCCCTCGGGAGCTCGGAGTGCCGAAGCGACCTCGGACGAGCTGTGATATACGCGCGCCGAAGCGACCGCGCCTTCAGGAGCTCGGAGTGCCGAAGCGATCTCGGACGAGCTGAGATATACGCGTGCCGAAGCGACTGCGCCTTCAGGAGCTCGGAGTGCCGAAGCGACCTCGGACGAGTTGAGATATACGCGTGCCGAAGCGACCGCGCCTTCAGGAGCTCAGAGTGCCGAAGCGACCTCGGACGAGCTGTGATATACGCGCGCCGAAGCGACCGCGCCTTCAGGAGCTCGGAGTGCCGAAGCGATCTCGGACGAGCTGAGATATACGCGTGCCGAAGCGACCGCGCCTTCAGGAGCTCGGAGTGCCAAAGCGACCTCGGACGAGCTGAGATATACGCGTGCCGAAGCGACCGCGCCTTCAGGAGCTCGGAGTGCCGAAGCGACCTCGGACGAGCTGTGATATACGCGCGCCGAAGCGACCGCGCCTTCAGGAGCTCGGAGTGCCGAAGCGACCTCGGACGAGCTGTGATATACGCGCGCCGAAGCGACCGCGCCTTTAGGAGCTCGGAGTGCCGAAGCGATCTCGAACGAGCTGAGATATACGCGTGCCGAAGCGACCGCGCCTTCAGGAGCTCGGAGTGCCGAAGCGACCTCGGACCAGCTGTGATATACGTGCGCCGAAGCGACCGCGCCTTCAGGAGCTCGGAGTACCGAAGCGATCTCAGACGAGCTGAGATATACGCGTGCCGAAGCGACCGCGCCTTCAGGAGCTCGGAGTGCCGAAGCGACCTCGGACAAGCTGTGATATACGCACGCCGAAGCGACCGCGCCTTCAAGAGCTCGGAGTGCCGAAGCGACCTCGGACGAGCTGTGATATACGCGTGCCGAAGCGACCGCGCCTTCGGGAGCTCGGAGTGCCGAAGCGACCTCGGACGAGCTGAGATATACGCGCGCCGAAGCGACCACGCCTTCAGGAGCTCGGAGTGCGGAAGCGACCTCGGACGAGCTGTGATATACGCGCGCCGAAGCGACCGCGCCTTCAGTAGCTCGGAGTGCCGAAGCGACCTCGGACGAGCTGTGATATACGCGTGCCGAAGCGACCGCGCCTTCATTTTATCGCATGTCGGTTTCTTGGTTTCTGGACACCGAGGTGATCTCGTCGAGAACCTACTTCCCGAGAAAGTGTCACGAGAAGACTTTCTAGAAACCCAAGGAATGGATTGACAGACATACCTCGTCGCCCTCATGACTGAGGACATTAAGCGTGTGATCACGGCCTCCTGTTTAGAGGGCTTAGGCTTCCCAAACCGGAGATGACTGTTGATAAGAACTGCAGGATTGCCACGAACTCTGGGACTCGTCGGCTTCCGAGCCGACCTCAAATGAATCTTGAAGGGCTTCACGATATTTGAGTTTGAGCCGAGCCCCCGAGCCGACCTCAGGCATAGGGGCTTACGATCTCTCGGTCGGCCCCCTTGCCGATCGTGCCAGGCCCTGGCCGCTTTGGCAGGGGCTATTTCGCTGTCTACGATTGGGGGAGTTCCACTGAGAGTAGGAAAGGGGAAACGTACTGACCTTTTGTAACGTTTCCCACAGACGGCGCCAATGTTACTGCTATAGTAACATAGCTCGGCTCCAGCCGAGGTGACCGTTGAGGCGCTTCTCGACTGACGGAGCCGAGACGACCAAGCCGATGAATCCTTGTGAGGCGCGCTTGGCCGACGTGCGAAGCTGCTCCCGACCTCCCGACCTGACCTGCAAAGCCTGTCGAGTGGGCTCGGCCGGGAGACACTCCGACGCTCAAGTCAGTCGCTAGCCGAGCAGAATGGCGTAGCATGGGGGAGAACAGCGTACCTTGGCCTGTGGAGTGTCTACCCTTTATATAGTGTTAGGACACGTACGTGTGAGCTGGACGAGCCGTCAATCTTGCTGGGAGTTATCGAGATTCCCGCCGGATTGGGTGCCGTTACTTCTGCCGAGTGGCGATGATCGTGGTTGCCACCTGTAGGCTTGATTGCTGAGATCGTGGCCTTAATGGCCGTGACTTGCGGTTCCGTGATTCTCGGTCATTGCCCTATTCGCCCGTTGACCGCGTGGGCTGTGATGGGGCACATGAGAGGGCCGAGCTCCAGGTCGGCTAGACCCAAGCTTTCGATGACCGAGGTGCAAAACGGTGAGCTCCATCGTGGTCGGATTCGCGAGGCCACCTGGGCCGAGCTGTAGACAGGCCTGCCTGGGCCGAGCTGTAGACGCCCGGGGCGCACAGACCAGAGTTGTAGCTGACGTACTTGGTGAGGCCGTAGCTAAGATGTCGGCCAATGGCCTTACTGAGGTCGGTTGATCCGAGGTCTGACCCGTCGGAATATCCTGATCACTTCGGATGTCACCATCCTCGTCGATTTTGCCGAGCCAAACGGGTTCTCATCCGAGGTGAGGTTCATGCCAATCAGCCAAAGCTGTTGAATGTCGGACTATCCTCAGATGTGGTCGGCTATACTTGGGGTTAGCCGACCTGCCTAGAAACCTCCGTAACAGTATGTATTGATGTGGATGAGCTGCTTCACTACATTGATGGACTAAGGTATTTCTAGCAAGTATTCTTGGAATATCCAGACGAAACTGTTTAAACTTTAAAGAAAAAGACCTGATGGTTGTTGGCCATGCAGAAGAGGTGAATGGAAATGTGTTAATGGTGTATCGTCAGCTAATATGCAAAACATGTTGATTTCCCACAAGGGATAAAGTGTATCAGATGGGAAAATAAAGATACTGGAAACCCCCTTTCCCTGACCACATCCACTTTCAAACTAGGTGCCCTAATACTATAATCTTAACTTCAATGAAGTTTGAACAAACTGGAACCCTTTTTCTCCAAAGTTTCAATGCAGCTCCATGGGTTGAGGTGGCAGAACATGCTTTATTTTTTATTCCTTTTCCATCTCTGAATTGAGTAGCTTTGTGTACTCATCTCACATCACATGATAGACAGAGGTATCGGATTGTACAACAGCTTGAACAATTCTTTATATGCCATGGAGTAGCTAATAGCCTAATTCTACTCAATTACTTTGATGTTAAAAAAAAAAAAGAATGATCAAAGGATAATATTTCTCGACTTCTTATTTCAGTCTTATATTGCAGAAACAGTGCAGAAACATGTGGCTTTTTCTATAATGGAACAAATTGTCAATCTGTCTCACACCAAATCTAGCCAGATATCTTATGTCATGCATGATTAAGAAGTAAGGAATTAAGCTTTTGTTGTTTGATGGCCAAAATAGCATTAAAAGATGCAGTTCAGTGAGTTTTATAGCATAGCTTGCCTGGAAAGCTATATTCTCTTTTGACTGTTGTAAGGTTTATGGATTGCTGTTCTGACCTTCAATGAACATGAGTTTTGGAAGCAAGGCAATGCATGACTTGGTACTCCTCTGTAATGTCCTACATATTTCACTTGTTATCTTATCTATGAATGGTCAATCTTTTTTATCCCATTCTCATGGTAATATGATTGACTGTGGAGATATGTATCCTTTTGTAGGCAAAAATGTGTGCTTCGACATAAACATACAGTCATGGACAATGGATGCTGACCTGCATATGCTAAAGTTGCAGGTGATATATAATGTGTCCTTTGTGAAATAAGGTGTCTTTTGATTGTGTGACTGTTTATGAAAACTCGTACTACAGTCGTCGTTTGCATATCTTCAGTGTTCTTATCCATTAAAAGACACTTGTGTGCTTTGTTTGGACACTTTCAAATCTCTGCTCTGTGATCATGTTGTCTTCTATGATAAGATCCTGAAGAATTGATGGCCGTTCACTGGCCTGCTAGTCTCATGAACTTGTCTGTTTTCCATTTTTTAGATGTGGAATTCACGTGACAATGTAGTTAGTCCGGGTCTATCCCGTGCTTTGCAATCCAGAATATGGGGTCTTGGTTATGGTCTGGATCCTTGGAGGACCTGAGCAGCGAGGTAGTCCTGTTAGCATGGAAATTTTATAGTTTTTAGTGTGTTCTAGGCAAACTACTGGAATGCGATTGGTTGATAGACTGTGTTGGGAACGTGGTCGACAGTGCAGCCGTGTTCTCGAGAGGTCGCAGTCGCCATCCAGAGTGCGTTTTGTGGCGGTAATTGAGTCTCCGCTAGTGTGGCAGGCAGTGCGTTGTCGTGGTTGGTCAGCAGACCACGCTGCTACATTAGTGCCAGGTGTCCATTGAGTCAGCAGCTTGAATGCGGTCAGCCCGGTTGACACGTTTTGGTTGCGGTCAGAGCTCATGCCACATTCTGAAGGTCGCAGTCTGCTGCGAAACCACATTCTAGTGAATCAATCCTTGTATATATCGGACCCCCTCCGAGTTGTTTTCACAATTTTCCCTTGCCTTCATCCGATCCCCTCTCCCTCTCACTCTTCCTCTCCCTCTAACGGTCGACAATGGGTACTGGTGGCGGCAATGTGGTGCTAGTCTGTGGCATGATGGCATCATGAACAAGGTGAAAGATAGCGAGGAGGCAGCGGCCAACCTTTACGAAGTCCCCAACAGGTTGGTGTCGGCTTCCTGAAGGTAGGGTGACGATCCTTTACTTGGCAAAGGATTCTCATGTGACTTCGCAAATTGAGAGGAAATCATGTGGTTATTGTCTTTTGGGAGGGAATTCCATGTGAATGGGTAAGTGAGGTGTTTTTGATGTTCGCTTCGAAATAGATCATGAATATAGAGGTTTCTAGTGTGTTTGTGGTTTGTGGATTGATTTTCCCTTCTTCCTCACTCCGTTTGGAGTCTTCTTTTGGTGTTTTTACCGAGGAAAGGTTCATTATTGTAAAGGCTGGAATTCAGCTAGAGCACTGTGTATGAAGGCGTCATACACAGTGATCGCATTCTGAATGCGGTCACACGATACAATGTGTTCATATGGTTTGTGTATTAGGGAATTTGTCGAGTTTTGGGCGGCCCTATGGGAAACATGTCTGAACGCGGTCGCCAGTGGCAACGCGTTCTAGTCTTCTTCACTGAATAGGTCGCGGTCGTATTTTAAACTGCGTTCTAGATACGGCTTCCCTGGTAACCGCATTCCCAGTCATTTTCTAAAATAGTTCTAGTGACATCTTTGAGTCCTCCAGATGTGTTGACTAAGTGTCTAAGACTCATTTGGTGGAATTTGACTCCTTGCCTCCCGGCATGTGTAGCTAGGTGATGTGCTTTAACCATTTTACGCTTTGGGGTTGTTGCGGTCGGGCTGGTGACTACAACAAGGTTGTTGTCTGTTGAGACACCATGTTTATGTTGTAGAACATGGCAGTTGTGTTGACCGTGTTCTAGGTAGTGGTTCTAGTAGTGGTCTGTGAACCATTTTCTAAGATTTCATGTATTTCCCGAGTCTGGCAATTGTCAGTGCTATTGTCCTAGCATGACACCCCACTAGTCAGTTACTCTAGTGCCATGAGCACTCTATGCTTGGGCGTAATGTTGGAGTTTGGTCCCTATGCCTTGGTCCCTAACTACTCTAGTGCCACCTTGCAAACTTTGAGTCTATACCTTGGTCCCTAACTAGTCCCATGTTCCTCGCATGTCTCACTCTACTAGGTTCTAGAGACGAGTAGGTGTAGCTAGACGTGAGCCCGTGGCTTAGCCGGCTACAGTTTTTACCAGTGTGTGGTGTAGGCTTACGCCCCTCACTCTCAGGACAAGAGGAGTTAGGCAGTACAGACGGTAGTCAAGAGGAGCGATGCATGTAGGCGCTCTGATTGTGAGACTAGTGGTTGCGGTTTTGTCGTCATTGCTAGTGTTCTTGTCTAGAACCAAAAGTCAACGTGCGTAGGTTGACTGGACTGGATCCATGTGTGTGTAGCACTGAGTCATTCTTTTCTTGTGGGTTTTGTACCCATTGTTCTGCCAATGGTTCGCTGTAATGGTTTGTATAAAACCAGAGGTTGTGACTGTGGTAATTCTCGTGCTTATACCTGCTATGGTTGTCAATGTGTTACTTAGTTTTACATTATGGTATTTATACATTCTTGTGCACTGTTTGGCCGAGTGGTGGGATCATGGAATCGCTACTGAGCCTAGGACTTGCGAACCTCATCCCCTAACTAACATAAAAATACAGAAAATGGAGGCCGACTTGCATATGCTAAAGCTGCAGGCATATTTATAGCCTTTGTAGGAATAAGGTGTTTTCTTCATAGCACTATCTATGAATATTCATACCACAATCTGCCTTTTGTTTACCGTCGGTGTTATTATCCATAAAACAAATCCGTGTGCTTTGTTTGGATAGTTTCTAGTCTCTACTCCATGACTGAGTTATCTTCTATGATAAGATCCTCCAGAATTGTTGGCTGTTTAGTTCCACGCTTGTCTCATGGACTTGTGTATGTTTTCTAAGCATTTTCTACATGAATAATTCAGGTGACAAGGGAGTTGATGGTGGGCTATGCCTCCTGGATCTTGCCTGATGAGCTGAACTTCCAGGGCCAGCCTTGCAGTAAACTTCACCCCTACTTTTGTTATTATTTGGTACAGGATATTAATGCTCCCGAGTCCTGACTGGGTAAGTACTATTATCAAAATTTGGAAGGAGTGGAACACAAGGGAGTCTGCAGTGACAGGTTTTCTTTGATTTTTCTCAACAGTCAATGTGATAACTTTTCCCTCGCTGGTTTAAACTTTAGTCCCATAGTAATATGGATGGAACGCAAGTCTCCTCCTTTATAAGTTACTCTTGGAAGTGGATTATTCTGGAGAAGCAAGCAGAAACTGAGATGAGATTACCTGTGCCCTGTGACTAGCATGATGCCCAGGGGAGGTGCTGGGCCGCAGCTTAGTTCATCCCCACACCAACGTTTGGGTGGCTGCGCATGTCATAGCCTTGGGGCACATCTTGGGATAACTTTGCTCTTTCTTCTTTCACCTTGGCTTTGTTCATTGCTGCCTGCAAGTAATGTATAATGTCAAAGTTTCTTAAAAGATTGCACAGGACAGGAAAGTAGATTTCATCGCTGGCCGTTGAACTTAGTGGCATCACACCTTGAATCAGTCATGCCATTGTTCTAATTCTAAATACCCATTCGCATATGAGTTGGTTGAATGATTTATATAGCCTTACCTTGGCCTATAGACTTGGAGAAAACCTGAGTCAAAAGGATGCTAAAAACCATAGTGTGACCAGCTGCAGCACTTGAACCTTCCAAAACACACGGCAAATACCTGTTTAACAGCCTTCCGGGGATTGGGAGGTGTCTCTGTTTAATTTCTTGCAAAAGTAGAGGTGGTGATTGCTCCTTTCCATTTACTTGGTTATTGTTCTGTTCCTCGCAGGTAAAGAGATTGGTGGGACAGCTACGTGACAGTGAAACCAAAGCATGATTTCAACCATGGTTTGGCGGATCGAATCGGATCGGCCCGATTCTCCCGAATCGGGGTGAATCATGGAAAACCCGATTCTCGATTCCATCGAATTCACCTCATATATGTAATATTATTATATCATATTAGTAATATATATTATACATTATAAATATCATATATATGATATATTATACATATAATATATATTATACCCATGAGAATCGATCCGATTCGGATCGATTCGGGAGGAATCGAATCGGATCAAGAAAAATCCAATTCGCCTCCCGATTCCGATCCGGCAAACCTTGATTTCAACAAGCCACTCCATCCCGGGGAACCGATTGCTCTCTCTACTCCAAGAGCAGAAGCAGAAACCTATACCTGCATGCAAAGTTGGTCGTGTTGCCGAACCGGATCGAATCAGAATTCCGTGGAGCAGTACGAAGCGCATGCAATGTGCTATATCGGTTTAGTCCGGCTCCGTCTAGGCAAAATCTAAAATTTAATGATAAAAAATTATTGAAAAAAAGAACAGTCGATGTACCGAACTACATTGAGTTCCAGACTTTTTCTACGTACCGTACCATTCGATTCAACAAACCATATTTGCATGGACCCCTGTGCTTCGTATCAGGGCGTCCAAATGAAACGTGGTGGTGGAGTGAAAGCAGCTGAGGAGGATAGCTGGTCGCCCATCCACCAGGAGGTGATCGCACACAGTTTATGAGGTGAGATCAGAAGACTATGTAGCAAGGATACAGAGGAGAGGATGGAGCTTTGTTTTGAAGCCCAATAAGTATATGGCATTTGCATCATGTATCTTTTTTTTTTTTTTTTAAATGATGTAGCACACCGTGTGTTACATAACACGGTTCACCAAGTAAAATCGAGCTGATTCGGAGTATGGCCAAGGGTGTCATGTCCAAATCACACGAGGAGATGATAATGCTAGTTCGAAGAGAGACTTTCTACATGTCTTCGGATGTTGTGTTCGTAAGTTCCACTCAAATGTGTGTAGAAAATATTTATCTTGTTGGAAGCAATCACAATTCATGTCATGCTACAGGTAGGACAAACGTCAATTTAATGAATGGGTAGTTGTATTTAGAAGGAAAAAAATTCTTGCTTTCAACCCTTTTTTCTTCTCAAGTATATCCAGCTTTTCGGCGCCCATGTCACTCGCCCATGTTAAATTCTTGGAAAACTGAGTTGGGCATAGAAGTCTTGTTATCGTTTCATTTTTTAGTTGTTTCTATGAACAAGAGGAATGCTATGGTCTCTATCTTTTAGATCAGAAGCTCTTCTCTGGTCTTCTGATTGGAAATTGGACAACAAGAAAAAAAAAGTAACTTTAAGATTAATATTCTTAAATTTGGCCGTGAACGTATTAGACGGATCGTACCGTGTCATGAACTTATAAATCCCCAACATGACTTGACATAGTACGCATGAATAATGTCATTTTTTATTATTTTTATTTTTTGAAGGTTTGACAAAAGAGATTTGGACATATCGGTGTGATTTGATATAATACACCCCAGTATCATACTGTACCAACACAAATTCGACACAGTTGAGTCACATAATATATCTAACCTTGCTAAATATAATGGGAGTGGCAAAGTATCTTGTCATGAAAAAAATCATCACACTATAACATTGCTCTATAAACAATAGACACTAAGTGAATCGTAGAAAACATGTACTTATCGGAAGGTCAAGGTGAGAGTAAGAAAAGAAGTGGCAATAAAGTGTGCCACCATAGTGCTACGCTACAAAAGATATTGTAACACTCTAGAAACAAGTGTGACAGAGTGACCATAGTTTTAATTCCACGACTAGCTTGGAAGGAAGGGCAGCTGCTACTGGAGAATGTGGATAAGTGATAAAATGCAAGAGATTAATGGTGATAAGATTGAAATCCTGTATCAGTCAACATTAGCTTCCCTTAGCAAACCTGTCCATGGGTATCATGAAATCCCTGGGATGGGCTTTTGTTCCCAGCTCCAAATCACTGGATCTTACTTTGGAGTTAAGAGTACCAATCCGAAGTATCACCTCTGCTTATCTACTTGTCTGTGCCTTTGGCTTTGTATATGAAGAAGACCCTGCACACGGGGACTGGTGGACCTCGGATTTTGAGCTGTAGAAGATCATCTACCAGATCAAGGAGTCTTTGTAGGGGATGCACCAGAAGCCAGATGCTTCGCCCGTTCCATCTTGAACCGTTTCCATTCTTTCAGAGCTGCGAGGAGGACATGCAGCGATACCGGTGCGAAAAATGGCTGCCAAAGAAGTTGTGTCAGGAACTATGAATAAAGAGCCTGTGACCAGAGAACGTCAGAGAGCATGAAAGTTTACTGTAATGTTACCAACCATATATATGGCGAAGTAATGCTCTACTGAGGAATAACTGATCGACATGATTGATGGATGAGAAAATGCATCCTCCGCTAATGCTCTGGCTTCCCGAGAGGACACTGAGAAGTTTAAGACACAAGGTCAGCAATTTGCCCAGCATGTTCTAGCTAGAGACAGAAGCTCTAAATCAAAATGCATGGTAGTGTCTCGTCTTAAGAAGATACCGGCTGAAGCATCATATATTCCTATTGAGGCATTCCCCTGGGCAGAACTTGCAGCTTCAAGTGAAAATTTTACCTACAAGCAGATAGTAAGTAGTCAAACGAGAGAAATAAAATTCAATATAGGGGGTTTTGGAGCATTTTTTTCTCAGATACTTTTTATTGGTAATCATTTTTAATCAGATACAATTTTATTTCCAAATTGGCCTATAATGCTTTTAATTTATGTTTCTCAACATAACCTGTGTATGCTTCTCAATAGTACTATTTATATTTAAAATTTTATAGATGCCTATTTTTTCGGATTTTCTTAAATCAAGCATTTTTAATCAGGCTGATCAAAGGTCTGTCTCGCTTCCTTTGGATATATCCAACTCAGCTGATCTAATTTGGATCAGATTCAGATTGGCCATGGCCATAACTGACCCTTGATCCGGAAGACTGAAACAGTAATCAATGGGTGCTCCAACCTTGAAATGACCCTGACTTTAGTCCTGAACCCAGACTATCTTTAAAACTCGCTACCTCACTAAGATGGAGCAACATACTCTTCCAACCCCTTGGCCGCAGACATGGTTAGGGAGGAAGATAGTTTCACTGATCATCATCATCATCAGAGCCTTATCCCATTATTTGGGGTCGGCTACATGAATTTTTTTCCGCCAAAGATTTCTATCAAGTGCTATAGTTGTGTTTAAATTCAAGAAATCCAAGTCTTCCCTAATAACATCGCACCATCTCATTTTAGGCCTTCCCCTAGCTCTTTTACTAGCATCCACTAAAATTTGGTCACATCTTTTAACCGGCGCCGAGTTAGGGCGACGGTACACGTGTCCAAACCACCTAAGTCTATTTTCTCTTATTTTTCTATCAATTGGAGCTATCCCCAAATCCTCACGGAAGCGCTCATTCCTAATCTTATCTTTCTTAGTCTTACCACACATCCATCTCAGCATCCTCATCTCTACTACACATATTTTGTTAACATGATCCTTTTGCACTGCCCAACACTCGGTGCCATATAATAAAGCAGGCCTCACTGCCGTTCTATAAAACTTTCCTTATAGTTTCACTGATATGACCACAAAAGAAATTGATGCCTGGACATATCTGCCGCCACAACCATGTCATGGTTACCGTGAATATGACAATGCAAGCAGATGTTCAGGCAGAAATCTACAAGCAGGCATAGAGAGCTGAGGACATGAAGAATCAGGTCTACAACTGCAGTAGAGCTGAAGACATGATTCAGGAAATTTGGTACTTCCCACATCCCACAACTTTGCTCTTCCAACTGGGATTCTAGAATTCTGATTGCTGCATTTAATTAGCAGCAACTCTGCCGTTGCTACTAATTGGTTGTGATCCATCAATTATGATATTCATGGATTACAAGAATTTTTTGTCATAACTGTTGAAATTTATTCACGCCACCATATGGGCATTGTGGGGCAAGTGGAACCACCGTATCTTGAAGAGGGAGTCGCGTTCCGAGGAAGCTATTGTTGATTTTGTATGCACTAGAGTTAAGAAATGGGCGGCCACTCTTTCTCATATCAATTCTGATGTTCTCCACTTTTTGGGTTGATTGGGGGTAATTGAATCACACTTTCTTGGTGTGATCTATGCTGTATAGGTGTTTTGGGGGCTTTCTCTTTTTGGGCGTTGAGCCACCTATACATGTACATTCTCGATTATCCTTTTAATATATTTCTGTGGTACTACCCACCTTAAAAAGACTGTTGAAATTTATTTGATTGGACCCTCCAACTCAAACCTTAAGGTGATGAGTAGTGAGGGAACCACCATAAAAGCACATTATATTTTGTCCTTATCCAACGAGGAATCTTCTTACACACTGACGCACCCTCATGTGAAGGCTGATTGAGGCTCTATCACGTGGACCACAAATTCACGATGTGATTATGTGACCCAAATCATACTGGTGAGCTTTGATACCATGTCAAAGTTTATTGGATTGGATCTTCCGACTCAAAACCTTAAGATGATGAGTGGAGAGGGCTCCACTATTATAAGCACATTATATTTTTCCCTATCCAATGTGAGAGTATTCTTACAGTTACCTGCATTAGAAACTTTACAGCTTCAAGTCTTATTGATCCCACTTATCTGCCTCCCCACCACTACTTCCGCTGCCATCTTCCATGCTCCTACATCAATTGCAACTTTATACTCTAACATATTGGCAAATTTTATGCATATTTTGAAACAAGTCCATCTCTCTCACTCTTACTATATCAATTGCAATAATACACTAAAATTATTGGTAGTAAAACAAGGCATTTTCAGAAATAAGTCCCTTTAATCTACTCCAATTCCAAACAACTCCATATAATCTTCACATTTTTTTGAGTCTTAACCACTGAACCACTCCTTGTGTACCATGCCATCTTTGTATTTAAGAAAAAAATCCTCAAATTTCAGTTCCATTCTAAGATAAATTCCCGCCAATGAGCTGCCAGCTGCCTGAATGGGCTCACCTTCAACATGTCCTCAACACCAAAGCAGCAGGACACAGAGAACTTGGTCACATTGCTCCCGTGCCCCCTCCCCCACCCCCCACAAAACACCCAGACGTAAATTGTCTCGACAATTTTCATTTTTCCCACAATTAAATGGTAAACTATGAGATTTCTTTCAATGCTGGTGCAGTCCAGTTTTAAGAAATTATATGTAAAAACTTTGGCAGCATAAAAAGATGAAAAGATCAGCAAACCTGTTTCCCTATTTCTTCCATAACAATCATCCTTGGAAGGGACTGAACCTGCGATAACCAATTCCAAAATAATCAAAGACATGGATCAACAAAGAAATAGAATTGAAGAACTCATGACACAATCTAAAATATGAAGAATACCAATTTCGAGAGGGATTCAAGAGTAGTAGCACATGAAAGTAAATTGAAACATGCATGGTGCCTAAATAAAAAGTCCAATTCCCTGCAAAAGAAGAAGAAAAAGAATGAAGAAGTAATCATAATAGCTGCAGAAACCTAAAGGGTGAATACAATGAATGAACAAGTAGCAGCACTAAAGAAACGTAAAAGAGATAATGAAAAAAGAAGGAAGAAGTCAATTTATCTATCTATTAGATAAGTATTTGAAAAAACTGAAGGAAAGGAATGATTCAGATGGTAACAGATAATGCAGCTTTTTACAAACCATTTTATGCATAATTTATGGTCTGATAGCTTAGCATGTACTACATTTTATAAAGTTTGTATTGGAGGAGATGCAAAGCTCAAAAACTATTAATGACAATCATGATGACGAAATGTTTAACCAATTTACATGAAAGAGATATTCAAGGACGGGCGAGGAAAGATGTTTTACTAGCAACAAGAATATTTGAAAGGATATGATAAGGCAATGAAGTGAAGCTTCAAGCAATGTCTGATAAAAATTCTCAGATGCATCATTCCATGTAGCTTTGCAAGGTTATGCATGCATTTGTAATTAAAGGGAAGAATATTGCATCCATGGTTCCATTGTTAATGTCCATCTATCATTCATATATGTTTCACAAAAATGTGGCTAGCTGATCTAGGAAAGCTCAGAATGAGATTTACATGGTAGTATGGTACACATGACAAATTGGACACCATTCAATGTAGTTTAATGCACAAACTCATCATCATTAATAAAAGCATGAATAAAATAATCTAAACTAAGTTGACTTAGAGTCGGTACATTTAACATAGATGCCACACTCTAAACATTATAATAACATATTCAGTTAATGTAGATGCTAAGTTGAAACTCTCATGGGAAATTTCAGTCATCGTATATTCTTATGCATGCATCAGATTAATATATGCCTCTAGCATAGGTGATTGTTTTCTTATTTTAGTCATTTTATTTTAAAAAGAATCCAACTTGTTAGTGAATGTTAACCTAAAAAATATTCAAATCTTAACCTACTTTTGTAACCGATAGAGATCATAAATTTTGAAACTTATATTTTCAGTTTTGTACTTTTATAAATAGAGATAATCCCACACTTTGGTCTATTTTAAACCAAACAGATTAGAAATGGGTAATATGGATCCTGTCTGGACCTACCAACACCAATTCAATGCTTTTAAATCTTGTCAAAAGCTATGCAAATAGATAAAACTTTTTACATAAACAATCAGAACAAAAGAATGAAATAGCCAAAGCACACCATTCAGTGAATCCAGTTTTGCTAGCCAAAAAATTGGAGACGCCCAGGTTAGAGGCATGAATACTATCAGATCTTAGACCAAAAAGTAGCCGAAGTTGTCCCATAAAGACCTGGAACAGCTTTTGATGATCCTGTTTCAGACAATACAGAAAATTACACAACAATGATTTGAAATGCAGTTGCAATGAGAAAATTATGATATGTAATTGATATATAAATCCACTGTACATAATCAGATACACATAGGAACAAAATATGCACACGATAATTTGTTGTTATCACATGGTATACTACCAAACAATATGGCACGAGCTTACTTAAAACAGTTTAAGCAGATGTATAGTGCTGGTAGTTAAGATAGTTCTATCATTTTCTTTTGACAATATTGGGCATTGTAGTACCATTAGCTATCAGAGAACTGCCGTTGGTCCTTTTTCCAATGCCGAGGCACATTAGCTAGCTCTGATACATATAGGTGCATAGATTTAGATAAACTTCATATCAAGTTATTTGCCTTTCATGGACTTGTTGCTACTTGCAGTTTCTTGTTGAGTAGACAACACTCCAGCACTTCTTCCTGCTTGCACAGTATCCTGCTAGGGTCACTTTTATTCATATTGTTATCTTGGCATTAGTGTGTATGTGGGAGTGGAATCACAAGTTCCTTATAGAGCCAACAATAGTGAAGCCTCCAGGCCCTCCCTAGCCTAGAATGAAGGTTCCTCCAGGCAGTCTTTGGAGCGACAGACTTTGTGATGCAGGAAAATATGCCCGTCCATGGGCACCTCTTCGGGTTAATAACCAAACCATAGGCAAGCACCTCATCTTTGCTCAGTTGTCATCATCTGTCTTGGGTTGTGGAGAGTTCGTTGAGTTCAAAGCAAATCATCAAGCATTTGCAATAGCAGACAAATTTGAAGTGAGACGTACTATAAGAAACAAACCGTTGAACACCTGCTGTGCAATAGAGGGACAATGCATGGATGGCTGACAAGGATTGGGTGATCAGCAGGGCATGCTGGCAAGTACTGATGGGTGCAGAAAGAGTTTTGTGGTGGGTTCCAGGGCCAGTTAGGGGCGGCCAGAGAGCACGAGCAGTCTGATGTACAGAGGATGCACAGGCTGATCACATTAGGGCGCCTTGGCGTGCGTTGAGAGCAGGTGAAATGGGAGCTGCATCACCGGCGCAGGGCAGAGGCTAAGGTCACCGGAAGTGGGATGCAGTGGGGAAGAAAAGGGAGACGAGCATGAAGGAGAAGAAAACAAGGTAGAAAAAAGGATGGTTGTAGAAGAAGAGAACCAGCAAGGGGGAAGAACTAGGGCATGGTGGAAGAAAAACAGAGGAAGAAGGATATCTGGGCATTACACCCAACCCCATTGCCTGCTTGATAGTTAGAGCTGTTCAAACTTTGGTCCAACCCAAAGAACCGAACAGACCGGGTTGGGTCGGTTTCAAAAAATGAACCGAATATATATTTATTATTTACACAACAGCGCTTGTAGCACAGTTGGTTATGGGCCTTCGGGCGCGGACCTCCGACGGAGGTTGTGAGTTCGAATCTCGCAACTGCCGTAGAAATTTCAATTTTTTCTTTTTTGGTTAAAACGGTTTGCTTGAGGGGGTCAGTTCAGCTCGGGTTAAGTAAAAACAGGGGTGGACCGGGCCGGAACAACCCGTGTTCACCACAGGTGAGGGTGTCACCCAACCCTGTTGTGGTTTCTTCATCTCCGTCACAGAGAACAAAGGATTTTTATTGGAAATTCGCAAGCATATATCTTCATTAATAAGAAAACATCATCTTACACTAAATTTATAGATGTTAGATTAATGCTTACCCTGTTAAAACTTATGATTCCAAAATAACTCTACACTAACCTGTTGGCATGAAAAAATGTCAGAAAACCCCTTCATTCCCTGAAATCTCAAAAGCACCCCTATAAGGGGGCGAATGGGACAGTTCTCCCCCCTCCTAATGTTTTTATATAAAAACTTGGACTTGGGAGTTTAATGTTTTTATATAAAAACTTGAACTTGGGAGTTTAATGTTTTTATATAAAAACTTGAACTTGGGAGGTTAATGTTTTTATATAAAAACATTGGATCCTAATGTTTTTATATAAAAACATGGGAGGGATCTCTCCCCCTCCAACCGGTTTAATATAAAACCGGTTGGAGGGGAGATCCCCCCAACCTTTTTATGTTAAAAGGTTGGAGAGGAGACTCCCCCCAACCGTTTTAATATTAAAACGGTTGGAGGGGCTCCCCCCCCCCCAACCAAAAAGGGGACTTTCCCCCTCTCCTTCTACTGCACAGCCAGCAGGAAGGGGAGGAGAGTCCGCCCCCTATAAAAGGGGGGGCAACCCCCTCCATCCAAGGGGAGGCCAGCCAAAGCTCCATAAGCCCCTATATGCTGCCCTCAATCCCTGCTGTTTTGCAGTCCCAAAACCCTGCTGGTTGGCAGTCCCCAAGCCTTGTAAACCAGTCCCAAAGGGAGAGGCAACAAGCCCCATAGAAGCTCCCCCTCATGCTGTGCAAGTCCCTGGAGAAATCAGTCCCCAAAGGCCTTGTAAAATCCTCCCTTTTTGTGTTCTGAAAATTCAGAAAATAGCAAGTCTCCGTTCTTCCAATTCTCTTCAGCCCGTTCTTCCAAGTGATTGGTTTGGCGTGAAGGTATTGGCCCATTCTTCGCTCGGCATGGGGTGAGAAGTGTTCAATAGTGAAGAAGGAAGGGGGAGATCGCCATCTTATACGGCATCAACGTCTCCTTCATCCCTTCCGTGGGAGATTTCCCAAAAGTTTTATTGTATATTTCATATCCCACATCGAGCAAGTCTCTGTGGGGATTTTTCGGGGCTTAAATACCGTTCATATCGAGCAAGTCTCTATGAACATATGGTATTTAAGCACCCTTGTATATTTGTATATCTCATATCCCACATCGAGCAAGTCTCTGTGAGGATTACCCGGGGTTTAAATACCGTTCATATCGAGCAAGTCTCTATGAACATATGGTATTTAAACACCCTGGTATGTTTGTATATTTCATATCCCACATTGAGCAAGTCTCTATGAGGATTCTCCGAGATTTAAATACCGTCCATATCGAGCAAGTCTCTATGGACATATGGTATTTAAATACCCTTGTATATTTGTGCTCTAAATGCCTCCATATCGAGCAAGTCTCTATGGACGTGTGCATTTAGATGTCTTTGTATTTATATGTATATATTTCTTCGAGGAGACTCTGCTCAAGCGGAGATTCTACCCGAGAATCTATCCATATGGTCATAATTTCGTGCTTATATGCATATATTTACTTAAGGAGATTCTATTTAAGCAGAAGTTCTGCCCAAGTAAATACTCATATAACCACGTTCTCATGTTCATATGTTTATGATTCTTAGGATGGACTCTTGCCTACGTGGAGGTTCTACCCGAGAACATATCCATATAAATATAACTTCATGTTCATATGAATATATTTTCTCAAAGGGACTCTGTTTTCTACCCGAGGATTTATTCACATGCTCATACGTATATATTTCCAAAGGGAAAATCTATTCAAATGGGAATCCCGGAAGATATTCGCATATTCATAAAAGTTTCGTTCATACGAGTATATCATTGGGGAGTAATTCAATTCCGATGAAGTTCTCGGCAAAAATATATTCATACGTTCACATGTATATGAGGGAGACTCCTTTGAACGGAGATCCCCCCCCCCCCCCCCCCCGGAAATGAGTATATACTCAGAAGATAACTTTGCTGGCACGGGCATGTTCCTGCTATAAGCCATATGACAAGTTCCACAAAGGAAGCTCACACTCCCTTACAAACCATAAATGTTTCCTTCAAAAAGATAATTCCATTTTTCAAACCAAAAACTTGTTTTCTCCAAAGCAAACAAAAAAAGGGAAAATATTGTATCAGGATTTCTTATGGATGCATATACTCTCGCCCATGCTATGAAATGGTATTCGAGTTGGAACTGGTATTAATATGATACCTAAGGCTTTTAACTCGATGTAAATGTAACATCGGTTCCGACCGATGGAGACAGGGGTCCAGCACACGCCACCCTAATCGCCTGATGATTAAAGGCACGGAATCAAAGAAGTTCAGATTAAAGCACGACGCACTTGTCCGTTCCATGGACATATAAATTCTTTCTCCGCATCGCGCGGACCTTTATTTCTGCCTGGTTGGCAGGCTGGCACGCCTCGCAATATAAACGAACACAAAGTCAAGGAAGAAATCCCTAAATAAAGAAGGAAGAAGAAAGAAATCCCCGTGCCCACATAACCCCATCAGGACTCTTAAGACCAAAATTCTTCTACATGAACTCTATCATGACTCTAAATAATATATGACTAAAATATCCCTGACTAAAATAAACAGTGCATTACTCACATTGAAAAATAATAAGACATATAAAAAAGACTCTGACAACCATATTCCATCAAATTGCTTTATCAGACTATGCTTCTGCATCAGTTTGCTTTAGAGTTCAAAGCAGTTCCAGCAACTGAAATATATGGGTATGCCCCAGTATATTCATAAGATGCTACAACACAGGCATCACATAAAGTGTTTGATGACTGATTTCCAAGCAATAAAAATAAATAAAACATGTGAACATTAAGTGTCAAAAACAGCTGCTAACACAAAGTATCTTTCTTGGAAATTTTATTAAGGTTGCAGCACTACTAAAAGCTAACACAGAGTACTGTATGCCAAGGATCACATAAAGTTCAACCATGTTTTGGAATACTTTCTACACAGTAATCAACATCACCCATTGAATTAAGAAAGCACTCAAGTCTGCCAAACTTCATTACAATTGTTATAGAGAAATAATCATAGAATAAGTATTTGAGGATAAAGGACTGCAAACATGAATCAGGGTAAATTTGAGATACAAGGTTGCATTTCAAGCATTGAAAGCAGTTTAAATTTTTTACCTTTGGGGGAATTTTGTTCCTAGCGAGATGGGTATTTTTTGAATCACTTGAGCAAGTTGGTGGATTCCAAACAGCAACACCTCCCCACATCTGCAGATTGACGACAACAAGCAAATTTATAGCAAAAATAACATAAATTAAGATTCAGCAGCAAAGGGTCAGTACATACAGGAGATATAAATGCATTTGTCATGGATATCTCTCCATTTGGAAGTCGCAGAAGAAGAGGGCATTCTTTTGCAGAAGGAATGTACCTAGAAGCATTGATGAAATCATGAAATATCAGATTTCACGTCGCATGACAGCAAGCTGCTTACTGGCCAAAAATAGCTTGGATGGAGAATTTTCAAAAAGAAGGTGAGATACAGCACCCACGACCAATGTTTTTTTCCTTTTTTTGAATGTGGATAGTACCACTGGTATTTTAAAAAGAGAAAAAGTATATACATGAAGAGGGGAGAGCTCCCAAAAACTCCCCAAAACAAGAAGTGGCAAAACAAAGTCTGCCAAGGGAGCAAAGAAAGGAAAACCTAAGCAGCATGCCAGACGACCAATGTTATTTAGAAACAACGGAGATGATAGGAATTCAACTCTTTGAGACCAGATAAATCCAGATAGAAAAATATCCCATGAAAGCTCAACCGCAAACAAGCAAACAGAATTAAATTTTCACCCCTTCTACGTTTCTTTCTCTCGTGACACAGAAAATGCTCTTTGCCGGTTGCTGGCATGCTTTTCTAACTCCCCCACACTTAAGCTTACAGTGCAGAACCTCACTAAAGATCTGCGCATGATTATCTCTAGCACTTGATTGCTTCCAGACTCTTTTAATTTGCCCAACTTTGCTGCTAACAAGAAGCACAAGAGTCTGCTTCTGCTGATAAGTTCTAGTTTAGAAACTGGCTCAAATAATTGGTAATGCTAGTTCAAGCAAAGGAAAGAAATTGGAAGATGCAGAAGCATCAGGCACATACCTCAAACACTTGGCTTGAGGATCCGTATGCAAGTGCTGGCTGGCATGAGGATTCCAACTGAAGCTTAAAAAACTGAGAGACAGCAAATGTTGCATGACCATCAACTGCTTGGTAGGCCTGACCACCTGACATCTGAAGATGGCTAAGCACCACTAGGACCATGGTCATAAGGGTAAAGACAAACAGAGTTTGAAGATGTCCAGTCCACAAAGACTCCTACTGGACCCACCATCACATCCTCCCCCAGGTCATGCATAAGTAAGCCTTACCCTGAAAGGCTCAAACGGTAGAGGTAACTTTTCTAGATGCCACCCTGTGGTCTAAACTTCTTTCAAGCCAACCCAAGCTACAGCCGTAGAGTCGGACAAAAGAAGCAGCAAAATGATTAGGGCAAGGGGAAACATCACTAGCCAGTAGCCAGCAACTTCTGACATGGAGTCAGCAAGAGCAGTCAAAGCATTGAAAACCCCTTCACATCTGACACAGGAAAGCTTCATCAACAAGGCTGCAGATAAAGCTCTCAGTGTAACCTCTCCATGATGAATCTCCATCCTTAAAAGAAACCTTAAGGACCTATCCTGCAAAAGATGATTCAGGCTCCTTTTCACTGACAATCGTATCTGCACCAAATGCCTTAGGGGAAGAGGATGTGGATGAATAATTGATCTCAATCTGTTGATTGGTAAAAAGGTGATGCCTCTGTCACAAGTGATGAGGCAAGGGAGGCAAACCATAAATGCCTCACCTCACTTCATGTTCACCACACCAACCTAAGCACCCATCTATATTATCTATGCTAAATGCTTGTATTTTTTCAAGTATGTACTGTTTCTCTAATATTTAATTTAATCATTCAAAATGAGTCCCTCTGGGTGGGAGAGTTCGGTAGACATTTCATGAAAAACTATGAGGTCACAGTATCGACTTCCACCACCCCAGGGCTCAGGCCACTGATGATTCAAGATTGATCCTGGATGGGATGGGTTTACCTTGGTGTTATTATGATAATAAAAATAATCATCATCATCATCAAAATGACTAATCTGACAGTTTTGCATTCATGGAGGATCTGAACCCGGGATCTTGTTAACGAGGATCCACTGTCAAAACCAGAGGTCCATTGTATCTTACGTCCCCTAATACATCGGCATAAAATGACAAAAGGAATCTCATCCAAGCACACATAAAAACATGGAAGCAGAATGACATAATTAAGCTCTTATTCATTAGTACACATGACATATTTGAATCGGTAAAGGAATCCCATCCAAGCACACATAAAAACATGGAAGCATAATGACATAATTAAGCTCTTATTCATTAATGCACATGACATAATTGAATCAGTCACCTCTAACAATGCAAGAAGATATAAAGCAGTTCCTTCTCCTGTAAACAAGATTGTCTCATCTGCATACTAAAATTAAGTCACCTGTAGCCATTCCAAATGAATGCTAAAGCCTCAGATAAAAACGAACCTCTCAGTCCTGTCCTACATCCTACTCAGGACATGGGTAAACAACACAAACAAAAGTGGAGACATAAAGTCACCTTGCCTCAACCCTCTACCACAACAGAAACACCTCATATGCTGCCCATTCATCGGTACAGCACAGAAACATAACATGCACTACCCATCCTATCCACCTGTCATCAAGACCCACTCTGAGCAGAGATTCCCAGTTATTTTATCATATGCCTTCTTAATGTCCAACTTTATTATACGTCCCATCATATGGCAGTGTTTCATAGCTTGAATATATTTATGACCACAAAAGAATTCTCCTAAAACGTCTATTTGACAGTAGAATAGAATGCAGGGAATCGGATGAAAAAATATACACCACAAAGTGCAGAATTTTCGATCGTCCAGCGGCTGCTGCAGATGTATCTAGATGCCATTCATTTGAGTTGACCTGTGGATTTCACAAGACAATCAATGAAATCATGGTAAACGTAGATACAGGAAATATTGCAACTATCAAGCATCAATTATCAATTTATACACACTCATCAAGCTGAGCTATAATCAAGAAAACTATTAATGTAAATGGTTGTAAGAGAAACAAATGATACAGAAGAAAACTATGGAAATTAATTTTCCTTCTGATTAGTAGATTAGCAGCCCTTATGAAAATATATGCTGCTCAAGTTAGCTTATAGCATTGAATTCTCTTGTTTAACAGCAATTACATTTTACAGACACCAGAGACCTATATTGAAGGACAAGTTGAGAACATACAAAGAATGGGAGATCTTCTGTGCTAAAAATGTAGCTTCCCAACCTCTCATCCCAAGAAGAAAATGATAATTTTGGTGCATGGTACAAAACCTGTCGACATCAAAATTTGTTAGAGGGAAAACAAGTTGTCCCATTGTAAAGATGGATGACATACATACACATATACAGGCTGCTTTATGTTAATTTTACTTGCAAATGCAAACTCAGAATATCAAGAAATACCTGACTCTCCACGCTAATGTTTGCAATAGGTGCCAATGACTCTACTGCTGGACGCAGCCAAACCTCATCTATTTGTTGGAATTCCCTGTCAGACCAAGTGATGGTGATTTTGCAGATGTTTGATAAAACTATAAATGTAAATTTTGCACCTAACATGACAAAAAATATCTTTAGTAGAGGGAGGGGGAAAAGGCCAAATGCTTTTTTTAAACTTTACTGATCAAGGGCCTGATATCTTTGATGGAGGGGATGGTTGTCAAATTGTAGTGAGTCTTTAATGATACACTTGGCACTACATGTGTGATTCTTCCTTTCTTTCACATGAGTTTTCTTCCTTTTTCATTGTTTTGATTGAGTTATGAGTCTCATGCCACTTTTTCCTAAATGTTTCAACTTTGCATTTGAAAGAGGTAGTGTCACCGATCTCTCTTTGAATAAAACGCAATTTCCTTTCTATCTCATTTGTGCTTATCGCATACACAGAAGTAAATTGCTATAAATCAGATTCGCATTCAGTAGCTGAGAAGGCAAAGATAAGATGGTGTTATTACCAGTCATAAATCCAGTCATTTGGATTGGCATTCAGTAGGCTGAAGGAGAGAACGAGCCTCCCATCGGACCCCACCGGCATGAACTCTCCTTTGCCTTGAGCGGTTGCCGCTTCCTCCGTCCCGCCATTCATGAAAACCCTCGCGAAGATCTTTCCTATCCTGGAGACGGCATCCGCTTCCGGGACGCGCCCCGTAATCCAAGCATGACGATGACTCCCCACAACAACCCTCGGAGCCCCATCCTCCTCGTTTCCCACGACGCAGGTGTAAACCCTCCCACCGGGCGCCGCCACGGGACACTCGCCCCCACTTCCCAGGGCCGACTCCAGGAGCTTGTCCACAGCCTCATCATCCCCGTGGAATGCCAAAGAGGAGACGCCCGCTGCGCCACACGGCCAGAGGCACCCGGCTATCTCGCTCTCCGAGCTGCTATAGGCACAGCCCGCACCGGAATCAATGGCCACCGAGACAGAATAGTTACCGCTGCAGCCGCCCCAGGCCTGACTCCGCCCATCCGCGGTGATCCTCCGCAGTTCCTCGTAGATCAGCGACCGGAGCCTATCGGCATGTGCCTTGAGGGGCGGGTCGCCGCCGGGGCGGAGGAACACGGCCTGGAAACGGCACGGAAGGGCCGGTGGCTCCGATTGCAAGCGACCTGCGAGAGACTCGATGGAGCTGAAGGGGAGTGGCGAGCGGTATATCTCAGTGGATTTGAGCAGGAATGGCAAACCTGGAAAGAAGGAGAGGAAAGTGTTCAAGCCAGGCCAGCCGGTGCCGGAGCAACGACAGCAGCTGGGGGAGGGAGGCTGCAAGGAAAAGCGAGCGAGCGTGGTGTGTACCCAGGAGGAAGGAGAAGAGGACGGAGAGGGTCAGGAGGAGGCGTTTGATCCCCGGCTTCGTGTCCCGGCGGGAGCCGGAGTCCGGATCTCCGGTTGCCTCGGACCCTGCGGCTGCAGACACAGTTGGCTCTTCTTCCGCTGGAGAGATCTCCGTCGTTGCCGCGGCAGCAGAAACCTGTTCGTCCGAGATTTCCGCCATGGCTGCGCCAGAGAAGCTTGCTCAGAAGTCAGAAACTTGTTCCGAGAACACACTTCTAACTCCGCAACGGCGGGGCTCGTCTAGTTTTAATACTGGGCAAATTAATTATAGTACTTTATCAGTAGGGGAAGTTAACTGCGAGTCTATATCATAAATATTTTAAAAATATTAATTTTTACTTTCTATTTTATTACGATATGTGTTGATAATTTTTTACTAATATTTTCTGATCATAAATAATTGTTATTTTAAAACATTTTAATTTTAATGTTTTAATATTATATTTTTAATTATATCAACAATTATTTTAAATTACATATAATTTAATTCACTGTCACATATAATTTAACTACTTTGAATTCTTATTTTAATATTTTAGAACTTTTATTTTAACATCTTTAAACTAAATTTTTAAGTCATGTTAACAGTAATTTTAAATCTCACACACTTCAACTCACCGCCATATATATTTTAACGTTCTTGAACTCTTACTTTAACAAATTATGATTATTGTTTTAACATACTTTGACTACTATTTTTACAAACTTAATATTTTAACTAATTTTCTCTTATTTTTTAATAGGCTTCCTCATCTTCTTTAATAGATTTCTTCCTCTATTTTAATTAATTTCTTCTTTTATTTTAACCTACTTCCTCTTCTATTTTACATAGAAAGTCAATCTATCTATTAAAATATATGTATAGATGTGCTAAAATAATATTGTATGTGAGTTAAAGTAGAAGAAGAATTTGATTAAAATGTAAGAGTAAATAATAAACACAAATGATAAATTAAAGTAGATATAGAATCAAGTTAAAATAAATGAAGAAACAGGTTAAAATAGATGGTAAAATTAGTTAAAATATATGAAAAAAATATAAGTTAAAATATGAATATAGTAGTTACACATATATGATGACAAAATAAAGATACACGGAAATATAAAATGGAAAAAAAAGATTAAAAAAAACAAAATTTATATTTGTCGAGAACTAATTGTTAAAGTCTACTAAAAGAATGAACTATTTGGGGCACTTTTTTAAGATATACTATGAAATAAGTCCTCCTCTAACAGAGACTTGTACTTACATTTTTCTTTTGTTATAATATTAATCTTTGTGCCATCGGATTAAAATAACAAAGACAAAAAAAAGGCAAAATGCAAAGATAAGTTGCATGGTCGATAATTCGCGAAAAAGAAATATTTAATGTACGTCCTTGGGTAAATGAATTGTCCGAACGAACGAGTCAGGGTGCGTTGCTGAGCAACTGAGTGCCCCATGTGGGCACGTCTTAGCCCGGCGCTCGGACAAATTATTTACTCGGAGCGGATGTGCACAAAGTATTGCTCTTCGCGAACATGTTAGAATGCTTGGTGGCTCCCAATTCAAATAACTTCTCTCACCAACTAGAAAAGCGTGATATCATGACTAAACGTTTTGGTATCATGACTTGGCTAGCATCCTGTTCTTTATAGATCTAGTGATTTGGGTCAGCGTGTTGGTTCGATCTGTTGGATGGCTCGGGTAACAGCATAATCCTTGCTGGGACCTAAATTCGTGAAATTACGTACCTTTGTTTCCATTGTGAGATGGTGAACGCGGCAGCTCGACTAGATGTATTTTAAAACACTGTTAAGTTCTATTTGATAACACATATTGAAAGTGTAAAATTTGAAATATTTAATTTTTAAGATTTCATATTGTTTGATAAAATATTTTAAAATTATTTTTATTTAGTTATTTAAATTTAAATATCATTTTATTTTTAAATTAAGATGAATCTTTTTTTTCATATCGAAGGCGAGTATCGTCGGAATCTGATGATCGCCGATGGCAAGCTCCGACGACCCCGGACAGTCATCGGATTCTAACAATCGCCAGCGACCGTCGGCCGAATTTCGGCGACTCGATTCTAAATAAAAATATTTTTAACGATATTAGATTTTGAACCCAAAATCTACTCAATAATAATATAACATTTTAACAATTATGCTACACTTTAGATATTATTTAAGTTAATTATCAAACAGCTCTTAACTTATATCTTATATATATTAAGTTCTTTTAAAATTTTAAATTAAAAAATAGATAAAAATTTTAATTTAAATATTTTAAAGGGATAATTAATTATTGTTCCTTGGCAGGGACCTAACATTATTTTCAGGTCCTTGTCAAGTTTTTCCGCCACTTTCGGTCCCTACTTTATGTAGGACTTATTTTTAAGTCCCTACTTTTAACCCCCGTTATCTAAAAAATATGTAACCGTTATCCCAAAAGTGTATAACTGTGTAAGTACGTACTTACACTGTGTAAGTATGTAAATCATGTAACTGTATAAATATGTAATTACATATTTATGCAGTTACACATGTAACTCTGTAACTACATAGAAATGTTATAAGTTTGTAACTCTGTAATTAAAACTTACATAATTACATAATTTTAGAAGAATTTACCTAGTTATTAGGACTTACCTAGTTACCAAATGTTACCTAGGACTTACTCAGTTACAAATTTACATATGTAATTCCTGTAACTGCAGAGTTATATGTATAACTCTGTAACTACATGTAAGTGTGTAATTACACATGTACATACTATGTAACTACACATATACATGTAACTCTGTAAGTATGTAAGTACATAGTTTTTTACGCCTTAAGTTTGTAATTATTTATTCATGTAATTATGTAACAATGTATTAAGTAGTTACACAGTTAAATATGTAACTGTGTAAGTATATATTTACAGAGTTACATGTATAATTGCGTAAGTGTGTAATTCCTATAACTACGTAAGTATATAATTAAATACTTATGCAGTTACACATGTAACTTTATAACTACATAAATATTTTAATTATAAATTTGTAACTCTGAAATTAGGGCTTATCTAGTTACAGATTTACATAGTTTCAGAAGGATTTACTTAGTTATCAGGGCTTATCTAGTTACCAAAGGTTACCTAAGGTTTACCTAGTTACAGAGTTGCATGTATAATTCATGTAACTGCGTAAGTATGTAGCTACAGAGTTACATGTGTAACTGTGTAACTACATGTAAGTGTGTAATTACACATGTACATACTATGTAACTACACATACACATGTAACTCTGTAAGTATGTAAGTACATAGTTTTTTACGCCTTAAGTTTGTAATTATTTATTCATGTAACTATGTAACAAGGTATGAAGTAGTTACACAGTTAAATATGTAACTACGTAAGTATATATTTACAGAGTTACATGTATAATTGCGTAAGTGTGTAATTCCTATAACTACGTAAGTATATAATTACATACTTATGTAGTTACACATATAACTCTGTAACTACATAAGGATTTTATAAGTTTGCAACTATGTAATTAGAGCTTACCTAGTTAATACTTATATAGTTTCAGAAGGACTTACCTAGTTATCAGGGATTACCTAGTTACCAAATGTTACATAAGGCTTACCTAGTTACAAAGTTACATGTGTAATTCCTGTAACTGCGTGATAATTATTACAGGTAAATCTGAAATTTAATATACCATAATTCATGTAAAAGTTATTTCAAGAAAGAACTCTAATTAACAGGGTGTGTCGACCTGAAACACTGAGTGTGTCGACCTGAGTCACTGGAAATAGGGGTTAGGCTGACCTGAATACAGGGTGTGTCAACCTGAATGGAAGGGTGTGTTGTAGTACCCCAGAAAATTCAGTAATTTAAAATTTATAGATAAATTGAAATTTGTTAATTAATAAATTCAAACTAATTAAGAAGGTACGCATCATTATCACATGCGTAAAAACCCATATAAAAATGTTATAAAAATAGTAGTTATACTTCAAATTATATTATCTAATGACCCATCAAGAAATTTGGGCATAAAAAAATTATTTAGACCAAGTTTAAGGAATTATGCGACTTATTAGCGTAATTAAGGAATAAGTCGGAAAACTCATTATTATATAAGCCAAAGTGAATTAAAAATCAAAATGAATATGTGGGTAGACTTTAAATAATATGGGTTGATAGCCCATATGATAATTGGACCAATAGACAATCTTGGCCCATGAATAAATTCTTTAATAAAAAGATAATTAAGACTCATTAAGTAAATGGGTTGTACAATTGACCCATAGTTAAGTGTTGGGCCAAGAGCAAGAGCCCAATTAGTGGATAAAGGTTAGAAATATTAAGATAAATAATATTAAATTAAATTGAAATAAGAAACAAATTGAATAAATATGTTAAATATATTTAAATTAGAATAAAAGGTGAATAAGTAGAATTAAACTAAAACCCATTAAGTTAAATTAGTAATGGGTTATCCTAAGGGCCCAAGCATGGATTGATGGGTCCAAATGAGAAGAGCCCATCTTGGGATGTGAATTAATTAAGATAAATTCGTACTAAATTTAATAATAAATGAAAAAGGGTTAAGATAATCATTAAATAACCCATAATTATCCTAAAAATGAGTCATCATCCCATCCTAACCCATTAGTCACGAAATTAGATCTCTTCCCAAGTCAATTGGAGGATAAATGCTAGAATAGGGAGAGATAAATGTGGGAATTCGGAGGTAATTAGTAAATACATTAAATAAAGGTAAGATAAATACTAGAAAGGGTTATAAATATCCTAAAAAGAGTCATAATCTTATCCTAAACTATTACCCACAAATTTAGACTTCTCCCCAAACCTATTAGGTAGATAAATGCAAGAAATTGGGTGATAAATGTAGAAATTAAGAGTTTGAAGGGAAAGAGGAGTTTTAAGAAATAATGACTCTACAGCAACCCAATACCACCCCAATTTCGGCCCTAGCAACCCTAGAATGACTATTGGAGCTTTGGAGGACGAGGAGAGGAGCTGGGGACGAAGAGCAAGGAGAGGAGGAAGCTTGGAGCAAGGGATTTTCGTTACCTTCTTCGTCTAAACCCTAGGTTTCCATCACAACGCAAAAAGATAGGCAATCTCTCAAGCACAAATCGTGTAAAATTTACCCTAGGTAACCCACATGATCCTCTTTGAAAGCCCTCCAGTTTCACTCTTTTTCGTTCATCCAAGAGGGCGAATTAAATGTTTAAAACCATGTCACTATCATGTACCCGAACCCTAAAGATTGTCTTCAATCCATGCTTGTGCTCGATCTCATGCTGTGAAGTTATTCTCGTAAATACTACTTGATACTAGCTTTTAAACGCCTCTATTTGCCCCAATTTCTATCGTGTATTCGTTGCGAATTAAATCATTTTCCATAAACTGTGCATGATTAGGTCATCGAAAAGTAACATTGTTAAAGCATGCACAAACCTTGTCCGTTATCTAATTACTCATGCTTGTTGGTAGATCTATATGTCTACTTTCGTTTAAAAGTGGTTTTCACAATTTTTGGATCATCGTGCGATTTGATATGGATTTTAGAAGAACTCTGTGTCAAGCAAGGGAGGGAAGGACCTAATTCAGAAAAGGGCTAAACCCTTTTTCTGGGTCGGGCCGCCTCTCTGAAGTCGCGACGGCCAGACCCGTCGTGACCTCAGAGGGGTCGCGGTCGGCCGGACCGTCGCGATATGAACTCGACGGCCTCACTCTCGAAGCGGGTCAGGCCGATTGGTTCGACTGTCGTTCTAGGCCGCCCCGTTGCGACTTGAATAGCGACGGGCACCCCCGTCGCGTTCTTTAAATTTCTGCCAGAAACCAATTTTGCTTATATACCCCTGCTCTAATTACTATTTAGCTATTGTTTAGCCTCAATTAAACATTGTTATGAATAATTCAATCTGAATAATTATTAATGGGCAATAATTATATAAATATAATTAATTTAAAAGCTATGTGCACAATCCATTATGCTCTATTGATTTCTTACATTTGCACACACTTAACCATCATGTTTGCCAATAAGCCCTATTAAATTACTCAATAACGTATCTGATAATTAAGTGAAATTGATTACTAAATTTCTCCTATTTTAATTATTTACACTTGTCTTCTATTTAATCACGTGATTTACATACTGTGATCGCTTCCCTCGGCCTTCGAGCACTCGAGGCACGACAGACACTTGTTTCTACACCTTTTCTTGGCAGGACCACTTCTCCACCGGGAAGACTCCTGACTGAACCAGGGAATCCTTGTCAAGGCCTCCGTAAGTCTTCTTGGCTTTGGCGCACGTCCTTAGCTGACGAGCTGGTTGTACCCTAAAACCCGTTACCCATTAGGGATTAGCATGATCCATGGCCTTAGTGTGTATCCTTCTTACCTCGTGATCACGCCGGACCATCTAGCCTGTGTTCGTAGCACGGCTAGTGGGCGGTGGTGACTTCTACTAGACTGCCGGTACCCGACCTGGTGCTGTGCAACTGTTACTATCATGGTTTAACGATGCTTTACATTTATGTCCCTATCTCATCTACTATCTCGTTACTCTCATATGTTCACTTTCACTTTATACTATCATCTATTTCGTCTATTACTCTCATCTCTTCTTGGTACTCTATTTGGCCATACAATTGATTGTCAAAAATAACAAAAACAGTGTTATATGTCAAAGTAATAGAGCCCGGTCTGGTAGTGGGGAGAGCGCCCGAAGAGTGCCATTTCCTTGCAAGGGTAACGTGATTAGGGTGTGTATGGCATGCACCCAACGTCATTTAATAACAATCACAATTTAATATATGACAATCAATCAATCATTTTACTATATCTCTGGGTTGACATGATGCTCGACCAGGGAAGTGCTATTGCACCTTTGTGCAGACGTTACATATTCTTTCACTATATGGCTAATCCTTTATCATGCTAGTTTTACAATTATTCTTTTAAAAGTGCTATCATTCTCTTGCTATCGTGTGCTATCTTTCTCTCGACTGTACTTGATAGTTCTCTCTAGTTATCCTGTCTGATAAGATATTAATCACTTAAAGCATGCATGTTTACATGAGATATTAAGTCCTACTGAGCGTTATCGCTCACCCTGCGCTATTTGTTATATGTGTTTCAGGTAAGTCGAATGATGACCCTACACTCACCAACGGGAATGGACTGGAGTGATGAGCGACCATGAGTCATAGCGATGGAGTGTCCTTAGTATCTTAGAATTTAGTTAGATATTTGCTTAATTATCCTTTCCAATGTGATGATGTTATTGAGCCCTATGTTTTGGCTCAGTATTAGTGGTTGTAATAGTTATGTGATTTGTCAATAAAATAAGGAGTTTATTGCAATTATTGTTCATTAGAAGCTCTGATATTTACGACTGTATGCGCAATTTACGTTACCATACACGTTGTTCATGCCTTCCCGATTTATTCCGCTGCTAAATTGGCGGGGCATGACATGTGTTGACTCTCTGAAAGGTAGTGTCGACTCTATGAATGATAGAGTCGACTCTCTGAAGAATAGAGTCGACTCTCTGAATGAATAGTGTTGACTCTTTGCAAGGTAGTGTCGACTCTCTGAATGATAGAGTCGACTCTCTCTGTAGGGTAGTGTTGACTCTCTGAATGGATAGAGTCGACTCTCTGAAGGATAGAGTCAACTCTCTGCAGGGTAGTGTTGACTCTCTGAATGGATCAGAGTGGTGTTGACTCTCTGAATGTATAGAGTCGACTCTCTGCAGGATAGTGTCGACTCTATGACTGGATAGAGTCGACTCTCTGCATGATAGTGTCGACTCTATGAATGGATAGAGTCGACTCTCTGCAGAGTAGTGTTGACTCTCTGAATGGATAGAGTCGACTCTCTACATGATAGTGTCGACTCTATGACTGGATAGAGTCGACTCTCTGCATGATAGTGTCGACTCTATGAATGGATAGAGTCGACTCTCTGCAGAGTAGTGTTGACTCTCTCTGTTTTTTTCTGAACCTACTAATCAAAATAGATAAATTAGATTTACCTCGTTAATCGTGCATAAAAGTCTCATATCCATATTTTTGGAATCAACATATTTTTTTGATAATTATGATAATTTCAAACTTAAAATTTTGTTACCAAAATCTAGTGACACCCTGTTGGTGTACACATGTCCGAAAATGATACCGACATGAAACAATGTAAATCTTGAATAATTTTATGATGCACCCCTTCCTCACTTTCCTCCTTGCCTGGGCCGCGTTCTCAGTTAGTGATTGAGGTGGTTCTAGTGACGACTTTGATCGGTCAGTTGTCTAGAGTTCTAGTGACAACATAAACAGCATAGCAGAATAAACGACCAATTAATTTCATGTTACCACGTGAAACTTAACTGCATGCCTAAAAGAAAACAGTTATGGCACAACTGGTCACATAAATCGAATATAGTCACAGCGATCCTGCTTTCAGGACAAATTATCGATTATATGATTATATCAGTTAATCGAATACCTTATACTTAGTCATAAGACACACAGTTCAATGTTTGTTGTTAGGCATCTTTTTTTGTCTCCCCCAGTTAGTAAAATTTTTCAATGTTCGTAAGTTGGGATTGGGCTGCTGAAATGGGTGATTTACTGTTTCCGTGTAGGGGACGGGAGTTGTGGCCTTTGCTTAGGGGTGACAATGGGTCGGATTTGGACCGGACTTACATTGGTCCGGATCCAACTCAGTCTTTAATCGATCGGTCTGGGTTCGGCCCGACCCGATTCGGGGTGAGGTCCGATTTTTAGAAAATTGACCTGATTGTGGACGATTAGATAAGGCCCGGCCCAACCGGTTTTATTTTTTAAAAGTATTCTTACTATTTTTTTACAATAAAATTAGTGTTCATTGAATCAAAACAACATAAAATAAATATTAGATTAATATAGATAAATTTATTTTTAATTGTTACAAATATGAAATAAATATTAAGTCATTAAACATAACTCCACAACATAATTTTTAATCCAAAATTTTAAAATATTAGAATTATCATTGTGTCATTTACTTTAAAAATATATATAAGGCCAACGGGTCGCCCGGGTCGAGCGGAGCTAAGTACGGGTCCAACTCAATCTTACTCTAAGCCGGATTCAAAATTTAAAAGATGTTAAAATATTCGACCAAATCCGTGAAAAACTGAGTTGACACCCTTACTTTTATTACTTCCTATACATTTCTCTGATTAATTTAATATAAATATTAGTTTAATGGTAAAAAAAGACACACAGTTCAAAGCTAATCGATTTGACATACTCGCAGAAAACATACTAAAACAAGCTCAATCGGTTATCAAATTACCTTTACGATTAGTCACAGAAACAAATATGCCTGCACAATACATAATCGATTTCATAACAAGACCTAATCGATTATATACACAGTGCACAATCATTTTTTATGAACAATGCTCAACTGATTATTTAGAAACACCAATATTTGATCATGTTCCAATTGGTACATATATAGTCACAAAATGAACATAACTTCATAGTTGTTAACCATTTCCAGCCTAATTATCTGGCCACATGTAAGGATGAGGAGTGGTTTTCACAACCAACTCCACGGGGCGGGATTTCCTCGTTACCAAAAAAAAAAAAAAAAACTCTCACCCACACACGTCGCATATAAGATGTGTGGTTAATAATTAACTATTATCCCTATAAAAGGAAGGGACATGATCTATGTTTTGTCGTTTTCCTCAAGTACCCCACTCCCTTTGTGAGCCTAGGTCTAGGCAGGGAGAAGATAGTTGGGGCAATGTTTATTTTGTGACTTGAGTGCACTCTTGGGTAGAGGGTGTCCTCGCAAGCTTCCTTCTATGCTTTGTTTTACACATTGTTGGTCGTCGTTCGTGTTTGATCTCTAGTTAATCTATCTTTCTCTCGCATGTCTTATTCTATGAGATTCTAGACCTAAATAAAAGTGGATAGGCACGAGACCGTGTCATAGTTAGCTTTGGCTTGCCAACGACATGCCTCACTCTTAACATAGGAGGTGGATATGAGTGGAGTAGCATTCAAGAGTTGGGACGTTACGTAACCGTCTTGACTACGAGACTAGTGGTCATTGTTTGTCATCGTATATAGTTAGTATTTTGTGATCGGAGCTAGGATCCTATGTGTGGTAGAGTAATGCTACGCTCCCGACTAACCGGGAGCGTAGCATGAGCTGGAGGGGCCGCGCCCCTCCAGCATTAAATGATATTTTTTTATTTACAATTTGTGCACATAAATGATGTATTTGTGCACACAAATACATCATTTGTGCACACAAATAGTGTAAAAAAATAAAAATAAAATAAAATAAAGCATTTAATGAGGGGGGGCCGCCCTCTCCACGCGTCGCGCGTGGGGGGCGCGCGGCCCCTCCAGCTCAGCTATGCTCCCCAGTGCCGAGAGCATAATATTTCTCATGTGTGGTAATGCCTACACTACTAGAAAAGGGCATACGTAGACGGCTTAAAACCGTCTACAAACCATTACACCGTCTATAATTTTTTGTAGACGGCTTTAACAGCCGTCTACGAAAGAACCGTCTACAAAAATATAAGTAACGGCTAAAGAGAAACCGTCTAGAAGGTAATATATGTAGACGGTTATCATAAGTGTCTACAAAAAAAATATATGTAGACGGCTTACAAGCCGTCTACATATATTTTTTTTGGCTTAAAAAAAATAATCTAATCCCCCCTGCCCCCCGCCGGAGCCCGCCATCTCCGCCCAGGCGCTGCTCCGTAGCCACCCAGGCACCCCTTCCCCCCCCCCCCCCGCCGGAGCCCTCCTTCTCCGCTCAGCCACCCCTCCCCCCCCCCCCCCCCCCCCGCCGGAGCCCTCCTTCTCCGCCCAGCCCACCCCTTCCCCCCCCCCCCCCCCCCCCCCCCCCCCGGAGCCCCCTTCTCCGCCCAGCCCACCCCTTCCCCCCCCCCCCCCCCCCCCCCCCCCCGCCGGAGCCCGCCTTCTCCGCCCAGGCCACCCCTTCCCCCCCCCTGCCGCCGGAAGCCCTCCTCTGCCCAGCCCCCCTCCCCCCGCCAGAGCCCGCCATCCGCCAGGCCACCCCTCCCCCCCCCCCACCCCCGCCAGAGCCCGCCATCCGCCCAGATGCCGCTCTGAAGCCCACCCCCGGCACCCCTTCCGCCGGAGCCCTCCAGCTGCTGGTCTTGAGGAGCGTGGCGGGCCGGTCGACCCCGCCGCCAGTCTGGGAGGCCTCCATGGCGGAGCATCTGGGCGGGCTTCAGAGCGGCATCTGCGAGGTGGCAGTGGCGGCGGCAGCGGGGCAGCGGCGGCAGCGAAGGTGTTGCCGGCAGCGAAGGTGTTGGCGGCAGCGGCTTCAGAGCGGGGCAGCGAAGGTGTTGCCGGCAGCGGCGACAGTGGGGGCGAAGCCCGGTAGCTCTGCGTGAGCCCCGGTGTGGTTTACTGGAGGTCAGGAGGAGGCCAGGTGAACGAGCCTGGGAAGGGGAAAACTCTGGGATTTGGCGCCCGGGTAGAAAATTTGAAGGGATTTGGCGCCCGGGTGGAAAATTTGAAGGTTTTTGCGCCCCGTTGGAAATTTTAAAATATTAACATCTTAAAATATGTAAATTCATAAATAAAAACTATGAATATTAAATATATATCAGAATATTATTTTAATGTATTAATATAAATACAAAAATTAAGTATTATTTTAATATTTATTTATAAAATAAAGAGGTACAAATCTAGTAATATTTACATATAGAATATGCGTGTAGATAAATACATAGATATATACATATAGATATATACCAACATAGATATTATGTCTATATATATTATAACAATACTTATATAATAGAATATATATATTATCTATATATATAGTATTTCATATATAACTATATATCTAATATTTTAATGCTATGAGTATAGCCATCAATTTAAAAATGTTAGCATTATCATGTATAATTTTCTTATAGTATTCATAATCAACTACATATTAAGTAATTATTTTGTTAATCATTTTCCTAATGTTGATTATAAGAATATTTGAATCTTATAGAATAATTTACATTTAAATTATTATTATTATTACATCAAATTTGAATCTTAAGTTATGAATATTTATTTGATGAGTATATATATATAGAATAATTTACATTTAAATATGTATGTAGACGGCTTCTTTAGCCGTCTACGAATGTAACATACATAGACGGTTTTATGTAACCGTCTACGTATCATACATACGTAGACGGCTAGGATAAACCGTCTGCATGATAATCGTAGACGGCTTACAGTAACCGTCTACGAATGTTACATTCGTAGACGGCTAATTTTAGCCGTCTACGTATCTTACATTAGTAGACGGATTTATAAGCCGTCTACAAATAATATATATGTAGACGGCTGAGTTTTCCAGCCGTCTACATATCCTACGTTTTTTGTAGTGCTAGCCAGATCCGAGTGCGTAGCACCTAGTCATTTACTACTCGTGGGCTATGTAATTAGCATTGCTGGATGGAATTGTTTGCATTGGCAGTGTGACTTCCCTTATTGCTTCATGCTTACTATTTGATAGATATTTATCGCTTTATATATATCTATATATATATTACACTTTTGACAATTATGTTTAGCTAGTGGTGGATCTAACGATTTCTATTGAACGTATGATTGCGTGATGCTCATCCCTTACCTTTGCAAGTGAGAGTTCTCAAGCGAAATGTCATACTCGAACAATATCTTAGAGCATAGCAGTACGCACCAACAAAGTTTCTTATTCTTTCCTCCCGGTATGCCCCACAAAAATATATACTTCTCTTTACTTTTGTACTATCAAATAGGACTCTGTACATATATTAAGTATGTGATGTAAATTAATTTCATGTTATGGTTACCCTTCCGGGCCTCGAGGTCATGGGTGGTGGATCATGATGAAGGTAGTACTTAACGGGTCTTGGATCCTGAGTCACTACAACTTGGATAGGAATGAAATTAATTAGACGTATCCCTCTTATTATCTTCTATTTACTTCCATTTATATATACGTACCCTTTTTTATTTCAAGTCTATCAGGCAAATGACAAGAACATGTCTTTCCCAATATCAAACACTACGTACGTACGGTGTCTAGGTGAAATGAGTTTATGGAATCCTTCTTTTTTCTGACAAAAAAGCTTATAAGTCGTAATGAGACTGATCAAGTAGACATGTATGTTCCATGCAAGCTAAAGATGAAGGAACGTTGGAGACATCATTGTGGCCTTCCCCACAGACAGCCACAAAAGGCAGTCCTTGTAGCTTCCCTGCAAAGATACACAGGACACTTGAGTCCTTGCTGTTCATGACTAGCTAGCTAGCTAAGTTGAGTACACACAGGGGCATAAACATAGGATGCCATTTCACATATTAGCTGGGATCGGTTTTAATTGTAGAGAAATGCTGGTTATCCGCGCCCGATCGAGTAACCTAACCCACGTGGATCGACCGTGCGGCCGACTTGATTGGTCGGCCGAGCATGGGCCCCATGAAGGTGGCGTGGGGCCCACACGCGGCCGATCCACGTAGGCCAGCTACCCGGGCTCCCGGGTAACTAGCACTTCTCTTAATTGTATCAACATCTTAATAATGTTATTAGATGCCCAATCATCTTGCCTTCTTAGTTTCTAACAGAAGATTAAACTTGCTATACTTTTTTGTGTATGGATTTAATTGCCTCTTGGATGTTAGATCGGACAACTATATATTTAGAACCTCACTTTTAGAATGCCAATAGTACTCTGTGATGTAAGAAAAGAGTGAAAACACCATCTACATATTAATTAACAACCTTCACCTAGCAAGGTGTTTATGGGAACAACTTGGCATAGTACAATGATGGATAAAGGTATAGGCTTTTGGGGCTTGACCCCACCCCTACGACAACTTTCCTTGCAAGCTATTCCACACAACCCCATACATCGAGTGCAATCTATTGCGCCCTTGGTCTTAGAACATCCTAAAAATTTAAAAAAACTTAACAATTTGCAAGCTTGGTGCGGTGTGCAATAAGTTGACATGTTGAGGGTGACAGATTAAATTATCTAACACATGGTTAGAAATATCCGATAATACCAATTCGATATGTCCAATCTGTACTATGTCAAGCACGGTCGATTTGATAATAATTTCATTTTTCTTAAATTTTTTATTATATTTTGATTTAAATATGAATCGAACTAAATCAGAGTGAACTGGTGCAGTACTTCAGTTGTTATCATACAACATATTCCAATTCTGAAAGGGGCATTTTTGTGTATATGAAGTCTATAAGGGTTTTTTTTAAAAAAATCCTGCATGAAAGGAAAAGGGTAGCTACAGAGAGTGTGCTAGTCTGTGTTTGTGAGCAGATGAACATGTGTATATATATTAGGGTCTCTAGCCATGGCAGGAGCTGTGTAGGAGAAACATAAAGGAAGCCTCTCTCGTCTTCTATTCGCCTCTCCTACCATTTGTTGTATTGTGTGGAGCGGCCGCCCGCGCGCACACCTCTCCTAGTCCCTTTCTTCATCTCTGTGCGTACTCCAGGCATGGCTGCTTCTGCCAGTGCTACCCACAGCGTCGCCGCGGCGGCGTCGTGAAGAGGCAGGCCATCCGAACCTTACCCTGCTTCCTCTTCCTGGCGTTGGCGCTGGCCGCAGTGGCAGCGCCGTCGCGGGCGGCGGTGTACAAGGTCGGGGGCCCTGCAGGGTGGACCACGAGTGAGGACGTCAACTACACCGCCTGGGCCGCCTCCAAGACCTTCCGCGTCGGCGACACCATTGGTATGCCTATGCCTCCACCTTCCTCCGGCTCTCTCTCCCCCTATTTTGATACTAAAAAAGACGCCATCTTTGGCCTTGGGTGTCTATCTGCTGCAGTGTTCCAGTATGACAAAAAGCTCCACAGCGTGGTGGAAGTGAGCATGGCCGCCTACCGGCGCTGTAGCCTCCACTCCCCACTGGTGACCCGCTCCACGGGCAACGACTCGGTCGTCCTCGACAGAGCCGGCCACCGGTACTTCGTCTGCGCCGTCCACTGCGCCCTCGGCCAGAAGCTCCACGTCCGGGTCCTCAAGTCCCGCAGGTCGGCGGCCGCAAGGGCCCCTGCGCCTGCCGCAAGGGCCCCCGCGCCTGCCGCGTTCCCCGCTCCTTCTCCCTCCCCATCCTCCGCCGCCGCCCCGCCCAAGTCCTCTCACCGAGCCGGCAGGTCCGCCAATGCCAGCACAGGAGCAACGCCTCCCGCCTCGCGGAGGAACGCTGCTGCTCGTGGGGCCACGGCGTGGACGGTGGCGCTGCTGGCGATGGCCGCCGGCGCTGCTCTTGGGGACCTGATCGCCTGCTGAGATAATGGCGTACGTTGTTGTTGGCGTGGGGTTGGTGACGCTCCGCGCACACCACCTGCCGGTGGTGTGCAGTATTGCTCAAGTGCATGAAGGTTAAACATTTGATATAAATATATATATACATAAAATTTTATTTTTTATATCGATCAAATTATGTGGGTACGTTGTTGTTTCTTATAATTATAAATTTTTTGTTTATGATCTGTAGGAGTCCATGGGGAATGCTTTAGAAATGGAAAGGGTCAACTCTTGAGTTGAGACTTTTTTTGAAACGTCAACCAAGGACGATGGATGAGCTGCTCATTTTTTTAAAAAAATTTATCTTCATTTTTTCAGTAACAGAGAATCTAATGTAACAATATTCAAATTTATATGAAATTTGAAAGATTTAAATTCACCTCTTTGTGAATTGGCATTTGCCATAAGATGGGAATCAATTATCTTATTCCAACCTCAGTCTTTTTTCTTCAAATATTTTTCTAAAATTACCATCGAATATAAAGATATAAAAAGAGAGAAATGTTTGTTGTTAGCTTAATGTCAAGTGACATTCTACCACATTTAAATGTAGTTCTCAAAATTTATTAGTCCACCTTCACTATATCTCATTGTGCCACTTTTTTTGTTATTTTAAAATCTAATTTTTTATTTTGATATCTACATTTTTATTTCGACATCTAATTCGTCTCGTTACACTGGGAAAAAATTGAGGTATCAAAGTAGAAATTTAGACGGCAAAATAAAAAATTGAACTTCAAAAGTGACTTTAGTATAACGATGCAGTGAACATGCGAAGTGGATTAATATATTTTTTAAATATTTTAATATGATAAAACTATATTTCTCAGAGTGCAATAATTTTCTTCGTGTTGTTAAGCCGGGTAGATAATAATTTCGAGAAATGCTGTACAGACGTGGATAGTCTCACATTTTTTTTTTAAAACTTGTGAAGAGAGAGAGAAATTTAATGGACATAGAGAAGATATTTAATACATGACTATTTAGTGTATTATTATGTTATTTGTGTATCTTATTTTATTAGTTGTGTGTATTATATGATTATTTATGTACATAAAATTTCTCTCTTATATTAAATATCTTTTTTTTTAAATACATAGATTTAAAAATAAAAAAATGTGAAGTTCTTCCACGTTTGCTGTGGAGAACATAACATTTCTCAATAATTTCGGTCACCTTATATTTTGTTCATGGTCGGTCCCACTGAAGATGACACGCGGCAAGTCCGGGCCCACCTCTCGCACAGATATAAACGTGCCAACGTGGTATCTGCCTTTCCCGCCAAAGCCTCTGCGTAGAGGCCCCCGCCGTTCCCGCCCACGCGAGCAGCTACCGCAATCCCGCCCGACGTGTTTTCCCGCCCAGCCAGCGCCCGCTGAGCTACGCAGACCGTACATAGCATGGCGGCTGATGCCCATCTCCCCCCTTCGAAACCCTAGCGGGCTCCCCTCCCGGGACAGCACCACCACCATGGCGGAGACTCCCCGGAAACCCAAGCTCAGATCGCCGCCCCGGGGGTCGCCCGCCACGCCCGCGCCCGCCACTCCGGATCCGATCTCCCCCCGCCGCTCCAGCCGCCTGCTCTCCTCCGCCCCCGCCTGCCAAACCCCTCCTAAGAAGGTCCCCGACGCTGGTGAGCAGCTGGGCAATCGCTCCGGGACCCCCCGATCAGCGAAGAGGAAGTCAAGATCAGCCCACAGGGCCTCTGATCCACCTCTGCTTTCTGCTTCGTTCTCTCCGGCTTCACCTGATGCATCGGAACCCAGGAAGAGGAGGTCCCCCGCGAAGCAGGCATCGAGGACGGCGCCGGAGAGGAAGCGAGTCTACTACAAGAAGGTGGTGTATGACGGGGGGGAGTTTGAGGTGGGAAATGATGTGTATGTGAAGAGGAGGGAGGGCGCCGAGTCGGATGCTGAGGATCCGGAGGTGGAGGAGTGCCGGATATGCTTCAAGAGTGGGAAGGCCCTGATGATCGAGTGTGACGATTGCCTCGGGGGTTTCCATCTCAAATGCCTGAAGCCTCCGCTGAAGAAGGTGCCTGAAGGGGATTGGGTATGCGCTTTCTGCGAGGCGCGGAAGCTGGGGAAAATGGTGGATCCCCTGAAGCCGCCGAAAGGGAAGAAGGTCAGCAGGACTGCGAAGGAGAAGCTCCTTTCGAGTGACCTCTGGGCGGCTCGGCTTGAATGGTAAGGGAAGAAGCGGCAGTCTGGTGGAAACTGGAAATTGCTGAATGTAGTCTGTGATGACTGAATTGTTAGATATTTGGAAATCGACTTATAATTTGATCCTTAACCTCACAATAAAGAAACATACTGATCCAACTACGCATAAGACTGGCCTCACAAGAAAGAAACTTGCTGATGTGGCTATACATGAGACTGCTAGATTTGGTTCTCTGATATATGGGAGGGGGCATCATCACCTGCTTGATTAGTGAATTTATGCCATATCTTGCGAGTATTTAGACATCTCTCGTGCGCTCCGTAGTTGTGATTCTTTTGTCGGACTGTGGGATAGCTTTTGGGAAAATTTAGTCAAGGTCCATCACCAAAGTTTGCTGCTAGTTCAGAGTAGCTTGCTCATCCGTTCTATGTAATCTGGTTTTTTGCAGTTTCCTACTGGGCAAGGCCCTAGATAGCCTTCTCCAGTAAGTTGTCGGCTATCATAGACGAATGGCTCCATGGGTCATGTAGCCGCTTGTTTAGGATAGTGTTGTACCAGAATATACTCGTGTCTCTTTCGTGCACGTCTAACCTGTCAAAAACCTCGTGCAGCTTGTGGAGAGAACCAGATGGGAGCTATTGGGCAAAGGTTCGCTGGTATATGATTCCTGAGGAGACTTCCGTAGGCAGGCAATCACATAACCTACGAAGGGAGCTTTACCGTACTAATGATTTCGACGACATTGAGGTTACTCTTGATACCAGCTCTGTTATTTCTGCCGTTAGTACTTTGTTATCTCCTATCTCATATTTATTAGGCTTGATGTTTCTTTTTCGTTGCGGTGGTTTCTGCAACTTCAAAATTTCTCTCCATGTACAACTGTTTCCAGTATTTTATTGTTGGAACATGATGTGGATGAACAATGCGAATGCTGCTTTAGAAAATGACTGGAGTAATACTTGGTGCACACCACCCTGAGGTAGTGTGCGTGCAAACTGGGCAGCTATTGGCTGCCCATCACCTCACCGTGATGGCAGCAGCCAATCACGGTGAGGTTTGCGCGCACACCCTTCTAAAGGGTGTGCACCAAGTATTACTCTTAGAAAATTGGGTATAGGAGCTCCTTTAACCTCTTGAATTAAATGCTACGTTTTTTGGTGCGAGAGAAATACTATGATAGCTTCACATGCCTTCGGCCAGGTTTTTTTCTTAGACCTGGGTACTAAACTACCTGAACTCATCAACTCAGAGCTTTTGATCAGTATCATGTTGGTCTAAAAATTGTCCATGTTTTTTTCTTTGACCACTTTGAAGAAGTAATTCATGAAAATTCATTAAATATTCTTTGATTCAAATGCTTTTCTGGATACCTTCAAGAGGTCCTCAATTGACCAGGATTTATTACTCTAAGTGGTTAAATGATATACGACACAAAGGTCTGTAGTGTCAGGCTGAGATTGAATGCTTGGGTAGCGTACCTTGGAGCTATCTGGAAAATGTTAAATGACCAAGGTGGCAGTGTTAAGGTCAATCAAGCACGTAAGACAGCTAAAAGAAGCTACAGAACTTCCTGGTAAAAGGAATTCAGTGTATCCATGTTGAAGAGATGAAAGGAGAGAAAGCCCTGAAAAGACCTGGCGAGATTATAGATTTGATAAGTGCAAGTACCAATGTTTTTTTTTTTGACTTCGGGGGAATGGACTCGATAGAAGTCTTGAAGCGGAAGTGAATTAGGTGCTGGACCACGGCATGATATTATGTTATAGAATCACATCTGTTGTCAATTCTTTTCCCTGAATTCCAACTAGCTGCAAGGAATCTGGGAATCATTGAAGAGCACGTTCTCGCACTCCCTCCCACTGGCATATCATAGTTTATGTTGGGAATTCAGATACACGATTGCAGATGTCTCATATGTTTGACACATTTTCTAGGGTTTGGACACCCCCTCTTCCCTTAAATCTACACAATGATCACAGGCATGATGGAGATGAAGTCATGCTTATGTAATTTGGGATCTGAGGCTTTTGCATGTGAGGAACCTTTTGAGTTTTCGTCTGTTGTACCAAGCGTACTTCTATTTACTTATTCAGATGAAGCTGACGGGACATCATGCACATCCATCTTATGTACAGTCTGAGCTTCTTATACTTGTCTTATATTCTTTATGAAGATCTGGCATTGCAAAAATTTATGTTTTAATGTTCTTCATTCAAAAGGTGAAAGTTTATCCGGGACATTAAAATACTACCTTCTATCACAGACATTTTGAAATTGCGCATTGTTCATTCATTATTCTGAAATTTAAAATTTCTATCCATCATTTCATTTTTACTTCGACCATTAACTGTTTCTTCTTTCATTATTCTGAAAATTAAATTTCTAGCCATCATATCATTTTTACTGCGACCATTAACTGTTTCTTCTTGTGTGGTAGAGACTAGAGATGATCATTAGATCGCCTCAGACTTTCAGACAACCAAAAACCTGGTTTCTGGTGGTATCCTAATATTATTATCTTTAACTATCTTGCAGATGGAATCTGTTCTTAGACACTGCTATGTCATGAATCCAAAAGAATTTTGTAGAGCTAATAATGAGGGTGATGATGTTTTCTTCTGCGAATATGAATATGATGTGCGCTGGCATAGTTTCAAGCGTCTTGCAGAAATTGGTGAAGATGAAGATGTAGGTTGCAAGTTGATAAGAGTTGAGTTGAAGTGAATTGGAAAGATGCATTTAGCTAATAAAACATAATTTAATGTGTTTCTAACTCATGCAAGAATGACGATGAAGTTGGCGTTGATGAAGATTGGAATTTATCCAAGGATGAAGCCTATGAGACAGATGAGGACTCCGATTATGAAAAAGAGGATGCATTACCAACATTGGACCCTCCAGCTTACAAGAACCATGTGCATGAAGTGACAGCTGTGTGTTTCATTTCTTACCTGTACAGTAGCTCTCCTATTTTTGCCTTTTTCATTCTAAATGAACATTTTTTCTTCCCACAGAACTCTTGCAAGGGGAGGATCTTTGGACTTCAAAGAGTAGGAATAAAGAAGATCCCAGAACATGTGAGGTGTCACAAGCAAACTGAACTGGAGAGGGCAAAAACCATGCTGTTGTCAGCTACTTTACCAAAATCATTACCGTGTCGAAACAAGTATGTGCTTCTTGTTGACAAGCTTCCTGTGTTATATTACATTTTCATGGTCTCATTTTACTCTCCAGAGAAATGGAGGAAATTGCCACCTTCATCAAAAGTGTCATGTCTGAAGATCAATGTTTAGGGCGCTGCCTCTATATTCATGGTGTCCCTGGAACAGGCAAGGTAGACTTTTTTAGCATCCACATGTTTCTATTCTGTTTCTTTTTATTTTGGGCATACACGATTATCTACCTCTGTTGCATCCTTCCATGCACTTAAAGTTGTTTCTAAATCATGTTTTGAGTTTTTTTTTTGACACTTATAAATCATGTTTTGAGTTGTGTTGTAATTTTGAAGGTACAGAATTTCAGTTCATGTGTTGCTGCATCTCTTCCATGCATCAAAGCTTTTTATTGTTTACAGTAACATGTGCTTGGACTGCATTGCAGACTATGACTGTTCATGCAGTTATGAGGAGCCTGAGGTCTGAAGTTGATTCAGGACTCTTAAGGCCTTATTCCCTTGTTGAGATTAACGGTCTCAAGCTGGCTTCTCCAGAGGCTATATACAGGGTAATGAATACTAGTTTGACTTTGTTTCACTCTGGTTACAGGTAACTGACATCAGCATTTACAGGCTATCTATGAAGGATTAACTGGACACAGGGTTGGATGGAAGAAAGCTCTACACCTACTTAATGAGCGATTTTGTGAAGGCAGTAGAGTGAGAAAAGAAGATAGTAGGCCATGTGTTCTTCTCATTGACGAACTTGACCTTCTTGTAACCAGAAGCCAATCGGTAATTAGACTCATTTAGTATAAGAGAACTACTGCACTTGTTTTCTACCTGACCTTGTTTGCTCTTGTGTTTTTCAAAACTTTCTGAATTGCTCTTGAATCATAACCACTTTTCAGGTTCTGTACAATATTCTTGACTGGCCCACAAAACCAAATTCCGGACTGATTGTTATAGGTATCAGCTATGACAGTGTTTTTAATTGTTTGAATATTCTGGCAATGAGAGTATACGGAAGATAATGCAACCAAAATCTCATCATGTTTATTCCTCTGTATTGGTACCCAGGCATAGCAAACACAATGGATCTTCCTGAAAAGCTGCTTCCTCGCATATCAAGCCGAATGGGAATTCAAAGATTATGTTTTGGTCCATACAATTACCAGCAGCTGCAAGAAATTATATCAAGTCGACTCAAAGGGATGGATGTATTTGAGAGCAAGCTATAGAATTTGCATCAAGAAAGGTAGATATTACATTGTCCAATCATATTGCATATGTGCACGATGAATTTATATACTTAGTGAGCAAGTATTTTCTGTGCATATTTATTTTGTGTGGCAACTTACGACTGCCTCTTAGAGCACAGCCCTTAGCAGGGTTGGCTTGGGGCCTTCAGTTAGTAACTGTCTAACTGAAGGTTGTGAGTTTGATGCTCTGTGCACGGGATTGAACTGCGATCATTCCGGTCCATGTGTAAGGATTCCCAAGTCAACTGTGACATTTGTGCTCCCATCAGTGCTCTAAAACTCAGTTTAGACACTGATTCCGATTCCAATAATGATGGAATGTTTAAGATTTCGATAAAATTGGGACTTGCTGTTTTCAATTTGATTACTGGAATGGGAATAAGTTATTATTGGGTATTTTTTTTTAAAATGAGAAACCGAAAGTCGGATACAAATCTACATGTTCCGATGCCAATGGCTTATTGGCAATTCCTATTGTGTTAGCTTACTGGCATCATTTTATGATCCCTATTATAATTGAAGGAATTGGAAACGGGTTGGAATTTCAGTATTTTGAATTCCATTTGCAGTCTAGGGCTGAGTTAGTGGGCTGCTGATGAGTTTGATCTCAAAAATCTAAGAAGAAAAAGAATCTTACACACCTCTTTCTACAAACATACAATTTGCATGTATAGGGACTTAGTTCTCCATTTTTCTTTCATGTCATGTTCACTAAAGCGCACTTGGAATCAGGTTGCTGCTATTTCAGGTGATGCTAGACGAGCTTTGGAAATATGCAGACGTGCAGCAGAATTGACGGACTTACCGACTAAAGCAATCACCACGATCTACAACAAGATCTGTTTCCAAAACAGCTTTGGCAAAGGTATTGAAGATGGGTGCTGTGACATAAAAAATAAAATTTAGTGTCAATCCCCCCATTAATTTATTCCAGAAATCCCCCTCCCCTAAACCAATGAAGGCACCATCGGTTAGGGGTTTTTTTCCCTAACCGATGGGGCTACCATGCGTTACGGGGGTTTTTCCCCCTTAACCGATGGTGCTTCCATCGGTTAGAGGGGAACTCCCCTCTAACCGATGGAAGTTCCATCGGTTAAGGGGAATCCCCAACCGATGGGGCTTCCATCGGTAGGGGAGTCTCCCCCTCTAACCGATGGAACCCCCATCGGTTAGGGGGATTCCCCTTTAACCGATGGATGTTCATCGGTTAAGGGTCCCCCTTTCAAAAAAAAACATAAAACAAAAAAAAACACAGAAAACAGAAAAATAAAGAAAACAAAAAAAAACACACACAGAAAGACAGAAAACAGGAAAAAACAAAAAAAATATAATAGAAAATAGAAAAAAAAAGAAAATAAAAAAAGGGCCTAACCGATGGAACCCCCATCGGTTAGAGGGCCTTTAACCCTCTAACCGATGGGAGTCTCATCGGTTAGAGAGTTTTTTTTTCTTAACCGATGAGAGTCTCATCGGTTAGGGAATTTTCCCTCTAACCGATGGAACTCCCATCGGTTTAAAAGCCCCCCCCCCCCCCCCCCACCCCCCCCATGCAATGTAAGGGGTGCTTCCCCTATAAAAGGCACCCCATCCCCCATTTCAAAGGGCTGGCTCCGGGAGATGCCACAGCCCCTTTGAGAAATTGTTGTCCCCCTTCCGTGAAATCCCAAACAATAGAAATTCTGATTCCAAAGTCCCCCTCTCTCTCACCTCATTTCTTGTGTGAGTGAAGGTACCAAATCTTCTTCCCCCTGAGTGTTGAGAGGTTGTCGTATGCGGCATCGACAAACTTCATCGGCTAAAAGTCCGCAATAGCGGCACTGGCCCTCACGGGCTATAGGTTCTAAATACCGTCCGTTCCGGACATATGGTATTTTAGATACCTTGTTATTTATGCCACCTCCCATTGAGTTTTAAACTCTCCGGGATGGTGTGTTTGTGCTATATGCATATGTTCTTAGAGGAGCCTCTGCCCCAAGTGAGATTCTACTCGAGAACATATTCATATATTCACAGATTCGTCTTTTTATATATGTGTTTCTTAGAGGAAATTCTGCCCAAGCAGAGATTTAACCTAAGAACTATCTATAAATTTCAAATCTGTGTTTATATTTATATGTTTCTTAAAGGAGATTCTGCCCAAGGGAAGATTCTGCCCAAGAACATGTTTGTATATTCACAAATTGGTATTTTTTATATGCATGTTTCCTAGAGGGAACTCTGCCAAGTGGAGATTCTGCCTAAGAACATACCTATAAAACTCAAAATTGTGTCTATACACATATGTTTCTTGGAGGAAGCCCCTGCCTTGTCAGAGTTTCCCTCTAAAAACATATCAATATAATCACCAAACTTTGTATTTATATACATGTGTTTCCAAGAGGAAACTCTGCCCAAATGGAGTCTCCGACTACGGACGTGTTTATATAATCATAAATTCGCAATATATGCGTCTACCTCTCAAAAGGGATTCTGCATATGCAGATGGTACCTTTTACCGAAACATTCCACTCAAAGGGAATACCGGTGAGAAAATATGCATAAACTGCAAATTGTGTTTATACACACATACTTTCTTAAAGGCAAAATCCCTCCGGGCAAAGATTCTCTGAGGACACATGGATATAAGTACATGTTTATATGAATATATCTCCGTGAGGGCATTCGCATAAGCGGAAACTCTGCCAAAATAAATTTATGAAAATTGTGATAATATACACACATCCAAAGAAAAAGGGACAGGACCCGAACTGTGACAGGACCCGAACTGTGATAGGACCCGAACTGCGCTCAGTTACTCCAAAGAGCAGCATGATGCATACTCACAAGAATTGTGTTCATATGGACAGTTTCCGAAAGGACTTCAAGTTGACAAGAACGTCCACGGAGATATGTGCTATACATTCTCCAAAAATCATACTCTATACAGTAAAAAAAATGAATGATGAACGAATGAAACGATGAACGAGAGAAAATGAAATTCTGCCTCAATTCAGACTTCATTTAAAAGAAGATGTGTAAAAGAATATCATGTCATAAAAAAAGAAAAAGGGGGTGTAGTTGCAACTCTTCTAATGCTAAATTCTAATACCTTCCCCCAAGTTCAATTCAGAAATAATGCACGGGTATATGCCCATCTGTAATAATAATCCTCAGGTTTTCCAAATGAAACCTTCAAACAAACATCTTTCCTAAAAAAAAAAGGAAAGAGGGAGACCCCAAATGGGTTCACGGAAATATACCCGTTCCCTTCTTAAAAGTCATATCTCGAGCTCCACAAAAGGGCAGTCTTTTCAAAATGAAACACTCAAAGCAAAAGTATTTCAAAAAAAACCAAAAGAAAAATAAAAGATACATCATGACCAGGATTTTCTAAAAAAGTGGTGTATTTTCTCATCCCCTTTGCTATGAATGGTATTCGGGTTAAAACTGGTGTTAAATAACACCAAGAGTCTTAACTCGATGTAAAGTAACATCGACTCCGGTCGATGGAGACAGAGGTCCAGCACATGCTACCTCAATCACCTGATGAGTATAGATACGGGACTCAAGGAGTTCAGATAAAAAACGGCGCACCCTAGTCGCCCGTTCACACGGGCATCCCCGTCCATTTCATGGCAACCCAGTCGTCCGTCACACGGACACCTCTGTCCATTTCATGGACACCAAATATTTCTCTTCCGCATTGCACGGACTCTTTCTTCTGTCTGTTAGACAGACTGGCACGCCCCGCAAATCACGATACACAAATCAAAGCATGTGAAATAAATGAATACATACCAAATGAAATGAATACATGAACCACATAAAATGAAAAGAGCAAACAAAATCAAATGATATGTCAAAGTGATATCTTTCCCGTGTCAACAACTGGCACGCCCGGTGGACCTTTTCTCACCATTCATAGCAAAGGATGAGACATACGTACATTTTTCATGAAGTCCTGATACTGATATTTTCCCTTGAAGGTACAAACAAAAGGCAAATCATAGCTGTTGAAGATGGCCGTCACTTATGGACCACTCGCCATCAACAATCATGCCAGGGTCGGTTACCAGGCGACTCCGATCATATTGGGGATTTTTCCAACAATTGTCGGATCCCTTCCGGCCTATGAAGAGATGCTGCTCAAAAGCCTCTCTCCCACAAGTTAACAAGGAAGATCCACGAGAGCTGTGGGCAAGCCAAGCTCGTCCTGTTATTATCACAGGGGGCATCCGAATGCTCTCCAAGGTAATACTAATAAAGGGGATCAGCCTAACTCTGACAGCAAGCCATCAAGGCAGGTCATGCCCAATCCAAATTCAAACCATATCCAAACTCAAGCTCATGACCAGCAAGCCATCAAGGCAGGTCATGCCCAATCCAAATTCAAACCATATCAAACTCAGCTCATGACCAACAAGCCATCAAGGCAGGTCATGTCCAATCCAAATTCAAAACCATATCCAAACTCAAGCTCATGACCAGCAAGCCATCAAGGCAGGTCATGTCCATCCAAAATCAAAACCATATCCAAACTCAATTCATGACAGCAGCCATCAAGGCAGGTCATGTCCAATCCAAATTCAAACCATATCCAAACTCAAACTCATGACCAGCAAGCCATCAAGGCAGGTCATGTCCAATCCAAATTCAAAACCATATCCAAACTCAAGTTCATGACCAGCAAGCCATCAAGGCAGGTCATGTCCAATTCCAAATTCAAAACCATATCCAAACTCAAACTCATGACCCCAAGCCATCAAGGCAGGTCCATGTCCATCAAATTCCAAAAACCATATCCAAACTCAAGTTCATGACCAGCAAGCCATCAAGGCAGGTCATGTCCAATCCAAATTCAAACCATATCCAAACTCAAACTCATGACCAGCAAGCCATCAAGGCAGGTCATGTCCAATCCAAATTCAAAACCATATCCAAACTCAAGTTCATGACCAGCAAGCCATCAAGGCAGGTCATGTCCAATCCAAATTCAAAACCATATCCAAACTCAAGTTCATGACCAGCAAGCCATCAAGGCAGGTCATGTCCAATCCAAATTCAAAACCATATCCAAACTCAAGTTCATGACCAGCAAGCCATCAAGGCAGGTCATGTCCAATCCAATTCAAAACCATATCCAAACTTAAGCTCATGACCACAAGCCATCAAGGCAGGTCATGTCCAATCCAAATTCAAAGCCATATCCAAACTCAAGCTCATGCCACAGCCATCAGGCAGGTCATGTCCAATGCAAATTCAAAACATATCCAAACTCAAGTTCATGACCAGCAAGCCATCAAGGCAGTCCAGCCAATCTCAATTTCAAATTCCAAACCATATGCAATCCAGAATACATCAAAACCAAACATCAAATATAGCACAAACCATCAGGGTAGGCTGAATCCGAAACCAAAATCTAAATTGAAATTCCAAATTGTAGCCACCAAACCTCAATGGTAGGCTCCACCAAATTTTCATACCATATCTTGACCCAAAAAAAAAAAAAAAAAAAAGGGGTAGCCATTTAGCAAGACTAAGTCAACCCAAATCTGGACTTTTTCAGTCCAGACAATTTCTTCCTCCAAAATCAAATTTTCGTCTCTACAACAAGGACAAATTAAATCATAAAAGTAAAAGGCATCAGCTGCCACCTAGATCTGGCAAATCCATCATGATCAAAGGTCTGCAGGTACGGCTCGACGAAAGCCAACTATGTTCCTACATCCCAACCTCAAACCGCTTCTCAGTTTTGCGGTGGGTTCAAGGGGAATCAAGAGATTCCAAGAAGGAAGCCGATGTCAAGCAAAAGACTCGGCACTCTGCTGAGTTCAAACAAATCTGGGATCCATAAAGGAAGCTCAGAAGCTCAAAAGAGATCCAAGCAAATACACCAACAATGTTCAGCAAGAGAGGCACATCAAAATTCTCCCTTCCAACATGCTGAATCCAAACACTATCATGGACAAAAAAGAGAAATGGAATATACAAGAAATCAAGGTATACTCTTCAAGGCTCGGAGAATATCCGAGTAGTCAAAGAAAATCCAAATCAGTAATTCAAATCTCGCGTATCGATCCTTGATCGTACAGCGAATCTCAGTACTTGATAGGTGGGGGCAATTCCTATGCCAGTACCCGTCCGTCAATAAGACGACGTGTTACTTGGGCAGCTGAGGAAAACCCAAGCTTATAATCTCCTCATAATATGCCTCTGGGAATGACTCTAGCGAAATGGCAGAACAAATCGCAGAAGCAATCCAAATATTCCTACTGAGGCCATCAAGCAATTTGCACAAGAAACCGCCAGCCCGACTGACAAGTCGGAACATCTAGTCAAACTCCCCCTCGGTTGGCTTTCAATATGAAGGAATTCAAATCCCCTCGTCAAGAGACAAATGTTCAGATCAAAGAAGATCGGCTCCCTACTTCAAATATCACGCCGTCATTGATTTACCTACAAAGGAAATTTCCAAGTAATGTCAGGCGAGGGTAAATGCCAAACGATGCGGCAATATCACCTCAAATGGGTGCTTCTAAATGAAATGAGGTGATTGGCAACTTCAAGCGTCCAGCATCTCGAGCCAGTCTCTACTGAAATCACAAATTTAGCATCCAGAGGGTCTGCCCCGCAAATCATTCGGCAGTTTCTACAACTGGTCTTCTTCCTCAAACTACGGGTCAGGATATCATGATCCGTCTAATGTTATGCATCCTCAACAAAAAAACAATTCAAGGTTCCATTCAAAGGCATGAGATATAGAAAAATTCAAATATGTTCGCTCAGCAGAGCGAAGGCATGCAGACTGAGATCTATATTCTGTTCCATATCCAGTACATCATTCAATTCAAGAAGCTGCCAGAGATATGCCCTAAAGTCATAAAACTATCAAGTTTAATGGACAGGGGTCGCCATTGATATGTGCCACATTATGTTATTTATCCTGGTCGAGATCGCCATCGGCAAATCTTATCTCTTCCGATATTTTGCAACTTCCTTGATTGAAGTCGCATTTCAATGGTATTCAAAATTCAAGCCTGACTCAGTTACCGATCGGGCAGATATGCAAAAGAAATTCATGAGCCATTTCCAAACGGCTGAATGGAAGGTATCCCTCTTGCCAGATTATCTTCCCTCAAACAGAAGAAAAGGGGAGTCGGCAATCCACTCATCAAGGGATGGAGAGAGTTAGCATGAAATGCAATACCCTCCTGTTCAAGAAGATACAATCCCTATCTGCCCAAAAGGCCTCATATCAACAATCAATGAGAAACTCTTGGGAGCAAATATCAAGAGCTTCGATCAATTGATTCCATAGTGGCAGACACTGAGAGTTTCTAGCCGAGCAAATGACACAGGAATCTCATAAAAGCAAACTCCCCAAAGAGTGTAATAAATAGCAAAAAAAGGGGTCAACATCATTGACTCCTCACCTGATGATGAAGCAAAGGGGGCAACAATCTCTCCTGCCCCAAAGAAGAAATCAGAAGCTAAAGTTCCCTGCCATCATAATGGGCGCATGAAGACTCCTTATTCTTTCAAAAAACAAGAATCATAGAGGCTCTTTGATCTCTGCCTCGATAATCAGTTAATATCACTGCCAGAACCAAAGAGGTAGGCAGGTGTCAGCCAAACCAATCAGCTTAATTTGCCCGTATCACTGTATGGTGGGGCATGTAATTGAAGATTGCTACATCTTCAAAAATGAGGCCCAGAAGATCATTCAAATGACCTCATATCTATGCAAAATGCTCTGGCTGACCCTCCTCAACTTCATGCTTGGATCGACCAGAGCAATCTGTCATGTCATTTATATGACGAGACTTCCAACAAATCCAATCATCCCGAGGACGGTCAGTCATGTAATCCTCCTCAAGATAATTCAGGAGCTCATTCTCTAACAAGATCAAGGCATGATCCATACAGAATAATGAGGAAGTCCAAAGGTAATATACTCTAGGCATACTCAAATATATTCAGAGCTGCCTCCTATGTCGCATATGCAGACTCAATTGGGTGGCTATCCGAAGATCCTTCAACTCCTGTCGAGCTGGCAGGTTATATTCTTTCCCTCGACATCTCACTCACTTTTCCGGCTATGCCTTCAATCCGGATTAATGGATTACCGAGCTCCCGGCAGAATATAGCCATTACTGCCCATATCATCAAGTGATGGTCATAGTATCAAAGATTGCATAAGATTCAAAAATGATGTTCAAAAGCTAATTGACCTGAGTATTCATCGGTCAACAGCCTCATACTCAACAACACCAATGGACCGGCCAATCCTGGATCCTATGTGGTGAAAGTCATTAGGGCATCATCATCCTTTGGTCCTTCCTCGGTTATCAGTGGGGGAGCATTCAAACCATATTTATCCAGTCAATCGTATACAATCTGCATCTTCTATAATAAGCTCTCATTTGCAACAAAGAGCACCAAGTTTATACTTGACAATCTCAGAAGACAAGTCTGGTTTCCATACTTGAACCGCATCATATATCTTTCAGAGTGACAAGAGATGTATGACTATTGTTTGGATCTCTATGATTTGGCGAAACTCAATCTGGGAAGAAAAATTGATCATATGGGAATTCTTTGGTGCCAGCAAATAAGGTGCCACAACGCCTATGGTTCAAGTCCAGAATCCCAAGCTCTATATCCCAAGATATGTGAATATTATCATCATCCCCTGGGCTAAGGACGATACAAAGTCAAAGCTGAAATGGAGCAATTTAAATTGATCTTTTCAATACAGAATGAGAGATATCGAAAGTTTGGCGACAAAGCCAATCTCCCAGCAAGCAGAGGAGTTCGTGGATCATTATCACCAACTCCCATCTTCATTCTCGAAGCAATAATTGCACTTTTGAATGTCACCGTCAGAGCTGTCTTCTCTCTCACCTCATCCCGTTCCAGAAGTTTCAACAACTCTACTACTAAGAGGTGTCTCCAACAAGAAGCATCTCTCCAAATCATCAGAGCAGAAAGTCTAAGCTACTTAAAGCTCTTCAGGTATGAAATTATAAAATATATACATATTATATAAACATAACAACCCACACACCAAAAAAAAAACCAACAATAATAATACAAGAAGAATAATAAAGAACAAATGTAGCGTGATGACTTTTGCTACTTCCCTCTCCTATCATTTCCATTTAAAAAAACAAAAATCCTCAAATTGAAGAATCAAATTACATTTTTAACATCATCTCATCATTTACATCTGGTCTTCCAACCTCCCAACCTGAAATCTATAACTCTCGTAACAAACAGGCGAAGTGTAAGGTTCCTGTGCTGACATATCAGCGTCGGACAATGTTAATTCAATCTGTCGGTCGAATGTGTGTCAGTCGGGGATGAGCAAAAAGTTGCTCTACTTTTTTCCCAAGCCCTGATATCACAAGATCCGCAGAGTCATTCCCTTTTAAGGCAAGGGTCAAAACCTTTGCCTGAATCCGAATACGGGCTTATTCTTCACAGATCCTCTAACTGAAGAAGAAGAGAGCTGTCCAATTGCCTCCTCATACAAAAGAAAGAGCCAAAGTCCCCATGCCTCATCAATGAGCCGGACAACGCTCCTCTCTTTTCAAATGGGGAATGGTTGATTCCTCTCTCTAAAGAAATCTAGTCCAATGCCAAAGAGCCATCTGAGTCCCTCCGATAAATCTGAGTCCTCATCGCAGACAGTCATCTTACGCATCAAGCGAGTCATCTGATACAAAATCTTTCAGCAACAAATCACTCCCCGTTAACCTTACTGTAGAAGGCAATTGCTTGGAGTGAGGACTTGAGGGAAACTCTCGTCAAAATACTCCAAGAAACAGAAAATACTAATATATGGCTCATTGATCTGTCTCAACGCTCAATACATGACGCACCTAGCAGCAGATGTCACCTTCACAGATAAGGAATGATGCTACTGTCAGGTACAATCGTCCTGAAGGACAAGTCAAATGGCAACAAATTGAGTCGATCCTGGCCGATCTGGGGGCATCTATCATATAATGCCTTATAAAGCCCTTGAACTCTACATCTCATGCCTCATGTGCACAGGTAAAGATGTACAAGCCACTGGTTCTACTACAACAAATGAGAGGAGAAGCATTGAAGAGTCACTGTCAACTTAATTCTTAGAAGCTTCACCACCAAGGTAGCCTTCTATTAATGCTGATACACATACAGAATAATTACTTGAAGATCTTGGCTATAAAAATTTTGGGTATCCCATCGACACCCATCAACGCATCAAGTATGCAAAGAAGGAAGCGGTATACAGTCTTTGCTAGTTAAGCCCCGTATCGGGAAGATGAATGCAACTTGACTGCTGCTATTTATATTCTTGGAGGGCCAATCCCTCAACCCCTTGCCCGGTCTAAAGGGAAGGGTAAGCAATTAAATGCTCAAATGAAGATAGTGAGACTGGCGAGCTTTTGTGATAAATAAAAGCCTTGCAAATCTTCTGCAAAGAATTCTCAAGCAAAGAAATCCGCCCAGAACGGCGGAATATCAGTATGAAGCTGATCAGTAAGTCAAGTCATTGATGGCGGTATTCCTTACCACCCAATTGCATGCAATTTATTCTCCGAAGCAAGAACAAAGTGTTCGACGATTAAAAACTTTCGTCGTCACTTATCAAAGAAAAGAAAGAAGAATGGCTAAGCAATTCTCTTCTACAAAGGGGAATGACACTCCCACTTATACAAAGATGATTTTGGGTGGGAAGACAGCTCCAACAACCAGCTAGAATCAATACAGAAAGGCTGATATGCAGCAAAGATTAAGGAGATGTGCAAAAAGCAGAAAATTCCTCATGTACAAGATATCTCCGGAGAATTTCTTCAAGCAATTATGGGAACCCTTCAAGTCCGGGGCCAACCTCCATTCTCGGAAGGGATAACAGAGGTAGGTTATGATACCAAATCCTCCTATACAGTCAATGTGTTGGATCATCATCAGAGGTTGCAGCACCCAGAATAATCAGGAGTGTTCCGACTCCAACTTCCAATATATTATTCCAGCTCTATCAAATGAATTATTAAATGAGAGCTATCAGAAGAATTCTACAAGCAATCTTCATCTACAAATCTTCAAGATAGGGATCTCTATGAAGTCTACGTCACCAACTCCGATGATGAAGGAGATTCATAGGTCTACAACCAGCTCCCAAGAAATCGAGGATGGTGGACAAGCACCACTATTGATGAATTAATTGAACTCAATCTCGGGAGTCAACAAGATCCCCGGCCAATCTTTATCAGCGCCCTTCTTGATGAACAAGAGAGGCAATCCTATCAAATTCTTCTGCTGGAATTCCAAGACTGCTTTGCTTGGAATTACAAAGAAATGCCAGGACTGGAGCCATCAGTTGCTGAACATGAATTATCCATACTGCATACGGCCAAGCCTGTCAAACAAGCTCAAAGGCGTATGCGGCATGAACTAGAATTGAAAGTGAATACTGAAGTCGACAGCTTTCTGAAGTAGACTTCATCGAGCCATGCATATATCCAATATGGCTCGCCAACTTGTTCCCAGTGAAGAAAAAGACATGGTCAAATCCGGATATGTATCGACTATAGGGACTTGAATAAAGCATGTCCCAAGGATGATTTCCCAGTCCCATTACGAAACATGGTGGATATGACCCCCGGCTTATGAAGCCTTGTCTTCCATGGACGGGTCCTTCCGGCTACAATCAAGTCCGGATGGCGATCAAGATAAAGATTACACTGCATTCAGATCACCCAAGGCATCTCACTACAAAGAATGCCCTTGGCTTGAAGAATGCAGGAGCCACATATCAAGAGCCATGACAAAAATATTTGACGAAATGATTCATGATGTAGTCGAATGCTATGTCGATGATCTCGTCGTCAAAACCAAAAACGGGAGGACCATCTATATGATCTTCGCCGTGTTTTTGAAAGGTTCGTCAATTTCAAATTGAAGATGAACCCTATGAAATGGCATTTGGGGTTCAAGGGCAAGTTCCTGGGTTTCATCGTCAAATATCGGGGGATAGAAAGAGACCCTGACAAAATCAAGGCAATCCAGCAATTGCCGCCTCCTCAAAATTTGACTGAGCTAAGGTCATTTCAAGGAAGACTAAGCTATATCAGGCGATTTATATCCAATCTCTCAGGAAAAATGCATGCCGTTCGGCAAATTAATGAAGAAGAATGCACCCTTCATCTGGGATCAAGAATGCCAGATTGCTTTTGAACAATCAAAAAGTATCTCCTTACCCACACGTTCTGGGGGCACCAATTGCTGGAAGATCTTTATCTTATATCTCAGTATGGATGCTTCTCTGGGAGCTTTATTGGCACAAACAAATGAGGATGAAAAAGAGCAAGCTTTATACTATCTTAGCAGAAAGCTAATTGGTCCAGAGCTCCGATATGCTCCAGGAGAAAGTATGCCTAGCACTGGTATTTGCCGTCAAGAAATGAGACTTATCTGCTGGCCCATGAAATTAAACTCATTTCCAAATTGATCCACTCAATACTTGTTTGAGGCCGCCTGTACTATCAGACGGCTCGGAAAATGGGCCCTGCTCCTTATGGAATTTGATATCACATATATCCCACAAAAGCCATCAAAGGACAGGGTCTGGCTGAATTTTTAGCCGCTCCCAGTAACAGAAAATTCCCCTCTGTCTATAGATCTTCCGGAAGACGAAACTCTCTCCTCTATAAATGGGAAAGAAGGTCAAATTCAGGAAACCCCCCATTCCAAAGAGGTTGTCACAATCGACTTACCTTCATGGGAGCTATATTTTGACGGGGCTTCCCGAATTCTTCATATACAGATGGTTCCACCTCCGTCTCTACTGGAGCTGGAATCGTTTTTGTCAACCCCATATGGAGGAATCTTATACAATTCATGTGCTCTCATGAAGCAATACAAATAATGAGCAGAATATGAAGCCTTAATTATTGGACTTCGCTTAGCTCTCGAAATGGGGATCAGAGGTATACAAGTTTACGGAGACTCACAACTGGTCATCCGACAAATATTGGGCCAGTATGAAGTCCGTAAACCACAATTACTTCCATATTACAATGCAGCCATGAAACTCAAAGAACAATTCAGCTTTTTCCATATATCCCATATACCAAGAAATGAAAATTCCCAGGCAGATGCTCTGGCCAAATTGGCCTCTACCATAAAATTGCCCCCTGAAGGAGAAGTGGACATAATGGTCCGCCACAGAAGACTCATGCCGAGTGTCTTCGACGCTGAGTCTGATATTATGATCGAAGAGGTATATACTACAGAGCAAGATGTCACAAATGAACCTCAGGATTGGCGTGAGCCGATCATTAAAATTAAGAAAGGCTGGCTACCTCCTGATCGAGCACAAAGAGTTCAACTTTTACGAAGAGCTGCATCATATCAATTGATAGGAGAACAACTATATAGATTGATCCATGAAAGAAAAGGACCAGTCCTCCTCCGATGTTTATCTCTCAAAGAAGCCAAAATCATGATGAAAGAAGTTCACTCCGGACTGTGTGGTGCACACCAAGCAGGAGACAAAATGAAAATCATATCAAGTTAAAAAGTTTCTACTGGCCTACCATGTATGCGGATTGCATCCAATATGCCCGTACATGTCATCAATGCCAAGCCTTCGGCCCTGTGCCGAGAAAATCCCCAAATATGCTGCATCCTACGGCACCAACATGGCCCTTTGCAGGATGGGGAATGGATATTGTGGGACCATTCCCTCCCTCATCTCAAGGTCACAAATTTATATTGGCTGCCACTGATTATTTCTCTCGATGGGCTGAAGCTATCCCATTGAGGGAAGTGACGGGAGAAGCCGTCGCCAAATTCGTCAAGCAAAACATAATATACAGATTTGGGACCCCTCACAGGATCATATCTGACAATGGGTCACAATTTAGAAACAAAACAATATATGCCTTGGCAGCCAAATTTCATATTGATTGGAGAACATCTTCCGTATACAATCCACAGGCAAATGGGTTGGCAGAAGCCTTCAACAAAACCCTCTGCAAGCTGCTTGCCAAAATAGTCGGCAATAGAAAGCGGGAATGAGGAGAGAAAATCCATGAAGCTTTATGGGCTTACTAAACGGTACATAATGCCCCTACCGGATGTTGGCCCTTCTCTTTGGTATATGGAGCTAAAGCAATGATACCCATCGAAATTGAAATGGCATCCTGTTGAGTGGCAATCCAAAATGAATCTCAAAGCCAAGATCAAAGTCAGATAGAAAGAAGACTTGAGGAGCTCTCCAACCTGGAAGGAAGGCGACTCGAAGCATATAAGTCTCTCCAATATATCAAGCCAGAATGGTTCGTGCATTCGACAAATTAGCAAGACCCAGAGCTTTTAAGCAAGGGGATCTTGCCATGGTCAAGTGCAGAGAAGCAATAGCCGGAAAGTCATATGGCAAACTGCAACCCACTTGCTCGGTCCACATATCGTCACTCTGGCGTATGAAGGAGGAGCATATCGGCTAGTGGACTATAAAGGTAATGTGCCCTTTCCCCCACTCAACGGAAACACCTGAAATTGTACCACGCGCCAGAACATGAATTCCCTGGCCAGCCACCAAAAAAAAAAAAAAAAAACAATCACCCCAAAAGGCATGAAGCCGAAAGAGAATGAAAAACAATGAAATGAAGTTTGCAACAGATAGGGCAAAGGAATTAAAACTTCCACCTGTCCGTCATATACTCCAAACCTTGCAGTCCCTGCCGAGCATGAAGCCAAGGGCACTCCATGTATAAACCCAAAACAAAAAAGAGAAAATCCAATGAAAGATGGAGGCATATTTTGCATATCCCGCCAAATGAGGTTCCAAGCTACAATGATAAGCAATGCCAAAACCATACCAAAGTCATAGCCAACAAATCAAAAAGGTAGGCTATGCCAAAACCATACCAAAACCATAGCCAACAAACCAAAAAGGTAGGCTATGTCAAATCCAAAATACCAAAACCATAGCCAACAAACCAAAAAGGTAGGCTATGCCAAAACCATACCAAAGTCATAGCCAGCAAACCAAAAAGGTAGGCTATGTCAAATCCAGAATACCAAAACCATAGCCAACAAACCAAAAAGGTAGGCTATGCCAAAATACCAAAACCATAGCCAACAAACCACAAGGTAGGCTATATCAAATCCAAATACCAAAACCATAGCCAGCAAATCAAAAAGGTAGGCTATGCCAAATCCAAATACCAAAACCATAGCCAGCAAACCAAAAAGGTAGGCTATGTCAAAATCCAAATACCAAAACCATAGCCACAAACCAAAAAGGTAGGCTATGTCAAATCCAAATACCAAAACCATAGCCAGCAAACCAAAAAGGTAGGCTATGTCAAATCCAAAATACCAAAACATAGCCAGCAAACCAAAAAGGTAGGCTATGTCAAATCCAAAATATCCAAAACCATAGCCAACAACCAAAAAGGTAGCTATGTCAAATCCAAAATACCAAAACCATAGCCAACAAACCAAAAAGGTAGGCTATGCCAAATCCATATCCAAAACCATAGCCAGCAAACCAAAAAGTAGGCTATGTCAAATCCAAAACACCAAAACCATAGCCAGCAAACCAAAAAGGTAGGCTATGTCAAATCCAAAATACCAAATCCATAGCCAACAAACCATCAAGGTAGGCTATGCCAAATCCAAGTTCCAAACTCATAGCCAGTAAACCATAAAGGTAGGCTACCCTAAAACCAAAGTCCCACCAGCAAACCATTATGGTAGGTGACATCAAGTTCCAAGTTCATATCCCAAGGCCATCAAGGCAACTCATATTCAAATACAATTCCAAATATAGCCACAAACCATCAAGGTAGACTGAACCAAATAGAAGTCCGAAATTCCATAACCAAAAAAAAAAAAAACAAAAAAACAAAAAAACAAAACAAAACAAAACGAAAACAAAAAAAACAAAAAAAAACAAAAAAAACAAAAAAAACAACAAAACCAAAACCAAAACCAAAACTAAAACCAAAACCAAAACCAAAACCAAAACAAAAACCAAAACCAAAATCAAAATCAAAATCAAAACCAAAACCAAAACCAAAATCAAAATTAAAACCAAAACCAAAACCAAAATCAAAATAAAAAAACCAAAACTAAGTCCAGAACCAAATCAACCTAAATCCTACATCCAAAAGCAAAATCAAAATCTCATATTCCATTCAGAATATCACAAAGATAAACTGACATGTCCATATCCAATCTAAAAACAAACCCAATCTCAACTCTAATACAAATCCAAATGCAAATCCCTTATCTCTGCCCCAAGTCATCAAGGATGGGCGGAATTCAAACCCAAAACCACAAATCCAAACCTAAAACTCCATGCCAAAGTCTATATCAATATCCAAAATTAAGCCTGAAACTAAAGTAAACCCAAATCTCATATCCATATTCAAACTCAAGTCAAAATACCACAAAGGTAAACCACCACCTCTTCCACAATCAGACCATCATCCACTCCACATCTCAGATCACCATCCGTTTCAAAACCAGACCCTTACCCATTCGACCATCTAAACCAGCCAAATCTTCAATAGTCAAAAAAAAAAAAAAAAGGGAGAAAGGGGTTGAAAATAGAGATACCCCGATGGACTTGAGAGTACAATCCCTTGTACTCTTAAGGGTAAAAAGATCAAAAGAATCCGGCTGAGGCGAAAACCCGAAAGGGCGCTTCAGGCAAAAATGGGCAACCCCTCAACGTGAAAACCCGAAAGGGCGCGTTGGAAAAAGCTAAAGGGGGCCAGTCTTGGTGAAAACCCGAAAGGGCGCTAAGACTGGTAATGTGAAAAAAAAAAAAAAAAAAAGAAATGAAAAGGAGGATTTCTCAGTCCTTCATTCATACATCCACAAAGTTACAAGTCACCACATTACAAACTTACAGAGGGTGACAGATGCGACATGCAAAATAGAAAGGAGATCAAGGCAACAAGCCCAACATACAAATGTTATATTGTGAAACAAAGGCAGGAAGGCTTCTTCCTCTCCAGTCGTTCAAATCCAAGTGCAAATATCTTATCCCGGCACTAAGTCATCAAGGAGGGGCGAAATTCAAATCTCAAAGCCAAACAATAAACACTGTTCCAGAGCCCATCCAAAACCAAATCCAGGGCCAAATCATACCCAAGTCTCATGCGCATATCCAAACCCAAATCCAGAATACCACAAAAGTAATCCACATATCCATATCCAAACCCAAATCTAAGATACCACAAAGGTGATCCAAGTCACCCAACATACTCATATTCAAACCCAAACCCACATCCAAATTCAAATTTCAAATCCCAATCCCCAATCATTGGCCAAATCTAAGTCTCAAACCATACCTAAAACCATCATCCGTTCCTCAGCCAAATCTTCAGTCATTCAACCATCCAAGTCAGTCAAGTCTTTAACAGCTTTGTTTAAAAACAAAAACACAAAAAAGGAGGGGTTAAAAATAGAGATACCCCGATGGACTCAAGTATACGACTTACTGTATATTTGAGGGCAAAAAGATCAAGAAATCCGGCTGAAGTGAAAACCCGAAAGGGCGCTTCAGGCAAAAATGGATAACCTCTCGACGTGAAAACCCGAAAGGGCGCGTTGGAAAAAGCTAAAGGGGGCCAGTTTCGGTGAAAACCCGAAAGGGCACTGGGACTGGTAAAAAGAAAGAGAAGAAAAGAAAAGAAAAGAAAGCCACCGGCAGATAAGGCGGAATCCGCCACCCCCCTTTTTTCCAGCTCTCTTGGGTCTGGAAGAAGAGGAATATTCAAATGAGTTTCACCATTCCTGTCTCCAACAACTTCCGGAGCAAGGATGTTGAGAATTCAAAACAGATACAAAAAAAGGAAGAAGAAAGATAGCCGCAAAACCAAGAAGGTCAGCCTCAGTAGCCGAATACCATGTCAAATCTCAGACAAAGCCGAGATGACAAGATTCAAGAAAAAGATGTCAAATCCAATTCAAGCAAATTGCGAAGCTCAGGAAAGTGCTATCAGATCCAACTGCGAATCAAGTAAGGGTCACAAGTCAAAAAAAAAAAAATCTCTCAAATCAGTTGTTGAGCAAAGTCAGAAAGACGAGTCTCACCAATTGATTCCTCAATCAATTCATAGTCAACAAAGCCAGAAAGGCAGATCTAAAAAAAATCCCTGAGATGAAATCCAGAAGGCAAAGACCCAGGTGAAGAAAGCCAAAGTCAGTTCTGAGTAATCCAAGGAAGCGGAGCTGATCGCTCAGCACAAGAAGCATGACAAAGTCGATCGTTGCCCGAGGTTGTCGACTTCACAGTGCAAGTGCTTCCGATTCAAGTTCATTGTCAAGTCATGAAGATCAGAAGCAGAGCTCAAAGATTGCACGGGACGTCCTCCTCCGCCTTCGGCGTCGGCACACTTCCCGTGGGGGGCATTTGTTGACATAAAAAAATAAAATTTAGTGTGTCAATCCCCCATTAATTTATTCCCAGAAATCCCCCTCCCCTAAACCATGAAGGCACCATCGGTTAGGGGTTTTTTTCCCCTAACCGATGGGGCTACCATCGGTTAAGGGGGTTTTTCCCCCTTAACCGATGGTGCTTCCATCGGTTGGAGGGGGAGACCCCTCCAACCGATGGTGCTTCCATCGGTTAGAGGGGAACTCCCCTCTAACCGATGGAAGTTCCATCGGTTAAGGGATTCCCCTTAACCGATGGAACTTCCATCGGTTAGGGGAGTCTCCCCCCCTAACCGATGGAACCCCCATCGGTTAGGGGGGGATTCCCTTTAACCGATGGATGTTCCATCGGTTAAGGGGTCCCCTTTCAAAAAAAAAAAAACATAAAACAAAAAAAAAAACAGAAAACAGAAAAATAAAGAAAACAAAAAAAAAACACACAGAAAGACAGAAAACAGAAAAAACAAAAAAAATATAATAGAAAATAGAAAATAAAAGAAAATAAAAAAGGGCCTAACCGATGGAACCCCCATCGGTTAGAGGGCCTTTAACCCTCTAACCGATGGGAGTCTCATCGGTTAGAGAGTTTTTTTTTTCTTTAAACGATGAGAGTCTCATCGGTTAGCTTTAACCGATGAGAGTCTCATCGGTTAGAGGGAATTTTCCCTCTAACCGATGGAACTCCCATCGGTTTAAAACCCCCCCCCCCATCCCATGCAATGTAAGGGTGCCTTCCCCTATAAAGGCACCCCATCCCCCCATTTCAAAGGGCTGGCTCCCGGGAGATGCCACAGCCCTTTTGAGAAATTGTTGTCCCCCTTCCCGTGAAATCCCAAACAATAGAAAATTCTGATTTCCAAAGTCCCCCTCTCTTTCACCTCATTTCTTGTGTGAGTGAAGGTACCAAATCTTCTTCCCTTGAGTGTTGAGAGGTTGTCTGTATGCGGCATCGGCAAACTTCATCGGCTAAAAGTCCGCAATAGCGGCACTGGCCCTCACGGGCTATAGGTTCTAAATACCGTCCGTCCGGACATATGGTATTTTAGATACCTTTGTTATTTATGCCACCTCCCATTGAGTTTTAAACTCTCCGGGATGGTGTTTTGTGCTATAGCATATGTTTCTTAGAGAGACTCTGCCCAAGTGGAGATTCTACTCGAGAACATATTCATATATTCACAGATTCGTCTTTTATATATGTGTTTCTTAGAGGAAATTCTGCCAAGCAGAGATTTAACCTAAGAACATATCTATAAATTTCAAATCTGTGTTTATATTTATATGTTTCTTAAAGGAGATTCTGCCCAAGGGAAGATTCTGCCCAAGAACATGTTTGTATATTCACAAATGGTATTTTTATATGCATGTTTCCTAGAGGGAACTCTGCCCAAGTGGAGATTCCGCCTAAGAACATACCTATAAAACTCAAATTTGTGCCTATACACATATGTTTCTTGGAAGGAAGCCCTGCCTATGTCAGAGTTTTCCCTCTAAAAACATATCAATATAATCACAAACTTTGTATTTATATACATGTTTTCCAGAGGAAACTCTGCCAAATGGAGTCTCCGACTACGGACGTGTTTATATAATCATAAAATTCGCAATTATATGCGTATACCTCTCAAAAGGGATTCTGCATATGCAGATGGTACCTTTTACCGGACATTCCACTCAAAAGGGAATACCGGTGAGAAAATATGCATAAACTGCAAATTTGTGTTTATACACACATACTTTCTAAAGGCAAAATCCCTCCGGGCAAAGATTCTCTGAGGACACATGGATATAAGTACATGTTTATATGAATATATCTCCGTGAGGGCATTCCGCATAAGCGGAAACTCTGCCAAAATAAATTTATGAAAATTGTGATAATATACACACATCCAAAGAAAAAGAGGACAGGACCCGAACTGTGACAGGACCCGAACTGTGACAGGACCCGAACTGTGATAGGACCCGAACTGCGCTCAGTTACTCCAAAGAGCACATGATGCACCACAAGAATTGTGTTCATATGGACAGTTTCTCGAAAGGAACTTCAAGTTGACAAGAACGTCCACGGAGATATGTGCATACATTCTCCAAAAATCATACTCATACAAGTAAAAAAAATGAATGATGAACGAATGAAACGATGAACGAGGAGAAATGAAATTCTGCCTCAATTCAGACTTCATTTAAAGAAGGATGTTGTAAAAGAATATCATGTCATAAAAAAGAAAAGGGGGTTGATGTTGCAACTCTTCTAAATGCTACTTCTAATCACGACTTCCCCAAGTTCAGAATCAAATGCACGGGTATATGCCCATCTGTAATAATAATCCTCAGTTTTCCAAAATGAAACCTTCAAACAACATCTTTCTAAAAAAAAAAGGAAAGGAGGGAGACCCCAAATGGGTTCACGGAAATATACCCGTTCCCTTCTTAAAAGTCATATCTCGAGCTCCACAAAAGGGCAGTCTTTTCAAAATGAAACACTCAAAGCAAAAGTATTTCAAAAAATAACCAAAAGAAAAATGATACATCATGACCAGGATTTTCTAAAAAAGTGTGTATTTTCTCATCCCCTTTGCTATGAATGGTATTCGGGTTAAAACTGGTGTTAAATAACACCAAGAGTCTTAACTCGATGTAAATGTAACATCGACTCCGGTCGATGGAGACAGAGGTCCAGCACATGCTACCTCAATCACTGATGAGTATAGATACGGGACTCAAGGAGTTCAGATAAAAAACGGCGCACCCTAGTCGCCCGTCACACGGGCATCCCCGTCCATTTCATGGACAACCCAGTCGTCCGTCACACGGACACCTCTGTCCATTTCATGGACACCCAATATTTCTCTTCCGCATTGCACGGACTCTTTCTTCTGTCTGTTAGACAGACTGGCACGCCCCGCAAATCACGATACACAAATCAAAGCATGTGAAATAAATGAATACCCAAATGAAATGAATACATGAACCACATAAAATGAAAAGAGCAAACAAAATCAAATGATATGTCAAAGTGATATCTTTCCCGTGTCAAAGGTGCACATGAAAGACTTGTTTAAGCACACTCTTAATTTGTCTTGATTTGGTCTGATGAGTCCAGAGTGGGAAGAACAGCTCTAAAGCAGGTTATATTATTCCAATTACATTCAAATTAAGTTGGTTAAAGTCACCTTAGATGAAAGGCTTAGTTTATTTGTCCTCATTGTGCTTCAATTACAATTCTTGCATACAATGAGGTTTAGGGTTTATAACCAATTTGGTATCATGCAGTTCAATCCTCTTGTCTTAAACTTTTTACCATGGAGGCCATTGCTACCATTTACAAATTTCAATGTTTAGGAATAGAGATCTCTATATTTCTCATAAGATAACTTTTCATGCTTTCAGGAAAGTTTCTGATTACTATCACTGATGTAGAAGCTGCCATACAGGAAATGTTTCAGGCACCTCATATTCAAGTGAGTAGCCATCTTCTGTCTGTCTGTGTGCATTTAGCCGGTAAAGAAGTTTTGAGTAACTGAGTCTTGACATGATGCTGGAAAATTTGGCGAGATTGAACAATATAATTCCAGCTTCAGAATATCAGAACATGCACTTTTACAGCTTTATTTGACAGTCAGTAAAAAGAGAAACAGTGAAGTGCATTTTGTTATGTGTACTCATTTATAAGATATTTTTGTTGGATGGGAGGACATATGTATGAAGATCATGTAATACAGCATCGGTGAAGTTCCTGGAATATAGAACTGGATTGGCCTGGGCCGATCTTGATCCAATCTTCAATCCGGCCGATCCTGAGGAAGTCTAGCCGTTCCAAGATCGGCTAGATTTAAAAATGGTTTTGTTTGAAAAAGAGGGAAAATCAGAAAAATCAGGAAAACTATATCTTCAACATTTACTCACACACACACCACATATTTATGATATATGTAATCATATTCATAAATTTACCCATTAATATATATATATACATGTACAATATATATGTAATCATACGCTATATACATATCATATTAATGTATAAACATGATTAATGTGTATATCCTTATAAATATATACATTATACATATATCACAATCTAATGATTGTGAATAGTGTTGGAATATGGAGCACTTTATACATATATATGTGTGTGTGTGTGGTAATGTACGTACAATCATATATTAACATAAATATAATGGCAATATGCACATATATATATATATATATAATTAATGCATATATGTATGACATCGAATGTATACATATACATAATATATATATACATAAAATATGTGATCATATATATATATATATAATGTATGTATGTCATATATATGTCTATATGCCTTTGCGTACCTATATACATAAATATGTAAATTAATGTACACAATCATATTAGACATTAATTTGTGTGTATATACATATGTATTAGTTTACATATGTGAAATGATGGTTTATACATGTATTAATTAATATATATAATACAAAAATTGTGTGGCAGAATTGGCCTGGGATTGGCCGATCCGGATCGATCTGAGCCGACTCCGCCCAATTTTGGCGGATTTGACCAGAATTTAAATGATGCAGGGGCTTCCCCCTTGGAATTGGATTGGCCTAGGCCGATCCGATCCAGATCCGGATCGGCAGATTCTGCATTCCATTAATTGAAGATAAAGCTTGTCTCATGTTGTTAACCAACCCCAACAGATGGCCCCACCCTCATTTGCAACAACCTGACTCCATCATGATACGCTCATAATATCATCATGGTTAAATGTTTTTCTATACCTGTGTTGTATTTTTCCTGTTCTTTTTTTATCTCTACCAAAGATCAGGTTACTCTGATCTTATCCCATTACCCTGAGTCCCTGACTAATTAAATAAAAGGGACACTTAAAGAAGACACATCAAATTCTCAACCCTAAATTGCTTGTTTACGTGCACTCACCCACATCTACAATCAATCTCAGCATTAGAACAAACATATTTGTTGTTGATGACTGATTGTGACTTGTTGAGCTAAATATTCTTGTCCCCTTTGAACTGTGCCCTAATTCAAGGACCGGTACATCTTTGAAATGACTATAAATTATGTTTTATGTTGGATATACATTGAAAATATGAACGTCCACATAGGGACTGGGGATGACCATAAAGTTCTATAACTTAACCGCAAGTGTCCAGAGCACCTTGTTGCAGCAGTACAACTTCCATTTGTTGCTGAACACTATAGAACTGATATTTTGCTGCCTACGAGATATTGAACCATCGTTAGAGTTGTGAACAAAATTGTTAGGGGTAAGTGAGAAACATAGAATGAGGGCATACTATTTGGCAGGGTCTTTTATGTTGCTACGTCAAAGTTCTTTTGGCCCTTCGCACATTCCCATATTTCTAAAAATACAAAAGATGACGCACTACTGTAAGTACTTAATCTTCCCCTGAATAATTGAATTATGCCAAGGAAGCTGAATTTGTTGAGAAAATCTTTGCTTGTGCTTATTTTATTCCTTTTTGAAGATATGAAATTTGATATCCTTAGCCCATCTCTTTTCAGGTAATGAAAAGCTGTTCAAGATTGAGCAAAGTTTTTTTGGTGGCAATGGTTCACGAACTCTACAGGACTGGACTATGTGAGATTACTTTTGAGAAGGTTAGAAGTTTCTATCCAGATACATTTTTTGCTTCATTGTTTAAAATTTGCTTCCTCAACTCCTGAATCTTGAAAAAGGTAGCTATGTCAGTCTCCTTGCTTTTTTCTCTGAATGTGAAACAAGAAAAACATCACATTTCTGGTGTCTTAGATGCATAATGTAGGAAGCAAGCCTCAAGTAATTTACTGAAGTGGAAATTTACTCATTGCTGTCAAGTCCATAACAAGGCTTAATTGATCTAATTAGCATTCAAAGATCATCTCTGGATCTGCTCCATTAATTTTGATCACGTGAGGTGCTGGTACATGGAATCATTTTCAAATGGAAATAAGAGTTTCCAGTTTAATTTTTGTTGGAGGGTTTGTGCATTTTCATGGTCCATTATTTTGGAGTACGTAAGGTTTATGCATGATTTCAGGATCTGCTCCATTATTTTGGATTATGTAAGGTTTATGCATGATTTATCTTCAGAGAGGGGATTGGTTATAGTGGCTACTTTTGATTTAATATCCATTATGAGCATTTCCCATCAATCTGGGCCATATAGCTCTTATCCTATCCTACGAACATGTTATCTTTCCACTATTGATACTAGTGGTTTTTCTGTCAACCTTGATGTTGTAGTTGGTGATGGCGGTTTCTCATTTGTGCGCAAGCAATGGTGAAAAGTTTCCTGGATGGGATACCCTCTTGAAAATTGGGTAAGTACTCCTGTCTTGACATGCCAATTTTTGGTATTTACTGCTTTGCAAGTGGAGATGAATTCTTTTAGGATCAACCATTTCAAAGGAGAAATGGTGAATTATATAAAATGGGATAAGGTTGCCCCTGCCTGAGTTGTTTGCTTTCCATTGACATCACTAATGTGATGGCATCATCGATTGGCCTAAGATGTATTTTTTTACTGATATCTATCAATGGACTGGCTGATTTGACACCGCAAGTGTCTCATATAGCAAAGTAGTGTTAGCTGCCAATATGCAGTTGTTTAATTATTGTATTCAGCATCTTGTCTACACAATTTGTGATGCCCTGAGAATGAAAATTTAGTGCTGCAGTTTTGTTTTGTTTTGTTTTGTTTTTTGCTACATGTAGAGAAACTCTTGCAACTTCCATACTACTGCCACCTGTACTGTTAGTGGTGATCATTAATTGAACTAACTGCACTGATAACCCAAAAATGTTCCGGAATATCATGATCATTGTGGGAAAAAAGAGGATTACTTTATATTCATTAGAATGCTCCTTATATAGAGTACACAAGGTAACTTGTCCCATGTGACTAGGACACACTAACATACTCTTGATACTCCCCCCAAGTTGGAGCATATATATCTAATATGCCCAACTTGTTACACAAGGTAAACATCTTGGGAGAGGTAAGAGCTTTGATAAATAAATCAGCTACTTTCTCCTCAGAGGAGGTGAATGGAGTAGCAGTTTTCTTTGACGTCACCGCTTCTCGAACAAAATGACAGTCGACCTCAATGTGTTTGGTCCGTTTGCTGAAAACGAGATTATTTGCAATGTAAATAGCTGCTTGGTTGTCCCAATGCATCAACATTGCCTCAGAATACAAGAAACCAAGGTCTCAAAGTAGAGATTAGAACCACAACATTTCTCAGGCAATGTGTACCATCACCTAATATTCAACTTCTGCACTTGAGTGGGCTATCACACCTTGCTTCTTGCTTCGCTAAGAGAAAATTACCAACATAAGAGCAATATCCTAAGGTGGATTTCTTGTCAGAAATAGAGACAGCATAGAATGCATTAGGAAACGCCTCCACACGTAAGTGTTCATGTCTCCTGTATAGAAGGCCCTTTTTGGGATCCCCTTTTATATATTTTAGAATTCTCAGAACAGCCTCCTAGTGATATTGTTTTGGATTTTGCATGAATTGACTAACCAAACTAACTGCACAGATGATGTTTGGTCTAGTATTAGACAAATAAATAAACTTACCAACTAGGCATCTATTGTGACCATTGTCAAGAAAATCATCCCCAAATTGATATGAGAACTCGGGTCGAGTGACCATAGGAGTATCTATAGGTTTGCCATCAACAAGACTTGTTTTCTGAAGTAAACAACATACATTTTTTTTTGAGAAAGAGACTCCATCCTTGCTGCATGCCACCTCTATGCGAAGAAAATATTGTGGCTGACCACGATCTTTCGTAAAAAACCTATTTTGTAGATATTCCTTTACAACTGTAATACATTCTTTATCACTACCAGTCTAGATCATATCATCAACATAAATTGCAAGAAATTTTTTCCTATAGAACTTTTTTAATGAAAATTGAGTGATTAGTTTGACTTCAAACAAGACGAACAATTGAGGCTATCTGATTTAATTTATCAAACTAGGCCCGTGGACTCTGTTTGAGGCCATAAATCACCTTCCGGAGTCTAGGTTTTCGTCTCCCCTGAGCAACATACCTTGGATGTTGTTCTATGTAAACTTCTTTTTTGTAGATTACCATAGAGGAAGACATTTTTCACATCCATTTAAAGCATAGGCCAACCAAGATTGGTAGTCACACAGTAGAGCACATGCACATAGGTTATATGAGCCACAGGAGAGAATGTCTTAAAACAGTCAACCCCGTATGTCTATGTAAATCCTTTTGCCATGAACTGGGCCGTGTACTGGTCAATAGTGCCATTTGGAAGATATTTCAGCACAGGTGATATGAGCCACAAGAGAGAATGTCTTAAAATAGTCAACCCCGTATGTCTATGTAAATCCTTTTGCCATGAAATGGGCCTTGTACTGGTCAATAGTGCCATTTGGAAGATATTTCAGCATGAATACCCATTTACACGACACATGAACAACTTTTGGAGGGGGGCGCAACAAGATCCCAAATATCACAAGACAAGAGAGCAGACATCTCCTCACCCGTAACAACCTTTTACTGAGGATGTTTGAGAGCATCTTGATAAGAAGTAGGGATGCAAGTGGAAGAAAGAGATAAAGTAAAATCTTGAAAAGACTGGTTGAGATGCTCGTATGATAAATCTTACAATTGGATGAGAACTGTTATGACAAGCACCTTTGTAAAGAGATGACCAGGCAAAATTGTTATAAAAATGGAAGGTGATGGTACAACATGTTTACCTTTTTTGAGAGCAATAGGAAGATGTAACAAGTTCTCCGAAGGAGAAGGTGGCAGATCTTTAATCCAGGGTGTTAATGGTGATGGTTGAGATGATAGCACCAAGACTTTTCATTGTTAATAAACTTGCAATGGTTTCTGAGCAAGATTTGCCATATTGGAGCCAATATTGCCAGCCTACCTTGAATCATCCAGTAAAGGAAGCAACAAGGGGGGGAGGGGGGGGGGAGTTATTAAAGGAGGCATTAACGGTACAAAAGACGATGAAAAATATGGCGTAGTTTAACACGACGTCAACAATAATAAAAAATTGCCGTAAAATTGGATCAAAATAACGATAGCCTTTTTGAGTGCTTGAATAATTGAAAAAAAATACTAGGAATTGCGTGAGGAGACAACTTATCGTGACCCGATCCTAAGGCATGTATAGAGATAGCCAAAAACCCAAAGGGGGAGAGAGAAGGGATCAATAGAAGAATAGAGGAATGAGAAGGGGTTGACTTCGGAGAGGATAGATGAGGGAATGCGTTAATGAGGTAACAGGTTGTAAGAAGAGCAATGTTCCAAACTACTTCGGAACAACCATGCAAAACATAAGGGTTCGAGCAACATCGAGAATGTAACGACTCGGGATTCGAGACCCAAAAGAGATTTGAATCTTGCATCACCGCCTACGAGTTCGAAGACTTGGAAGAGTTAGAAATGGTTTATAGAGAGATAAGCAAGTAGCTAAAATAACTATAACAGAAATTAAATTAAGTTATTAAGTGGTATAATGCCTCAATTTATACTACAAGTACAAAAGAAAGTATATCTCCTTATGGGGCATAATCTTAGGAAGTACAACAAAGGTAAATTGTTGGTATAAGAGCACCTCAATGGCCAATGGCTTAGTCTAAGGTTAGCACATCACTTATGACTCATACCTGCAAAAGGTAGGGGAATGAGTCCCACAAAGTTATAAACTCAGTAGGGATCTCCCGAACATCAAAGTGACAATATATAATTAACAAAGAGTAGTGTAATCCACAACAACAATAAAAGTCGAGTGACACTAAGGCGTACGCGATAACTAAAGGGGTATCGAGCAACTTCAAGCTAAATGGAAGCAAGAGTGACAACATTATGAATGCGGAAAACAAGAAGGTATCAACACTCACAACACTAGTCAAAACCTTAGCAATGATAACTATAAGTGAGACTAAATTTATGACCTTATATATAAGGTCTCAGTTAAGTCAACCTACTCATGTTGACCTTGAGATTTCAAACAAAACACACTACAACCAAATTAACCACCGGTCTTGTAGTTAGGGTGCCCATTGGCATCTCATCTTGATTGCCACCTACATGCCTCCTGCCTCCCAGAGTGAAGCAAGTGCAAGCTAAACCACGCACAAATAAAATCATAGTTGGTACGTAGCAACTTCTGTGTGTCCTTGTCCCTACTCGGCTTCTGAATCTCGTAGAGTGAAGCAAGTAAGAAAGTAAAGGACTAAGTGGGGATTGTATGTCTGCACAGTGTCCACACGTCCAACTACGAGTGCACTTGAGCGACAAAAAGAACGCTGTCCTAAACTGTCTCTCCCCTATCTGGATGAAAGCTCAACATAAGGGAGGTTAGGAAAACGACCAAACTTGAATTGTGCTCTGGGCACGCAACCAAACCCCTCGACCCTTTGGTCTTATTGCCAACAACACCAGGGTAATAGATCAGTAGAGTGTCGCATTAAGGATATGGCATCGATGACTATGAAACTTAAGAAGCACATGAAAATCTCATGTCATTCATTGACTATTGTCGGATTCAAAAAATTCTCTCGTTCTTTTTTTTTTTTTTCTTTTTCTGTTTTGTTTTTACAGGCGTGCCAGTCTGTAAAAATAAACATTTAAAATGCGCTTAATGTGGGTATTTACTCGTCCATTTATTGGACGATATATATTCCGTGCGATTTATTTTATCAGGCGATTAGGGTTTCATGTACTGGACCTTTCCCCACTGATCGAAGTCGATATTAATTTGCATCGAGTTGAACTCAAACACCTTTGATTCTCTGTCAAATAACGTCTTTCGTCTCTGTTTGTTGTGACAACAATGACATTAATGGTTGCCCTTTGCGGGTACACACTCTTGCAAAGAAAGTTGAAGATTTTATTGTTTGTACATTTGTAATTTAAATTACAATTGGTCTTTCAAGATTTGTACAAATGGTCCCGATTATACAGTCGGATCTTTAGGGTCACATTCGGCCACAATCCAATTCTTTTGAATTTGCTTATGCTACGATCAGATCCTTGACTTGGATTTTCATTACGATCGGATCCTTGGGTTTGAATTTGATCACGGTTAGGCCGTTGGATCGCCAAGATGATCACTGTTGATCAATTGTATTTACTTCATGGTCATCATCACCATTTGATTGCGATGGAACCTTCAAGCGGTCTTGCCAGGTTTCTGTAAGCTTGTGCCATTTTTGAGTATTTTTGTCATTTTTTGATATTCTCGAGGCCTTACCAATCATTTGTTGACTTCTCGGGATACACATGTTATTTCTTGGCTCTCTGCGGCTTTCCAGTCATTTCTTGACCTCCCAAAAATTTTCAGCCATTTCTTGACATTTTCAGGGATGCTTGCCCTTCTTTGGCATTCTCAAGATTGGGGAGGGCTAGCCATAAGTAGAGCCCAGAAGAGCGCATACCGCTTCAGGGAAGTGACGTAGGAGTGAGACTTGCTCCACTGAGTCGTGCAAACAGCATGAGCCATATGGTTCCTCCCTTTAAGGGGACTTTTTTGCCACTTCTTGCTTTTAAGGGGTTTTCTGCAATTTCTTGCCCTTCAAGGACTTCTCCGCAGCATTCTACCCTTTGAAGAATTTTGCTGTAATTTCCTACCCTTCTTGGAACTTCTTAAACTCTTCCATATCAGGGTATTTCTGCAAGTATCAACAGCCATGATCAGAGAATTGAAAACTTGGCCAACGTTGTCTTTTGAAGAAGAAATCCGGAGGAGATTTGGATAACATTATATCCATGACTTTTCAAGAGCTCTTTCCCATTTTCTGACATTTTCAGGCACTTCTACTATTTTTTGACCTTTTCTGACCTTCTACCATTAGCTGACATCCTCTGGTTCTTTTCGTCATTTCTTGACTTCCCCGAGTAGTTCCGAGTATTTTCGTCATTGATTGACTTCCCCGGATGCTTTTTCGCTTGGCCTTCTTGGACATTTCTGCCATTTCTTGGCTTTGTTGAATGTTCCTGCCATTTCTTGGCTTCCTTGGACATTCATGCCATTTCTTGGCTTTCTCGGACAGCTTCTGCCATTTCTTGGCTTTCTTGGACAGCTTCTGCCATTTCTTGACCTTTTCAAGCGGTCTCGGGTACTTTCGTCATTTGTTGACTTCCTTGGGTGCCACTACTATTCTTGGCGTTCCTGAGTGCTTCAGTTATTTATTGACTTCCTCAGGCGTCTTTGCCGTTTATTGGATACTTAAACATTTTTGTCATTGTTGACTTATCTGAGCACTTTTAGCAAGTGGGATCCCCTAGGCTTGACCTAGGAGAGCGCATGACGCTTTAGAGAAGTGACGTGGGTACCGCTCTACCGAGTCGTGTTAACGACATTTTCGCTTTGAGCTATATTGCCTTTATAGCTTGCCAAGGTTCGTGTCATTTTCTAGACAACAAGGGTATTTCTACAATTTTCCCCCTAATCAGGGTATGTCTATAATTTTTGGACAACAGAGGGTCTTTCTACAATTTGAGTTCCAACAAGCCTGACACGTTACAAAGAAGGTGATGATTTTTGTATTTAGCAACCCATTTTATTGAGAGGTGTAAGCACAAGAAGTTTGATGAAGGGTTTTATGAGCAGAGTAACTCATTGAATTTAGAAGATAAATATTTTTGAACATTATCAAAATGAAGAATTTTAATGGAAATGGAAAATTAAGTTTTTATTTCTCAAAAGAATGGTTGAAAAACATGCACGTCCTTTTGATCGACTCTTCGAAAGAAACACTCAAGCCATCTAAGCGTAGTCATCAATGAAAGTAACAAAATAGTTAAACCCCAAAGACGTGACAACAAGACTAGGACCCTACATATCACTATGAACTATATCAAAGGGAAAGGCGCTCTATTCATTTTCATTGGAAGGAAAAGACACTAATGCTTGCAAAACTTACAAACATCACATCAAAATTGAGACAGTGGGATGAATGGAAACAAATTGACGAAGTTTCGAGGGAGCCAAGTGACTAAGATGATAATGCCAATGATATGAAAAATCTACCGTGAGAGCTGAAAGAGTAGACAATTGGTCCATCAAGTAGTACAAGCCACCAGACTCACCCCTCCACCAATCATCACCTTCATTTCACAATCCTAAAAGACACAATAAGAAGGAAATAAGGTAACAAAGCAGTTGTAATCACGAGTTAGGCAATTGGTGGAAAGAAGGTTGATAGGAAATTGAGGAACATGTAACACATTAAAAAAGGGTGAGAGTGGGAGATAGACGAACAATGCCAATAACAAGAATAGGAGACAGAGATCCATCGACAATAGATATAGGTAGGAATAAAGATGTAAGGTGCAAAGAGGAAAAATATGATGATTACTTGACATGTATTTAGAAGCCTCAGAATTAATGATTTAGGACGAATTATGAGAGACAATAGCTGCACTACTTATAGTGGAAGGAATTGTGTGGAATGAGTATTGTTGGATTACGTGCTCATAGTCAACCTTGGGTAGAGTAACAGTTGCATTTGTCGGGTGTTCTTGTGGTATAGTAGAGGGATTGGCTTGAGCATCCAGAGCCAATGGAGGTGAATTGGTCATTAAGTTTAACGATGTTTAGATGACCAAACTTCACCTAGCAAAGTTCAAGGATATGATTTTGACGACTATAATGAGTACATGGAGGATGGGAGTTTCGACCAAGATCATCCCTTTGACTGCGACCATGACCAGTAGCACGTGTAGAGTGCCCAGTAATAGTGGTGGAGGAATTGACCTAAAGAACACGAGATATAGCATTCATCAGAGAGAGAACCATGTCGTCCGAGAGAAGATAGAAATGAATATGGTTGACGGGGTCATCCAAGTTGGACAACAATTTGTCGACCAAGAAGCCTTGCTTTTTCATGGTGGCCTTATCTGTGATGAGGCGATGATACACTTGTAACTCATCCCACTTGCCCTTCAGAGTGGTAAAGTACTCATGAATGGAGCGATTATCTTGTTTGGGAGAAAAAATTGATTATCTTGTTTGAAAGAAAAAAATTCTTCATAGAGAGAATAAATCTGAGAGATATTATTTTCATCAGAGTACATTTCCTTCAAAACATTCCATATTTCTTTTGCAATACTTAGGAAAACAACATTAGAGCTTACTTCGGCTCTTGGACTGCCACGTTGTAAATTTCGCCTCATCCTTTTGTCAGTGAGAGAAGAATCCATTATGAGAGAGCTTCTGTTGAGACCCATAGAGAAATTGGAATGCATGTGACCAGAGAAGATAGTTGGAACCGTTCAACTTGACAGTCGTTCCAAGAGCCGAAGTACTCGTCTGTGCATCCGATGATGAGGATGGGGAAGAAGGTTGGCTGTGGTTGGGCCGGCTAGAAGGAGATTCGCCAGGGTGGTGGACGCTGCCACTGTGGGTCAGACCCTGCCGTGGGAAGAGGGATGCCAACTAGAGGGGGGGGGGACTCCTGCCATGGTCGCTGTGCTGTAGGACGCTTGGCGGGTGAGGTGTGATGCCAAAGAGAGGAGAAAGGGAGAAGGAGAGGCGGCAGTGGGTCTCACCTGGGAGTATCCTGCTTTGATACACATGGGAAAAAGAGGATTACTTTATTTTTTAGAGCAAGGCTCTTTATATAGAGAGTACATAGGATAATTTGTTCCATAGGACTATGATACACTAACATACTCTTGACGATTAACCTTGATATTTCCCGTAATTTATGGTTACCAAATGTGTGTTTCCACCTTGATTTGGTTTCTCTGATTGCAGATGCAAGCTAGGTGAATGTAGGATCATTCTTTGTGAAGAAGGTGCCAGGCATAGGTTGCAGAAGTTGCAGCTGAACTTCCCCAGGTTGGTTCTGGTTTAACATTTCTTTTCCTCTTGGAAGAAAATGTAGCAAGTAATCTCATTTTCTAAGTACAAGAATCTAATGATTACTCATCGCCTAATTAGAAACATCCAGTGCAACTGAATTTTTCACCGAGTGTCATTACCAAATTCACCCTAAAGCTTACCTGGGCCCAGGCTGAGGTAAAAAGGAAAAGGCCTTACAAAATAAATTCCCCCCAAAATTAGTCCTCCTAGAGTCACCTCTGAATGTGGCTCTGGGGACTGTCCCTTTTCAGTGAACTCCATAAAAATACAGTTAAATACATTGTAATCTAGTTTCCCTGGAATCTCGCCCATCGGAAATGCAGAAAGTTTCCAGTTTTCTGATCTTTGTGACATCTTGGGGTTAATAATGTATTCTGCATGTTTTCGCAAAACTGTTCTTTTCATTTCGCACTGCAGTACAGAGTCATCTCATGAATTCTAGTTATCCTGTTTGGGCGACAGTCTATCCCCTTTCATCTCCACTTTAGCTTCACTTGTCATGTCTATTTGTTAAGTACAGTTCCTTACAGGTCTAGACGCTGATCCTCTCGTTTGTGTTTGTTTTGTTTTGTTTTGTTTTTTTTGCAAAATACGATTGCAGGTTTATTTGCATATTTACCCCTCTTACGTTTATATTGTTGTTTTATAAACTTATATTGATGTCCTGTCAAAATGACCTGGAGTTAACGTCCATTTGAGATGGCTAAGGGTGTGCCATTTCCAACTAAAAACAAAACAAGACTTCTTGACTAGCACATTGTGTCAAAAGAAAGAGGGAAGATAAAGATAGAAAGATTAAGATAGAAGAAGTTATCAAGATCAAGGATGTTTTAGATTTTTAAATTTATTTAAAAGTTAATTATGATGAAGGATGGGTCTAGAAACAACGGTGAAGTTGTCCCTACGTGATTTATAAGTCACGGATTCGAAACTGAAAATAGTCTCTCGATTTGTTGTGATAAGGTTGCATCTATTGTCTCTTCTCCAAGCCGTACACTTGCGGAAGACTTGTGTGCATTGGTACGCCTTTTTATTTATAAGTTAATTATGGTCGAATAAGATATTTTAATAGAAAAGCTAACAGGTGATAATGGGAAGGGCGTTTTTGCGAGTATTGCAATATATGAGGTTATGGAAAATAATGTAAAAGAAATTTTCAAATAAACTTGTGAGAATACATTTTGCAAAGATCCGGGTTTCTCGCGCCCCCCGGCACCGTTGCTCCAGACACTCCTTCGGGACGGGACAGAGGTTGCCGCAATCGAAGAAGCTTTTTCCTCTTTCCCTCTTTTCTTTTTTTTTGTCCAAGTGGAAGTTATTCCTTTGTCTTTCATACATGAGCAGTCAAATTGAGTGTTCAAAACTTTTGGCCTTTAAATCATGTGAACTGCAGATACTCATTTCATTGATACAAGCCTCACTGATATGTTTACGTTGTTTGACAGTGATGATGTGGCATTTGCACTAAAAGTCTGCGCAGATATCCCGTGGTCGGGAAAGTATTTATGATCCCAGTACTCCAGGGAAATCCATTTCAATTTCGCCAACCAGGGAATTTATCTCAATCTCGACCAATGTACGGTTACATAATTTGAGAAGATGATTTCATTCATCTTAACTTTCAGGGAATTTATCTCAATCTCGAGCAATGTACGGTTACTTAATTTGAGAAGATGATTTCATTCATCTTAACTTTTGTTTTCATTCATCCAAGAACAGTCATTGGTAGGATCTTCCTCCAACATTTGGAGCTTATTTAACCGTCAATTAATGAGGATTTCATTACTCTTATGTCAGATTGTATTAATTCATTAAGCTCTTGCCGTGGTGGTGAATAAATGGGTCCCCACGGGATTCTGCACAATTTTAGATTTATGAGCGGGGTCTTGTGAAGACACTGTTACCTTCTAATCTGTTTCAAACTTTAAGTCTGCTTATTGTTATATTGCTAATGTTCACGTCATATTTTTGGTAAAAGTTTGTGTACGATTTTTTGCTACTTAATCCTCCGTAATACTTGTTCTACACTGTGAATCTTACAAAGACAATCACATAGAAGTGATATAAGAGATATCTCATCCTTAGATGTGTAACAAAGATAACTCATAAATTCATGTTGGTTTTTTCTTGAATGGTCAAGATGAAGAAAAATGCTTGCTATCTTATCGAACGGGCAGTATGCAGATTGTCCGCAGGACACATGCGGATGGGTGTTCGGTGTGTGCATGTGTTTGGATCTCACTTGTTTTGTTTTTGCAGACGATCTGCCTATAATCCCATCAAAATAGATAGTAAGTATTTCTCCAAGATTAGAATGGACAAATAGGATCACAAACTGGTATTGTACCTTTTTCTGTTGACAATTTCAAATGAATCCTCCAAAGGAACTTTCACAATGTTCGATAATTATTAGATGCCAACTCTAGGTTCTCATGCAAATATAATCCTCGTGTCAACATTTTAAATGGGAAACTACATCACATGATGCTTTTCACATATGGTAGAGTCTGCCGGGGCATTTGAAAAGACACTCTTTGATATATGCAACTCAGGTGATACCATTCTTCCCAATGGCCATCATCAAACAGAGTTGTTCATCACTTATGCTTCCACCCTCTTCCTCGGGGAGATGCCCGGAGGAATGGGAAAAAGAATGAAGAATATGCAAAAGTTTAAGTGTTCATTACAATCAGAAATGCCGCATATTTTTTGCTTCACTTGCTTTCCTGCTCTATTGCTCTACAAATACACACAAAACAAGCTTCACATCTATCTGCTTCTCGCTACACATGTTTTTGGCAGCCCAAACTCCCGCTGGGCATCGAGTTGGCGACGCCAAGGATTGTTATGTAATTTGTATTGGAGCACCTGAAGAAGCCAAACATCAGATTAATATTGTGCTCACTGGTAGCAACTATAGGAAGCTGAGGCAAAAAAGGAAAAAGAAAACTAAGTATTCTTGGTTACTGGTACACTTCCATGAGTTCATGTATACACCTATGATTTGTAGCATGGTTTGGCGGATCGAATCGGTCCAATTCGGGTGAATCGGAGTGTAACATGGGATTCTCAATTCGTCTGATTCTCATGTGAATCGGACCGATCCCCATTGATTCTCATGCAAATCAGCCCGATTCTCCCGAATCGAAGCGAATCAGAAAAAAACCTATTTGGGGTGAATCAGCGATGCGGCGAACCCTGATTTGTAGGACATGGGCACAAATGTCAAATATTGACACAAACATGTCTGTTGGAGAAAAATTTCAAAATAAGCCATAATGACATGAGAACTGTATAGCTTTCCACATTTATGTACAATCACTTGATGCATCTCACATGCTAGTCAACTCGATCTGGTTCCAGCGGACCTGAGCTGGGCTCAAGCAGGACCGAGACAAGGATCATGCTTGGATCATGGTTTGGAATAAGCTATCCTTTAGGTATTAATGATGGTTAATAGGGTAGAAATCATTTGAAATTTTAAATGTATAAAGTGATACCCTTGTTAAAATACTTGCCACGTAGATTAGTTTACTCAGTCAAATGTGCCAAAACTCAAACAATCTTTAATGGCAACTTCAATTTTCATTGGAAACTGCCATGAATGAGCTGACTTGTCTGACTCAGCAAAGTTGGACCGACCAACTCAGATCTGGGCCAGGTCGAGTCTGTCTAGATCGCCTAATTCATCCAACCTTAATTTAAACATGTTTTTCGATGAATTATTGAAAGTGAGCTCTTTTGAGTTCATGCTGCATCAAAGTGTTCAGCATGGCGCTCTTAACACGAATACAAATGCCCATCAAATCATGGATACATGCACAACAATGCCGTACTAGTTACTGATGCGGGATGGAGAGAGAAAAGCTAGAGGGTAAGCAAGAGAGAGAAAGGGTAAGGTCGCCGGAATCTCACCAAAAAAAAGGATAGAAGGTGGGAGTGTAGGCTTTGCACCCATACTTTTGCAGGGATCACCTTGAGGCTTCTCACCCTCGGGCTTCACACCCAAACACACTATTTTTGGAGGCACTCACAAGAACTCAAATTTCTTCTTCTATTCTTCTCTATTCCAAAATCCTTGGTTACATGATTATACATAGCCCTCAAAACAAAGAGATGCTTCATATGAAAAGATTATTAATAAAGACCCTATTTACGACTTTTAGGAAACCCAAAGGAAGTAGACTTGCTATTCTAGGAATTTGTAAAGGCAAATAAAATTACAACCATTAGGTCTTTAATGGGCCAAATAAAATATAATAGAAACTTTTGGTTTTGAAATTGTCATCCTTCATTTCCCATCATTCTCCCCAAGTTCGAAAAAACTCATCCTCGAGTTTTGAAGTGTTGTAGTATCCAAACAATAGGTAGGGGAATAACCAAGTCATGTGCTATTAATGTCTCTACAGGGATATCCAAATTAATATGCAATCTGAAATGTTGTAGCCCGCACTGAATGTGTGTATCAACATCGCACCATATCATATCATAGATAAATTGATCTCTAGTAAAATCCACATACGTAACAGGAAGAGGGCAACATGGAGCGCATTGGAACTCGAAGAGATGCTCAGATAGTAAGTCAAAACCTGCATCAATCATGGGTGTCTGGTCCCACGAAGCCATACTTTGTGGATCAATAGCAGTTGTCAAGGATGGATCTGTCTCAAACACATCATCACATATCAAAAGAAGTCTGGATTCTATGAACAAGTCATGATCCCAAGCATCAACAATCATAGACTTCACGCATACATGATCAGCAATAGTCCTCGGCTCTAGTGGCTAGGGGTGTTCACTATTCGGTTCAAACCGAAAAATCAAATCGAACCGAGTGATTCGGTTTGGTTCGGTTCGGTTTGAACATGAAAAAAATTTGGTTTGGTTTCAAACCAAACCGAAAAAGAAAATTCGGTTTGGTTCGGTTTCTAAGCTCTAGAAACCAAACCAAACCGATTAAACTGAATTACAATAATAAGTTTTAATTTGTATATATCTATCAAGTTTCTTCAATATATTTACGTAAAAATACATATTATGAAAGTTAATATGGTCATCAACATTTAATACTTCATTTTAAATATTATTTGATAGTGATTTATTAGAAAAATAAGTGACTAAAATCTTATTTAAAACTAAGAGAAACTAAAGGCCCATTTATTTTCAAGTTAAACCGAACCAAACCGAATTTAATTCAGTTTGGTTTGGTTTGGTTTCAAGGGACTTTGGTTTGATTTGGTTCGGGTTGGGTCTGAATTTGATTTGGTTTGGTTTCTTAAAAATCTCATATAAACCAAACCAAACCAAATCACGAACACCCCTACTAGTGGCTTTGCACTTGTCACATTCTTCCCTGGAAGCACTGGCTCGACACTAAGAACAAATAAGATTGGAATTCAGAAAGCGAAAATATCACTGTAAATGCGGGGGTCAAAGAGTGCAACTCGACTGATCAGGTTCTATGATAACATGATTTGTTGCCATCCAATCTAATCCCATTTGAATATAAGTACCCAGTGGAGCAATCGTGCACCATACCCCATCAAAATACCAAAAAGTTTGTGATGTTGTGACGCTTTTAATAAATCGATGAAATTCCACAAATGCTCTATCACCCTCAACAACAATCTCACCAGTCTTCAACAATGCGTCGACAATAGGCCGAGAAATATAACTCTCATGACATTGATCATTCAGAAATACTCTTATTTGTTTTTTGTTTACAACCAAGCTGAAATTAGATGGAGACATGTGATAAGAAATTACCTAAGACCCGTAGAACAAATTGGTCCTTGTACTGTCGGGCTTGAAGCTCATGGTAATCGAGTCGGCCTCGCTGAGATGAAGTCAACAACACTGATGACACGTGAATCGGAGCACAGACGAAACCTTAGTGCTGGCGGTGCAATATCACCCTAGTGCACCGCCCGTGCACTGTAGTGGACTGGTTTACTGTAGCTATTTGACCCGATCCACCGGTCCACTTTAAAGTGGTTGGGCTATTCTTCTCTCGACCCACCCCTTTGTCCCAACCCTTGCATAGGAGAAGCCAGAGAGGGAGAGGGAAGGGCAGCCGCGACGACTGTCGGCGGAGCCGCCAGACGACTGGTCCGGCGGTGGTGACGGCGGAGACGGCGGAGGCTCTAGCGATGGGCGGTGACGTCTCCTCCTCCTCTTCTTCCTCTTATTCTGCCAGTGAAACTGAGAGAGAGAAGATAGAGAGAGTGGCGAGAGAGCGAGGGACTGGAAGAGGGGGTGGCGGGGTTGCTACGAACCCGCATGCGTGCTGGCATTCGTGGCGGGATCGTGAGGCACTCGCGTGTGATGGGGGAAATGGCGGCGCGGCGCTAGTGGGTAGATGATTGCAGCGAAGGGGAAGAGAGGAGTGGTTGACGATGAACGGGTGGCCCAACGGCGGGGCATGTCGTGCACGCAGTGAGGGACAGGGTGTCGCGAGCGACCGAGAGGAAGAGAGGGACAGCACGGGAGGGAGAGAGGCCGGGAGGGGCAATGACGTGCGAGGGAGGGGGGGTGCGTCCAGGGGGTCTTCGCGCAAAGAAGAAGAGCAGGGGAAGAAGAAGAAGGCGCTGCCCATGATCGGGTTTGCTCTGATACCAAGTTGATGTGAGATAGAGAGAGAAAAGAGGGTAAGGAAGAGAGAGAAAGGGGAAGGTCGCCGGAATCTCACCAGAAAGAGGGATAGAAGGCGGGAGTGTAGACTTCACACCCTCTCTTTCGTAGGGACCACCTTGAGGCTTCTCACCCTCAGACTTTACATCCAAACACAAACTCCATTTTCGGAGGCACTCACAAGAACTCAAAGTTTTTCTTCTTCTATTCTTCTCTACTCCATCATCTTTGGTTACATGATTATATATATCCCTCAAAACAAATGCTTCATATGAAAAGACTATTAATAAAGACCCTATTTAAGACTTTTAGGAAACCAAAGGACCTAGACTTACTATTCTAGGAATTTGTAAAGGTAATAAAATTACAACCATTGGGTCTTTAATGGGCCAAATAAAATATAATAGAAACTTTTGGTTTTGAAACTGTCGTCCTTCATTTCCCATCAGTTACTAGTAAATAGAACCTGGTGTGTTGTTCATGCTATTTGTTGACCAAGTTTTTTTTCCTGTATCATGCTACAGCATGCCTAGATGTTCTTACAAAAGAAACATACATATAATCTTATACTCAGCAAGTATTCAATGTTCTATTACAACTAAATTTTCAACAGAAACTGATATCACCACAGGTTGTCAAGTAATGGCATTATGCTTAAAATACTGAGTTGATGGTCTCTTGCCAAATGCAACTGGATGACACAGCAGTAAATTCAGAAATGAAGGGAAGATAATTAAAGGTGAACTTTTTCGCTGGAAACTTACCTGTATAAATGTGGAGAAGATGTCATCTTCTTCTCCAAGTTTTGAGTACTCGACTGCCCAATCTTCCATCTTACCAAAGATTTTCTTTTGTCGTTCAGCCTCCAGTAAAACAGAATCACGATACAGGAACCTTTGCCAGATCATTCTTACATTTCCCAGCATTGTCTCTATCGTGGTCTCATTAATGCCCTGAAGAGAAAATGAGCAACCACAATATTCAACTCCTTTTATTCACTTATGTTAGAACTTTATCAGAAAATAGAGTTACCCGGAGAATCTGTATAAGGTTTGGGATCTCAGCTTCACTAATTCGAACAGCAAAACTTTGGTAGTTAAGTACATTCTCAAATGGTAGAAAAATGCCATCCTGCATATGAACAGTTGAGGAACCATGCAGAAATACAATGTTAGCTTGCTGAAAAGCCAGATTTCTCAATGTTCTCAAATTAGCAAGACAGCCATAGATTTGAGCAATATTGTTTACAGGCTTTTGGTGACATTGCTAATTCAGAGGGGTAAGGACTGACCATTTAGTTGTGTGCATTTTTCATATTTGAAAGCCAATATAGTGACTGACATTTGGTGAAGTACGAAATTGCCCTTCAATCTCTGAATTGGCTTTCCAGAGTGAGCAATAAACATGAGAAGAAACACTATAAAGTATAAACCAAATTTTCACCTGAATCACCACAGGTATGCATCCTTGAAGAATGCTATCTTCCATGCGTCCGCTCCAACCATCTCCAGGAAAAACCCCACAAAAAACTGAGCTAGCTAACTGAGCAGAATAATTAGCAGACCGTTCTGGTGTCACAATGACATCTTCAGCATGCTGCCTGCCCAGCTTGCCTTCCTTATTAGGAGTTGAACCAAACTCCGCCGCCAGCTTTTGCCTAATACCCATACTATACCTGAACAACTTGAAGAACAAAGTGAGAAGGGTAGGAAGTGAAGCTTAAAACCAGAGTCACATTTTTTCTAGGTTATTACATACGTAGCTTCAGGTCGGCCATTTACATATGCAGGCCCTAAATTTCCATTGAAATAGAAAAGTGTTGTACGTTCTTTTCGGGTCCTGAAAAAGGATTGCAGAAAATCAAATCTCAAAGACCTTATCCTGTGAACTTCTTCTAAATTTTCTTCATACATTACAAATGGAAATAAAATAAAAATTCACAAGACCTGGCCCAGAGCTTCAACCACAGAGCCCCTGGATTAGGATGTTTCCATGCTGGAAGGACAAGATCCTTTTTTGGGTCGAAGCATGGATGATCCCCCCTTTTACTGGAAGGGATGTGGTCCCAGTTATCTGCCCAATAAGCAGTTGTTGAATGATTATGTTTTGAGTTTGTGTTTCCCCAATGAACTAACATCATGCTATTCCAGATCTCTTTAGGTGCATAGCAAGCACCTTCATCCCAGGAGAAAAACTGCATATTGAAGCAAATCACAACACAATTAGGAGAATGGGAAAATGACTTTACATACTTATTATATCCATTTTGATGTTTAGATATACCCAGATATGGTCCCTCCCAGATGTGCGGTTCCAGTAAGGATAATTCTCAACAATATGATCATAGGCCTTCTTGTAATAATCTAGAGTAAAGGAGCTCCTCAACCCCATGTGGTCCTGAAATTAGAGAGACAGATGTTTGCTGTTAAAAGTTCCATCTCTCATGCTACATATAACATGCATTCAGATTTCTAAGGGATAATCATCCAATAAAAGAAGAAAATCATGTCACTCCGTATGGTGGAGGTTTGATACTGATACCTGCATGCTCAAATGGGGAGCATCATCTGCACGAGTGATCAGGCATGCATCAAGGATGGGGACATAGAAATAGTCAGCTTCTTCACCATTCAGCGTTCTGTGAGGACTTGCCAAGATGCTTTCATACAGTGCAATCTTCAAAATGGAGAAATTTAAAAATGTTTAGCCTTATGTAATATGAGACAACACGTCCTAATGATTGGAGGAGTGGCACCTGTGAACCATAAAGCTGATCTGTCCAAACTGTTTTGTTCTGATCTGAGTAGATCCTGTTCACACATTCAAATTTGAAATGTCGCCCCTGCAAATTGTAGTAAGCTAAAGCATGTTAAATATTCTTGACGAGCTTATAACTGAATTCCCAAGTTTCTGAAGCTGACCTCCAGAAGGTGACCGTTGAACTCTGGTGGTAAATCATAAACGTAGATAAGAGGCCTTTTCTTCCTCACATGGGCTTTAATATTCACAAGACCCCTTTTTAAGTCAGAACTCTCAGGCAAGTCAACTGTAGAGGGCCGAAGCCACTTGGGCCATTCCTGTATAGGTGACGAAGCTGATGGAATGCTGCAATCTATTCCATACCAACCTTTTTCGCACTGCAGCAAACAAAAACAGAAAAAAACGGTTCAATGGGTTATCCTTTACCAATTCTAGGTCTTATAGTTATCCGACTGTAAAAAAAGAGTATGATTGCTTGAACACTAGTCTCATGATAGCAATGATATAAAAATTCACATGTTTTCAATGGCTACTGCATATAATGTTAAAGAGCTGAATCATGCAGTTGTTTTTCTGGAACACTTTTGATAGTTTGACAAAAAAACATCCCATATTAGTAATTTTAACAAGAGGATGTGGTTAAGTTCCACTTGCCTCTTGGCACTTGGCATAAGTATTTGTGCACAGCCATCTTTGTAAGGGCTAAAAAACATAGGAACCTCTCTTCTTGCTAACCAAACACTATTTGAGCACCCACTATCTGCTTAGATCCTGATGACAATGGCAAAGCATAAAATAATTGGCAAAAATGATTGTCATCACCATGAAACCTTGGACACAACATTGTTGTACTGGCTTACTGCCAACCTACTTCTAACCTCCTATTTGCTCCATTACAACCTAGAAAACTAAATTTCTGGCAAGAGAGGACTTCCTATAAGAGGCTGCTGAAATGCTAAATGGGCAGCTGCCACCTGGAATGTTTTTTTAATCAAAATGGAGACAACATGAGAACAATGCAAATTACTCATGGTTTGAAAATTGGTTGACCCTGAGTTGATCCATACCAGCAAGCCTAATCCATATGTGGTCAACATCCACAAGAAACATCTTTCACTTTTTGTAAGCAGAATACAAGTATGTCTCTAACACACCGTGGACTTTAAGTATGAGGATAGAGATAGGAACTTAAATTTCAGAATAGAAATTGGGATGGAACAAGCCAGTCCACATAAAATGCCATTAGCGAATAGACGAAATTGTCCAGAAAAACACAGAATGGAGAGGGTGAGGGAAGGATGAAGACAAATTTATCTATGAATTATCCAGTTAGATCCTCTGATTGATGTTTGTCTCCTCCGCAGGTCAGCAAGGGAAAATATCTGATGGCAATAGTGAGAACTAAAGTTTAAGCCATGATACCTGACAAAAGCCACCACGGCAATGACCATGCCCAGAGCACTGATTTACACAGCTACATGTTGTAGGAATCTCACAAAACTGTCCCGAAAGGCAATCATATTTACAGTCACATTCCTCCTTAAACTTAACCTTCGAGGCATATGCTTCCTTTGGGTCCACATTGCACCATCCATTTCTGCTATTGTTGGTTGTAAATATATTCTCAAGATCATTCTTTCTCCAATCTGTCACCTTAGGTCCATCAGGCTCAGAAGGTGAACTGAAATAGATTCACGAGTCAAGGCATCAGTGCAATACAAAAGTGAATCCAAATTAATGTGTCACACAAATGATAGGTTGTTGCTCACATATACGATGCAAAAGGATATGTGCATCCTGGCTATCTTACTTTATTTTGAATCCGCATGCTTCAGCAACAGGACGATTTGGGTATGCTGTTCCTTGTCCACAAAAACACATGGCTAGAGTTTTATCACAGTAAGCAGGACAGATTGAAACAATCCATGGTCCATAAGGTTGATCAGGGGATGCTTGGAGATTGCATTCCAACTGCAGCTTTTCAGAACACCCGTCCCCTTTGTACAAAAATAAAAAAAATTGTTAATATTCAAGTCTTAGATTCAGAAATATACTTTAAGCCTCATTTCACAACAACAGATACAAGTGTCTAAGGGATTGAAAGATAAAAGAATTTAGTAAACTGGGTTTGCCTGGCCTTTATGCATGAAAAACATAAATTCCTTGATTGCTACACCAAATTGGATATCGAACCTTCTTTCAAGGTTTTGTAAGCCTGATAAAACAGTTTCATTACTCAAATTAGGGCAAATGGCATATCATTGACAAACTACATTTGCATGTAATTTAACCTTCTAGTATGTTTGGCGCATGATGGAGCACTAAAACTGATTAATCTGAAAATGTAGGACAGACTCAAAAAGGCATTATCATACAAAAAAAAATAGATGACAAAAGAACGAGTGGAGCAAAATAATGGTAACTAACAGCCCTTTATATCTTCTTGGGTTCGTAAGCATACATTGGAAAAGAAGTTTCTTGGTGACAGGTTCTCTTTTGCTAGGAAATTACTTGGTCAAGTAGCAAAAAAACTATAACTTCCTTGATTTACCTTCAAAGAGGAAATTTCTTTCTTCCTGCTCTACTAAAAGGAAGGAAGATTTCAACAAAGGAAAACAAAAGCAACAACTGTCAAACAGGTAAAAATAAAATTTCCAATGCATGTCTGGTTATCATGCATTTACAGTCAGGAGCAAATGGCATTCTGGTATTCATACCAAAGATGAATCCAGGAGTTGTCACATTAAACATCAAAGTTAAGTATTCCAAATAATGTTTGATTCTTTAGCTGCTACCGTGAGCTTCAGAATAGCTTTTTATCTGATAAGAAACTCCCATAGAGACCCACAAGCTAATTCTTAGGTTCATCGATAAAAGAGTGGGTCTTCTACCACTGAAAAGCCGATAGAGATGTTAAGCAATATCACGACCATCCTGCAGCATCTCAAGTCTCGACTTTGGTCAATTAAAGCACTGTTGAAGAGTCAAGGTCTTTGTGTGGACAATCTCACATGGTAATCTGCCCGCCTGTGATCATCTTGTGCTGCCTTGGGGGATATTAGGACAAGATGCTGCTTATGCGGGGAGTAAAAGGAACCATTGGAACATTTATTCCTAGTTTGCTCATTCTCAACAGACAGAAATGTAGCCTTTACAAGAGATAGCCATGTGCAATTACCTCCAAAATAAGGTAGACAGGATATCCATGGTATGTGAAACCGGGAATGTACATCAAGAAAGATGAAAAAATATGTTGGTTGATTCTAGATGTGACCTAATGAGTTGGTGCATAGGAATAGTAAGATATTTGGTAGGCAACTCAGACTACCTGAGAAGGTGGCCACCTTGGTGTGTGATCTAGTTGTTGAATTTGCTAATGTTTTGTGTAGGGAGCAGGTCATAGTCGTCAAGGTGGGTGCCTAGACGGAAAGTGGTCGGGCGACCAACCGCCTTTTGGGCACCCAAAAAGACAACCCAGGCGAGCACCAAGGTGGCCTAGGCGGGCGCCTTGAGAAGTCTAACTGTAAAAAAAAAGGGTAAAAAAGGCTCCCTACTCTAGCCCCAAGTCCCAATTCTAATTCTCCCTGATCGGATGTTCACCAAAGCCATTGGTCGACCTAACCGCAGGTCGATCTGCATGTTCGAATCCACACATTGGGGAGAGGCTCCACATTCTAACATATTCTATGTTATCAAAGGCGATTGAGGCGATCGCCTAGGCCACGAGGTGAGGCAACCTCAGATCGCCTCGCCCCAGCCCATTTCGCCTCGGCAATTTCAAGCCACCAATTCCGCCCTTTTTTGCCCTTGTCCAGCCCATATATTGGCCCATAAAGAGGCCCACTTGGCCTATTTATTTACTTGCAATTTAGTTTCTTAAATTTTAATTACTTTACATATATAAATGAATGGATTTAGTAAGTCATACAATAATTTGACATATATGAATGATTAATTTTATGAAATATACTAGTTTCATGTACATATTTAGGTGATATTTATAGATATATTCATATTTTTTAACTATATATATTATTTATAATATATCGCCTCAATCGCCTAGGCCTTTGAGGCTGAGACGACCCCTTGATTGCCTCAGTCGCCTCTCGCCTTTGACTACATAGAACATATTTCATAATCATTAGGTTGTGAACTAAGACACAATCATTAGACTATGATTGTTCACAATCTAATGACTATAACTGTGACAATGTTCACAATGTAATGTAATGAAGATCAAGAGTCTATAGTAAAAAAAGTCCTAATTGTTCAAGAACCATCTAATTTTTCATACTTAATATTTTTCGTAGTGAATTATAATATCATTTTATTACTTTTTAATGAACATTGATTTATTATATACCTATAGATACATAAATTTTATATGGGAGTGATAAACCATATAGTGGGTGCCACTTGGGTGCCTAGGTGCTGCATAGGCGAGTGCTTAACTGCTTAGGGGTTCAAGAAGCCCAAAACGACTTGAAGCGCCTTGGCGAGCAAGTGCACTGTTCTTCCATTTGGGGAGTTCGTATTTAGTGTGTCCCACACCCTGCATGTGACTCTTTCTTGTATGGGGGAGGACTTTCATCTTAGAAGACAGATTTTAATATAGGAGGTGATTTTGGGGACAGCTCTCTTTTCCATTTTACAGTTGTACAGATTTTTTTTTTTTTACTTCATGGCTGTCTGGTATGACATTTTTATACGGGAAAGAAGGAAACAAAGAGTTTAAGGCAATGCTAGGAAGAGCTTTGTTTTTGCAATGGTTTTCTGCAATCCACTTTTTTGGGACTGTGTCAGACAACAAGTAAAAATTGACATTTCTCTGCCCAAAGCTCATGCTAGGTTGCTTCTGAGAGGATGAAAAACGGCAAGCCGCTCTTGAGTCTTTCTCTGCTTTCCAATTCAAATGGGATAGTTGGAGAACTGAGGGCCCTAAGACCTCTCTCAGGTGATTCTTAAGATTGGAATCGCCAGATTATGTGATTCCAAGCACAATGCAGATATGCATTATCTTAGAAGCAATTTTAATTCATTTTGCCATTATTCCTGCTCCCAAAGAGCACTCCCACTCCCTGATCCCCTTCCTGTACCCCGAGTAAAATTGAATGGTAAGCTAGAAGATCCCACATATTGATGCTTTTCTCATCCATCCCCATTCCCGAACCATGCTTCTGAGATCACGATGGGTTTATCCCTGTATAAATACAAAAAGCAGCAGGCTATGCAACAAAGATATAATCTTGCACCAATTTTTTGAAAGAACCTTGGACATATTTATATCCACAATATAAACAAGTAGAGATCTTGTACTCACCAGCATATCCATGAAAGCATCTGCATTGTCCTAGTTCCTGGTTACAGATACCCTGACCATTGCAATCATCCTTACAATGTTTGCTGGCTATGTCCTAGCAACATCAGGAAAGACAAGGAACCCTTCAATTGCATGAATAATAAACATAAAATCAGGCAAAAAAAAGAACAAAAGCTACACCATTTTGTAACATGAAAAATGAACAAAGTGGTAAAAGCTTTGGAAAAACGGTGACATCATGTGATCAAGTAGTCTCAACAACTTTAGTCAAGCTGTATGACCAATAATAATCTGAAACAATCGACTCTCAGATAAATGAGGAATGTTTCCAACCTCGACGATATCAATAGGCACAGAAACAGCATCACAACCTGCAAACCATCTACCAATCTCAGCCTTCCAATGTGCACCCCGGTAGGCTACAGCTCCAAGACCATCAGCAGGAAACCTCGCATCGAGATCAAGATCCAGTTGAGAATTTCCCACCTTGCTGTCGACTTCATTCCCTCCAACTGATCCATTGACAAGAGAACAAGAATTCTGCACTTGCCGAGCGCTGAAGTAGTCAAGTGACGATGGCCAGGACGGGGACAAGAATATATGAACCACTGAAACTAGCAGCAACACAGAAGCAACGCTGGCAACCAGAGACCATGAGCATCTCCAGGTCTGGAAGGAAGACATCCTCGCTTGAAGTTTCTAAACAGCATACGATTAGCTCCTACATGATCTGTTCCATGATTTTATTCATGGGGCACTTAAGAACGCCATCAAAGTGTGACCTCTGACGGCCCAGAATCATCCGTCACACGCAGCACCTGTCATGAGAAAAGTTTTTTTTTAAAAAGCAAGATTTCTTTCACCCGAAGGCTTCAGAAACCGACACGAGCCATTTTGAACTCCGGAAAACAAAACATACCCAACATCCCGAGAGAAAAATCAAAATTTTATAGCCCTCGCCGCAACGAAGGAAGACCCGTCGGGAGGAAAACCCGGAATTCGTCGGAATCTCAACATGGGCACTCGTCAAACTGGACAAGCATCCCCGAGCTCTACCGAGAAGTCCACAAGTTTTGAGCGAAAACCAAGAGGAGAGAGAGAGAGAGAGAGAGAGAGAGAGAGAGGAGAGAGAGAGAGAAGAGAGAGAGAGAGAGAGAGCGAGAGAGAGAGAGAGAGAGAGCTGACCTCATGCGAGATCCATCCAGCCAGCACCTCCCGCCTGCAGGACCGGGCAATCACATGGCCACGTTCCAAAATCAAAGGCGCAGGAGGGAGAAGAACAACCCAGAGGAGGGTACTGACGTAAAAGAATGGAGGAGAAGGTGGGATTGCAGGCGCGTGGAAGAGGCGAGTTTGACACCAGTTGGTGGGAGTTTCACATATAATACAAGAAAACCATGTGTTACGCAGGCGCAACTGGGAAGGAGGAAGGGCTCTGGAGCTGAGAGAGAACGTGCGGGAAGCCGCCAAAAGGCTCCGGCCCACCTCCCACCGTTCGGGTTTGAACTCTTTGAACCAGGGAAGAGTTTCTCCTGCAGGACAAGTCCGCCATTAATGAAACCTCACGAGTCACACCTCCGCACAGGGATGGGGACACCGCCTTCTCACTGGAGGTCACTTCACCCCTCCCGCTTTTGGGATCTGACCCTGCTAAAGGCCCCATCTTTCCCCCCTGTTCTCTCCTCTTTTGTAGTTGATCCCACACACCGTTGTTGCTCTTCTTGGGATGAAATAGGCCAGGACGATACTTAAACTTAAAGCTTTGTGGGCTTTTTTTTTTTGTCTGCTAGACCTTGTTGAAGAGAACAAAAAAGTTAAATTAAGTGGTTTTTTTTTTTGTCTGCTAGACCTTGTTGAAGAGCACAAAAAAGTTAATTTATATGCATATCCAACTCTTATCATATGATATTTTTTATGAGAAAAAATAAGTATTCAAAGAATCTGACTATCAAATATTCAGGTGTCAGATACAATACGAGTGAGGCCTACGCCACTTCGATGTTCCTCCACTTAGGTGGCCCACATCGATTCCTCCACTTAGGTGGTCCACTTCGATGTTCCTCCACTTAGGTGGCATGGGTCTCACAATTGGTACTTGTGTCTGATACCTGAATATTTGATACTTAAGTGTTCGGGCACCTACCACTTCCCTTCTTTCCTAGTTAGTGTCAGGTTTATGGATTTAAGAAATACCATGACACCACCTCATGTAAATAATTCAACTTTACCATTTTCAACTTTGAAAGTACTAAACTTTAATTTTACTATTGTAGCTGGCCAAAAAGAAGAAGAAATGGCAGAAAATGTGATAAAAAAAGTTGTCGTGCACAATAGCATTCCTCACTAAATGTATGCTTTCTCTAAGGCCCAACATATGTAATATTCCATGTTGGTTTCCATTTTAAGTAACATATAACCAGAATAAGTATCATACTACACTAAAGATGTTTAATACTAATACTTTGGGTTTGAGCGAGTCCACTTTGACTTTAATTACACAATAGAGATAGAGTGAGTTGGGTGTGGATTGTTGGAGTACTCAAATTTGACCCACTGAGTCAAGTAGTTCAAACTATTGAGCAACATAATTTAGACATAATCTTGGATTGCTCACCTCAAAAGACTGTTTTCTTTGTTTTTCATAATCTTAACCATAAAGACTAATCAATGTTAATTATTCAAATGCTGCTAAGTTGTAAGTTTCAAAATGGGTCAAGTCATTGTTGATAATGGGAACCTCCCCCACCACCCCCATTGTTTTCAACTTCTAGTTAGGTAAAGATTGACCAACAATACTTGCACTGCACAGACTTTATACAGCAAACCTTGAGCTGTTTAGGGTTTAGACATACTCCTAGTTGTCTAGTTCATATAAGCATGACAAGAGGCTCTCCCAAGTGGGGGCCATAACATTCTTTAATCAGGTTAGGTGGAGGTTCTCTATAGGGTTACTTGTACATTAGTGGTGAATTGATCAATGGTATATATGTAAAAATCTTTTTTTTTTTAAATCCTACTTAGCAACTTGCTATATGATTAACACTGACACACTGTTGGATTTATCAAGGGTTTAGACGCAAAATCATGGTATTCTTTTTTTTTTCTTGGAGGTGGGGGTGGGCCGGGGGTTCCTAGTGTCAATACCATGTGCTAGTTGGGGTGTTCTAAATTTTTAATGAAGTCAAAATGTCAACGAGACAGCCAGGGATGGAATCCAAGTACATGGATTTGGTGAAGGGAAAAAGATAAAGAGAATAATTTAGTACACTTGAATTTTGTACTTTATACTTATACTTCTTCTTTCTCATTAGATGAGTATATTGTGTTATTTTTTTTATTGATTAATAAAAAAAAAGAAGTACAAGTGTAAAATGTAAAAGTCAAGTGTATTAAATTCTTTTCAAAGATAAATGACCGGCCGACCGAGCAAAAATGTCCAGTTGACTTGCTCGGTCGGTGTGGGGGTCGACGTCCAACCAATCACTTGGTCGACGGAGCAATTTAGTTGGATATCTTTGCTCGCGTCGATCGGATACAAAGTGGTGTTCTTTGTATTGTGGTTTTTTTTTTTGGACAAAATTTATGTTGTATTGTGCAGCAAGTAGGATTTTAGTATTCACGTTATCTCTCGCTTCTCTCATGTTTGCACCAGTCTTTTTGAACAGTGGCCACAAGTGCCAAGGTAGTGAGATTTTTTTGCTTCGTCCCAAACACAGAAACGTTGACCGTGGTATTTACTTGTGCTATAACGTGCAAAAAGCGTTGCTTAGTAGTAGGCCTTACAATTATCCGTTTAAATTCGAGTTGAGTATAAATTTCTATTCGTATAATTAGATAATTATCTAAACAAAATATCCAATAAATAATTTAATCAGATATCAGATAATTCACTTATTAATTGGGTAAAAATTCAGATGTTATGATATCTATGTCAGATATTATCGACCTAATATAAATATAGGTTTTAAAGTTTAAACATGAACCCCAATTCCCATAATCCTGGGTGTGAAGTGAAAACACAGTTTGACAACTAGCAAACTCAGGATCAATCTAAAGGTGCTAGTTTGTGGCGGAGCCAGAAATATTTAGAAAGGGGAGTAATTAATAAGATAATTGTTTATGGATACTCAACTCAAGAGGGGGCAATTAATAAAGTTAAAAAAATCTTCACATGTCTATCATAAGGAGAAATTTTATAAAAAAAATAATAAAAAAATTTATGCAAAAAAATAGGGGGGGGGGGGGGGGACCCCCTGGCTCCGCCACTGGTGCTAGAGATTGACTCTTCAAGGAAATGTCGACCTATCTGTTGTTCCACAAGTCGACTGATCATTGCTCCCTGAGATTTTATGCATACACAGTCTATGAGAGTGCAAAGATAAGATCGATCAATTTGAATTGGAGGTCGACCCATCTAAGGCATCGTTTGGAGACGATTCTAAAGAAGTAAAAATTCACAAAAGTCGATTTTACGGACCTCATGCGTATGGGCGGAGCTTTCTCGCCTCGTCATCCGTGTTGAGATGCAAAAGTGTCAAAAATTAAAAAATAAAATCGTTGAGTCTGCTGTTATATACAACGAAGTCGGCTCAGAAGAAATTTTTTAAAAACGGTCTCCTAGCTGCTTATGATAAAGCGGAGAGAGAGAGAGCACGTTCTCTTTATCTCTCTCCTTTTTTGGGCAATTTGATGCACACGGAAGTCGAGGACAACCTGTGTCGTTTGAGAATACAGATGATTCTATCAGAGATTCTAATATCTAAAACTTTTTCTAACCCGTTGCCAAACGCCGCCTAAGTAGAAGTCGACCTATGATGTTTTGCTGGTCAACCTATCGTTGCAGTGGTTGACCTATGGTAAGTGTTGGTCCATCTATTATATTTTTGAACTGCTATTTCATTATATATATATATATATATATATATATATAATATATATATATATTATATATATATATATATATATATATATCTAAAAACTAAAAAACTATGAACATGTAGCATGCTTATTTTTTTCCACCTAATTAGATAGTCAGACACATCTAAATCCATTTAGTATCTATTGAATTCGAATTCAGATAGCGGCAAAAATACACCCAAATGAAATGTGCCGAACGAATTTGAATAGTGGCAAAATTACATCCTAATAGAACAAGTTGGATTTGGATATCCAATCGACTATATAATCGGATAGGAATTCAGATATCACACTATCCATTTACATGTCCACTTGATGGTAAGTAGTGGCATTTTAATTTGCAATTTTATATAAGCACCTTTTTAAAGTCAAGAATTGCACTAAAATGTATCTTAAATTTATATTTTAATTTGCAATTTTACATAAACACCCTTTTAAAGTCAAAATTTATGATTGTATGATTGAGGTAAATAACTTAAGTTTAGCATTTTCAATCTTGAAAGTACTAAACTTTAATTTTTACCATTGTCTAATTTTTAAATGAGCCGGACAAAAAAAAGAAGAAGTGGCAGAAAATGTGATAAAAAAAAGTTGTTGCACACATAATAACATTCCTCATTAAATGTATGCTTTCTCTAAGGCCTAACATATGTAATGTTCCATGTTGGTTTTCATTTTAAGTAATCAGTGTAACATATAACCCGAATAAACATCATACTACACTAAAGATGTTTAATACTAATACTTTGGGTTTGAGCGAGTCCACTTTGACTTTAATTACACAATAGAGATTGACATATTCTTGGATTGTTGGAGTACTCAAATTTGACCCACTGAGTCAGGTAGTTCAAACTATGGAGCAACATAGTTTAAGACATAATCTTGAGTTGGGTGTGGAATGTTGGAGTACTGACCCACTGAGTCAGGTAGTTCAAACTATGGAGCAACATAGTTTAGACATAATCTTGGATTGCTCACCTCAAAAGACTACCTTCTTTGTTCTTCATAATTTTAACCATAAAGACTAATCAATGTTAATTATTCAAATGCGGCTAAGTTTCAAAATGGGTCGACAGGGCGCTGGTTTCGCAGAATTTCGTTTCGGGGCCCAAATTCCCCTGGGAGCGTGTGTACTAGTACACCGACTGCCGTACCCTCCTTTCCGACGCGGATATTTATTCGCCTGGGGGTCGGAACCGCCCGCGAGGCCCCAATTCAGAATCGGCACTTCGACCCGGTCGGTAAATGGTCGCACTCGGAGATTTCCAGTCCGGCGCCCAAATTCCTCTCTGGGAGCGCGGTCGCGGGCTGCCGATTTGATCGCATACGGACACCGCTTCGCTCAAACGGGCATAACTTTTCACTCGGTTGTCGGAATCGCTTATAAGACCCCAATTCGGAATCGACACTCAGAGGCGCTCGACGCCCCCTTATTGCCTCAGACGATAAGATGTTGTTTGGGGGTGGAAAAATCTTCGTTTCGCACTCCGAAATTGCGATTCTAGCCGACGATCTCCCCTATTCCAAGGTTTTTTGGCAATAGCGACTCCCTCGATTACGCGAATCGCTGGCGGAGCCCACACACGGAGCCGCCAAGTCACAGCGATCGGAAGTCGTGTTCAACTCGATGCGAGATCTCCTCCCCAGGTCATGGATATTGGTGCCCGAACATCGCCGATATAGTCACTCCCTCCGGTTTATTCCCACCCCTTCTGCGAAAGAATTGGGCATAACTTTCCGCACCGGCATCAGAATCGCTTATGTGACCACAATTCGGAATCGGCACTCCGAGACGGTCGACAGGGCGCTGGTTTCACAGAATTCCGTTCCGAGGCCAAAATTCCCCCGGGAGCGTGTGTACTAGTACACCGACTGCCGTACCTTCCTGTTGGACGCAGATATTTATTCGTCCGGGGGTCGGAACCGCCCGCGAGGCTCAAATTCAGAATCGACACTTCGACCCGGTTGGTAAATGGTTGCATTCGGAGATTTCCGGTCCGGCACCCAAATTCCTCTCCGGGAGCGCGGTCGTGGGCTGCCGATTTGATCGCATACAGACACCGCTTCGCTCAAACGAGCATAACTTTTCGCTCGGTTATAGGAATCGCTTATAAGACCCCAATTCGGAATCGGCACTCAGAGGCGCTCGACGCCCCCTTATTGCTCAGGCGATAAGACGTCGTTTCGGGGTCGAAAAACCTTCGTTTCGCACTCCGAAATTGCGATTCTAGCCAACGACCTCCCCTATTCCAAGGGTTTTTGGCAGTAGCGACTCCCTCAATTACGTGAATCGCTGGCGGAGCCCACACGCGGAGCTGCCCAGTCACAGCGATCGGAAGTCGTGTTCAACTCGACGCGAGATCTCCTCCCGAGGTCGTGGATATGGGTGCCTGAACATCGCCGATATAGTCACCCCTCCGGTTTATTCCCACCCCTTCAGCGAAAGAATTGGGCATAACTTTCCGCACGGGCATCGAAATCGCTTATGTGACCACAATTCGAAATCGGCACTCCGAGACGGTCGACAGGGCATTGGTTTCGCAGAATTCCGTTCCGGGGCAAAAATTCCTACTGGGAGCGTGTGTACTAGTACACCGACTAACGTACCCTCCTGTCGGACGCAGATATTTATTCGCCCGGGGGACAGAACCGCCCGGGAGGCCCCAATTCAGAATCGGCACTTTGACCTAGTCGGTAAATGGTCGCATTCGGAGATTTCCGGTCCGGCGCCCAAATTCCTCTTTGGGAGCGCGGTCGCGGGCTGCCGATTTGATCGCATACAGACACCGCTTCGCTCAAACGGGCATAACGTTTCGCTCGGTTATCGGAATCGCTTATAAGACCCCAATTCGGAATCAGCACTCAGACGCGCTCAACGGCCCCTTATCGATAAGACATCGTTTTGGGGTCGAAAAACCTTCATTTCGCACTCTGAAATTGCGATTCTAGCCGACGATCTCCCCTATTCCAAGGTTTTTTGGCAGTAGCGACTCCCTTGATTACGCGAATCGCTGGCGGAGCCCACACACGGAGCCGCCTAGTCACAGCGATCGGAAGTTGTGTTCAACTCGACGCGAGATCTCCTCTCTAGGTCGTGGATATGGGTGCCCGAACATCACCGATATAGTCACCCCTTCCGGTTTATTCCCACCCCTTCTGCGAAAGAATTGGGCATAACTTTCCGCACCGGCATCAGAATCGCTATGTGACCACAATTCGGAATCGGCACTCCGAGACGGTCGACAGGGCGCTGGTTTCACAGAATTCCGTTCCGAGGCCAAAATTCCCCCGGGAGCGTGTGTACTAGTACACCGACTGCCGTACCTTCTGTTGGACGCAGATATTTATTCGTCCGGGGGTCGGAACCGCCCGCGAGGCTCAAATTCAGAATCGACACTTCGACCCGGTGGTAAATGGTTGCATTCGGAGATTTCCGGTCCGGCACCCAAATTCCTCTCGGGAGCGCGGTCGCGGGCTGCCGATTTGATCGCATACAGACACCGCTTCGCTCAAACGAGCATAACTTTTCGCTCGGTTATAGGAATCGCTTATAAGACCCCAATTCGGAATCGGCACTCAGAGGCGCTCGACGCCCCATTATTGCTCAGGCGATAAGACGTCGTTTCGGGGTCGAAAAACCTTCGTTTCGCACTCCGAAATTGCGATTCTAGCCAACGACCTCCCCTATTCCAAGGGTTTTTGGCAGTAGCGACTCCCTCAATTACGTGAATCGCTGGCGGAGCCCACACGCGGAGCTGCCCAGTCACAGCGATCGGAAGTCGTGTTCAACTCGACGCGAGATCTCCTCCCGAGGTCGTGGATATGGGTGCCTGAACATCGCCGATATAGTCACCCCTCCGGTTTATTCCCACCCCTTCAGCGAAAGAATTGGGCATAACTTTCCGCACGGGCATCGAAATCGCTTATGTGACCACAATTCGAAATCGGCACTCCGAGACGGTCGACAGGGCATTGGTTTCGCAGAATTCCGTTCCGGGGCAAAAATTCCTACTGGGAGCGTGTGTACTAGTACACCGACTGACGTACCCTCCTGTCGGACGCAGATATTTATTCGCCCGGGGGACAGAACCGCCCGGGAGGCCCCAATTCAGAATCGGCACTTTGACCTGGTCGGTAAATGGTCGCATTCGGAGATTTCCGGTCCGGCGCCCAAATTCCTCTTTGGGAGCGCGGTCGCGGGCTGCCAATTTGATCGCATACGGACACCGCTTCGCTCAAACGGGCATAACGTTTCGCTCGGTTATCGGAATCGCTTATAAGACCCCAATTCGGAATCAGCACTCAGACTCGCTCAACGGCCCCTTATCGCCTCAGGCGATAAGACATCGTTTTGGGGTCGAAAAACCTTCATTTCACACTCTGAAATTGCGATTCTAGCCGACGATCTCCCCTATTCCAAGGTTTTTTGGCAGTAGCGACTCCCTTGATTACGCGAATCGCTGGCGGAGCCCACACACGGAGCCGCCTAGTCACAGCGATCGGAAGTTGTGTTCAACTCGACGCGAGATCTCCTCTCTAGGTCGTGGATATGGGTGCCCGAACATCACCGATATAGTCACCCCTTCCGGTTTATTCCCACCCCTTCTGCGAAAGAATTGGGCATAACTTTCCGCACGGGCATCGGAATCGCTTATGTGACCATAATTTGGAATCGGCACTCCGAGACGGTCGACAGGGCGCTGGTTTCGCAGAATTCCGTTCCGAGGCTAAAATTCCCCCCGGGAGCGTGTGTACTAGTACACCGACTGTCGTACCTTCCTGTCGGACGCGGATATTTATTCGCCCGGGGGTCGGAACCGCCCGCGAGGCCCCAATTCAGAATCGACACTTCGACCCGGTAGGTAAATGGTCGCATTCGGAGATTTCCGGTCCGGCGCCCAAATTCCTCTCCGGGAGCGCGGTCGCGTGCTGCCGATTTGATCGTATACGGACACCGCTTCGCTCAAACGAGCATAACTTTTCACTCGGTTATCGGAATCGCTTATAAGACCCCAATTCAGAATCGGCACTCAGAGACGCTCGACGCGCCCTTATTGCCTCAGGTGATAAGACGTCGTTTCGGGGTCGAAAAACCTTCGTTTCGCACTCCAAAATTGCGATTCTAGCCGACGATCTCCCCTATTCCAAGGTGTTTTTGCTGTAGCGACTCCCTCGATTACGCGAATCGCTGGCGGAGCCCACACACGGAGCCGCCCAATCACAGCGATCGGAAGTCGTGTTCAACTCGACGCGAGATCTCCTCCCCAGGTCGTGAATATGGGTGCCCGAACATCACCGATATAGTCACCCCTTCCGGTTTATTCACACCCCTTCTGCGAAAGAATTGGGCATAACTTTCCGCACGGGCATCAGAATAGCTTATGTGACCACAATTCGGAATCGGCACTCCGAGACGGTCGCCAGGGCGCTGGTTTCGCAGAATTCCATTCCGGGGCCAAAATTCCCCCCGGGAGCGTGTGTACTAGTACAACGACTGTCATACCTTCCTGTCGGACGCGGATATTTCTTCGCCCGGGGGTCGGAACCGCCCGCGAGGCCCCAATTCAGAATCGACACTTCGACCCGGTCGGTAAATGGTCGCATTCGGAGATTTCCGGTCCGGTGCCCAAATACCTCTCCGGGAGCGCGGTCGCGTGCTGCCGATTTGATCGCATACGGACACCGCTTCGCTAAAACGGGCATAACTTTTCGCTCGGTTATCGGAATCGCTTATAAGACCCCAATTCGTAATCGGCACTCAGAGGCGCTCGACGCGCCATTATTGCCTCAGGCGATAATACGTCGTTTCGGGGTCGAAAAACCTTCGTTTCGCACTCCAAAATTGCGATTCTAGCCGACGATCTCCCATATTCCAAGGTTTTTTGGCAGTAGCAACTCCCTCGATTACGCGAATCGCTGGCGGAGCCCACACGCGGAGCCACCCAGGCACATCGATCGGAAGTCGTGTTCAACTCGACGCGAGATCTCCTCCTGAGGTCGTGGATTTGGGTGCCCGAACATCGCCGATATAGACACCCCCTCCGGTTTATTCCCACCCCTTCAGCGAAAGAATTGGGCATAACTTTCCGCACGGGCATCAGAATCGCTTATGTGACCACAATTCGGAATTGGCACTCCGAGACGGTCGACAGGGCGCTGGTTTCGCAGAATTCCGTTCCGTGGCCCAAATTCCCCCCGGGAGCGTGTGTTAGTACACCGACTGCCGTACCCTCCTGTCGGACGCAGATGTTTATTCGCCAGGGGGTCGGAACCGCCCGCGAGGCCCCAATTCAGAATCGACACTTCGACCCGGTCAGTAAATGGTCGCATTCGGAGAATTCCGGTCCGGCGCCCAAATTCCTCTCTGGTAGCGCGGTCGCGGGCTGCCGATTTGATCGCATACGGACACCACTTCGCTCAAACGGGCTTAACCTTTCGCTTGGTTATCGGAATCGCTTATAAGACCGCAATTCGGAATCGGCACTCAGATGCGCTCGACGCCCCCTTATTGCCTCGGGCAATAAGACGTCGTTTCGGGGTCGAAAAGCCTTCGTTTCGCACTCCGAAATTGCTATTCTAGCCGACGATCTCCCCTATTCCAAGGGTTTTTGGCAGTAGCGACTCCCTCGATTACGCGAATCGCTGGCGGAGCCCACACGCGGAGCCGCCCAGTCACAGCGATCGGAAGTCGTGTTCAACTCGACGCGAGATCTCCTCCCGAGGTCGTGGATATGGGTGCCCGAACATTGCGGATATAGTCACCCCCTCCGGTTTATTCCAACCCCTTCAGCGAAAGAATTGGGCATAACTTTCCGCACAGGCATCGGAATCGCTTATGTTACCACAATTCGGAATCGGCACTCCGAGACGGTCGCCAGGGCACTGGTTTCGCAGAATTCCATTCCGGGGCCAAAATTCCCCCCGGGAGCGTGTGTACTAGTACACCGACTGTCATACCTTCCTGTCGGACGCGGATATTTCTTCGCCCGGGGGTCGGAACCGCCCGCGAGGCCCCAATTCAGAATCGACACTTCGACCCGGTCCGTAAATGGTCGCATTCGGAGATTTCCGGTCCGGCGCCCAAATTCCTCTCCGGGAGCGCGGTCGCGGGCTGCCGATTTGATCGCATACGGACACCGCTTCGCTCAAACGGGCAAAACTTTTTGCTCGGTTATCGGAATCGCTTATAAGACCTCAATTCGGAATCGGCACTCGGAGGCGCTCGACGCCCCCTTATTGCCACACGCGATAAGATGTCGTTTCAGGGTCGAAAAACCTTCGTTTCGCATTCCAAAATTGCGATTCTAGCCGACGATCTCCCCTATTCCAAGGGTTTTTGACAGTAGCGACTCCCTCAATTACGCGAATCGCTGGCGGAGCCCACACGCGGAGCCGCCCAGTCACAGCGATCGGAAGTCGTGTTCAACTCGACGCGAGATCTCCTCCCGAGGTCGTGGATATCGGTGCCCGAACATCGCCGATATAGTCACCCCCTCCGGTTTATTCCCACCCCTTCTGCGAAAGAATTGGGCAAAACTTTCCGCACGGGCATCGAAATCGCTTATGTGACCACAATTCGAAATCGGCACTCCGAGACGGTCGACAGGGCAATAGTTTAGCAGAATTCCGTTCCGGGGCAAAAATTCCTACTGGGAGCGTGTGTACTAGTACACCTTCTACCGTACCCTCCTGTCGGACGCAGATATTTATTTGCCCGGGGGTCGGAACCGCCCGCGAGGCCTCAATTCAGAATCGGCACTTCGACCCGGTCGATAAATGGTCGCATTCGGAGATTTCCTGTCTGGCGCCCAAATTCCTCTCTGGGAGCGCGGTCGCGGGCTGCCGATTTGATCGCATACGGACACCGCTTCGCTCAAACGGGCATAACTTTTCGATCGGTTATCGGAATCGCCTATAAGACACCAATTCGGAATCAGCACTCAGACATGCTCGATGGCCCCTTATTACCTCAGGCGATAAGACATCGTTTCGGGGAAAAACGTTTGTTTCGCACTCCGAAATTGTGATTCTAGCCGACGATCTCCTCTATTCCAAGGTTTTTTGGCAGTAGCGACTCCCTTGATTACGCGAATCGCTGGCGGAGCCCACACACGGAGCCGCCCAGTCACAGCGATCGGAAGTCGTGTTCAACTCGACGCGTGATCTCTTCCCTAGGTCGTAGATATGGGTGCCCGAACATCACCGATATAGTCACCCCTTCCGGTTTATTCCCACCCCTTCTGCGAAAGAATTGGGCATATCTTTCCGCACGGGCATCGGAATCGCTTATGTGACCACAATTCGGAATCGGCACTCTGAGACGGTCGACAGGGCGCTGGTTTCGCAGAATTCCGTTCCGGGGCCAAAATTCTCCCCGGGAGCGTGTGTTAGTACACCGACTGCCGTACCCTCCTGTCGGACGCGGATATTTATTCGCCGGGGGGTCGGAACCGCCAGCGAGGCCCCAATTCAGAATTGGCACTTCGACCTGGTCGGTAAATGGTCGCATTCGGAGATTTCCGGTCCGGCGCCCAAATTCCTCTCTGGGAGCGCAGTCGCGGGCTGCCGATTTGATCGCATACGGACACCGCTTCGCTCAAACGGGCATAACGTTTCACTCGGTTATCAGAATCGGTTATAAGACCCCAATTCGAAATCAGCACTCAAACGCGCTCGACGGCCCTTTATTGCCTCAGGCGATAAGACATCGTTTCGGGGTCGAAAAATCTTCGTTTCGCACTCCGAAATTGCGATTCTAGCCGACGATCTCCCCTATTCCAATGTTTTTTGGCAGTAGCGACTCCCTTGATTACGCGAATCGCTGGCGGAGCCCACACACGGAGCCGCCCAGTCACAGCGATCGGAAGTCCTGTTCAACTCGACGCGAGATCTCTCCCAGGTCGTGGATATGGGTGCCGAACATCACCGATATAGTCACCCCTTCCGGTTTATTCCACCCCTTCTGCGAAAGAATTGGGCATAACTTTCCGCAAGGGCATCAGAATCGCTTATGTGACCACAATTCGGAATCGGCACGCCGAGACGGTCGACAGGGCGCTGGTGTCGCAGAATTCCGTTCTGGGGCTAAAATTCCCCCCGGGAGCGTGTGTACTAGTACACCGACTGTCGTACCTTCCTGTCGGACGCGGATATTTATTCGCCCGGGGGTCGGAACTGCCCGCGAGGCCCCAATTCAGAATCGACACTTCGACCCGGTCGGTAAATGGTCGCATTCGGAGATTTCCGGTCGGCCGCCCAAATTCCTCTCCAGGAGCGCGGTCGCGGGATGCCTATTTGATCGCATCCGGACACCACTTCGCTCAAACGGGCATAACTTTTCGCTCGGTTATCGGAATCGCTTATAAGACCCAATTCGGAATCGGCACTCAAAGGCGCTCGACGTGCCCTTATTGCCTCGGGCGATAAGACGTCGTTTCGCGGTCGAAAAACCTTCGTTTCGCACTCCGAAATTGCGATTCTAGCCGACGATCTCCCCTATTCCAAGGTTTTTTGGCAGTAGCGACTCCCTCGATTACGCGAATCGCTGGCGGAGCCCACACACGGAGCCGCCCAGTCATAGTGATCGGAAGTCGTGTTCAACTCGACGTGAGATCTCCTCCCTAGGTTGTGGATATGGGTGCCCGAACATCACCGATATAGTCACCCCTTCCGGTTTATTCTCACCCCTTCTGCGAAAGAATTGGGCATAACTTTCCGCACGGGCTTCAGAATCGCTTATGTGACCACAATTCGGAATCGGCACTCCGAGACGGTCGACAGGGCGCTGGTTTCGCAGAATTCCGTTCCGGGGCTAAAATTCCCCCCGGGAGCATGTGTACTAGTACACCGACTATCGTACCTTCCTGTCGGACGCAGATATTTATTCGCCCGGGGGTCGGAATCGCCCGCGAGGCCCCAATTCAGAATCGACACTTCGACCCAGTCGGTAAATGGTCGCATTCGGAGATTTCCGGTCCGGCGCCCAAATTCCTCTCCGGGAGCGCGGTCGCATGCTGCCGATTTGATCGTATACAGACACCGCTTCGCTCAAACGAGCATAACTTTTCACTCGGTTATCGGAATCGCTTGTAAGACCCCAATTCGGAATCGGCACTCAGAGGCGCTTGACGCGCCTTATTGCCTCAGGCGATAAGACGTTGTTTCGGGGTCGAAAAACCTTCGTTTCGCACTCCGAAATTGCGATTCTACCCGACGATCTCCCCTATTCCAAGGTTTTTTGGCAGTAGCGACTCCCTCGATTACGCAAATTGCTGGCGGAGCCCACACACGGAGCCGCCAAGTCACAGCGATCGGAAGTCGTGTTCAACTCGACGCGAGATCTCCTCCCCAGGTCGTGGATATGGGTGCCCGAACATCACCGATATAGTCACCCCTTCCGGTTTATTCACACCCCTTCTGCGAAAGAATTGGGCATAGCTTTCCACACGGGCTTCAGAATCGCTTATGTGACCACAATTCGGAATCGGCACTCCGAGACGGTCGCCAGGGCACTGGTTTCGCCGAATTCCATTTTGGGGCCAAAATTCCCCCCGGGAGCGTGTGTACTAGTACACCGACTGTCATACCTTCCTGTCGGACGCGGATATTTCTTCGCCCGGGGGTCGGAACCGCCCGCGAGGCCTCAATTCAGAATCGACACTTCGACCCGGTCGGTAAATGGTCGCATTCGGAGATTTCCGGTCCGGCGCCCAAATTCCACTCCGGGAGCGCGGTCGCGTGCTGCCGATTTGATCGTATACGGACACCGCTTCGCTCAAACGAGCATAACTTTTCACTCGGTTATCGGAATCGCTTATAAGACCCCAATTCAGAATCGGCACTCAGAGACGCTCGACGCGCCCTTATTGCCTCAGGCGATAAGACGTCGTTTCGGGGTCGAAAAACCTTCGTTTCGCACTCCAAAATTGCGATTCTAGCCGACGAACTCCCCTATTCCAAGGTTTTTTGGCAATAGCGACTCCCTCGATTACTCGAATCGCTGGCGGAGCCCACACACGGAGCCGCCCAGTCACAGCGATCGGAAGTCCTGTTCAACTCGACGCGAGATCTCTTCCCCAGGTCGTGGATATGGGTGCCCGAACATCACCGATATAGTCACCCCTTCCGGTTTATTCACACCCCTTCTGCGAAAGAATTGGGCATAACTTTCCGCACGGGCATCAGAATCGCTTATGTGACCACAATTCGGAATCGGCACTCCGAGACGGTCGCTAGGGCGCTGGTTTCGCAGAATTCCATTCCGGGGCCAAAATTCCCCCCGGGAGCGTGTGTACTAGTACACCGACTGTCATACCTTCCTGTCGGACGCGGATATTTCTTCGCCCGGGGGTCGGAACCGCCCGCGAGGCCCCAATTCAGAATCGACACTTCGACCCGGTCGGTAAATGGTCGCATTCGGAGATTTCCGGTCCGGCGCCCAAATTCCTCTCCGGGAGCGCGGTCGCGCGCTGCCGATTTGATCACATACGGACACCGCTTCGCTAAAACGAGCATAACTTTTCGCTCGGTTATCGGAATCGCTTAAAAGACCCCAATTCGTAATCGGCACTCAGAGGCGCTCGACGCGCCATTATTGCCTCAGGCGATAAGACGTCGTTTCGAGGTCGAAAAACCTTCGTTTCAAATTCCGAAATTGCGATTCTAGCCGACGATCTCCCATATTCCAAGGTTTTTTGGCAGTAGCAACTCCCTCGATTACGCGAATCGCTGGCGGAGCCCACACGCGGAGCCGCCCAGTCACAGCGATCGGAAGTCGTGTTCAACTCGACGCGAGATCTCCTCTGAGGTCGTGGATTTGGGTGCCCGAACATCGCCGATGTAGACACCCTTCCGGTTTATTCCACCCCTTCAGCGAAAGAATTGGGCATAACTTTCCGCACGGGCTTCAGAATCGCTTATGTGACCACAATTCGGAATCGGCACTCCGAGACGGTCGACAGGGCGCTGGTTTCGCAGAATTCCATTCCGTGGCCCAAATTCCCCCCGGGAGCGTGTGTTAGTACACCGACTGCCGTACCCTCCTGTCGGACGCGGATATTTATTCGCCGGGGGGTCGGAACCGCCCGCGAGGCCCCAATTCAGAATCGGCACTTCGACCCGGTCAGTAAATGGTCGCATTCGGAGATTTCCGTTCCGGCGCCCAAATTCCTCTCCGGGAGCGCGGTCGCGTGCTGCCGATTTGATCGTATACGGACACCGCTTCGCTCAAACGAGCATAACTCTTCAGTCGGTTATCGAAATCGCTTATAAGACCCCAATTCAGAATCGGCACTCAGAGACGCTCGACGCGCCCTTATTGCCTCAAGCGATAAGATGTCGTTTCGGGGTCGAAAAACCTTTGTTTCGCATTCCGAAATTGCGATTCTAGCCGACGATCTCCCCTATTCCAAGGGTTTTTGGCAGTAGCGACTCCCTCAATTACGCGAATCGCTGGCGGAGCCCACACGCGGAGCCGCCCAGTCACAGCGATCGGAAGTCGTGTTCAACTCGACGCGAGATCTCCTCCCCAGGTCGTGGATATGGGTGCCCGAACATCACCGATATAGTCACCCCTTCCGGTTTATTCCCACCCCTTCTGCGAAAGAATTGGGCATAACTTTCCGCACGGGCTTCAGAATCGCTTATGTGACCACAATTCGAAATCGGCACTCCGAGACGGTCGACAGGGCGCTGGTTTCGCAGAATTCCGTTCCGTGGCCCAAATTCCCCCCCGGAGCGTGTGTTAGTACACCGACTGCCGTACCCTCCTGTCGGACGCAGATATTTATTCGCCGGGGGGTCGGAACCGCCCGCGAGGCCCAAATTCAGAATCGGCACTTCGACCCGGTCAGTAAATGGTCGCATTCGGAGATTTCCGGTCCGGCGCCCAAATTCCTCTCTGGGAGCGCGGTCGCGGGCTGCCGATTTGATCGCATACGGACACCGCTTCGCTCAAACGGGCATAACTTTTCGCTCGGTTATCAGAATCGCTTATAAGACCGCAATTCGGAATCGGCACTCAGAGGCGCTCGACGCCCCCTTATTGCCTCTGGCAATAAGACGTCGTTTCGGGGTCGAAAAGCCTTCGTTTCGCACTCCGAAATTGCTATTCTTGCCGACGATCTCCCCTATTCCAAGGTTTTTTGGCAGTACCGACTCCCTCGATTACGCGAATCGCTGGCAGAGCCCACACGCGGAGCCGCCCAGTCACATCGATCGGAAGTCGTGTTCAACTCGACGCGAGATCTCCTCCCGAGGTCGTGGATATGGGTGCCCGAACATTGCCGATATAGTCACCCCCTCCGGTTTATTCCAACCCCTTCAGCGAAAGAATTGGGCATAAGTTTCCGCACAGGCATCGGAATCGCTTATGTTACCACAATTCGGAATCGGCACTCTTAGACGGTCGACAGGGCGCTGGTTTCGCAGATTTCCGTTCCGGGGCCAAAATTCCCCCCGGGAGCGTGTGTACTAGTACACCGACTGCCGTAGATTCATGTCGGATGCGGATATTTATTCGCCCGGGGGTCGGAACCGCCCACGAGGCCCCAATTCAGAATCGACACTTCGACCCGGTCGGTAAATGGTCGCATTCGGAGATTTCCGGTCCGGCGCCCAAATTCCTCTCCGGGAGCGCGGTCGCGGGCTGCCGATTTGATCCCATACGGACACAGCTTCGCTCAAACGGGCATAACTTTTCGCTCGGTTATCGGAATCATAGATAAGACCCCAATTCGGAATCGGCACTCGGAGGCGCTCGACGCCTTCTTATTGCCTCAGGCGATAAGATGTCGTTTCGGGGTCGAAAAACCTTCGTTTCGCATTCCGAAATTGCGATTCTAGCCGACGATCTCCCCTATTCCAAGGGTTTTTGGCAGTAGCGACTCCCTCAACTACGCGAATCGCTGGCGGAGCCCACACGCGGAGCCGCCCAGTAACAGCGATCGGAAGTCGTGTTCAACTCGATGCGAGATCTCCTCCCGAGGTCGTGGATATCGGTGCCCGAACATCGCCGATATAGTCACCCCCTCCGGTTTATTCCCACCCCTTCTGCGAAAGAATTGGGCATAACTTTCCGCACGGGCATCGAAATCGCTTATGTGACCACAATTCGAAATCGGCACTCCGAGATGGTCGACAGGGCAATAGTTTCGCAGAATTCCGTTCCGGGGCCAAAATTCCTACTGGGAGCGTGTGTACTGTACACCTTCTGCCGTACCCTCCTGTGGACGCAGGTATTTATTCACCGCGGGTCGGAACCGCCCGCGAGGCCAAATTCAGAATCGGCACTCGACCCGGTCGGTAAATGGTCGCATTCGGAGATTTCGGTATGGCGCCCAAATTCCTCTCTGGAGCGAGGTCGCGGGCTGCCGTTTGATCACATACGGACAACGCTTCGCTCAAACGGGCATAACTTTTCGCTCGGTTATCGGAATCGCTTATAAGACACCAATTCGGAATCGCACTCAGACGTGCTCGATGGCCCCTTATTGCCTCAGGTGATAAGACGTCGTTCGGGGAAAACCTTCGTTCGCACTCCGAAATTGCGATTCTAGCCGACGATCTCCTCTATTCAAGGTTTTTTGGCAGTATCGACTCCCTTGATTACGCGAATCGCTGGCGGAGCCCACACACGGAGCCCCCAGTCACAGCGATCGGAAGTCGTGTTCAACTCGACGCGTGATCTCTTCCCTAGGTCGTGGATATGGTGCCCGAACATCACCGATATAGTCACCCCTTCCGGTTTATTCCCACCCTTTCTGCGAAAGATTGTGCATAACTTTCCGCACTGGCATCGGAATCGCTTATGTGACCACAATTCGGAATCGGCACTCCGAGACGGTCGATAGGGCGCTGGTTTCGCAGAATTCCGTTCCGGGGCCAAAATTCTCCCCTGGAGCGTGTGTTAGTACACCGACTGCCGTACCCTCCTGTCGGACGCGGATATTTATTCGCCGGGGGGTCGGAACCGCCTGCGAGGCCCCAATTCAGAATCGGCACTTCGACCCGGTCAGTAAATGGTCGCATTCGGAGATTTCCGATCCGGCGCCCACATTCCTCTCTGGGAGCGCGTTCACGGGCTGCCAATTTGATAGCATACGGACACCGCTTCGCTCAAACGGGCATAACTTTTCGCTCGGTTATCGGAATCGCTTATAAGACCTCAATTCGGAATCGGCACTCAGAGGCGCTCGACACCAACTTATTACCTGTGGCAATAAGACGTCATTTCGGGGTCGAAAAACCTTCGTTTCGCACTCCAAAATTGTAATTCTAGCCGACGATCTCCCCTATTCCAAGGTTTTTTGGCAGTAGCGACTCCCTTGATTACGCGAATCGCTGGCGGAGCCCACACACGGAGCCGCCCAGTTACAGCGATCGGAAGTCGTGTTCAACTCGACGTGAGATCTCCTCCCCAGGTCATGGATATGGGTGCCCGAACATCGCCGATATAGTCACCCCCTCCGGTTTATTCCACCCCTTCTGCGAATGAATTGGGCATAACTTTCCGCACGGGCATCGAAATCGCTTATGTGACCACAATTCGGAATCGGCACTCCGAGACGGTCGACAGGGCGCTGGTTTCGCAGAATTCCGTTCCGGGGCAAAAATTCCCCTCGGGAGCGTGTGTACTAGTACACCGACTGCCGTAGATTCATGTCGGACGCGGATATTTATTCGCCCGGGGGACGGAACCGCCCGCGAGGCCCCAATTCAGAATCGACACTTCGACCCGGTCGGTAAATGGTCGCATTCGGAGATTTTCGGTCGGCCGCCCAAATTCCTCTCCAGGAGCGCGGTCGCGGGCTGCCGATTTGATCACATACGGACACCGCTTCGCTCAAACGGGCATAACTTTTCGCTCGGTTATCGGAATCGCCTATAAGACCCCAATTCGGAATCGGCACTCATAGGCGCTCGACGTGCCCTTATTGCCTCAGGCGATAAGACGTCGTTTTGGGGTCGAAAAACCTTCGTTTCGCACTCCGAAATTGCGATTCTAGTCGACGATCTCCCCTATTCCAACGTTTATTGGCAGTAGCGACTCCCTCGATTACGCGAATCGCTGGTGGAGACCACATGCGGAGCCGCCCAGTCACAAGGATCTGAAGTCGTGTTCAACTCGACGCGAGATCTCCTCCCGAGGTCGTGGATATGGGTGCCCGAACATCGCCGATATAGTCACCCCCTTCGGTTTATTCCCACCCCTTCAGCGAAAGAATTGGGCATAACATTCCGCACGGGCATCAGAATCGCTTATGTGACCACAATTCGGAATCGGCAATCCGACACGGTCGACAGGGCGCTGGTTTCACAGAATTCCGTTCCGGGGCCAAAATTCCCCCCGGGAGCGTGTGTTAGTACACCGACTGCCGTACCCTCCTGTCGGACGCGGATTTTTATTCGCCGAGGGGTCAGAACCGCCCGCGAGGCCCCAATTCATAATCGGCACTTCGACCCGGTCAGTAAATGGTCGCATTTGGAGATTTCGGGTCCGGCGCCCAAATTCCTCTCTAGGAGCGCTGTCGCGGGCTGCCGATTTGATCGCATACGAACAACGCTTCGCTCAAACGGGAATAACTTTTTGCTCGATTATCGGAATCGCATATAAGACCCCAATTCGGAATCGGCACTCAGAGGCGCTTGATGCCCCGTTATTGCCGTTGGCAATAAGACGTCATTTCGGGGTCGAAAAACCTTCGTTTCGCACTCCGAAATTGTGATTCTAGCCGAAGATCTCCCCTATTCCAAGGTTTTTTGGCAGTAGCAACTCCCTCGATTACGTGAATCGCTGGCGGAGCCCACACACGGAGCCGCCCAGTTACAGCGATCGGAAGTCGTGTTCAACTCGACGCGAGATCTCCTCCCCAGGTCATGGATATGGGTGCCCGAACATCGCCGATATAGTCACCCCCTCCGGTTTATTCCCACCCCTTCTGCGAAAGAATTGGGCATAACTTTTCGCACGGGCATCGAAATTGCTTATGTGACAACAATTCAAAATCGGCACTCCGAGACGGTCGACAAGGCGCTGGTTTCGCAGAATTCTGTTCTGGGGCGAAAATTCCCACCGGGAGAGTGTGTACTACTACACCGACTGCCGTAGCTTCATGTCGGACGCGGATATTTATTCGCCCGGCGGTCGGAACCGCCCGCGAGGGCCCAATTCAGAATCGACACTTCGACCCGGTCGGTAAATGGTCGCATTTGGAGATTTCCGGTCCGGCGCCAAAATTCCTCTCCTGGAGCGCGGTCGCGGGCTGCCGATTTGATCGCATACGGACACCGCTTCGCTCAAACGGGCATAACTTTTCGCTCAGTTATCGGAATCGCTTATAAGACCGCAATTCGGAATCGGCACTCAGAGGCGCTCGACGTCCCTTTATTGCCTTAGGCAATAAGACGTCATTTCGGGGTCGAAAAGCCCTCGTTTCGCACTCCGAAATTGCTATTCTAGCCGACGATCTCCCCTATTCCAAGGTTTTTTGGCAGTAGCGACTCCCTCGATTACGCGAATCGCTGGCGGAGACCACACGCGCAGCCGCCCAGTCACAGCGATCGGAAGTCGTGTTCAACTCGATGGGAGATCTCCTTCCGAGGTTGTGGATATGGGTGCCCGAACATCGCCGATATAGTCACCCCCACCGGTTTATTCCCACCCCTTCAGCGAAAGAATTGGGCATAACTTTCCGCACGGGCATCAGAATCGCTTATGTGACCACAATTCGGAATCGGCACTCCGAGACAGTCGACAGGGCGCTGGTTTCACAGAATTCCATTTCGGGGCCAAAATTCCTCGCGGAGCGTGTGTACTAGTACACCGACTGCCGTACCCTCCTGTCGGACGCAGATATTTATTCGCCCGGGGGTCGGAACCGCCCGCAAGGCCCCAATTCGGAATCGGCACTTCAACCCGGTCGGTAAATGGTCGCATTCGGAGATTTCCGGTCCGGCACCCAAATTCCTCTCCGGGAGCGCGGTCGCGGGCTGCCGATTTGATCGCATACGGTCACCGCTTCGCTCAAACGGGCATAACTTTTCACTCGGTTATAGGAATTGCTTATAAGACCCCAATTCGGAATCGGCACTCAGAGGCGCTCGACGCCCCCTTATTGCCTCAGGCGATAAGACGTCGTTTCGAGGTCAAAAAACCTTCGTTTCGCATTCCGAAATTGCGATTCTAGCTGACAATGTCCCCTATTCCAAGGGTTTTTGGCAGTAGCGACTCCCTCAATTACGCGAATCGCTGGCGGAGCCCACACGCGGAGCCGCCCAGTCATAGCGATCGGAAGTCGTGTTCAATTGGACGCGAGATCTCCTCCCGAGGTCGTGGATATGGGTGCCCGAAATCGCCGATATAGTCACTCCCTCCGGTTTATTCCACCCCTTCTGCGAAGGAATTGGGAATAACTTTCCACACGGGCATCGAAATCGCTTATGTGACCACAATTCAAAATCGACTTTCCGAGACGGTCGACAGGGCTCTGGTTTTGCAGAATTCCGTTCCACGGCAAAAATTCCTACTGGGAGCGTGTGTACTAGTACACCGACTGCCGTACCCTCCTATCGGACGCAGATATTTATTCGCCCGGGGGTCGGAACCGCCCGTGAGGCCCAAATTCAGAATCGGCACTTCGAACCAGTCGGTAAATGGTCGCATTCAGAGATTTCCGGTCCGGCGCCCAAATTCCTCTCTGGGAGCGCGGTCGCGGGCTATCGATTTGATCGCATACGGACACCGCTTCGCTCAAACGGGCATAACTTTTCGCTCGGTTATCGAAATCGCTTATAAGACCCCAATTCGGAATCAGCACTAAGATGCACTCGACGACCCGTTATTGCCTCAGGCGATAAGACGTCGTTTTGTGGTCGAAAAGCCTTCGTTTCGCACTCCGAAATTGCGATTCTAGCCGATGATCTCCTATATTCCAAGGTTTTTTGGCAGTAGCGACTCCCTCGATTACGCGAATCGCTGGCGCAGCCCACACACGGAGCCGCCCAGTCACAGCGATCGGAAGTCATGTGCAACTCGACGCGAGATCTCCTCCCCAGGTCGTGGATATGGGTGCCCGAACATCACCGATATAGTCACCCCTTCCGGTTTATTCCCACCCTTCTGCGAAAGAATTGGGCATAACTTTCCGCACGGGCATCGGAATCGCTTATGTGACCACAATTCGGAATCGGCACTCCGAGACGGTCGACAGGACACTGGTTTCACAGAATTCCGTTTCGAGGCAAAAATTCCCCTCGGGAGTGTGTGTACTAGTACACCGACTGCTGTAGCTTCATGTCGGACGCAGATATTTATTCGCCCGGGGGTCGGAACCGCCCGCGAGGCCCCAATTCAGAATCGACACTTCGACCCGGTCGGTAAATGGTCGCATTCGGAGATTTCCGGTCGGCCGCCCAAATTTCCCTCCAGGAGCGCGGTCGCGGGCTGCCGATTTGATCGCATACGGACACCGCTTCGCTCAAACGGGCATAACTTTTCGCTCGGTTATCGGAATGGCTTATAAGACCCCAATTCGGAATCGGCACTCAGAGGCGCTCGACGCGCCCTTATCGCCTCGGGTGATAAGACGTCGTTTCGGGGTCAAAAAACCTTCGTTTCGCACTCCGAAATTGTGATTCTAGCCGACGATCTCCCCTATTCCAAGGTTTTTTTGCAGTAGCGACTCCCTCGATTACGCGAATCGCTGGTGGAGACCACATGCGGTGCCGCCCAGTCACAGCGATCTGAAGTCGTGTTCAACTCGACGCGAGATCCCCTCCCGAGGTCGTGGATATGGGTGCCCGAACATCGCCGATATAGTCACCCCCTCCGGTTTATTCCCACCCCTTCAGCGAAAGAATTGGGCATAACTTTCCGCAGGGCATCGGAATCGCTTATGTGACAACAATTCGGAATCGACACTCCGAGACGGTCGACAGGGCGCTGGTTTCGCAGACTTCCGTTCCGGGGCACAAATTCCCCCGGGAGCGTGTGTTAGTACACCGACTGCAGTACTTCATGTCGGACGCGGATATTTATTCGCCCGGCGGTCGGAACCGCCCGCCAGGCCCCAATTCAGAATCGGCACTTCGACCCGGTCAGTAAATGGTCGCATTGGAGATTTCGGTCCGGCGCCCAAATTCCCTCTGGGAGCGCGGTAGCGGGCTGCCGATTGATCGCATACGGACACCGCTTCGCTCAAACGGGCATAACTTTTCGCTCGGTTATCGGAATCGCTTATAAGACCGCAATTCGGAATCGGCACTCAGAGGCGCTCGACGCCCCTTTATTGCCTTAGGCAATAAGACGTCATTTCAGGGTCGAAAAGCCTTCGTTTCGCACTCCGAAATTGCTATTCTAGCCGACGATCTCCCCTATTCCAAGGTTTTTTGGCAGTAGCGACTCCCTCGATTACGTGAATCGCTGGCGGAGCCCACACACGGAGCTGCCCAGTCACAGTGATCGGAAGTCATGTTCAACTCGACCCGAGATCTCCTCCCGAGGTCGTGGATATGGGTGCTCGAACATCGCAGATATAGTCACCCCCTCCGGTTTATTCCCACTCCTTCTGCGAAAGAATTGGGCATAACTTTCCGCACGGGCATCGGAATCGCTTATGTGACCAAAATTCGGAATCGGCACTCCGAGACGGACGACAGGGCGCTGGTTTCGCAGAATTCCGTTCTGGGGCCAAAATTCCCCCCGTGAGCGTGTGTACTAGTACACCGAATGCCGTAGCTTCACGTCGGACGCGGATATTATTCGCCCGGTGGTCGGAAACGCCCACCGGGCCCCAATTCAGAATCGACACTTCGACCCGGTCGGAAATGGTCGCATTCGGAGATTCCGGTCCGGCGCCAAATTCCTCTCGGGAGCGCGGTCGCGGTCGCGGCTGCCGATTTGATCGCATATGGACACCGCTGCGCTCAAATGGGATAACTTTTCGCTCGGTATCGGAATCGCTTATAAGACCCTATTCGGAATCGGCACTCAGAGGCGCTCGACGCCCCATTATTGCCTCAGGCGATAAGACATCATTTCAGTGTCGAAAAACCTTCGTTTTGCATTCTGAAATTGTGATTCTAGCCGACGATCTCCCCTATTGCAAGGATTTTTGGCAGTAGCGACTACCTCGATTACGCGAATCGCTGGCGGAGCCTACACGCGGAGCCGCCCAGTCACAGCGATCGGAAGTCGTGTTCAACTCGACGTGAGATCTCCTCCCCAGGTCGTGGATATGGGTGCCCGAACATCGCCGATATAGTCACCCCCTCTGGTTTATTCCCACCCCTTCTGCGAAAGAATTGTGCATAACATTCCGCACGGGCATCAGAATCGCTTATGTGACCACAATTCGGAATCGGCACTCCGAGACGGTCGACAGGGCGCTGGTTTCTTAGAATTCCGTTTCGGGGCAAAAATTCCGCCCGGGAGCGTGTGTACTAGTACACCGACTGCCGTACCTTCCTGTCGGACTAGGATATTTATTCTCCCAGGGGTCAGAACCGCCCGCGAGGCCCCAATTCAGAATCGGCACTTCGACTCGGTAGGTAAATGGTCGCATTCGGAGATTTCCGGTCCGGCACCCAAATTCCTCTCTGGGAGCGCGGTCGCGGGCTGCCGATTTGATCGCATACGGTCACCGCTTCGCTCAAACGGGCATAACTTTTCACTCGGTTATAGGAATCGCTTATAAGACCCCAATTCGGAATCGGCACACAGAGGCGCTCGACGCCCCCTTATTGCCTCAGGCGATAAGACGTCATTTCGAGGTCGAAAAACCATTGTTTCGCATTCCGAAATTGCGATTCTAGCCGATGATCTCCCCTATTCCAAGGGTTTTTGGCAGTAGCGACTCCCTCAATTACGCGAATCGCTGGCGGAGCCCACACGCGGAGCCGCCCAGTCACAGCGATCGGAAGTCGTGTTAAACTCGACGCGAGATCTCCTCCCGAGGTCGTGGATATGGGTGCCCGAAATCGCCGATATAGTCACCCCCTCTGATTTATTCCCACTCCTTCTGCGAAGGAATTGGGCATAAATTTCCGCACAGGCATCGAAATCGCTTATGTGACCACAATTACAAATCGACATTCCGAGACGGTCGACAGGGCACTGGTTTTACAGAATTCCGTTCCACAGCAACAATTCCTACTGGGAGCGTGTGTACTAGTACACCGACTGCCGTACCCTCCTATCGGACGCAGATATTTATTCGCCCGGGGGTCGGAACCGCCCGCGAGGCCCCAATTCAGAATCGGCACTTCGACCCGGTCGGTAAATGGTCGCATTCGGAGATTTCCGGTCCGGCGCCCAAATTCCTCTCTGGGAGCGCGGTCGCGGGCTATCGATTTGATCGCATACGGACACCGCTTCGCTGAAACGGGCATAACTTTTCGCTCGGTTATCGAAATCGCTTATAAGACCCCAATTCGGAATCCGCACTCAGACGCGCTCGACGACCCCTTATTGCCTCAAGCGATAAGACATCGTTTCGGGGTCGAAAAACCATCGTTTCGCATTTCGAAATTGAGATTCTAGCCGACGATCTCCCCTATTCTAAGGATTTTTTGCAGTAGCGACTCCCTCAATTACGTGAATCGCTGGCGGAGCCCACACGCGGAGCCGCCCAGTCACAGCGATCGGAAGTCGTGTTCAAATCGACGCGAGATCTCCTTCTGAGGTCGTGGATATGGGTGCCCGAATATCGCCGATATAGTCACCCCCTCCGGTTTATTCCCACCTCTTCAACGAAAGAATTGGGCATAAAATTCCGCACGGGCATCGGAACAGCTTATGTGACCACAATTCAGAATCGGCACTCCGAGAAGGTCGACAGGGCGCTGGTTTCGCAGAATTCCGTTCCGGGGCCAAAATTCCCCCCGAGAGCGTGTGTACTAGTACACCGACTGTCATACCTTCCTGTCGGACGCGGATATTTATTCGCCCGGGGGTCCGAACCGCCCGCGAGGCCCCAATTCAGAATCGACACTTCGACCCGGTCGGTAAATGGTCGCATTCGGTGATTTCCGGTCCGGAGCCCAAATTCCTCTCCGGGAGCGCAGTCGCGGGCTGCCAATTTGATCGCATACGGACACCGCTTCGCTCAAACAGACATAACTTTTCGCTCGGTTATCGGAATCGCTTATAAGACCCCTATTCGGAAACGGCACTCAGAGGCGCTGGACGCGCCCTTATCGCCTCAGGAGACAAAACGTTGTTTCGGGGTCAAAAAACCTTCGTTTCGCACTCCGAAATTGCGATTCTAGCCGACGATCTCCCCTATTCCAAGGTTTTCTGGCAGTAGCGACTCCCTTGATTACGCAAATCGCTGGCGGAGCCTACATGCGGAGCCGCCCAGTCACAGCGATCGGAAGTCGTGTTCAACTCGACGCGAGATCTCCTCCCGAGGTCGTGGATATGGGTGCCCGAACATCGCCGATATAGTCACCCCCTCCGGTTTATTCCCACCCCTTTAGGGAAAGAATTGGGCATAACTTTCCGCACACGCATCAGAATCGCTCATGTGACCACAATTTGGAATCGGCACTCCGAGACGGTAGACATGGCGCTGGTTTCGCAGAATTCCGTTTCGGGGCACAAATTCCCCCCGGGAGCGTGTGTACTAGTACACCGACTGCCGTACCCTCCTGTCGGACGCAGATATTTATTCGCTCGGTAGTCGGAACCGCCCGCGAGGCCCCAATTCAGAATCGACACTTCGACGCGGTCGGTAAATGGTCGCATTCGGAGATATCCGGTCCGGCGCCCAAATTCCTCTCTAGGAGCGCGGTCGCGGGCTGCCGATTTGATCGCATACGGACACCGCTTCGCTCAAACGGGCATAACTTTTCGCTCGGTTATCGGAATCGCTTATAAGACCCCAATTCGGAATCGACACTCAGAGGCGCTCGACGCCCCCTTATTGCCTCAGACGATAAGACATCATTTCGGGGTCGAAAAACCTTCGTTTCGCATTTCGAAATTGAGATTCTAGCCGACGATCTCCCCTATTCTAAGGATTTTTTGCAGTAGCGACTCCCTCAATTACGTGAATCGCTGGCGGAGCCCACACGCGGAGCCGCCCAGTCACAGCGATCGGAAGTCGTGTTCAAATCGACGCGAGATCTCCTTCTGAGGTCGTGGATATGGGTGCCCGAACATCGCCGATATAGTCACCCCCTCCGGTTTATTCCCACCTCTTCAGCGAAAGAATTGGGCATAAAATTCCGCACGGGCATCGGAACAGCTTATGTGACCACAATTCAGAATCGGCACTCCGAGAAGGTCGACAGGGCGCTGGTTTCGCAGAATTCCGTTCCGGGGCCAAAATTCCCCCTGGGAGCGTGTGCGTACACCGACTGCCGTAGCTTCATGTCGGACGCGGATATTTATTCGCCCGGGGGTCGGAACCGCCCACGAGGCCCCAATTCAGAATCAACACTTCGACCCGGTCGGTAAATGTTCGCATTCGGAGATTTCCGGTCCGGCGCCTAAATTCCTTTCCGGGAGCGCGGTCGCGGGTTGCCGATTTGATCGCATACGGACACCGCTTCGCTCAAACAGGCATAACTTTTCGCTCTGTTATCGGAATCGCTTATAAGACCCCAATTCGGAATCGGCACTCAGAGGGGTTGGACGCCCCTTTATTGCCTCAGGTGATAAGACGTCATTTCGGGGTCGAAAAACCTTCGTTTCGCGTTCCGAAATTGCGATTCTAGCCAACGATCTCCCCTATTCCAAGGTTTTTTGGCAGTAGCGACTCCCTCGATTACGCGAATCGCTGGCGGTGCCCACACGCGGAGCCGCCCCAGTCATAGCGATCGGAAGTCGTGTTCAACTCGACGCGAGATCTCCTTCCGAGGTCATGGATATGGGTGCCTGAACATCGTCGATATAGTCACCCCCTCCGGTTTATTCCCACCCCTTCAGCGAAAGAATTGCGCATAACTTTCCGCACAGGCATCGGAATCGCTTATGTGACCACAATTCGGAATCGGCACTTCGAGACGGTCGACAGGGCGCTGGTTTCGCAGAATTCCGTTCCAGGGCCAAAATTCCCCCCGGGAGCGTGTGTACTAGTACACCGACTGCTGTACCCTCCTTTCGGACGTGGATATTTATTCGCTCGGGGGTCGGAACCGCCCGCGAGGCCCCAATTCAGAATCGACACTTCGACCCGGTCGGTAAATGGTCACATTCGGAGATTTCCGGTCTGGCGCCCAAATTCCTCTCCGGGAGCACGGTCGCGGGCTGCCGATTTGATCGCATAGGGACACCGCTTCGCTCAAACGGGCATAACTTTTCGCTCGGTTTTCGGAATCGCTTATAAGACCCCAATTCGGAATCGGCACTCAGAGGTGCTCGACGCTCCCTTATTGACTCAGGCGATAAGACATCGTTTCGGGGTCGAAAAACCTTCGTTTTGCATTCCAAAATTGAGATTCTAGCCGACGATCTCACCTATTCTAAGGTTTTTTAGCAGTAGCGACTCCCTCGATTACGCGAATCGTTGGCGGAGCCCACACGCGGAGCCGCCCAGTCACAGCGATCGGAAGTCGTGTCAACTCGACGCGAGATCTCCTTCCAAGGTCGTGGATATGGGAGCCCGAACATCGCCGATATAGTCACCCCCTCCGGTTTATTCCCACCCCTTCAGCGAAAGAATTGGGCATAACTTTCCGCACGGGCATCAGAATCGCTTATGTGACCACAATTCGGAATCGGCACTCCGAGACGGTCGACAGGGCGCTGGTTTCGCAGTATTCAGTTCTGGGGCCAAAATTCCCCCCGGGAGCGTGTGTACTAGTACAATGACTGCCGTAGCTTCATGTCGGATGCAGATATTTATTCGCCCGGGGGACGGAACCGCCCACGAGGCCCCAATTTAGAATCGACAATTCGACTCGGTCGGTAAATGGTCGCATTCGGAGATTTTCGGTCCGGCGCCCAAATTCCCCTCCGGGAGCGCGGTCGCGGGCTGCCGATTTGATCGCATACGGTCACCGCTTCGCTCAAACGGGCATAACATTTCGCTCGGTTATCGGAATCGGCACTCAGAGGCACTCGACACCCCCTTATTGCCTTGGGCGATAAGACGTCGTTTCGGGGTCGAAAAACTTTCGTTTCGCACCCCGAAATTGCGATTCTAGCCGACGATCTCCCCTATTCCAAGGTTTTCTGGCAGTAGCGACTCCCTCGATTACGTGAATCGTTGGCGGAGCCCACACACGGAGCCGCCCAGTTACAGCGATCGGAAGTCGTGTTCAACTCGACGCGAGATCTCCTCCCGAGGTTGTAGATATGGGTGCCCGAACATCGTCGATATAGTCACCCCCTCCGATTTATTCCCACCCCTTCTGCGAAAGAATTGGGCATAACTTTCCGCACGGGCATCAGAATCGCTTATGTGACCACAATTCGGAATCGGCACTCCGAGACGGTCGACAAGGCACTGGTTTCGCAGAATTCCGTTCCGAGGCCAAAATTCCCCCCGGGAGCGTGTGTACAAGTACAACGACTGTCGTACCCTCCTTTCGGACGCGAATATTTATTCGCTCGGGGGTCGGAACCGCCCGCGAGGCCCCAATTCAGAATCGACACTTCGACCCGGTCGGTAAATGGTCACATTCGGAGATTTCCGGTCCGGCGCCCAAATTCCTCTCTGGGAGAACGGTCGCGGGCTGCCGATTTGATCGCATAGGGACACCGCTTCGCTCAAACGGGCATAAAATTTCGCTCGGTTATCGGAATCGCTTATAAGACCCCAATTCGGAATCGGCACTCAGAGGCGCTCGACACCCCCTTATTGCCTCAGGCGATAAGACATCGTTTCGTGGTCGAAAAACCTTCGTTTCGCATTCCGAAATTGCGATTCTACACTACGATCTCCCCTATTCTAAGGTTTTTTGGCAGTAACGACTCCCTCGATTACGCGAATCGCTGGCGGATCCCACACGTGGAGCCGCCCAGTCACAGCGATCGGAAGTCGTGTTCAACTCGACGCGAGATCTCCTCCCGAGGTCGTGGATATGGGAGCCCGAACATCGCCAATATAGTCACCCCCTTCGGTTTATTCCGACCCCTTCAGGGAAAGAATTGGGCATAACTTTCCGCACAGGCATCAGAATCGCTTATGTGACCACAATTCGGAATCGGCACTCCGAGACGGTCGACATGGCGCTGGTTTCGCAGAATTCCGTTCCGGGGCACACATTCCCCCCGGGAGCGTGTGTACTAGTACACTGACTGCCGTACCCTCCTGTCGGACGCAGATATTTATTCGCCCGGGGGTCGGAACCGCCCGCGAGGCCCCAATTCAGAATCGGCACTTCGACGCGGTCGGTAAATGGTCGCATTCGGAGATTTCCTGTCCGGCGCCCAAATTCCTCTCTGGGAGCGCGGTCGCGGGCTGCCGATTTGATCGCATACGGACACCGCTTCGCTCAAACGGGCATAACTTTTTGCTCGGTTATCTGAATCGCTTATAAGACCCCAATTCGGAATCGACATTCAGAGGCGCTCGACGCCCCCTTATCGCCCCAGGTGATAAGACGTCGCTTCGGTGTCGAAAAACCTTCGTTTCGCACTCCGAAATTGCGATTCTAGGCGATAATCTCCCCTATTCCAAGGTTTTTTGGCAGTAGCGACTCCCTCGATTACGCGAATCGCTGGCGGAGCCCACACACGGAGCAGCCCAGTCACAGCGATCGGAAGTCGTGTTCAACTCGACGCGAGATCTCCTCTCGAGGTCGTGGGTGCCCGAAGATCGCCGATATAGTCACCCCCTCCGATTTATTCCCACCCCTTCTGCGAAAGAATTGGGCATAACTTTCCGCACGGCCGTCAAAATCGCTTATGTGACCACAATTCGGAATCGGCACTCCGAGACGGTCGACAGGGCACTGGTTTCGCAGAATTCCGTTCTAGGGCCAAAATTTCCCCCGGGAGTGTGTGTACTTCTACACCGACTGTCGTACCCTCCTTTCGGACACAGATATTTATTCGCTCGGTGGTCGGAACCGCCCGCGAGGCCCCAATTCAGAATCGACACTTCGACCCGGTCGGTAAATGGTCTCATTCGGAGATATCCGGTCCGGCGCCCAAATTCCTCTCTAGGAGCGCGGTCGCGGGCTGCCGATTTGATCGCATACGGACACCGCTTCGCTCAAACGGGCATAACTTTTCGCTCGGTTATCAGAATCGCTTATAAGACCCCAATTCGGAATCGACACTCAGAGGCGCTCGACGCCCCCTTATTGCCTCAGGCGATAAGACATCATTTCGGTGTCGAAAAACCTTCGTTTCGCATTTCGGAATTGAGATTCTAGCCGACGATCTCCCCTTTTCTAAGGATTTTTTGCAGTAGCGACTCCCTCGATTACGTGAATCGATGGCGGAGCCCACACGCGGAGCCGCCCAGTCACAGCGATCGGAAGTTGTGTTCAACTCGACGCGAGATCTCCTCCCGAGGTTGTAGATATGGGTGCCCGAACATCGCCAATATAGTCACCCCCTCCGATTTATTCCCACACCTTCTGCGAAAGAATTGGGCATAACTTTCCGCACGGGCATCAGAATCGCTTATGTGACCACAATTCGGAATCGGCACTCCGAGACGGTCGACAAGGCACTGGTTTCGCAGAATTCCGTTCCGGGGCCAAAATTCCCCCCGGGAGCGTGTGTACAAGTACAACGACTGCCGTACCCTCCTTTCGGACGCGAATATTTATTCGCTCGGGGGTCGGAACCGCTCGCGAGGCCCCAATTCAGAATCGACCCTTCGACCCGGTCGGTAAATGGTCGCATTCGGAGATTTCCGGTCTGGCGCACAAATTCCTCTCTGGGAGCGCGGTCGCGGGCTGCCGATTTGATCGCATAGGGACACCGCTTCGCTCAAACGGGCATAACATTTCGCTCGGTTATCGGAATCGCTTATAAGACGCCAATTCGGAATCGGCACTCAGAGGCGCTCGACACCCCCTTATTGCCTCAGACGATAAGACATCGTTTCGGGGTCGAAAAACCTTCGTTTCGCACTCCGAAATTGAGATTCTAGATGACGATCTCCCCTATTCTAAGGTTTTTTGGCAGTAGCGACTCCCTCGATTACGTGAATCGCTGGCGGAGCCCACACGCGGAGCCGCCCAGTGACAGCGATCGGAAGTCGTGTTCAACTCGACGCGAGATCTCCTTCCGAGGTCGTGGATATGGGTGTTCGAACATCGCCGATATAGTCACCCCCTCCGGTTTATTCCCACCCCTTCAGCGAAAGAATTGGGCATAGCATTCCGCACGGGCATCAGAATCGCTCATGTGACCAGAATTCGAAATCGGCACTCCGAGACGGTCGACAGGGCGCTGGTTTCGCAGAATTCCGTTCCGGGGCCAAAATTCGCCCCGGGAGCGTGTGTACTAGTACACCGACTGCCGTACCCTCCTGTCGGACGCGGATATTTATTCGCCCGGGGGTCGGAACCGCCTGCGAGGCCGCAATTCAGAATCGGCACTTCGACCCGGTCGTTAAATGGTCGCATTCGGAGATTTCTGGTCCGGCGCCCAAATTCCTCTTTGGGAGCGCGGTCGCGGGTTGCCGATTTGATCGCATACGGACACCGCTTCGCTCAAACGGGCATAACTTTTCGCTCGGTTATCGGAATCGCTTATAAGACCACAATTCGGAATCGGCACTCCGAGGCGCTCAACGCCCCTTATCGCCTAAGGCGATAAGACGTCGCTTCGGGGTCGAAAAACCTTTGTGTCGCACTTCGAAATTGTGATTCTAGCCGACGAACTCCCCTATTCCAACGTTTTTTGGCAGTAGCGATCCCTCGATTACGCGAATCGCTGGCGGAGCCGCCCAGTCACAGCGATCAGAAGTCGTGTTCAACTCGACGTGAGATCTCATCCCGAGGTCGTAGATATGGGTGCCCGAACATCGCCGATATAGTCACCCCCTCCGATTTATTCCCACCCCTTCTGAGAAAGAATTGGGCATAACTTTCCGCACGGGCATCGGAATCGCTTAGGTGACCACAATTCGGAATCGGCACTCCGAGACGGTCGACAGGGCACTGATTTCGCAGAATTCCGTTCCGGTGCCGAAATTCCCCCCTGGAGCGTGTGTACTAGTACAACGACTGCTGTACCATCCTTTCGAACACGGATATTTATTCGCTCGGGGGTCGGAACTGCCCGCGAGGCCCCAATTCAGAATCGACACTTCGACCCGGTCGGTAAATGGTCACATTCGGAGATTTCTGGTCCGGCTCCCAAATTCCTCTCTGGGAGCGCGGTCGCGGGCTGCCGATTTGATCGCATAGGGGCACCGGTTCGCTCAAACGGGCATAACTTTTCGCTCGGTTATCGGAATCGCTTATAAGACCCCAATTCGGAATCGGCACTCAGAGGCGCTCGATGCCCCTTATTGCCTCAGGTGATAAGACATCGTTTCGGGGTCGAAAAACCTTCGTTTCGCGTTTTGAAATTGAGATTCTAGACGACGATCTCCCCTATTCTAAGGTTTTTTGGCAGTAGCGACTCCCTCGATTACGCGAATCATTGGGGAAGCCCACACGCGGAGCCGCCCAGTCACAGCGATCGGAAGTCGTGTTCAGCTCGACGCAAGATCTCCTTTCGAGGTCGTGGATATGGGTGCCCGAACATCGCCGATATAGTCACCCCCTCCGGTTTATTCCCACCCCTTCAGCGGAAGAATTGCGCATAACTTTCCGCACGGGCATCAGAATCGCTTATGTGACCACAATTCGAAATCGGCACTTCGAGACGGTCGACAGGGCGCTGGTTTCGCAGAATTTCGTTCCGGGGCCAAAATTCCCCCCGAGAGCGTGTGTACTAGTACACCGACTGCCGTATCCTCCCGTCGGACGCGGATATTTATTCGCCCGGGGGTCGGAACCGCCTACGAGGCCCCAATTCGGAATCGACACTTCGATCCTGTCGGTAAATGGTCGCATTCGGAGATTTCCGGTCCGGCGCCCAAATTCCTCTCGGGGAGCGCGGTCGCGGGCTGCCGATTTGATCGCATACGGACACCGCTTCGCTCAAACGGGCATAACTTTTCGCTCGGTTATCGGAATCGCTTATAAGACCCCAATTCGGAATCAGCACTCAGACGCGCTCGATGGCCCCTCATTGCCTCAGGCGATAAGACGTCGTTTCGGGGTTGAAAAACCTTCGTTTAGCACTCCGAAATTGCGATTCTAGCCGACGATCTCCCCTATTTCAAGGTTTTTTGGCAGTAGTGACTCCCTCGATTACGCGAATCACTGGCAGAGCCCACACACGGAGCCGCTCAGTCACAGCGATTGGAAGTCGTGTTCAACTCGATGCGAGATCTCCTCCCTAGGTCGTGGATATGGGTGCCCGAACATCACCGATATAGTCACCCCTTCCGGTTTATTCCCACCCCTTCTGCGAAAGAATTTTGCATAACTTTCCGCACGGGCATCGAAATCGCTTGTGTGACCACAATTCGGAATCGGCACTCTGAGACGGTCGACAGGGCGATGGTTTCGCATAATTCCATTCCGGGGCACAAATTCCCCCCGGTAGCGTGTGTACTAGTACACCGACTGTCGTACCTTCCTGTCGGACGCGGATATTTATTCGCCCGGGGGTCGGAACCGCCCGCGAGGCCCCAATTCAGAATCGACACTTCGACCCGATCGGTAAATGGTCGCATTCGGAGATTTCCGGTCCGGCGCCCAAATTCCTCTACGGGTGCGTGGTCGCGGGCTGCCGATTTGATCGCATACGGACACCGCTTCGCTCAAACAGGCATAACATTTCGCTCAGTTATCAGAATCGCTTATAAGACCCCAATTCGGAATTGGCAATCAGAGGCGCTCGATGCGCCCTTATTGCCTCATGCGATAAGACGTCGCTTCGGGGTCGAAAAACCTTTATTTCGCACTTCGAAATTGCGATTCTAGCCGACAAACTCCCCTATTCCAAGGTTTTTTGGCAGTAGCGACTCCCTCGATTACGCGAATCGCTGGCGGAGCCCACACACGGAGCCGCCAAGTCACAGCGATCGGAAGTCGTGTTCAACTCGACGTGAGATCTCCTCCCGAGGTCGTAAATATAGGTGCCCGAACATCGCCGATATAGTCACCCCCTCTGATTTATTCCCACCCCTTCTGCGAAAGAATTGTGCATAACTTTCCGCACGGGCATCAGAATCGCTTATGTGACCACAATTCTGAATCGGCACTCCGAGACGGTCGACGGGGCACTGGTTTCGCAGAATTCCGTTCCGGGGCCAAAATTCCCCCCGGGAGCGTGTGTACTAGTACGACGGCTGCCGTACCCTCCTTTCGGACGCGGATATTTATTCGCTCGGGGGTCGGAACCGCCCGCGAGGCCCCAATTCAGAATCGACACTTTGACCCGGTCGGTAAATGGTCACATTCGGAGATTTCCGGTCCGGCGCCCAAATTCCTCTCTGGGAGCGCGGTCGCGGGCTGCCGATTTGATCGCATAGGGACACCGCTTCGCTCAAATGGGCATAACTTTTCGCTCGGTTATCGGAATCGCTTATAAGACCCCAATTCGGAATCGGCACTCCAAGGCGCTCGACGCCCCCTTATCGCCCTAGGCGATAAGTCATCGTTTCGGGGTCGAAAAACCTTTGTTTCGCACTCCGAAATTGCGATTCTAGCCGACGAACTCCCCTATTACAAGGTTTTTTGGCACTAGCGACTCCCTCGATTACGCGAATCACTGGCGGAGCCCACACACGGAGCCACCCAGTCACAGCAATCGGAAGTCGTGTTCAACTCGACGCGAGATCTCCTCCCGAGGTCGTAGATATGGTTGCCCGAACATCGCCGATATAGTCACCCCCTCCGATTTATTCCCACCCCTTCAGCGAAAGAATTGGTCATAACTTTCCGCACGGGCATCAGAATTTCTTTTGTGACCACAATTCGGAATCGGCACTCCGAGACGGTCAACAGGGCGCTGGTTTCGCAGAGTTCCGTTCCGGGGCCAAAATTCCCCCCGGGAGCATGTGTACTAGTACACCGACTGCCGTAGCTTCATGTCGGACGTGGATATTTATTCGCCTGGGGGTCGGAATCGCCCACGAGGCCCCAATTCAGAAATGACACTTCGACCCGGTCGGTAAATGGTCGCATTCGGAGATTTCCGGTCCGGCGCCCAAATTTTCCTCCGGGAGCGCGGTGGCGGGCTGCCGATTTGATCGCATACGGACACTGCTTCGCTCAAACGGGCACAACTTCTCGCTCGGTTATCGGAATCGCTTATAAAACCCCAATTCGGAATCGGCACTCAGAGGCGCTCAACGCCCCCTTATTGTCTCAGGCGATAAGACGTAGTTTTGGTGTCGAAAAACCATCGTTTCGCGTTCCGAAATTGAGATTCTAGCAGACGATCTCCCCTATTCTAAGGTTTTTTTGCAGTAGCGACTCCCTCGATTACGTGAATCGCTGGCGGAGCCCAGACGCGGAGCCGCCCAGTCACAGCGATCGGAGGTAGTGTTCAACTCGACGCGAGATCTCCTTCCGAGGTCGTGGATATGGTGCCCGAACATCACCGATATAGTCACCCCCTCCTATTTATTCCCTCCCCTTCAGCGAAAGAATTGGACATAACTTTCCGCACGGGCATCGGAATCGCTTATGTGACCACAATTCGAAATCGGCACTCTGAGATGGTCGACTGGGCGCTGGTTTCGCAGAATTCCGTTCCGGGGCCAAAATTCCCACCGGGCGCTAGTACACCGACTGCCGTACCCTCCTGTCGGACGCGGATATTTATTCGCCCGGGGGTCGGTACCGCCCGCGAGGCCCCAATTCAGAATCGGCACTTCGACCCGGTCGGTAAATGGTCGCATTCGGAGATTTCCGGTCCGGCGCCCAAATTCCTCTCTGGGAGCGCTGTTGCGGGCTGCCGATTTGATCGCATACGGACACCGCTTCGCTCAAACGGGCATAACTTTTTGCTCGGTTATCGGAATCGCTTATAAGACCCCAATTCGGAATCGGCACTCCGAGGCGCTCGACGCCCCCTTATCGCCTTTGGCGATAAGACGTCGTTTCGGGGTCGAATAACCTTTGTTTCGCACTCCGAAATTGCGATTCTAGCCGACGAACTCCCGTATTACAAGGTTTTTTGGCAGTAGCGACTCCCTCGATTACGCGAATCACTGGCGGAGCCACCCAGTCACAGCAATCGGAAGTCGTGTTCAACTCGACGCGAGATCTCCTCCCGAGGTCGTAGATATGGGTGCCCGAACATCGCCGATATAGTCACCCCCTCCGATTTATTCCCTCCCCTTCTGCGAATGAATTGGGCATAACTTTCCGCACGGGCATCGGAATCGCTTATGTGAAAACAATTTGGAATCGGCACTCCGAGACGGTCGACAGGGCACTGGTTTCGCAGAATTTCGTTCCGGGGCCAAAATTCCCCGCGGGAGCGTGTGTACTAGTACAACGACTGCCGTACCCTCCTTTCGGACACGGATATTTATTCGCTCGGGGGTCGGAACCGCCCGCGAGGCCCCATTCAGAATCGACACTTCGACCCGGTCGGTAAATGGTCACATTCGGAGATTTCCGGTCCGGCGCCCAAATTCCTCTCTGGGAGCGCGGTCGCGGGCTGCCGATTTGATCGCATAGGGACATCGCTTCGCTCAAACGGACATAACTTTTCGCTCGGTTATCAGAATCGCTTATAAGACCCCAATTCGGAATCGGCACTCAAAGGCGCTCGACACCCCTTTATAGCCTCAGGCGATAAGACATCTTTTCGGTGTCAAAAAACCTTCGTTTCGCATTCCGAAATTGAGATTCTAGACGACGATCTCCCCTATTCTAAGGTTTTTTGGCAGTAGCGACTTCCTCGATTACGCGAATCGCTGGCGGAGCCCACACGCGGAGCCGCCCAGTCACAGCGATCGGAAGTCGTGTTCAACTCGACGCGAGATCTCCTTCCGAGGTCGTGGATATGGGTGCCCGAACATCGCCGATATAGTCACCCCCTCCGGTTTATTCCCACCCCTTCAGCGAAAGAATTGGGCATAACTTTCCGCACGGGCATCAGAATCGCTTATGTGACCACAATTCCAAATCGGCACTCCGAGACGGTCGACAGGGCGCTGGTTTCGTAGAATTTCGTTACGGGGCCAAAATTCCCCCCGGGAGCGTGTGTACTAGTACACCGATTGCCGTACCCTCCTGTCGGACGCGGATATTTATTCGCCCAGGGGTCGGAACCGTCCGCGAGGCCCTAATTCAGAATCGGCACTTCGACCCGGTGGGTAAATGGTCGCATTCGGAGATTTCCGGTCCGGCGCCCAAATTCCTCTCCGGGAGTGCGGTTGCGGGCTGCCGATTTGCTCGCATACGGATACTGCTTCGCTCAAACAGGCATAACTTTTCGCTCGGTTATCAGAATCGCTTATAAGACCCCAATTCGGAATCGGCACTCAGAGGCGCTCGATGGCCCCTCATTGCCTCAGGCGATAGGACGTCGTTTCGGGGTCGAAAAACCTTCGTTTCGCACTCCGAAATTGTGATTCTAGCCGACGATCTCCCCTATTCCAAGGTTTTTTGGCAGTAGCGACTCCCTCGATTACGCGAATCGCTGGCGGAGCCCACACGCGGATCGCACAGTCAAAGCGATCGGAAGTCGTGTTCAACTCGACGCGAGAACTCCTTCCGAGGTCGTGGATATGGGAGCCGGAACATCGCCGATATAGTCACCCCCTCCGATTTATTCCCACCCCTTCAGCGAAAGAATTGTTCATAACTTTCCGCACAGGCATCAGAATTGCTTATGTGACCACAATTCGGAATCGGCACTCCGAGACGGTCAACAGGGCGCTGGTTTTGCAGAATTCCGTTCCGGGGCCAAAATTCCCCCTGGGAGCATGTGTACTAGTACACCGACTGCCGTAGCTTCATGTCGGACGCGGATATTTATTCGCCTGGGGGTCGGAACCGCCCACGAGGCCCCAATTCAGAAACGACACTTCGACCCGGTCGATAAATGGTCGCATTCGGAGATTTCCGGTCCGGCGCCCAAATTCCCCTCTGGGAGCGCGGTCGCGGGCTGCCGATTTGATCGCATACGGACACTGCTTCGCTCAAACGGGCACAACTTTTCGCTCGGTTATCGGAATCGCTTATAAGACCCCAATTCGGAATCGACACTCAGAGGCGCTCGACGCCCCCTTATTGTCTCAGGCGATAAGACGTAGTTTTGGTGTCGAAAAACCTTCGTTTCGCGTTCTGAAATTGAGATTCTAGCAGACGATCTCCCCTATTCTAAGGTTTTTTGGCAGTAGCGACTGCCTCGATTACGTGAATCGCTGGCGGAACCCAGACGTGGAGCCGCCCAGTCACAGCGATCGGAAGTAGTGTTCAACTCGACGCGAGATCTCCTTCCGAGGTCGTGGATATGGGTGCCCGAACATCGCCGATATAGTCACCCTGTTGCCCAGCTAGTTAGCCCAGAGGGGGGGGGTGAATGGGTTATTGAAACTTCGATCTTTGATTAAAACCTGTTTACTGAAAAGATTGCACAACTAATAACAAGGTTAGAGTTAGAGCAACAAGATAACAATCACACAAAACACATCCACAAGGACACAAGGATTTTATCCTGGTTCGGAACTCCTCTCCACAGGAGACCTACGTCCAGTCCTGAGCAATACCTCAGGATTTTACTATCAAGGGTACAATCCCCCTTAAGGATCCTTACACCCAGCTCAACTGGTCTTCCTTCAGCCTGAAGGGAACAACAACCACCCTGGATACCACCAGGTCTTCCTTCGTCCAGAAGGGAACAACAACCACTGGATACCACCAGGTCTTCCTTCGTCCAGAGGGAACACAAACTAATCAGAAAAGGTTGTGAAAACAGGCTTCAGATTCTAGCTTGACCAGCTACAACCTGAAGCTTCTAAGCCTCGAGAGAGAAAGAGATTTAACAAGGTTTTCTCTCCAAGACCCACAGGCTCTTACAGAGAAGATTTCTTTGAGCACAGAGAGCTAAGAGCTTGAACAAGGTTTTTGAGTGGAGGCTTCGCTCTTCTTCTAAAATCAAGCGATGTTACTCTATCAGTTCTTTTCTTTTCGTCTTGAGTCTTCTATTTAAACTGCTGATTCAAATTCGAACGTTGAAGTGCCCGTTGTCTCTTATCCTTGTGTACGTTAGACTGGTTACTGAGGAAGCTTCTGATCGTCAGCTTCTTTATCCTGGTGTTACACGCCAGAGAGATGTCATAGAACTTTGTATCTTGAGTCCAACGTTGTCCAGATGAGTTTGTCAGATATCTGTAGCATAGCATCAATAAATAGAAGACAGCTAGGACTGCTGTCTATTGTTAGCTGAGAGGGAACAGATATTGCAATATTAGCAAAGCTCCTTTCTGTCCAAGAAAAGTACGTAGACAGAGTAGCATAGAAATGGAAGTTGTCTGCATGCATGGGAGATACGATCGGAGAGCATTTAATGCATAGCAGTCAACTGACAAGATATGACTTTGACTTTTCAACGCTATTAAAAAGGCATTATACTGATGCATCAAGAAATTTGATAAAAAGAATCTTGCTGACTTCATACTTATGAATCGTTATGAGTTATAGCAAGTCGTATGAACTGTAAAGAAATCGTTGGTGATAACTTATGAAGCCGTTACAACAGGCAAGTCGTTGTGAGCTCTAAAGAAATCGTTATGACTAATAAAGAAATCGTTGCGCGAAATCGTTATGACTAATAAAGAAGTCGTTGCGCGAAATCGTTATGACTAATAAAGAAATCGTTGCGCGAAATCGTTATGACTAATAAAGAAGTCGTTGCGCGAAATCGTTATGACTAATAAAGAAGTCGTTGCGCGAAATCGTTATGACTAATAAAGAAGTCGTTGCGCGAAATCGTTATGACTAATAAAGAAATCGTTGCGCGAAATCGTTATGACTAATAAAGAAATCGTTACACGAAATCGTTATGAATTCTAAAGAAATCGTTACGCGAAATCGTTATGACTAATAAAGAAATCGTTACACGAAATCGTTATGAATTCTAAAGAAATCGTTACGCGAAATCGTTATGACTAATAAGAAGTCGTTGCGCGAAATCGTTATGACTAATAAGAAGGTTATGACTATAGAGTCGTTGCGAGTTCTAAAGAAATCGTACGGCTTGAGAGTCGTTGCGATTTCTAAAGAAATCGTTACGGGCTCTAAAGAAGTCGTTACGGCTTGAGGTCGTTGCGAGTTCTAAAGAAATCGTACGGGCTCTAAAGAAGTCGTTACGGCTTGAGAGTCGTTGCGAGTTCTAAAGAAATCGTTACGGGCTCTAAAGAAGTCGTTACGGCTTGAGAGTCGTTGCGAGTTCTAAAGAAATCGTTACGGGCTCTAAAGAAGTCGTTACGGCTTGAGAGTCGTTGCGAGTTCTAAAGAAATCGTTACGGGCTCTAAAGAAGTCGTTACGGTAACGATTCGAGTGTTCGGTCAAGAGTAAGTCGTTCTGCTTATCAAAGAAGTCGACAGGGACTTAGATAGAAATGATGGGACTTACCAGATTGTCTTGATCTTTCATTTTCTTTGCTTCCTGTTCTCAAGGCTCAAGAAATCTATTAGTGTTATTTTGTTAATCATAAAATTAATATATAAATAAATGGAAATATTTATTATGGGGACAGTTTGGTCATCAATCTCCCCCTTTTTGATGATGACAAAATATACTAAATATCATACAAAAAAATGAAATATGTATCAATTTATGTTAGTTGTCTCCCCCATTTGTCATTAGGCAAAAAGATAAGCTGAGAGACAAAGAAGATTCGTATTAAGAAGGAGAAAGATAATACATAGGAGATAACAAGGAGGCATGTGTGAGATGACAGCCCATGCCTTGATCTCTAGATCCTCAAAAATTGCAGAAAACACCAAAGGTCACTGAGAAAGGGTCCCATGGAAGGGATGTTCCTCTGAAGGTAGAGTGCTTTGTGCTCTATGAAACTCTCCATACTGAGTTTTGTCCAAAATGAATCTGAAGTAGGTACTCTTGCCAAACTGGCCCTATGGAGAATCTGTCCAAGGAAATTGGATAGTGAAGTTGCTGAGTTAACAGATCCTGCTTTAGGGCATAAAAGGCAGAATATCTAGCTGCCCAGACAGCATAGAGCTCTGGTAAGGGTGCGATGGAGTTGAGATCCATAAAGGCTTCTGCAGAAAGAGTCGGCTTCCTCTGACTAACCAGATCTTGATTGATAGCTTCCAGTTGCTGATAAGAGGCCCGATAGAGAAGCTCCCAGTCTGAAGAGATGAGTCGTTCACACTCAGAAATGAGTGGAGCTAAAGTCAGGGAAGAGATGCGGCCAGAGTGATATTCTCTGAAGATAAACCGCAAGAAGGAGGGAGATCGGCCCTGCTTTGCTGACATCGGCCCGCTGCCTTGCAAACATGTCGAGAGCATGAGATCCAGCATCTGAATAAGCACTAACGAGTGCAGCTTCGGCAGAAGAACTGGAAACTCAGCCTTGAAGGAGACAAAATCTACTGAAAGAGGCAGGTTGATTGGGTTTTCTGATTGCAGCACAGCAATCTTCGAGTTGAACTGGCAAAACTGAACTTCTGGGATCTTGTTCAAATAACAGAAGTCACTGTATAATTGAAAGGCCCTGGCAACTCGAATTTCCTTCAGAATGAAGGATCCCCAAGAGTTCTTGTGCTGGAAGATAAACCACTCAGAGAAGGTGAGTGGGTGATCTCTGTGAGAGAGGGATTCGGCCCTTGCAGTCAGGTATTTGGAGTACTGAGCCTTGTTCCTTTGATGGCTGCCACTGATCTTCAGTCTTGAATTCAGTGCCTCAAGGATTTTGGATTTGAAAGCTTGAGCTATTTGAGTAAAGGGAAGAACAATGGCTAGGTGTTCGGAGAGGTTGAGAAAAGGAATACCATAAATGGTAGAAAGAATGCATTTTGGAGGTATCTCTGTAGATAGGTCTTCTCTTAGGATCAAGGTAAGAGAGTACCATAAAGGAGGATAGAGAGAAGCAGAGGGAGTGCTTAGAGAGGAGAGGTTTTCTCTTTTTCAGGACAGGACTAGGAGGGTCAGTCCTGTGAATATGAGAGGCTGTGGAAGAATGGTGAGGAGAGTTTCCTTTCAAAAGGGTCGGGAACATTGGTGTCAAAAATACCAAGAGGCAGAGGTTTTACTGGAGGAAAGGTAACAGAATAGGAGGAGTAGGAGGATAGAACAGTGCTTAGGATTAAGGAAGAGTTGGTTGAGGATGAGATGATTGAGTTTGAATAGGAGAGGTTGAGGGGTTAATGAGGATGAAGCTGAGATGAGAGGTGGAGTAGGTGAGAAGGAGGGTGTGAGAGGAAGTAGAGGATGAGGAAGGTTTGGTGCGAGGCATGGGATGCTTTATGGTTGGTGGAGCAGGAGGTGCAGTAGTAGGAGAGAGATGAAGGTGTGGAGAGGGTTGGAGTGGCAAGAGATGAAGAGTCAGGGGCCTTGGAAACAGACACAGGCTCTTTTCCTTTGACCTTACTTTCTCTGACTGCAGGAGGTGGTCCTGAAGACCCTGAGGCTGCCACTGGTCCGGTGACCCTAAACTGATGGCCCTGATGGCCCTGACCCTTGAGCTGGCGGCCCTGTTGGCCCTGAGACTTCTGCTGGAAGCCCTGGTGGCTCTAGGAACTTCAGCTTGAGGCCCTGGTGGCTAGGAACTTCAGCTTGAGGCCCTGATGGCCTAGGAACTTCAGCTTGAGGCCCTGGTGGCCTAGGAATTCAGCTTGAGGCCCTGATGGCCTAGGAACTTCAGCTGGATGGCTCAGAGTGGGTGCAGGAGGGACACCACTAGACTTTGAAAATACTGGCCAGCAAACTCTCATATCAGACATTTCCTTATTGAAGTACCTCATTGCATTTCTTATTGGGATACGTCTGAGGAGGTTGACACTTGATTGAGACAATGCCTTGTATACCATTCTGAACTGATGTCAGTATCTCTCCTGGGCTTTTAGCAAGGCCATAACATGCTTCAACTTTGTTTTCCTGTTGCCCTTCCTTGACCTCCTGTGAACAACCTTTTTCTGCTTTCCTGGCTGAGAGACAGGCTCCTCAGCTGCACTTGGCCTACATTCTCTGGCCTTTCACTCTCAGCAAGCTCCCCTGAATGGGAGCAGGGGCTCAAAACTTTCTTGCTCCCCCTGAGCAGGAGCTTCTTCCAAGACTACATCTTCATCAGGTCCACCTGCTGAGAAGAGACTGAGATGGAGGGGATGGAGTCCAAAATCTCTCTTAAAATTGAGGAGACTAAGGTGGTGGGCGAGGAATCTGCCACACCAGCTGCACCCTCTTCCAATTGAGCTTCGAAAGGGCATCCCACAGCTGACTCAACTGGTTCTTGCTCTGCTGGACTTGCTGCTTCTTGCTCTACTTCTACTGCCTCTGGAATATCTGCAATAACTGCTTCTCCTTCAGCCACAGAGGATTTCGTCCAAACTCCGTCTTGCACTGAAAAGCCACTTTTCTTCAGGTTTCTGGACCTTATAGACTGGCCCATCTTTTCAGCTACCGCCCCTGACAGATCTACTCCAAAGTGCTTGAATATCTTGGTCAGAAGATGGGCATATGGAAGGGAAACATTCAGCTTGCTCTTTGTTTCCCATAGTTGAGCATGTGCAAACAACATTCGCTCAATCATCACGGCGGCCAGGTTTATCTCTTTGTTCTGGATTGCCCAGAACATTATGTCTGAATCTGCCCTAGTGCATGAGGAAAACGGTAGCACTACGGGGAACTAAGATTTGGCGACTATGAAGTGCAGCAACCGGTTGAACGCGGACATTGATTAATGTCCAGCTTCCCATCCTTCAACTTAAATCCTGGACCGATGATCCCGAGACCTTTGACTTCATCATTCACAGAGTGAATGCCACTAAATCCTGAGGTCTTCACTCCAACAGATCATGCAACAGCTCACGGGTATTCTGATTTGGATACCCTTGACAGAGGAAACAAGGATCCTCTGCTTCTGACTTCAGACAGACGTAGAAAGCCTTTACCAAATCCGGGTAACTTACTTCGCTGAATGTGACCACATCCATCCACTGCGATCTTCCTATAGTATCAACTAGCCTGGCCATCCACTCTTCTCGAGATTCTGAACATCCACTGCCTTATTTCCGCAATCTTTGTCTTCACGAAAGTAAATCTTTCTTGCTCCTTGGGGATAAATACTCAGCACTGTAGCCCCCAACACTTCCGGAGATCAATGGAGCGGCCATGGGTGCAGAGAAGAAAGGATTTTGGAAGGGAGGATGATGGAAGGACGGAAGTTTTTCGAAGGAGTTCTTCGCGGGAAGAGAAGAAGGCTTCGAAAGTTGCAGAGAGACGATCCCAAAATCGTTAGGGCTTCGAAAGTTGCTTTGGGTGAACAGATAGAGAAATAAAAAAAGGGGTAAAGGTGGAAGGCGAATCGATCTCAAAACGGTTTGGATAAATTAATATTACTTTAATGACGGGAGCGCCAAAAGGCGGCAAGGGGCAGAAAGCGACAAAAAGGTTGACAAGTCAAACAACTTTCTACACAGAAGCGGTCAAAGTATATAATAACTCGAGTTTAGTTTATCTTTAACGGAGAGAGAACTTTTCATTTAATCTGAAAATTTATATGTCAACTAAAATTACAGAAATTCTTTCACAAATTGCACATCCTAGTTCCCTTCTAAGAGATGTAAATCTCTCTTCAGGTAGGGCTTTTGTGAAGATATCTGCCAATTGACCATTTGTATCTATAAACGAAATTCTAAATTACCACTAGCTACATGGTCTCGAATAAAATGATATCTTACCTCAATGTGTTCGTCCTTGAGTGTTTGAACTGGATTTTTGGTGAGGTTGATGCACTAGTATTATCACCCAATAGAGGAATTGATTTGATGTGAATGCCGAAATCTTCAAGTTGGGCTTATCCAAAGAAGTTGTGTACAGCAACTTCAGCAGCAACATATTCCGCCTCAGCTGTTGATAGAGCTACTGATTTGTTTCTTGGATGTCCATGATATAAGCATCCTGCAAGAAACTGACAACATCCACTGGTGCTCTTTCTATCTACTTTGCAACCAGCATAATCAGCATCTGAATATCCTATTAGATTTATCTCACAGATCTAGGATACCAGAGACCTAAATCATGAGTTCTAGCTAAATATCTAAATATTCTTTTTACAGAGATTAAGTGAGACTCTCTAGGGTCTGCTGATATCTAGCACACATGCATACACTGAACAAAATGTCTGGTCTACTGGCAGTTAGTAAAGTAATGATCCTATCATACCTCGATAATTCTTTTGATCTACCCTTTTACCTTTTGATCACTGTCCATTCTGGTTGAGTGCTCATTGGAGTTGATAATGGCTTTGCATCTTCAAATCCAATTTCTTCAACAGCTCTTTGGTGTACTTTGCTTGACAGATATAGTGCCATCCTTCCCTTGCTTGATTTGCAATCCAAGGAAGTAGCTTAACTAACCCCCATCAAGCTCATTCGAATTCTCCCTGCATAAGCTTTTCAAAGTACTTGCAAAGAGATTCATCAGTAGATCAAAAATAATATCATCCACATAGATTTGTACAAGAAGTATGTTTAACTTAGATTTTATAAATAATGTACTATCTACTTTACCTCTAGTGAAACCATGATTTAATAAGAAATTACTGAGCCTTTCATACCAGGCTCTAGGAGCTTGCTTAGACCATATAAAGCCTTATGTAATTAAATACATGATTGGAAATTCAGAGTCATCAAAACCTGGAGGTTGTTCAACATAAACTTCCTCCTTGATGAAACCATTTAAAAAGGCTGATTTGACATCCATTTGAAAAAGTTTTAAATCAAGTGCGGATGCATAAGCAAGTAAAATCCTAATGGCCTCAAGTCTAGCTACAGGTGCATAAGTTTCATCGAAATCTATGCCTTCCTCTTGGGAGTAGCTTGAGCCACCAATCTGGCTTTGTTCCTTAAGATTATTCCAGACTCATCCAGTTATTTCTGAACACCCATTTGGTGCCAATAACTGAATGATTGGATGGTCTAGGAACAAGTGACCATACTTGGTTTCTCTTGAACTGATTTAGTTCATCTTGCATGGCTAATATCCAAGATTCATCAGATAAAGCTTCATTGACTGTCTTAGGCTCTACTGAGAAACAAATGCTAATAGTCGCTGGAATACATTACTCTAGTTTTACCCCTACAGATGGATCACCAATGATGTTTTCAGGAGGGTGATCTTTCTGATGTCTCCATTCTTTGGAAGATCTTTAGGTTGGATTTTGTTTGCTGCAGTTCTTCAGAGTTGGATCCTCTTTGTCCTTAATTGAAGTTTTCTTTAATTTTTCGGACAGGACATCTGCATCATCAATGTCACTAATTTCTCCCTTTTTCAAGGAAGGGTTAGATTCATCAAAATAACATGTACTGATTGTTCAATTAATAAGGAACGTTATTGAAAACTCTATAACCTTTAGGTTTAGAGGAATACCCCAGAAAATGCTTCAATGATTTGGCATCCAACTTACCAATGTCCCTTTTTCCATTGTTATGGATGAAGCAAGGACATCCAAATATTCTGAAATGGCTAATCTTTGGCTTCTTTTCTTGTAGAGTTCATAAGCAGTCTTTTTCAGAATTGGCCTGATCATCACTCTATTTGATATAGCATGCAGTGTTGATAGCTTCGGCCCAGAAATATCTTGGCAGATCATATTCTGATAACATTGATCTTGCCATGTCCAAAAGAGTTCTGTTTTCCTCTCAGCAATTCCATTCTGTTGAGGTGTCCTTGGAGCTGAGAAGTTGTGCTCAATCCTTGATCATCAAAGAACTTCGCAAATTTTTCATTCTGAAACTCACCACCATGATCTGATCGAATAGAGACAATTGAGAATTTCTGATCTTTCTGAACTTTCTTACTGAAGCTGACAAAATTCTCGAATGTGTCATCTTTGAGCTCTAAAAAGGATATCCAAGTGAATCTGAATAATCATCAACTATTACAAATCCAAAGTTCTTTCCTCCCCAAACTGGTAGTCCTCATTGGCCCAAATAAATCCATGTGAAGTAGTTCTAAGGGCTTGAGGTGGTTACTACAGTCTTTGATTTGAAGGAGCTCTTGGTGTGCTTTCCTCTTGCACAAGGTCTGCAAATGCTATCCAATCTGAAATTACCTTGGCAGTCCTTCAACTAGTTTTCTTTTTCTGAGCTTGTTCACCCATCCAAGCTGCAGTGGCCCCTCTCTGTGCCACAACTCAGTTGATTTATCTTGCTAGCTGCCAAACACACATCTGATCCTTGAGTTCATCGAGATATAGAACATACAAATTCTTTCTCTGTAGGCTTCAAATATGACTTCACCATCTTTTAAGATACTGCATTTTGATTCTTGAAACTGAATTTGATGGCCTTTGTCACACAAACTGGCTGATGCTGATGAGATTGTGCTTTAATCTTTGACCCGCATTACATCCTTTATGACTGATTTCCTTTGATGTTCACAGACCCGCTTCCTATCACAGTCCCTTTCCATTATCTCCATAGGTGACTGTGCCTTCTTCAGCTTGGAGATCAACAAATATCTTCTTGTTGCTGACATATGCCTTGAGCACCCACTATCCAATACCATTTGGATGCTCGAGGGTTATCCTGAAATGAAAACATCAAGCTTTAGGTACCCAAATTCTTTTTGGGTCCTGATTGGTTAGTATCATCAACTTTAATTTTAATATCCATTTTTTATGTCTTGTTGGGCATGTCATTTTAATATGACCTAACTTGTTGCAGTGACTGCAGCAGGATAACTTAGTTACTTTTCTATGTATTTGAATCAGCTTTGTATGCTACATCTTGTTCAGGTACGAATTTGGTGTAGGATATGTTTAGGTATATTATGGTTTCTTCATTGTCTGGGGGTGTATATCCTAATCCATTTTTCTTTTTACCCGATCTCCTAGCACCTTTTAATATTAAAGAGTTTTTACCATTGGTAAATTTTCTAGGGTGCTTGCTAGTGTTTTGTTTTCTCATTTATTCATTTACAGTTTTTCTTAAATCATCTGAGTTTTCCTGTTTTTCTAGGTCAGTGATTTTTCTGTTCTTGTCTTTAAATTTTCACATAATAGTTCATTTCTTCTCTTAAGCTCAACTATTTGTTTTTCTAGTTCTTCGTTTTCAGATTTTAAATCTGAGTTGGTATTTTCGAGACATGTGATATTTCTTGCTTAGCTTAGTAGTTTACACACTTCTTTATACTTATTGTAGAGTTCATTAAATGCACTTCCAAATTATCCGAATCTGAGTCATTACAGGATCGAAAGAAGAGTCAGATGTTACCTTCTCCTCGGTATTCGCCATGAGAGCCAAGTTGGCTTCTTCACCTTCACTGCTTGAGCTGATCACTATCTGAGTCACTGCTGTTGTTCCCATGCAGCTGCCATGGCTTCTTTTTGAATCTTCTGAACTTCTTGGAGCTGTCCTTCTTCTTGTGATCATCTTTCTTTAACATTGGACAGTCTGCCTTGATATGTCCAGGTTTCTTGCATTCATAGCAAAGTGGCTCATTCCTCTTCTGATCTTTCCATCTGGTCTCTTGAGATCTTTGTTTTTCTTGAAATACCTCCTACCAGATTGGAACTTCTTCTTCTTTGCCAAGATTCTCTGCAATCTTCTTGAGAGCATGGCTTCTTCATCATCACTATCTTTGCTATCTTCACTGTTATCTAGGGATTCTTCTGATGAGTCCCTATTAGCTTTAAGCGCATTGACTGCTTCTTTCTACTGGAGGATTCTCCTAGTCTTTCCATGTTTATTTCATGGGCCATGAGAGACCCAATGAGTTTTCTACTGACATTCTCTTAAGATCATTAGCTTCTTCGATAGCTGTGACCTTTGCCGCCATGAAGATGGCAGGGATCTGAGAATCTTCCTTACCATGCTGCATTTTCATATGACTTTCCTAGACTTGCTAGGCCATTAGTAATGTCAGTAAATCTACTAAACATTTGGGTAATAGACTCACCTGTTTGCATTGTGAAATCTTTCATACTGAGTGACAAGAATGTCAATTCTTGTCTCCTTTACTTGGTCTACCTTCATATGTATCTTTAACTTTTCCCACATTTCCATGGAGGATTTGCATGCTGAAACTCTGTGAATCTTTCTTGCTTAGAGCACAAAATAGAATGCTCTTAGCTTTACAGTCAAAGGAGATTTTCTTTCTATCTCATCTGTCCATTGTGCTTTCTCATTTGTGAGACCAGATCACCTCTCCACTATTGACCAGATTTGATAGTCGTGGCCTTGTAGAAAGTATTCCATCCTGTCTTCCAACCGTATAATCTTCACCATCGAACAAAGGAGGTCTGTTGACAGACTGACCTTCGAAGTGACTTTGGGCTGCCATAGATCTTGCTCTTCAGATCGTTAGATCTTCTTCTTTGTCGAAGAGACGGGCTCTGATACCACTTGTTGCCCGCTAGTTAGCCAGAGGGGGGGGGTGATGGGTTATGAAACTTCGATCTTTGATTAAAACCTGTTTACTGAAAAGATTGCACAACTTAATACAAGGTTAGAGTTAGAGCAAACAAGATAACAATCACACAAAACACATCCACAGACACAAGGATTTTATCCTGGTTCGGAACTCCTCTCCACAGGAGACCTACGTCAGTCCCTGAGCAATACCTCAGGATTTTACTATCAAGGGTACAATCCCCCTTAAGGTCCTTACACCAGCCTCAACTGGTCTTCCTTCAGCCTGAAGGGAACAACAACCACCCTGGATACCACCAGGTCTTCCTTCGTCCAGAAGGGAACAACAACCACCCTGGATACCACCAGGTCTTCCTTCGTCCAGAAGGGAACACAAACTAATCAGAAAAAGGTTGTGAAAACAGGCTTCAGATTCTAGCTTGACCAGCTACAACCTGAAGCTTCTAGCCTCGAGAGAGAAAGAGATTTAACAAGGTTTTCTCTCCAAGGACCACACAGGCTCTTACAGATGAGAAGATTTCTTTGAGCAAGAGAGCTAAGAGCTTTGAACAAGGTTTTTGAGTGGAGGCTTCGCTCTTCTTCTAAAATCAAGCGATGTTACTCTATCAGTTCTTTTCTTTTCGTCTTGAGTCTTCTATTAAAACTGCTGATTCAATTCGAACGTTGAAGTGCCCGTTGTCTCTTATCCTTGTGTACGTTAGACTGGTTACTGAGGAAGCTTCTGATCGTCAGTCTTTTACCTGGTGTACACGCAAGAGAGATGTCATAGAACTTTGTATCTTGAGTCCAACGTTGTCCAGATGAGTCTTGTCAGATATCTGTAAGCATAGCATCAATAATAGAAGACAGCTAGGACTGCTGTCTATTGTTAGCTGAGGGGAACAGATATTGCAATATATAGCAAAGCTCCTTTCTGTCCAAGAAAAGTACGTAGACAGAGTAGCATAGAAATGGAAGATATTGTCTGCATGCATGGGAGATACGATCGGAGAGCATTTAATGCATAGCAGTCAAATGACAAGATATGACTTTGACTTTTCAACGCTATTAAAAGGCATTATACTGATGCATCAAGAAATTTGATAAAAAGAATTGCTGACTTCATAACTTATGAAATCGTTATGAGTTATAGCAAGTCGTTATGAACTGTAAAGAAATCGTTGTGATAACTTATGAAGCCGTTACAACAGGCAAGTCGTTGTGAGCTCTAAAGAAACGTTATGACTAATAAAGAAATCGTTGCGCGAATCGTTATGACTAATAAAGAAGTCGTTGCGCGAATCGTTATGACTAATAAAGAAATCGTTGCGCGAAATCGTTATGACTAATAAAGAAGTCGTTGCGCGAAATCGTTATGACTAATAAAGAAGTCGTTGCGCGAAATCGTTATGACTAATAAAGAAGTCGTTGCGCGAAATCGTTATGACTAATATAAAGAAATCGTTGCGCGAAAATCGTTATGACTAATAAAGAAATCGTTACACGAAATCGTTATGAATTCTAAAGAAATCGTTACGCGAAATCGTTATGACTAAAAAGAAATCGTTACACGAAATCGTTATGAATTCTAAAGAAAATCGTTACGCGAAATCGTTATGACTAATAAAGAAGTCGTTGCGCGAAATCGTTATGACTAATAAAGAAGTCGTTATGACTATAGAGTCGTTGCGAGTTCTAAAGAAATCGTTACGGCTTGAGAGTCGTTGCGATTTCTAAAGAAATCGTTACGGGCTCTAAAGAAGTCGTTACGGCTTGAGAGTCGTTGCGAGTTCTAAGAGAATCGTTACGGGCTAAAAGAAGTCGTTACGGCTTGAGAGTCGTTGCGAGTTCTAAAGAAATCGTTACGGGCTCTAAAGAAGTCGTTACGGCTTGAGAGTCGTTGCGAGTTCTAAAGAAATCGTTACGGGCTCTAAAGAAGTCGTTACGGCTTGAGAGTCGTTGCGATTCTAAAGAATCGTTACGGGCTCTTAAAGAAGTCGTTACGGTAACGATTCGAGTGTTCCGGTCAAAGAGTAAGTCGTTCTGCTTATCAAAAGAAGTCGTTAAGGGACTTAGATAGAAATGATGGGACTTACAGATTGTCTTGATCTTTCATTTTTCTTTTGCTTCTGTTTCTCAAGGCTCAAGAAATCTATTAGTGTTATTTTGTTAATCATCAAAATAATATATAAATAAATGGAAATATTATTATGGGGACAGTTTGGTCATCAACCCCCTCCTATTATTCCCACCCCTTCAGCGAAAGAATTGAGCATACTTCCCGCACGGGCATCAGAATCGCTTATGTGACCACAATTCGAAATCGGCACTCCGAGACGGTCGACAGGGGGCTGGTTTCACAGAATTCCGTTCTTCGGGGCCCAAATTTCCCCACGGGCGCTAGTACACCGACTGCCGTACCCTCCTGTCGGACGCGGATATTTATTCGCCCGGGGGTCGGAACCGCCCGCGAGGCCCCAATTCCGAACGGCACTTCGACCCGGTCGGTAAATGGTCGCATTCGGAGATTTCCGGTCCGGCGCCAAATTCCTCTCTGGGAGCGCGGTCGCGCGGCTGCCGATTTGATCGCATACGGACACCGCTTGCTCAAACGGGCATATTTTGTTCTCGCGGCTTATTCGGAATCTTATAAAACCCCAATTCGGAATCGGCACTCCGAGGCGCTCGACGCCCAATTATCGCCATAGGCGATATGACGTCGTTTCGGGGTCGAAAAACCTTTGTTTCGCACTCCGAAATTGCGATTCTAGCCGACGAACTCCCCTATTACAAGGATTTTTGGCAGTAGCGACTCCCTCGATTACGCGAATCGCTGGCGGAGCCCATACACGGAGCCGCCCAGTCACAGCGATCGGAAGTCGTGTTCAACTCGACGCGAGATCTCCTTCCGAGGTCGTAGATATGGGTGCCCGAACATCGCCGATGTAGTCACCCCCTCCGATTATTCCCACCCTTCTGCGGAAGAATTGGGCATAACTTTCCGCACGACCATCGGAATCGCTTATGTGACCACAATTCGGAATCGGCACTCCGAGACGTTCGACAGGGCACTGGCTACGCAGAATTCCGTTCCGGGGCCAAAATTCCCCACGGGAGCGAGTGTACTCTTACAACGACTGCCGTACACTCCTTTCGGACGCGGATATTTATTCGCTCGGGGGTCGGAAACGCCCGCCAGGCCCCAATTCAGAATCGACACTTCGACCCGGTCGGTAAATGATCACATTCGGATATTTCCGGTCCGGCGCAGAAATTCCCCTCTGGGAGCGCGGTCGCGGGGTGCCGATTTGATCGCATAGGGACACCGCTTCGCTCAAACGGTCATAACTTTTCGCTCGGTTATCGGAATCGCTTATAGGACCCCAATTCGGAATCGGCACTCAGAGGAGCTCGATGCCCCCTTTTTGCCTCAGGCGATAAGACATCGTTTGGGTGTCGAAAAACCATCGTTTCACGTTCCGAAATTGAGATTCTAGACGACGATCTCCCCTATTCTAAGGTTTTTTGGCAGTAGCGACTCCCTCGATTACGCGAATCGCTGGCGGAGCCCACACGCGGAGCCGCCCAGTGACAGCGATTGGAAGTCGTGTTCAACTCGACGCAAGATCTCCTTCCGAGGTCGTGGATATGGGTGTCCGAACATCGCCGATATAGTCACCCCCTCCGGTTTATTCCCACCCCTTCAGCGAAAGAATTGGGCATAAATTCCGCACGGGCATCAGAATCGCTATGTGACCACAATTCGAAATCGGCACTCGAGCCGGTCGACAGGGCGTTGGTTTCGCAGAATTCCGTTCCGGGGCCAAAATTCCCCCCGGGAGCGTGTGTACTAGTACACCGACTGCCGTAACCCTCCTGTCGGACACGGGATATTTATTCGCCCGGGGGTCTGAACCGCCCGCGCGGCCCCAATTCAGAATCGACACTTCGACCCGGTCGGGTAAATGGTCCATTCGTAGATTTCCGGTCCGGCGCTCACAATTCTCTCTGGGAGCGCGGTCGCGGGCTGCCGATTTGATCGCATAGGGACACGCTTCGCTCAAACGGGCATAACTTTTCGCTCGGTTATCGGAATCGCTTAAAAGACCCCAATTCGGAATCGGCACTCAGAGGCGCTCGACTCCCCCTTATTGCCTCAGGCGATAAGAAAACGTTTCGGGGTCGAAAAACCTTCGTTTCGCGTTCCGATATTGAGAAGAAATAGCCGACGATCTCCCATATTCTAAAGTTTTTGCAGCAGTAGCGACTCCCTCGATTACTCAAATCGCTGGCAGAGCCCATACGCGGAGCCGCCCAGTCACAGCGATCGGAAGTTCGTGTCACTCGACGCGAGATCTCCTTCCGAGGTCGTGGATATGGGTGCCCGAACATCGCCGATATAGTCCACCCCCTCCGGTTTATTCCCACCCCTTCAGCGAAAGAATTGGCATAACTTCCGCAACGGGCATCAGAATCGCTTATGTGACCACATTCGAAATCGGCACTTTGAGAAGTCGATAGGGCGCTGGTTTCGCAGAATTCCGTTCTTGGGCCAAAATTCCCCCCGGAGCGTTGTACTAGTACACGACTGCCGTACCCTCCTGTCGGACGTGGATATTTATTCGCCCGGGGGTCGGAACCGCCCGCGAGGCCCCAATTCAGAATCGGCACTTTGACCCGGTCGGTAAATAGTCGCATTGGAGATTTCCGATCCGGCGCCCAAATCCTCTCTGGGAGCGCGGTCGCGGGCTTGCCATTTGATCGCATACGGACACCGCTTCGCTCAAACGGGCATAAATTTTCGCTCGGTTATCGGAATCGCTTATAAGACCCGAATTCGGAATCGGTACTCAGAGGCGCTCGACGCCCCCTTATTGCCTCAGGCGATAAGACGTCGTTTCGGGGACAAAAAACCTTCGTTTCGCACTCCGAAATTGCGATTCTAGCCGACGATCTCCCCTATTCTAAGGTTTTTTGGCAGCAGCGACTCCCACGATTACGCGAATCCCTGGCGGAGCCCACACACGGAGCCGCCCAGTCACAGCGATCGGAAGTCGTGTTCAACTCGACGCGAGATCTCCTCCCGACGTCATAGATATGGGTGCCCGAAGATCGCCGATATAGTCACCCCCACCGATTTATTCCCACACATCTGCGAAAGAATTGGACATAACTTTCCGCACGGGCATCAGAATCGCTTATGTGACCACAATTCGGAATCGGCACTCCGAGACCGTCGACAAGGCAATAGTTTCACAGAATTCCGTTCCGGGGCGAAAATTCCCCCTGGGAGCGTGTGTACTAGTACAACGACTGCCGTACCCTCCTTTCGGACGCAGATATTTATTCGCTCGGGGGTCGGAACCGCCCGCGAGGCCCCAATTCAGAATCGACACTTCAACCCAGTCAGTAAATGGTCACATTCGGAGATTTCCGGTCGGGCGCCCAAATTCTTCTCCGGGGAGCGCGGTCGCGGGCTGCCGTTTGATCTCATAGGACACACGCTTCGCTCAAACGGGCTAACCCTTCGCTCGGTTATCGGAATCGCTTATAAGACCCAATTCGGAATCGGCATTCAAGGGCGCGCTACGCCCCCTTATTGCTCATGCGATAAGACATCGTTTAGGGGTCGAAAAAGCTTCGTTTCGGGTTCCGAAATTGAGATTCTAGCCGACGATCTCCCCTATTCTATGGTTTTTTTGGCAGTAGAGTAGCGACTCCCTCGATTACGCGAATCGCTGGCGGAGCGCACACGCGGAGCCGCCCAGTCACAGCGATCAGAAGTCATGTTCAACTCGACGCGAGATCTCCTTCCGAGGTCGTGGATATGAGTGCCCGAACATCGCCGATATAGTCACCCCTCCGGTTTATTCCCACCCCTTCAGCGAAAGAACTGGGCATAACTTCCGCACGGGCATCAGAATCGCTTATGTGACCACAATTCGAAATCGGCACTCCGAGATGGTCGACAAGGCGCTGGTTTCGCAGAATTCCGTTCCGGGGCCAAAATTCCCCCCGAAAGCGTGTGTACTAGTACACCGACTGCCGTACCCACCTGTCGGACGCGGATATTTATTCGCCCGGGGGTCGGAACTGCCCGCTAGGCCCCAATTCAGAATCGGCACTTCGACCCGGTCGGTAAATGGTCGCATTCGGAGATTTCCGGTCTGGCACCCAAATTCCTCTCTGGGAGCGCGGTCGCGGGCTGCCGATTTGATCGCATACGGACACCGCTTCGCTCAAACGGGCATAACTTTTCGCTCGGTTATCGGAATCGCTTATAAGACCCCAATTCGGAATCAGCACTCAGACGCGCTTGATGGCCCCTCATTGCCTAAGGCGATAAGACTTTGTTTCGGGGTCGAAAAACCTTCGTTTCACACTCCGAAATTGAGATTCTAGATGACGATCTCCCCTATTCTAAGGTTTTTTGGCAGTAGCGACTCCCTCGATTACACGAATCGCTGCGGAGCCACACGCGGAGCCGCCCAGTCACAGCGATCGGATGTCGTGTTCAACTCGACGCGAGATCTCCTTCCGAGGTTGTGGTCTGGGTGTCCGAACATCGCAGATATAGTCACCCCCTCCGGTTATTCACCCTTCAGCGAAGGAAAGAATTGGGCATAAACTTCCGCACGGGCATCAAGATCGCTTATGTGACCACAATTCGGAATTGGCACTCCGAGACGGTCGACAGGGCACTGGTTCTCAGAATCCATTCCGGGGCCAAAATTTCCCCGGGAGTGTGTACTAGTACACCGATTGCCGTACCTCCTTTCGGACGCGAATATTTATCCGCTCGGTGGTCGGAACCGCCCTCGAGGCCCCAACAGAATCGACACTTCGACCCGGTCGGTAAATGGTCACATTCGGAGTTTCTGTTCTGGCGCCCAAATTCCTCTCTGGGAGCGGCGGGTCGCGGGCTGCCGATTTGATCCCATACGGACACCGCTTCGCTCAAACGGAATAACTTTTCACTCGGTTATCAAACGCTTATAAGTCCCCAATCTGAATCGGCACTAAGAGGCGCTCGACGCCCCCTTATTGCCTCAGCGATAAGACATCGTTTCGCGTTCCGAAATTGAGATTCTAGCCGACGATCTCCCTATTCTAAGTTTTTTTGGCAGTAGCGACCCTCGATTACGTGATCGCTAGCGGAGCCACACGCGGAGCGCCCAGTCCAGCGATCGGAAGTCGTGTTCAACTCGACGCGAGATCTCCTTCTGAGGTCGTGGATATGGGGGACCCGCACATCGCCGATATAGGCACCCCCTCCGTTTTTATCCACCCCTTCAGTCAAAGAATTGGGCATAAATTTCCGCACGGGCATCGGAATCGCTTATGTGACCACAATTCGAATCCGGCACTCCGAGACGTCGACAGGGCAATGGTTTTGCAGAATTTGTTCCGGGGCCAAAATTCCCCAGGGGAGCGTGTCTTACTAGTGCACCGACTGCCGTAGCTTCATGTCGGACGAGGATATTTATTCGCCCGGCGGTCGGAAACCCGCCACGAGGCCCCAATTCAGATCGGCACTTCGACCCGGTCGGGTAAAATGGTCGCATTCGAAGATTTCCGTTCCGGCCCCCAAATTCCTCTATGGGAGCGCGGTCGCGGGCTGCCGATTTGATCGCATACGGACACCGCTCGCTCAAACGGGCATAACTTTTCGCTCGGTTATCGGAATCGCTTATAAGACCCCAATTCGGAATCAGCACTCAGATGCGCTCGATGGCCCTGCAATGATTCAGGCGATAAGACGTCGTTTCCGGGTCGAAAAACCTTTATTTCGCACTCTGAAATTACGATTCTAGCCGACGATCTCCCATATTCCAAGGTTTTTTGGCAGTAGCGACTCCCTCGATTACGCGAATCGCTGGCGGAGCCCACACACGGAGCCACCCAGTCATAACGATCGGAAGTCATGTTCAACTCAACACGAGATCTCCTCCCTAGGTCATGGATATGGGTGCCCGAACATCACCGATATAGTCACCCCTTCCGGTTTATTCCCACCCTTCTGCGAAGAATTGGGCATAACTTTCCACACGGGCATCAGAATCGCTCATGTGACCACAATTTGGAATCGGCACTCCGAGACGGTTGACACGGCGCTGGTTTCGCAGAATTCCGTTCCGGGCCAAAATAAATTCCCCCCGGGAGCGTGTGTACTAGTACAACCGACTGCCGTAGCTTCTTGTCGGACACGGATATTTATTCGCCCGGGGGTCGGAACCGCCCACGAGGCCCCAATTCAGAATCGACACTTCGACCCGGTCGGTAAATGGTCGCATTTGGAGATTTCCGGTCCGGCGCCCAATTCCTCTCCGGGAGCGCGAGCGGGCTGCCGATTTGATCGTATAGGGACACCGCTTCGCTCAAACGGCATAACTTTTCGCTCGGTTATCGAAATCGCTTATAAGACCCCAATTCGGAATCGGCACTCAGAGGCGCTCGATGCCACCTTATTGCCTTGGGTGATAAGACGTCGTTTCGGGGTCGAAAAACCTTCGTTTCACCTCCGAAATTGCGATTCTAGCCGACGATCTCCCCATTCTAAGGTTTTTTGGCAGTAGCGACTCCCTCATTATGCGAATCGCTGGCGGAGCCCACACGCGGAGCCGCCCTGTCGCAGCGATCGGAAGTCGTGTTCAACTCGATGCGAGAACTCCTCCGAGGTCGTGGATATGGGTGCCCGAACGTCGCCGATATAGTCACCCCCTCCGGTTTATTCCCACCCCTTCAGGGAAAGAATTGGGCATAACTTTCCGCACGGGCATCAGAATCGCTTATGTGAGCACAATTCGAAATCGGCACTCCGAGATGCTCGACAGGGGCTGGTTTCGCAGAATTCCGCTGCGGTGCCAAAATTCCGCCCGGGAGCGTGTGTACTAGTACAACCGATTGCCGTACCCTCCTGTCGGACGCAGATATTTATTCGCCCGGGGGTCGGAACAGCCCGCGAGGCCCCAATTCAGAATCGGCACTTCGACCTGGTCGGTAAATGGTTGCATTCGGATATTCCGGTCCGGCGACCAAATTCCTCTCTGGGAGCGCGGTCGCGGGCTGCCGATTTGATCGCATACGGACACCGCTTCGCTCAAACGGCATAACTTTTCGCTCGGTTATCGGAATCGCTTATGCCCCAATTCGGAATCGGCACTCAGAGGCCTCAATGCCCTTTTCTAGCCTCAGGCGATAAGACATCGTTTCGGGGTCGAAAAACCTTTGTTTCGCGTTCCGAAATTGAGATTCTAGCTGACGATCTTCCCTGTTCTAAGGTTTTTGCAGTAGCGACTCCCTCGATTAGTCAAATCGCTGGCGGAGCCCACATGCGGAGCCGCCCATCACAGCGATCGAAGTCGTGTTCAACTCGACGCGAGATTCTCCTTCGAGGTCGTGGATATGGTTCCCGAACATCGCGATATAGTCACCCCCTCCGGTTTATTCCCACCCCTTCAGCGAAAGATTGGGCATAACATTCCGCACGGGCATCAGAATCGCTTTTGTGACCACAATTCAAAATCGGCACTCCGAGATCGGGTCGACAGGGCGCTGGTTTCGCAGAATTCCGTCCGGGCCAAAATTCCCCCCGGGAGCGTGTGTACTAGTACACCGACTGCCGTACCCTCCCTCGGACGCGGATATTTTATTCCCGGGGGTCGGAACCGCCGCGAGGCCCCAATTCAGAATCGGCACTTCGACCCGGTCCGTAATGGTCGCATTCGGAGATTTCCGGTCCGGCGCCCAAATTCCTCTCTGGGAGCGCGGTCGCGGGCTGCCGATTTGCTCGCATACGGACACCGCTTTGCTTAAACGGGCATAACTTTTTGCTCGGTTATCGGAATCGCTTATAAGACCCGAATTCGGAATCGGCACTCAGAGCGCTCGACGCCCCTTATCGCCTCGGCGATCAGACGTCGTTTCGGGGTCGAAAACCTTCGTTTCGCACTCCGAAATTGCGATTCTAGCCGACGATCTCCCATATTCAAGGTTTTTTTGGCAGTAGCGACTCCCTCGATTACGCGAATCGCTGGCGGAGCCCACACACGGAGCCGCCAAGTCACAGCGATCGGAAGTCCGTTCAACTCGACGCGAGATCTCCTCCCGAGGTCTTGGATATGGGTGCCCAACATCGCCGATATAGTTAACCCCTCCGGTTTATTCCCACCCCTTCTACGAAAGAATTTGGCATAACCTTCAGCACGGGCATCGAAATCGCTTATGTGATCACAATTCGGAATCGGCACTCTGAGACGGTCGACAGGGCGCTGGTTTCGTAGAATTCCGTTCCGGGGCAAAAATTCCCCCCGGAGCGTGTGTACTAGTACACCGACTGCCGTACCTTCCTGTCGACGTGAATATTTATTCGCCCGGGGGTCGGAACCGTCCACGAGGCCCCAAATCAAATCGACACTTTGACCCGGTCGGTAAATGGTCGCATTCGGAGATTTCCGGTCCGGCGCCCAAATTCCTCTCCGGGAGCGCGGAGCCGGGCTGCCGATTTGATCGCATATGGACACCGCTTCGCTCAAACGGGCATAACTTTTCGCTCGGTTATCGAAATCGCTTATAAGACCCCAATTCAGAATCGGCACTCAGAGGCGCTCGACGCAACCTTTATTACCTCGGCGATAAGACGTCGTTTCGGGGTCGAAAACCTTCGTTTCACATCCGAATTGCGATTCTAGCCGACGATCTCCCCTATTCTAAGGTTTTTTGGCAGTAGCGACTCCCTCGATTATGCGAATCGCTGGCGCCCACACGCGAGCCGCCCAGTCACAGCGATCGGAAGTCGTGTTCAACTCGACGCGAGATCTCCTCCCGAGGTCGTGGATATGGGTGCCCGAACATCGCCGATATAGTCACCCCCTCCGGTTTATTCCCACCCCTTCAGGAAAGAATTGGGCATAACTTTCCGCACGGGCATCAGAATCGCTTATGTGACCACATTCGAAATCGGCACTCCGAGATGCTCGACAGGGCGTTGGTTTCGCTGAATTCCGCTGCGGTGCCAAATTCCGCCCGGGAGCGTGTGTACTAGTACACCGACTGCCGTACCCTCTGTCGGACGCGGATATTTATTCGCCCGCAGGTCGGAACCTCTCGCGAGGCCCAATTCAGAATCGGCACTTCGACCCGGTCGGTAAATGGTCGCATTCGGAGATTTCCTGTCCGGCGCCCAAATTCCTCTCTGGGAGCGCGGTCGCGGGCTGCCGATTTGATCGCATACGGACACCGCTTCACTGAAACGGGCATAACTTTTCGCTCGGTTATCGGAATCGCTTATAAGACCCCAATTCGGAATCAGCACTCAGACGCGCTCGATGGCCCGTCATTGCCTCAGGCGATAAGACGTCGTTTCAGGGTCGAAAAACCTTTGTTTCGCACTCCGAATTGCGATTCTAGCCGACGATCTCCCATATTCCAAGGTTTTTTGGCAGTAGCGACTCCCTCGATTACGCGAATCGCTGGCGAAGCCCACACACGGAGCCACCCAGTCACAGCGATCGGAAGTCGTGTTCAACTCACGCGAGATCTCCTCCTAGGTCGTGGATATGGGTGCCCGAACATCACCGATATAGTCACCCCTTCCCGTTTATTCCCACCCCTTCAGCGAAAGAATTGGGCATAACTTTCCGCACGGGCATCAGAATCGCTTATGTGACCACAATTCGAAATCGACACTCCGAGACGGTCGACAGGGCGCTGGTTTCGCAGAATTCCGTTCCGGGGCCAAAATTCCCCCCGGGAGCGTGTGTACTAGTGCACCGACTGCCGTACCCTCCTGTCGGACGCGATATTTATTCGCTCGGGGTCGGAACCGCCCGCGAGGACCCAATTCAGATCGCACTTCGACCCGGTCGTAAATGGTCGCGTTCAGAGATTTCCGTCCGGCGCCAAAATTCCTCTCTGGGAGCGCGGTCGCGGGCTGCCGATTTGATCGCATACGGACACCGCTTCGCTCAAACGGCATAACTTTTCGCTCGTTATCAGAATCGCTTATAAGACCCCAATTCGGAATCGGCACTCAGAGATGCTCGATGCCCTTTTATTGCCTCAGGCGATAAGACGTCGTTTCGGGGTCAAAAACCTTCGTTTCGCACTCCGAAATTGCGATTCTAGCCGACGATCTCCCCTATTCCAAGGTTTTTTGGCAGTAGCGACTCCCTCGATTACACGAAATCGCTGGCGGAGCCCACACACGAGCCGCCCAGTCACAGCGATCGGAAGTCGTGTTCAACTCGACGCGAGATCTCTCGTCCCGAGGTCGTAGATATGGGTGCCCGAATATCGCCGATATAGTCACCCCCTCCGATTTATTCCCACCCTTCTACGAAAGAATTGGGCATAACTTTCTGCACGGCATCAAAATCGTTTATGTGACCACAATTCGGAATCGACACTCCGAGACGTCGACAGGGTACTGGTTTCGCAGAATTCCGTTCTGGGGCAAAAATTCCCCACGGGAGCGTGTGTACTAGTACAACGACTGCCGTACCCTCCTTTCGGACGCGGATATTTATTCGCTCGGGGGGCGGAACCGCCCGAGCCCAATTCAGAATCGACACTTCGACCCCGGTCGTCTAATGGTCACATTCGTAGATTTCCGTCCGGCACCCAAATTCCTCTTTGGGAGCGCGGTCGCGGGCTGCCGATTTGATCGCATAGGGACACCCGCTTCGCTCAAACGGGCATACTTTTCGCTCTGTTATCGGAATCGCTTATAAGACTCCAATTCGGAATCGGCACTCAGAGGCGCTCGACGCCCCTTATTGCCTCAGCGATAAGACGTCGTTTCGGGGTCGAAAAACTTTCGTTTCGCACTCCGAAATTGCGATTCTAGCCGACGATCTCCCTTATTCCAAGGTTTTTTTGGCATAGCGCCCTCCTCGCTTACGCGAATCGCTGGCGGAGCCCACACGTGGAGTTGCCCAGTAACAACGATTGGAAGTCGTGTTCAACTCGACGCGAGATCTCCTTCCGAGGTCGTGGATATGGGTGCCCGAACATCGCCGATATAGTCCTCCCCCCTCTGGTTTATTCCCACCCCTTTACGCGAAAGAATTGGGCATAACTTTCCGCACGGGCATCAGAATCGCTTATGTGACCACAATTCGAAATCGGCACTCCGAGACGGTCGACAGGGCACTGGTTACGCAGAATTCCGTTCCGGGGCCGAAATCCCCCCGGGAGCGTGTGTACTAGTACACCCACTGCCGTACCCTCCTGTCGTACGCGGATATTTATTCCCCGGGGTCGAACCGCCCGCGAGGCCCCAATTCAGAATCGGCACCTCGAGACGGTCGGTAAATGGTCGCATTCAGAGATTTCCGGTCGGGCGCCAAATTCCTCGCTGGGAGCGCGCGCCGGCTGCCTGATTTGATCGCACACGGACACCGCTTCGCGCTCAAACGGCATAAATTTTCGCTCGGTATCGGATCGGTTATAAGACCCGAATTCGGAATCGGCACTCAGAGGCGCTCGATGCCGCTTATCGCCTCAGGCGATAAGACGTCGTTTCGGGGTCGAAAAACCTCGTTTCACACATTCTGAAATTGCGATTCTAGCCGACGATCTGCTGTGCGCGACTCCCTCGATTACTGAATCGCTGCGCGCCCATACACGGAGCCGCCCAGTCACAGTGATCGGAAGTCGTGTTCAACTCGACGCGAGATCTCCTCCCGAGGTCGTGGATATGGGTGCCGGAACATCGCCGATATAGTCGCCCCCTCCGGTTTATTCTCACCCCTTCTGCGAATGAATTGGGCGTAACATTCCACACGGTATCGGAATCGCTTATGTGCCCACAATTCGGAATCGGCTCTCCGAGCCGGCGACAGGGCGCTAGTTTAGCAGAATTCCGTTCCGGGGCCAAAATTCCCCGTGGGAGCGTGTGTACTAGTGCACCGACTGTCGTACCCTCCTGTTGGACGCGGATATTTATTCGGTCGGGGGTCGGAACCGCCCGCGAGGCCCCAATTCAGAATCGACACTTCGACCCTGTCGGTAAATGGTCTCATTCGGAGATTTCCGGACCGGCACCCAAAATCCACTCCGGGAGCACGGTCGCGGGCTGCCGATTTCATCGCATAGGACACCGCTTCGCTCAAACGGGCATAACTTTTCGCTCGGTTATCGGAATCGGTTATAAGACCCCAATTCGGAATCGGCACTCAGAGGCGCTCAAAGGCCCTTTATTGCCTCAGGCATAAGATATTGTTTTGGGGTCGAAAAACCATCGTTTGCGTTCCAAAATTGCGATTGAAGCCGACGATCTCCCCTATTCTAAGGTTTTTTGGCAGTAGCGACTCCCTCGATTACGCGAATCGCTGGCTGAGCCCATAACGAGCCGCCAAGTCACAGCGATCGGAAGTCGTGTTCAACTCGACGCGAGATCTCCTTCCGAGGTCGTGGATATGGGTGCCCGAACATCGCCGATATAGTCCCCCCCCTCCGGTTTATTCCCCCCTTCAGCTAAAGATTTGGGCATACTTCCGCACGGGCATCAGAATCGCTTATGTGACCACAATTCGAAATCGGCACTCCGAGACGGTCGACAGGGCACTGGTTTCACAGAATTCCGTTCCGGGGCCAAAATTCCCCCCGGGAGCATGTGTACTAGTACACCGCTGTCGTAGCCTTATGTCGTGAACTATTTATTCGCCCGGGTTCGGAACCGCCCACGAGGCCCCAATTCAAATCGTACTTCGACCCTGTCTGTAATGGTCGCATTCGGAGATTTCCGGTCCGCGCCCAAATTTTTCTCTGGAGCGCGGTATCGGGGCTGCCGCTTTGATCGCATACGACACCGCTTCGCTCAAACGGGCATAACTTTTCGCTCGGTTATCGGAATCGCTTATAAGACCCCAGATCGGAATCAGCACTCGAGGCGCTCGACACCCCTTATTGCCTCAGGCGATAAGACGTTCGTTTCAGGTCGAAAAACGTTCATTTCACACTCCGATTGCGATCCTAGCCGACGATCTCCCCTATTCAATGGTTTTTTTTGCAGTAGCGACTCCCCGATTACGCGAATCGCTGGCGGAGCCCACACACGGAGCCGCCCGAGTCACAGCGATCGGAAGTCGTGTTCAACTCGCGCGAGATCTCATCCGAGGTCGTGGATATGGGTGCCCGAACATCGCCGATATAGTCACCCCCTCCGGTTTATTCTCACCCCTTCAGCGAAAGAATTGGGCCTAACTGTTCGCACGGACATCAGAATCGCTTATGTGACCACAATTCGAATTCGGCACTCCGAGACGATCGACAGGGTGCTGGTTTGCAGAATTCCGTTCCGGTGCCAAAATTCCCCTCGGGTGTGTGTACTAGTACCACGACTGCCGTACCCTCCTTTGGAGCGGATATTTATTCGCCAGGGGGTCGGAACCGCCCGTGAGGCCGCAATTCAGATCGCACTTCGACCTGGTCGGTAATGGTCGCATTTGGAGATTTCCGGTCCGGCGCCCAAATTCATCTCTGGGAGCGCAGTCGCGGCTGCCGATTTGATCGCATACGGACACCACTTCGCTCAAACGGGCATAACTTTTTGCTCGGTTATCGGAATCGCTTATAAGACCCCAATTCGGAATCGGCACTCAGAGGCGCTCGACGCCCCCTTATTGCCTCAGGTGATAAGACGTCATTTCAGGGTCGAAAAACCTTCGTTTCACACTCCGAAATTGTGATTCTAGCGACGATCCCCTCCCCTATTCCAAGGTATTTTTGGCAGTAGCGACTCCCTCGATTACGCGAATCGCTGGTGGAGCCCACATACGGAGCCGCCCAGTCACAGCGTCGGAAGTCGTGTTCAACTCGACGCGAGATCCCCCTGAGGTCGTGGATATGGGCCCCCACCCTCCGGTTTATTCCCACCCCTTCTGCGAAAGAATTGGGCATAACTTTCCGCACGGGCATCAGAATTGCTTATGTGACCACAATTCGGAATCGCTCTCCGAGACGGTCCACAGGCGCTGGTTTCACAGAATTCCGTTCCGGGGTAAAATTCCCCCCGGGAGCGTGGGTACTAGTACCCGACTGCCGTACCTTCCTGTCGGACGTGAATATTTATTCGCCCGGGGTCGGAACCGCCCACGAGGCTCCAATCAGATCGACACTCAGAGGCGCTCGACGCCCCCTTATTGCCTCAGGCGATAAGACATCGTTTCGGGTTCGAAAAACCTTCGTTTCACGTTTCGAAATTGTGATTCTAGCCGACGATCTCCCCTATTCTAAGGTTTTTTGGCAGTCGACTCCCTCGATTACGCGAATCGCTGGCGGAGCCCACACGCGGAGCCGCCCTGTCACAGCGATCGGAAGTTGTGTTCAACTCGACCCGATCTTCTTCCGAGGTCGTCGATATGGGTGCCCGAACATCGCCGATATAGTCACCCCTCCGTTTTATTCCCACCCCTTCTGCGAAAGAATTGGGCATAACTTTGCGCACGGGCATCGGAATCGCTTATGTGACCACAATCGTTATCGGCACTCCGAGACGGTCGACAGGGCGCTAGTTTCGCAGAATCCGGTCTGGGGCAAAATTCCCCCCGGAGCGTGTGTACTAGTGCTCCGACTGTCGTACCCTCCTGTCGGATGCGGATATTTATTCGCTCGGGGGTCGGAACCGCCCCCGCGAGGCCCCAATTCAGAATCGACACTTCGACCAGGTCGGTAAATGGTCGCATTCGGAGATTTCCGTCCGGCGCCCAATTCCTCTCCGGAGAGCGGTCGCGGGCTGCCGATTTGATAGCATAGGGACACTGCTACGCTCAAATGGGCATAACTTTTCGCTCGGTTATCGGAATATAGCTTATAAAACCCCAATTCGGAATCGCACTCAGAGGCGCTCGACGCTACCTTATTGCCTCGGGCGATAAGACGTCGTTTCGGGGTCGAAAAACCTCCTTTCGCACTATGAAATTGCGATTCTAGCCGACGATCTCCCTTATTCCAAGGTTTTTTGACAGTAGCGACTCCCTCGATTACGCGAATCGATGGCGGAGCCCACACACGGAGCCGCCCAGTCACAGCGATCGGAAGACATGTTCAACTCGATGTGAGATCTCCTCCCGAGGTCGTGGATATGGGTGCCCGAACATCGCGGATATAGTCACCCCCTCCGGATTATTCCCACCCCTTCTGCGAAAGAATTGGGCATAACTTTCCCCACGGGCATCGGAATCGCTTATGTGACCACAATTTGGAATCGGCACTCCGAGACGGTCGACAGGGCGCTGGTTTCGCAGAATTCCGTTCCGGGGCAAAAATTCCCCCCGGGAGCATGGGACTAATACACCGACTGCCGTACCTTCCTGTCGGACGTGAATATTTATTCGCCCGGGGGTCGGAACCCCCCACGAGACCCCAATTCAGAATCGACACTTCGACCCGGTCGGTAAATGGTCACATTCGGAGATTTCCGGTCCGGCGCCCAAAGTCCTCTCCGGGAGCGCGGTCGCGGGCTGCCGATTTCATCGCATACGGACACCGCTTCGCTCAAACGGGCATAACTTTACGCTCGGTTATCGGAATCGCTTATAAGACCCTAATTCGAAATCGGCACTCAGAGGCGCTCGATGCCCCATTATTGCCTCAGGCGATAAGACATCGTTTCGGGGACGAAAAACCTTCGTTTCGCGTTCTGAAATTACGATTCTAGCCGACGATCTCCGCTATTCTATGGTTTTTTGGCAGTAGCGACTCCCTCGATTACGCGAATAACCGGCGGAGCCCACACGCGGAGCCGCCCAGTCACAGCGATCGGAAGTCGTGTTAAACTCGACGCGAGATCTCTTTCCGAGGTCGTGGATATGGGTGCCCGAACATCGCCGATATAGTCACCCCCTCCGGTTTATTCCCACCCCTTCAGCAAAAGAATTGGGCATAACTTTCCGCACGGGCATCAGAATTGCTTATGTGACTACAATTCGAAATCGGCACTCCGAGACGGTCGACAGGGCGCTGGTTTCGCAGAATTCCATTCCGGGGCCAAAATTCCCCCCGGGAGCGTGTGTACTAGTAACCCGACTGCCATACCCTCCTGTCGGACGCGAATATTTATTCACCCGGGGGTCGGAACCGCCCGCGAGTCCCCAATTCGGAATCGGCAATTCGACCCGGTCTGTAAATGGTCGCATTTGGAGATTTCCGGTCCAACGCCCAAATTCCTCTCTGGGAGCGCGGTCGCGGGCTGCCGATTTAGTCGCCGATATAGTCACCCCCTCCGGTTTATTCCCACCCCTTCTGCGAAAGAATTGGGCATAACTTTCCGCACGGGCATCGGAATCGCTTATGTGACCACAATTCGGAATCGGCACTCTGAGATGGTCGACAGGGCTCTGGATTCGCAGAATTCTGTTCCGAGGACAAAATTCCCCCCGGGAGCGTGTGTACTAGTACACCGACTATTGTACCCTCCTGTCGGACGCGGATATTTATTCGCTCGGGGTTCGGAACCGCCCACGAGGCCGCAATTTAGAATCGACACTTCGACCCGGTCGGAAAATGGTCGCATCGGAGATTTCCGGTCCGGCGCCCAAATTCCTCTCCGGGGGCGCGGTCGCGGGCTGCCGATTTGATCGCATAACTCTCCGCTTCGCTCAAACGGGCATAACATTTCACTCGGTTATCGGAATCGCTTATAAGACCCTAATTCGAAATCGGCACTAAGAGGCGCTCGACGCCCCATTATTGCCTCAGGCGATAAGACATCGTTTCGGGGACGAAAAACCTTCGTTTTCGCACTCCGAAATTGCGATTCTAGCCCACGATCTCCCCTATTCCAAGGTTTTTTTGGCAGTAGCGACTCCCTCGATTACGCAAATCATTGGTGGAGCCCACACACGGAGCCGCCCAGTCACAGCGATCGGAAGACATGTTCAACTCGACGCGAGATCTCCTCCCAAGGTCGTGGATATGGATGCCCGAACATCGCCGATATAGTCACCCCCTCCGGTTTATTCCCACCCCTTCAGCGAAAGAATTGGGCATAACTATCCGCACGGGCATCGGAATCGCTTATGTGACCGCAATTCGAAATTGGCACTCCGAGACGGTCGACAGGGAGCTGGTTTCGCAGAAATCCATTACGGGGCCAAAATTCCCCCTGGGAGCGTGTGTACTAGTACACCGACTGCCGTACCCTCTTGTCGGACGCGGATATTTATTCGCCCGGGGGTCGGAACCGCCTGCGAGGCCCCAATTCGGAATCGGCAATTCGACCCGGTCTGTAAATGGTCCCATTTGGAGATTTCCCGTCCAGCGCACAAATTCATCTCTGGGAGCGCGGTCGCGGGCTGCCGATTTAGTCGCCGATATAGTCACCCCCCCGGTTTATTCCCACCCCTTCTGCGAAAGATTGGGCATAACTTTCCGCACGGGCATCGGAATCGCTTATGTGACCACAATTCGGAATCGGCACTCCGAGATGGTCGACAGGGTGCTGGTTTCGCAGAATTCCGTTCCGGGGCAAATTTCCCCGGAAGTGTGTGTACTAGTACACCGACTGCCGTACCCTCTTGTGGGACGCGGATATTTATTCGCTCGGGGGTAGGAACCGCCCGCGAGGCCTAATTCAGAATCGACACTTCGACCCGGTCGTTAAATGGTCGCATTCGGAGATTTCCGGTCCGGCGCCCAAATTCCTCTCCGGGGGCGCGGTCGCGGGCTACCGATTTGATCGCATAGGAACTCAGCTTCGCTCAAACGGGCATAACTTTTCGCTCGGTTTATCGAATCGCTTATAAGACCCCATTCGGAATCGGCACTCAGAGGCGCTCGACGCCCCCTTATTGCCTTGGGCAATAAGATGTAGTTTCTGGGTCGAAAAACATTCGTTTCGAACTCCGAAATTGCGATTCTAGCCGACGATCTCCCCTTTTCCAAAGTTTTTTTGGCAGTAGCGACTCCCTCGATTACGCGAATCGCTGGCGGAGCCCACACACGGAGCCGCCCAGTCACAGCGATCGGAAGTCATGTTCAACTCGACGCGAGATCTCCTCCCAAGGTCGTGGATATGGCCCGAACATCGCCGATAGTCCCACCCCTCCGGTTTATTCCCCCCCTTCTTGGCGAAAGAATTGGGCATAACTTTCCGCGCGGGCATCGGAATCGCTTATGTGACCACAATTCGGAATCGGCACTCTGAGACGGTCGACAGGGCTCTGGATTCGCAGAATTCCTTTCCGGGGACAAAATTCTCTCCGAGAGCGTGTGTACTAGTACACCGACTGTCGTACCCTCCTGTCGGACGCGGATATTTATTGGCTCGGGGTTCGGAACCGCCCACGAGTCCCCAATTCAGAATCGACACTTCGACCCGGTCGGTAAATGCTCGCGTTCGGAGATTTCCGGTCCGGCGCTCAAATTCCTCTCCGGGAGAGCGGTCGCGCGCTGCCGATTTGATCGCATAGGGACACCGCTACGCTCAAACGGGCATAACTTTTGGCTCGGTTATTGGAATCGCTTATAAGACCCCAATTCGGAATCGGCACTCAGAGGCGCTCGAAGCTACCTTAATGCCTCGGGTGATAAGACGTCGTTTCGGGGTCAAAAAACCTTCGTTTTGCACTCAGAAATTGCGATTCTAGCCGACGATCTCCCCTATTCCAACGTTTTTTTGGCAGTATCGACTCCCTTGATTACCGCAATTGCTGGTGGAGCCCACACACGGAGCCGCCCAGTCACAGCGATAGGAACACATGTTCAACTCAACGCGAGATCGCCTCCTAAGGTCGTGGATATGGGTGCCCGATCATTGCCGATATAGTCACCCCCTCCGGTTTATTCCCTTCCCACCCCTTCTGCGAAAGAATTTGGCATAACTTTCCGCACGGTCATCGGAATCGCTTATGTAACCACAATTCAGAATCGGCACTCGAGACGGTCGACACTGGGCGCTGGTTTCACAAGAATTCCGTTCCGGGGAAAAATTCCCCCCGGGAGCGTGTGTACTAGTACACCGACTGCCGTACCTTCCTATCGAACGTGAATATTTATTCGCGCGGGGGTCAGAACCACCCACGAGGCCCCAATTCAGAATCGACACTTCGACCCGACCGGTAAATGGTCGCATTCGGAGATTTCAGTCCGGCGCCCAAATTCCTCTCCGGAGCGCGGTCGCGGGCTGCCGATTTTATCGCATACGGACACCGCTTCGCTCAATAGCATAACTTTTCGCTCGGTTATCAGAATCGCTTATAAGACCCCAATTCGGAATCGGCACTCAGAGGCGCTCGTGCCCCCTTATTGCCTCAGGCGATAGACACTCGTTTCGGGGTCGAAAAACCATCGTTTCCCGTTCCGAAACTGCTATTCTAGACGACGATCTCCCCTATTCTATAGTTTTTTGGCAGTAGCGACTCCCTCGATTACGCGAATCGCTGGCGAAGCACACACGCGGAGCCGCCCAGTCACAGCGATCGGAAGTCGTGAACACCTCTATGCGAGATCTCCTTCCGAGTCATGGATATGGGTGCCCAAATCGCCGATATAGTCACCCCCTCCGGGTTATTCCCACCCCTTCTGCGAAAGAATTGTGCATAACTTTCCACACGGGCATCAGAATCGCTTATGTGACCACAATTAAAAATCGGCATTCCGAGACGGTCGGCAGGGGCGTGGTTTCGCAGAATTCCGTTCCGGGGCCAAAATTCCCCCCGGGAGCGTATGTACTAGTACACCGACTGCCGTACCCTCCTGTCGGACGCGGATATTTATTCGCCCGGAGGTCGGAACCGCCCGCGAGGCACCAATTCAGAATCGGCACTCAGAGGCGCTCGACACCCCCTTATTGCCTCAGGCGATAAGACGTCGTTTCAGGGTCGAAAAACGTTCATTTCACACTCCGAATTGCGATCCTAGCCGACGATCTCCCTTATTCAATGGTTTTTTTTGCAGTAGCGACTCCCTCGATTACGCGAATCGCTGGCGGATCCCACACACGGAGCCGCCCGAGTCACAGCGATCGGAAGTCGTGTTCAACTCGACGCGAGATCTCATCCCGAGGTCGTGGATATGGGTGCCCGAACATCGCCGATATAGTCACCCCCTCCGGTTTATTCTCACCCCTTCAGCGAAAGAATTGGGCCTAACTGTCCGCACGGACATCAGAATCGCTTATGTGACCACAATTCGAATTCGGCACTCCGAGACGATCGACAGGGTGCTGGTTTTGCAGAATTCCGTTCCTGTGCCAAAATTCCCCTCGGGAGTGTGTGTACTAGTACACCGACTGCCGTACCCTCCTGTCGGACGCGGATATTTATTCGCCAGGGGGTCGGAACCGCCCGTGAGGCCGCAATTCAGAATCGGCACTTCGACCTGGTCGGTAAATGGTCGCATTTGGAGATTTCCGGTCCGGCGCCCAAATTCATCTCTGGGAGCGCAGTCGCGGGCTGCCGATTGATCGCATACGGACACCACTTCGCTCAACGGCATAACTTTTTGCTCGGTTATCGAATCGCTTATAAGACCCCAATTCGGAATCGGCACTCAGAGGCGCTCGACGCCCCCTTATTGCCTCAGGTGATAAGACGTCATTTCAGGGTCGAAAAACCTTCGTTTCACACTCCGAAATTGTGATTCTAGCCGACGATCTCCCCTATTCCAAGGTATTTTTGGCAGTAGCGACTCCCTCGATTACGCGAATCGCTGGTGGAGCCCACATACGGAGCCGCCCAGTCACAGCGATCGGAAGTCGTGTTCAACTCGACGCGAGATCTCCTCCTGAGGTCGTGGATATGGGTGCCCCCTCCGGTTTATTCCCACCCCTTCTGCGAAAGAATTGGGCATAACTTTCCGCACAGGCATCAGAATCGCTTATGTGACCACAATTCGGAATCGGCTCTCCGAGACGGTCCACAGGGCGCTGGTTTCACAGAATTCCGTTCCGGGGTAAAAATTCCCCCCGGGAGCGTGGGTACTAGTACACCGACTGCCGTACCTTCCTGTCGGACGTGAATATTTATTCGCCCGGGGGTCGGAACCGCCCACGAGGCTCCAATTCAGAATCGACACTCAGAGGCGCTCGACGCCCCCTTATTGCCTCAGGCGATAAGACATCGTTTCGGGTTCGAAAAACCTTCGTTTCACGTTTCGAAATTGTGATTCTAGCCGACGATCTCCCCTATTCTAAGGTTTTTTGGCAGTAGCGACTCCCTCGATTACGCGAATCGCTGGCGGAGCCCACACGCGGAGCCGCCCAGTCACAGCGATCGGAAGTTGTGATCAACTCGACCCGAGATCTTCTTCCGAGGTCGTCGATATGGGTGCCCGAACATCGCCGATATAGTCACCCCCTCCGTTTTATTCCCACCCCTTCTGCGAAAGAATTGGGCATAACTTTGCGCACGGGCATCGGAATCGCTTATGTGACCACAATTCGTTATCGGCACTCCGAGACGGTCGACAGGGCGCTAGTTTCGCAGAATTCCGGTCTGGAGCCAAAATTCCCCCCGGGAGCGTGTGTGCTAGTGCTCCGACTGTCGTACCCTCCTGTCGGATGCGGATATTTATTCGCTCGGGGGTCGGAACCGCCCGCGAGGCCCCAATTCAGAATCGACACTTCGACCAGGTCGGTAAATGGTCGCATTCGGAGATTTCCGGTCCGGCGCCCAAATTCCTCTCCGGGAGAGCGGTCGCGGGCTGCCGATTTGATCGCATAGGGACACTGCTACGCTCAAATGGGCATAACTTTTCGCTCGGTTATCGGAATAGCTTATAAAACCCCAATTCGGAATCGGCACTCAGAGGCGCTCGACGCTACCTTATTGCCTCGGGCGATAAGACGTCATTTCGGGGTCGAAAAACCTTCCTTTCGCACTCTGAAATTGCGATTCTAGCCGACGATCTCCCTTATTCCAAGGTTTTTTTGACAGTAGCGACTCCCTCGATTACGCGAATCGATGGCGGAGCCCACACACGGAGCCGCCCAGTCACAGCGATCGGAAGACATGTTCAACTCGATGTGAGATCTCCTCCCGAGGTCGTGGATATGGGTGCCCGAACATCGCGGATATAGTCACCCCCTCCGGATTATTCCCACCCCTTCTGCGAAAGAATTGGGCATAACTTTCCCCACGGGCATCGGAATCGCTTATGTGACCACAATTTGGAATCGGCACTCCGAGACGGTCGACAGGCGCTGGTTTCGCAGAATTCCGTTCCGGGGCAAAAATTCCCCCCGGGAGCATGGGACTAATACACCGACTGCCGTACCTTCCTGTCGGACGTGAATATTTATTCGCCCGGGGGTCGGAACCCCCCACGAGACCCCAATTCAGAATCGACACTTCGACCCGGTCGGTAAATGGTCACATTCGGAGATTTCCGGTCCGGCGCCCAAAGTCCTCTCCGGGAGCGCGGTCGCGGGCTGCCGATTTCATCGCATACGGACACCGCTTCGCTCAAACGGGCATAACTTTAACTCGGGTTATCGGAATCGCTTATAAGACCCTAATTCGAATCGGCACTCAGAGGCGCTCGATGCCCCATTATTGCCTCAGGCGATAAGACATCGTTTCGGGGACGAAAACCTCCGTTTCGCGTTCCGAAATTACGATTCTAGCCGACGATCTCCGCTATTCTATGGTTTTTTGGCAGTAGCGACTCCCTCGATTACGCGAATAACCGGCGGAGCCCACACACGGAGCCGCCCAGTCACAGCGATCGGAAGTCGTGTTAAACTCGACGCGAGATCTCTTTCCGAGGTCGTGGATATGGGTGCCCGAACATCGCCGATATATCACCCCCCCTCCGGTTTATTCCCACCCCTTCAGCAAAAGAATTGGGCCTAACTTTCCGCACGGGCATCAGAATTGCTTATGTGACTACAATTCGAATCGCACTCCGAGACGGTCGACGGGCGCTGGTTTCGCAGAATTCCATTCCGGGGCCAAAATTCCCCCCGGAGCGTGTGTACTAGTAACCCGACTGCCATACCCTCCTGTCGGACGCGAATATTATTCACCCGGGGGTCGGACCGCCCGCGAGAGTCCCCAATTCGGAATCGGCAATTCGACCCGGTCTGTAAATGGTCGCATTGGAGATTTCCGGTCCACGCCCAAATTCCTCTCTGGGAGCGCGGTCGCGGGCTGCCGATTTAGTCGCCGATATAGTCCCCCCCTCCGGTTTATTCCCACCCCTTCTGCGAAAGAATTGGGCATAACTTTCCGCACGGGCATCGGAATCGCTTATGTGACCACAATTCGGAATCGCACTCTGAGATGGTCGACAGGGCTCTGGATTCGCAGAATTCTGTTCCGAGGACAAAATTCCCCCCGGGAGCGTGTGTACTAGTACACCGACTATTGTACCCTCCTGTCGGACGCGGATATTTATTCGCTCGGGGTTCGGAACCGCCCACGAGGCCGCAATTTAGAATCGACACTTCGACCCGGTCGGTAAATGGTCGCATTCGGAGATTTCCGGTCCGGCGCCCAAATTCCTCTCCGGGGGCGCGGTCGCGGGCTGCCGATTTGATCGCATAGGAACTCCGCTTCGCTCAAACGGGCATAACATTTCACTCGGTTATCGGAATCGCTTATAAGACCCTAATTCGAAATCGGCACTAAGAGGCGCTCGACGCCCCATTATTGCCTCAGGCGATAAGACATCGTTTCGGGGACGAAAAACCTTCGTTTTCGCACTCCGAAATTGCGATTCTAGCCCACGATCTCCCCTATTCCAAGGTTTTTTTGGCAGTAGCGACTCCCTCAATTACGCAAATCATTGGTGGAGCCCACACACGGAGCCGCCCAGTCACAGCGATCGGAAGACATGTTCAACTCGACGCGAGATCTCCTCCCAAGGTCGTGGATATGGATGCCCGAACATCGCCGATATAGTCACCCCCTCCGGTTTATTCCCACCCCTTCAGCGAAAGAATTGGGCATAACTATCCGCACGGCATCGGAATCGCTTATGTGACCGCAATTCGAAATTGGCACTCCGAGACGGTCGACAGGCGCTGGTTTCGTAGAATTCCATTACGGCGCCAAAATTCCCCCTGGGAGCGTGTGTACTAGTACACCGACTGCCGTACCCTCCTGTCGGACGCGGATATTTATTCGCCCGGGGGTCGGAACCGCCTGCGAGGCCCCAATTCGGAATCGGCAATTCGACCCGGTCTGTAAATGGTCCCATTTGGAGATTTCCGGTCCAGCGCACAAATTCATCTCTGGGAGCGCGGTCGCGGGCTGCCGATTTAGTCGCCGATATAGTCACCCCCTCCGGTTTATTCCCACCCCTTCTGCGAAAGAATTGGGCATAACTTTCCGCACGGGCATCGGAATCGCTTATGTGACCACAATTCGGAATCGGCACTCCGAGATGGTCGACAGGGTGCTGGTTTCGCAGAATTCCGTTCCGGGGCCAAAATTCCCCACGGAAGTGTGTGTACTAGTACACCGACTGCCGTACCCTCTTGTGGGACGCGGATATTTATTCGCTCGGGGGTAGGAACCGCCCGCGAGGCCCTAATTCAGAATCGACACTTCGACCCGGTCGTTAAATGGTCGCATTCGGAGATTTCCGGTCCGGCGCCCAAATTCCTCTCCGGGGGCGCGGTCGCGGGCTACCGATTTGATCGCATAGGAACTCAGCTTCGCTCAAACGGGCATAACTTTTCGCTCGGTTATCGAAATCGCTTATAAGACCCCAATTCGGAATCGGCACTCAGAGGCGCTCGACGCCCCCTTATTGCCTTGGGCAATAAGATGTAGTTTCTGGGTCGAAAAACATTCGTTTCGAACTCCGAAATTGCGATTCTAGCCGACGATCTCCCCTTTTCCAAAGTTTTTTTGGCAGTAGCGACTCCCTCGATTACGCGAATCGCTGGCGGAGCCCACACACGGAGCCGCCCAGTCACAGCGATCGGAAGTCATGTTCAACTCGACGCGAGATCTCCTCCCAAGGTCGTGGATATGGGTGCCCGAACATCGCCGATATAGTCACCCCCTCCGGTTTATTCCCACCCCTTCTGCGAAAGAATTGGGCATAACTTTCCGCGCGGGCATCGGAATCGCTTATGTGACCACAATTCGGAATCGGCACTCTGAGACGGTCGACAGGGCTCTGGATTCGCAGAATTCCTTTCCGGGGACAAAATTCTCTCCGAGAGCGTGTGTACTAGTACACCGACTGTCGTACCCTCCTGTCGGACGCGGATATTTATTGGCTCGGGGTTCGGAACCGCCCACGAGTCCCCAATTCAGAATCGACACTTCGACCCGGTCGGTAAATGCTCGCGTTCGGAGATTTCCGGTCCGGCGCTCAAATTCCTCTCCGGGAGAGCGGTCGCGCGCTGCCGATTTGATCGCATAGGGACACCGCTACGCTCAAACGGGCATAACTTTTGGCTCGGTTATTGGAATCGCTTATAAGACCCCAATTCGGAATCGGCACTCAGAGGCGCTCGAAGCTACCTTAATGCCTCGGGTGATAAGACGTCGTTTCGGGGTCAAAAAACCTTCGTTTTGCACTCAGAAATTGCGATTCTAGCCGACGATCTCCCCTATTCCAACGTTTTTTTGGCAGTATCGACTCCCTTGATTACGCGAATTGCTGGTGGAGCCCACACACGGAGCCGCCCAGTCACAGCGATAGGAACACATGTTCAACTCAACGCGAGATCGCCTCCCAAGGTCGTGGATATGGGTGCCCGATCATTGCCGATATAGTCACCCCCTCCGGTTTATTCCCACCCCTTCTGCGAAAGAATTTGGCATAACTTTCCGCACGGTCATCGGAATCGCTTATGTAACCACAATTCAGAATCGGCACTCTGAGACGGTCGACAGGGCGCTGGTTTCACAGAATTCCGTTCCGGGGAAAAAATTCCCCCCGGGAGCGTGTGTACTAGTACACCGACTGCCATACCTTCCTATCGAACGTGAATATTTATTCGCGCGGGGGTCAGAACCACCCACGAGGCCCCAATTCAGAATCGACACTTCGACCCGACCGGTAAATGGTCGCATTCGGAGATTTCAGGTCCGGCGCCCAAATTCCTCTCCGGGAGCGCGGTCGCGGGCTGCCGATTTTATCGCATACGGACACCGCTTCGCTCAAATAGGCATAACTTTTCGCTCGGTTATCAGAATCGCTTATAAGACCCCAATTCGGAATCGGCACTCAGAGGCGCTCGATGCCCCCTTATTGCCTCAGGCGATAAGACATCGTTTCGGGGTCGAAAAACCATCGTTTCCCGTTCCGAAACTGCGATTCTAGACGACGATCTCCCCTATTCTATAGTGTTTTGGCAGTAGCGACTCCCTCGATTACGCGAATCGCTGGCGAAGCACACACGCGGAGCCGCCCAGTCACAGTGATCGGAAGTCGTGAACAACTCTATGCGAGATCTCCTTCCGAGGTCATGGATATGGGTGCCCAAACATCGCCGATATAGTCACCCCCTCCGGGTTATTCCCACCCCTTCTGCGAAAGAATTGTGCATAACTTTCCGCACGGGCATCAGAATCGCTTATGTGACCACAATTAGAAATCGGCATTCCGAGACGGTCGGCAGGGCGCTGGTTTCGCAGAATTCCGTTCCGGGGCCAAAATTCCCCCCGGGAGCGTATGTACTAGTACACCGACTGCCGTACCCTCCTGTCGGACGCGGATATTTATTCGCCCGGAGGTCGGAACCGCCCGCGAGGCACCAATTCAGAATCGGCACTCAGAGGCGCTCGATGCCCCCTTATTGCCTCAGGCGATAAGACATCGTTTCGGGGTCGAAAAACCATCGTTTCCCGTTCCGAAACTGCGATTCTAGACGACGATCTCCCCTATTCTATAGTTTTTTGGCAGTAGCGACTCCCTCGATTACGCGAATCGCTGGCGAAGCACACACGCGGAGCCGCCCAGTCACAGCGATCGGAAGTCGTGAACAACTCTATGCGAGATCTCCTTCCGAGGTCATGGATATGGGTGCCCAAACATCGCCGATATAGTCACCCCCTCCGGGTTATTCCCACCCCTTCTGCGAAAGAATTGTGCATAACTTTCCGCACGGGCATCAGAATCGCTTATGTGACCACAATTAGAAATCGGCATTCCGAGACGGTCGGCAGGGCGCTGGTTTCGCAGAATTCCGTTCCGGGGCCAAAATTCCCCCCGGGAGCGTATGTACTAGTACACCGACTGCCGTACCCTCCTGTCGGACGCGGATATTTATTCGCCCGGAGGTCGGAACCGCCCGCGAGGCACCAATTCAGAATCGGCACTCAGAGGCGCTCGATGCCCCCTTATTGCCTCAGGCGATAAGACATCGTTTCGGGGTCGAAAAACCTTCGTTTCGCGTTCCGAAATTGAGATTCTAGCCGACGTACTCCTCTATTCTAAGGTTTCTTTGCAGTAGCGACTGCCTCGATTACGCGAATCGCTGGCGGAGCCCACACGCGGAGCCACCCAGTCACAATGATCGGAAGTTGTGTTCAACTCGACACGAGATCTCCTTCCGAGGTCGTGGATATGGGTGCCCGAACATCGCCGATATAGTCACCCCCTCTGGTTTATTCCTACCCTTTCAGCGAAAGAATTGGGCAATACTTTCCGCACGGGCATCAGAATCGCTTATGTGTCCACAATTCGAAATCGGCACTCCGAGACGGTCGACAGGGAACTGTTTTCGCAGAATTCCATTCCGGGGCAAAAATCCCCCCGGGAGCGTGTGTACTAATACACCGACTGCCGTACCCTCCTGTCGAACGCGGATATTTATTCGCCCGGGGGTCGGAACCGCCCGCGAGGCGCCAATTCAGAATCGGCACTTTGAACCGGTCGGTAAATGGTCGCATTCGAAGATTTCCGGTCCGGCGCCCAAATTCCTCTCCGGGAGAGCGGTCGCGGGCTGCCGATTTGATCGCATAGGGACACCGCTACGCTCAAACAGAAATAACTTTTCGCTCGGTTATCGAAATCGCTTATAAGTCCCCAATTCGGAATCGGCACTCAGAGGCGCTCGACGCCCCCTATCTCCTCAGGCGATAATACGTCGTTTTGGGGTCGAAAAACCTTCGTTTCGCACTCCGAAATTGCGATTCTAGCCGACGATCTCCCCTATTCCAAGGTTTTTTTTTGTAGTAACGACTCCCTCGATTACGAGAATCGCTGGCGGAGCCCACACACGGAGCCGCCCAGTCACAGCGATTGGAAGTCATGTTCAACTCGACGCGAGATCTCCTCCCGAGGATGTGGATATGGGTGCCCGAACATCGCCGATATAGTCACCCCCTCCGGTTTATTCCTACCCCTTCTGCCAAAGAATTGGGCATAACTTTCCGCAAGGGCATCGGAATCGCTGATGTGACCACAATTCGGAATTGGGACTCCGAGAGGGTCGACAGGGCACTGGTTTCGCAGAATTCCGTTCCGGGGCAAAAATTCCCCCCGGGAGCGTGTGTACTAGTTCACCGGCTGCCGTACCTTCCTGTCGGACGTGAATATTTATTCGCCCGGGGGTCGGAACTGCCCACGAGGCCCCAAATCAGAATCGACACTTCGACCCGGTCGGTAAATGGTCGCATTCGGAGATTTCCTGTCAGGCGCCCGAATTCCTCTCTGGGAGTGCGGTCGCGGGCTGCCGATTTGATCGCATACGGACACCGCTTCGCTCAAACAGGCATAACTTTTCGGTCGGTTATCAGAATCGCTTATTAGACCCCAATTCGGAATCGGCACTCAGAGGCGCTCGACGCCCCCTTATTGCCTCATGCGATAAGACATCGTTTCGGGGTCGAAAAACCATCGTTTCCCGTTCCGAAACTGCGATTCTAGACGACGATCTCCCCTATTCCAAGGTTTTTTTTTGTAGTAACGACTCCCTCGATTACGAGAATCGCTGGCGGAGCCCACACACGGAGCCGCCCAGTCACAGCGATTGGAAGTCATGTTCAACTCGACGCGAGATCCCTCCCGAGGATGTGGATATGGGTGCCCGACATCGCCGATATAGTCACCCCCTCGGTTTATTCCTACCCCTTCTGCCAAAGAATTGGGCATAACTTCCGCAAGGGCATCGGAATCGCTGATGTGACCACAATTCGGAATGGGGACTCCGAGGGTCGACAGGGCACTGGTTTCGCAGAATTCCGTTCCGGGGCAAAAATTCCCCCCGGGAGCGTGTGTACAAGTGCACCGACTGCTGTGCCGTCCTATCGGACGCGGATATTTATTCGCCCGGGGGTCGGAACGCCCACGAGGCCCCAAATCAGAATCGACACTTCGACCCGGTCGTAAATGGTCGCATTCGGAGATTTCCTGTCAGGCGCCCGAATTCCTCTCTGGGAGTGCGTCGCGGGCTGCCGATTTGATCGCATACGGACACCGCTTCGCTCAAACAGGCATAACTTTTCGGTCGGTTATCAGAATCGCTTATTAGACCCCAATTCGGAATCGGCACTCAGAGGCGCTCGACGCCCCCTTATTGCCTCATGCGATAAGACATCGTTTCGGGGTCGAAAAACCATCGTTTCCCGTTCCGAAACTGCGATTCTAGACGACGATCTCCCCTATTCTATGGTTTTTTGGCAGTAGCGACTCCCTCGATTACGCGAATCGCTGGCGGAGCACACACGCGGAGCCGCCCAGTCACAGCGATCGGAAGTCGTGATCAACTCTATGCGAGATCTCCTTCCGAGGTCATGGATATGGGTGCCGAACATCGCCGATATAGTCACCCCCTCCGGTTTATTCCCACCCCTTCAGCGAAAGAATTGGGCATAACTTTCCGCACGGGCATCAGAATCGCTAATGTGACCACAATTCAGAATTAGCACTCCGAGACGGTCGACAGGGCGTTGGTTTCGCAGAATTCCGTTCCGGGGCCAAAATTCCCCCCGGGAGCGTGTGTACAAGTGCACCGACTGCTGTGCCGTCCTATCGGACGCGGATATTTATTCGCCCGGGGGTGGGAACCGCCCGCGAGGACCCAATTCAGAATCGGCACTTCGACCCGATCGGTAAATGGTCGCATTCGGAGATTTCTGGTTCGGCGCCCAAATTCCTCTCCGGGAGCGCGGTCGCCGGCTGCCGATTTGATCGCATACGGACACCGCTTCGCTCAAACGGGCATAACTTTTCGCTCGGTTATCGGAATCGCTTATAAGACCCCAATTCGGAATCGGCACTCAGAGGCGCTCAACGTCCCCTTATTGCCTAAGGCAATAAGACGTCATTTTGGGGTCGAAAAACGTTTGTTTCGCACTCCGAAATTGCGATTCTAGCCGACGATCTCCCCTATTCCAAGGTTTTTTGGCAGTAGCGACTCCCTCGCTTACGCGAATCACTGGCGGATCCCAAACGCGGAGCCGCCCAATCACAGCGATCGGAAGTCGTGTTCAACTCAACGCGAGATCTCCTCCCGAGGTCGTGGATATGGGTGGCCGAACATCGCCGATATAGTCACCCCCTCCGGTTTATTCCCACCCCTTCAGCGAAAGATTGGGCATAACTTTCCGCACGGTCATCGGAATCGCTTATGTGACCACAATTCGGAATCGGCACTCCGAGAGGGTCGACAAGGCGCAGGTTTCTCAGAATTCCGTTCCGGGGGCAAAATTCCCCCCGGGAGCGTGTGTACTAGTACACCGACTGCCGTACCCTCCTGTCGGACGCGGATATTTATTCGTCCGGGGGTCGGAACCGCCCGCGAGGACCCAATTCAGAATCGAAACTTCGACCCGGTCGGTAAATGGTCGCGTTCGGAGATTTCTGGTTCGGCGCCTAAATTCCTCTCAGGGAGCGGGAGCGCGGTCGCGGGCTGCCGATTTGATCGCATACGGACACCTCTTCGCTCAAACAGGCATAACTTTTCGCTCGCTTATCAGAATCGCATATAAGACCCCAATTCGAAATCGGCACTTGGAGGTGCTCGACGCCCCCTTATTGCCTCAGGCGATAAGACGTCGTTTCGGGGTCGAAAAATCTTCGTTTTGCACTCCGAAATTGCGATTCTAGTCGACGATCTCCCCTATTCCAAGGTTTTTTGGCAATAGAGACTCCCTCGATTACGCGAATCGCTGGCGGAGCCCACACGCGGAACCACCCAGTCACAGCGATCGGAAGTCGTGTTCAACTCGACGCGAGATCTCCTGCCGAGGTCGTGGATATGGGTGCCCGAACATCGCCGATATAGTCACCCCCTCCGGTTTATGCCCACCCCTTCAGCGAAAGAATTGGGCATAACTTTCCGCACGGGCATCGGAATCGCTTATGTGACCACAATTCGGAATCGGCACTCCGAGACGGTTGACAGGGCTCTGGTTTCGCAGAATTTCGTTCAGGGGCCAAAATTCCCCCCGGGAGCATGTGTACTAGTACACCGACTGCCGTACCCTCCTGTCGGACGCGGATATTTATTCGTCCGTGGTTCGGAACCGCCCGCGAGGCCCGAATTCAGAATCGGCACTTCGACCCGGTCGGTAAATGGTCGCATTCGGAGATTTCTAGTTCGGCTCCCAAATTCTTTTCCGGGAGCGCGGTCGCGGGCTGCCGATTTGATCACATACGGACACCGCTTCGCTCAAACGGGCATAACTTTTCGCTCGCTTATCGGAATCGCTTATAAGACCCCAATTCGTAATCGGCACTCAGAGGCACTCTACGCCCCCTTATCGCCTTAGGCGATAAGACGTCGTTTCGTGGTCGAAAAACCTTCGTTTCGCACTCCGAAATTGCGATTCTAGCCGACGATCTCCCCTATTCCATGGTTTTTTGGCAGTAGCGACTCCCTCGATTACGCGAATCACTGGCGGAGCCCACACGCGGAGCGGCCCAATCACAGCGATCGGAAGTCGTGTTCAACTCGACGCGAGATCTCCTCCCGAGGTCGTGGATATGGGTGCCTGAACAACGCCGATATAGTCACCCCCTCCGGTTTATTCCCACCCCTTCAGCGAAAGAATTCGGCATAACATTCCGCACGGGCATCGGAATCGCTTATGTGATCACAATTCGGAATCGGCACTCCGAGACGGTCGACAGGGCGCTGGTTTATCAGAATTCCGTTCTGGGGCCAAAATTCCCCCCGGGAGCGTGTGTACTAGTACACCGACTGCCGTACTCTCCTGTCGGACGCGGATATTTATTCGTTCGGGGGTCGAAACCGCTCGCGAGGCCCCAATTCAGAATCGGAACTTCGACCCGGTCGGTAAATGGTCGCATTCGGAGATTTCCTGTCCGGCGCCTAAATTCCTCTCCGGGAGCGCGGTCGCGGGCTGCCGATTTGATCGCATACGGACACCTCTTCGCTCAAACAGGCATAACTTTTTGCTCGCTTATCAGAATCGCTTATAAGACCCCAATTCGAAATCGGCACTCAGAGGTGCTCGACGCCCCCTTATTGCCTTATGCGATAAGACGCCGTTTCGGGATCGAAAAATCTTTGTTTTGCACTCCAAAATTGCGATTCTAGCCGACGATCTCCCCTATTCCAATGTTTTTTGGCAGTAGCGACTACCTCGATTACGCGAATCGCTGGCGGAGCCCACACGTGGAGCCGCCCAATCACCGTGATCGGAAGTCGTGTTCAACTCGACACGAGATCTCCTCCTGAGGTCGTGGATATGGGTGCCCGAACATCGCCGATATAGTCACCCCCTCCGGTTTATTCCCACCCCTTCAGCGAAAGAATTGGGCATAACTTTCCGCACGGGCATCGGAATCGCTTATGTGACCACAATTCGGAATCGGCACTCCGAGACGGTCGACAGGGCGCTGGTTTCGCAGAATTCCGTACCGGGGCCAAAATTCCCCCCGGGAGTGTGTGTACTAGTACACCGACTGCCGTACCCTCCTGTCGGACGCGGATATTTATTCGTCCGGGGTTCGGAACCGCCCGCGAGGCCCCAATTCAGAATCGGCACTTCGACCCAGTCAGTAAAAGGTCGCTTTCGGAGATTTCTAGTTCGGCTCCCCAATTCCTCTCCGGGAGCGCGGTCGCGGGCAGCCGATTTGATCGCATACGGACACCGCTTCGTTCAAATGGGCATAACTTTTCGCTCGCTTATCGGAATTGCTTATAAGACCCCAATTCGTAATCGGCACTCAGAGGCGCTCTACGCCCTCTTATAGCCTCAGGCGATAAGACGTCGTTTCGGGGTCGAAAAACCTTCGTTTCGCACTCCGAAATTGCGATTCTAGCCGACGATCTTCCCTATTCCAAGGTTTTTTGGCAGTAGCGACTCCCTCGATTACGCGACACTGGCGGAGCCCACACGCGGAGCCGCCCAATCACAGCGATCGGAAGTCGTGTTCAACTCGACGCGAGATCTCCTCTCGAGGTCGTGGATATGGGTGCCCGAACATCGCCGATATATTCACCCCTCCGGTTTATTCCCACCCCTTTAGCGAAAGAATTGGGCATAACGTTCCGCACGGGCATCAGAATCGCTTATGTGACCACAATTCGGAATCGGCACTCCGAGACGGTTGACAGGGCTCTGGTTTCGCAGAATTTCGTTCCGGGGCCAAAATTCCCCCCGGGAGCATGTGTACTAGTACACCGACTGCCGTACCCTCCTGTCGGACGCGGATATTTATTCGCCCGGGGGCCGGAGCCGCCCGCGAGGCCCCAATTCAGAATCGCACTTCGACCCGGTCGGTAAATGGTCGCATTCGGAGATTTCTAGTTCGGCTCCCCAATTCCTCTCCGGGAGCGCGGTCGCGGGCTGCCGATTGATCACATACGGACACCGCTTCGCTCAAACGGGCATAACTTTTCGCTCGGTTATCGGAATCGCATATAAAACCCCAATTCGGAATCGGCACTCAGAGGCGCTCGACGCCCCCTTGTTACCTCAGGCGATAAGACGTCGTATCAGGGTCGAAAAACATTCATTTCGCACTATGAAATTGTGATTCTAGCCGACGATCTCCCCTATTCCAATGTTTTTTGGCAGTAGCGACTCCCTCAATTACGCAAATCGCTGGCGGAGCCCACACGCGGAGCCGTCCAATCACAACGATCGGAAGTCGTGTTCAACTCGACGCGAGATCTCCTCTCGAGGTCGTGGATATGTGTGCCCGAACATCGCCGATATAGTCACCCCTCTAGTTTATTCCCACCCCTTCAGCGAAAGAATTGGGCATAACTTCCGCACGGGCATCGAAATCACTTATGTGACCACAATTCAGAATCGGCACTCCGAGACGGTCGACAGGGCGCTGGTTTCGCAGAATTCCATTAGGGGGCCAAAATTCCCCCCGGGAGCGTGTGTACTAGTACACCGACTGTCGTACCCTCCTGTCGGACGCGAATATTTATTCGCCCGAAGGACGGAACCACCTGCGAGGCCCCAATTCAGAATCGGCACTTCGACCCGGTCGGTAAATGGTCGCATTCGTAGATTTCCGGTCCGGCGTCCAAATTCCTCTCCAGGAGCGTGGTCGCGGGCTGCTGATTTGATCGCATACGGACACCGCTTCGCTCAAACGCCATAACTTTTCGCTCGCTTATCGGAATCACTTACAAGACCCCAATTCAGAATCGGCACTCAGAGGCGCTCGACGCCCCCTTATTGACTCAGGCAATAAGACATCGTTTCGGGGTCAAAAAATCTTCATTTTGCACTCCAAAATTGCGATTCTAGTCGACATCTCCCCTATTCCAAGGTTTTCCGACACGCGGAACTGCCCAGTCACAGTGATCGGAAGTCGTGTTCAACTCGACGCGAGATCTCCTCCCGAGGTCGTGGATATGGGTGCCCGAACATCACCGATATAGTCATCCCCTCCGGTTTATTCCCACCCCTTCAGCGAAAGAATTGGGCATAACTTTCCGCACGAGCATCGGAATCGCTTATGTGACCACAATTCGGAATCAGCACTCCGAGACGGTCGATAGGGCGCTGGTTTCGTAGAATTCTGTTCCGGGGAAAAAATTCCCCCCGGGAGCGTGTGTACTAGTACACCGACTGCCGTACCGTCCTGTCGGACGTGAATATTTATTCGCCCGGGGGTCGGAACCGCCCGCGAGGCCCCAATTCAGAATCAGCACTTCGACTCGGTCGGTAAATGGTCACATTCGGAGATTTCCGGCCCGGCACCCAAATTCCACTCCGGGAGCGCGATCGCGGGCTGCCGATTTGATCGCATACGGACACCGCTTCGCTCAAACGGGCATAACTTTTCGCTCGCTTATCAGAATCACTTATAAGACCCAATTCGGAATCGGCACTCAGAGGCGCTCGACGCCCCATTATTGCCTCAAGCGACAAGACGTCGTTTCGGGGTCGAAAAACATTCATTTCGCACTCCGAAATTGCTATTCTAGCCGACGATCTCACCTATTCCAATGTTTTTTGGCAGTAGCGACTCCTCAATTACGCAAATCGCTGGCGGAGCCCACACGCGGAGCCGTCCAATCACAACGATCGGAAGTCGTGTTCAACTCGACGCGAGATCTCCTCTCGAGGTCGTGGATATGTGTGCCCGAACATCGCCGATATAGTCACCCCTCTAGTTTATTCCCACCCCTTCAGCGAAAGAATTGGGCATAACTTTCCGCACGGGCATCGGAATCACTTATGTGACCACAATTCAGAATCGGCACTCCGAGACGGTCGACAGGGCGCTGGTTTCGCAGAATTCCATTAGGGGGCCAAAATTCCCCCCGGGAGCGTGTGTACTAGTACACCGACTGTCGTACCCTCCTGTCGGACGCGAATATTTATTCGCCCGAAGGACGGAACCACCTGCGAGGCCCCAATTCAGAATCGGCACTTCGACCCGGTCGGTAAATGGTCGCATTCGTAGATTTCCGATCCGGCGTCCAAATTCCTCTCCAGGAGCGTGGTCGCGGGCTGCTGATTGATCGCATACGGACACCGCTTCGCTCAAACGGCCATAACTTTTCGCTCGCTTATCGGAATCACTTACAAGACCCCAATTCAGAATCGGCACTCAGAGGCGCTCGACGCCCCCTTATTGACTCAGGCAATAAGACATCGTTTCGGGGTCAAAAAATCTTCATTTTGCACTCCAAAATTGCGATTCTAGTCGACAATCTCCCCTATTCCAAGGTTTTCCGACACGCGGAACCGCCCAGTCACAGTGATCGAAGTCGTGTTCAACTCGACGCGAGATCTCCTCCCGAGGTCGTGGATATGGGTGCCCGAACATCACCGATATAGTCATCCCCTCCGGTTTATTCCCACCCCTCAGCGAAAGAATTGGGCATAACTTTCCGCACGAGCATCGGAATCGCTTATGTGACCACAATTCGGAATCAGCACTCCGAGACGGTCGATAGGGCGCTGGTTTCGTAGAATTCTGTTCCGGGGCCAAAATTCCCCCCGGGAGCGTGTGTACTAGTACACCGACTGCCGTACCGTCCTGTCGGACGTGAATATTATTCGCCCGGGGGTCGGAACCGCCCGCGAGGCCCCAATTCAGAATCAGCACTTCGACTCGGTCGGTAAATGGTCACATTCGGAGATTTCCGGCCCGGCACCCAAATTCCACTCCGGGAGCGCGATCGCGGGCTGCCGATTTGATCGCATACGGACACCGCTTCGCTCAAACGGGCATAACTTTTCGCTCGCTTATCGGAATCACTTATAAGACCCCAATTCGGAATCGGCACTCAGAGGCGCTCGACGCCCCATTATTGCCTCAAGCGACAAGACGTCGTTTCGGGGTCGAAAAACATTCATTTCGCACTCCGAAATTGCTATTCTAGCCGACGATCTCACCTATTCCAATGTTTTTTTACAGTAGCGACTCCCTTGATTACGCGAATCGCTGGCAGAGCCCACACGCGGAGCCGCCCAATCACAGCGATCGGAAGTCGTGTTCAACTCGACGCGAGATCTCCTCCCGAGGTCGTGGATATGGGTGCCTGAACATCGCCGATATAGTCACCCCCTCCGGTTTATTCCCACCCCTTCAGCGAAAGAATTGGGCATAAATTTCCGCACGGGCATCGGAATCGCTTATGTGACCACAATTCGGAATCGGCACTCCGAGACGGTCGACAGGGCGCTGGTTTCGCAGAATTCTGTTCCGGGGCCAAAATTTCCCCCGGGAGCGTGTGTACTAGTACACCGACTGCCGTACCCTCCTGTCGGACGCGGATATTTATTCGCCCGGGGGTCGAAACCGCCCGTGAGGCCCCAATTCAGAATCGGCACTTCGACCCAGTCGGTAAATGGTCGCATTCGGAGATTTCTAGTTCGGCGTCCAAATTCCTCTCCGGGAGCGCGGTCGCGTGCTGCCGATTTGATCGCATACAGACACCGCTTCGCTCAAACAAGTATAACTTTTCGCTCAGTTATCGGAATCGCTTATAAGACCCCAATTCGGAATCGGCACTCAGAGGCGCTCGATGCCCCCTTATTTCCTTAGGCGATAAGACATCGTTTTGGGGTCGAAAAACCTTCATTTCGCACTCCGAAATTGCGATTCTAGCCGACGATCTCCCATATTCCAAGGTTTTTTGGCAGTAGCGACTCCCTCGATTACGCGAATCACTGGAGGAACCCACACGCGGAGCCGCCCAATCACAGCGATCGGAAGTCGTGTTCAACTCGACGCGAGATCTCCTCCCGAGGTCGTGGATATGGGTGCCCGAACATCGCCGTGTTGAGCAACTATCCCTATAATATTGATTTTGCTATGACAAAACTTAAATATATATATATATATATGTTTTTTTAAGCAACTTTCCTAACCAAGTATTTTCCAAAAAATATATATAATAATAATAGATATCACAAAAATTTTTAGACAGATTCAATGCCCAATTTTTTTTTTTAAGGCACACATACTCTATAGCGTACTGAAATCGACTAATGCTTTCGACTAACAAATTCGACTCTTTCAAAGAGACAAGTCTTTAGAAATTTGTCTAAATCAATGTCTTTACACTGTATTCGACTCATGACTTCGACTCATACAGTCGAAAACTGTATTCGACTCATGACTTCGACTCATACAGTCGAATGTCTTTACACTGTATTGGACTCATGACTTCGACTCATACAGTCGAATGTCTTTACACTGTATTTGACTCATGACTTCGACTCATACAGTCGAATGTCTTTACACTATATTCAGCTCATGACTTCGACTCATAACCTGACTCCCATTTTACACTACATTCGACTAACGGTTTCTCTTTTGTAGTTGATTCACTTTGTGTTCATGTAGTCGAATCATGCCTACTTCTTGAGTCGAATTACCTTTAATACTGAATTCGACTACACTGACAAGAGTACTTGTATCCTTTTGCCCTTGTCAGTTCTCTGTCAAATATCTCTGTTCTCAAGTAGTATTACTTGTTTGCTGAAAGTTGAAACTTAAATATTTTCTGAGTTTAAGATCAACCTCACAATCTTTACTTTAATATATTTTCTCTGACAGAATCCAGTACATTCATATTTTATGCAAAACCTTCTTTGCAAAAATTTATTTCTAGTCTCATAGTCTAAATGTCCTTTGTCTCGTTTTTTATATCTAAGAGACACAAAGTATTTATGTAAGATTCAGACGCATGACCTCTGCTGTTTCACATACCTCTGACAGACCCATTCTTTAAGTTTTTGTCTGTCTGCCTTACTTTCTGACATGTCTGAGAATACTAGGTTCCATACTGCTTATTGTACTCCACTGACCCACCTACCTCAAAGGTATGGAGATGCTTTGTCTTGTCCTTGCTATCAGGCATTTATTAAAGCACATGGTTGGCGTGGGTTGCTCAGCTCAAGACTTCAGATAGCTTATCTTCTAGCTGTAACAACTGCCTCATTTCTGAAGACATTGAAAGATGCAAAATTCATGATCCTTCGGACAAAGCTTCCAAGAACCAAAGGACTTCCAATACTATCTCTAAACGGCTAAAACACACAGCCATCTACTCCAACGGCTAGTTTTTGAATACTATAAAATGATGAAGAAGCTCATGAAGAAAATATACAAGTATTCAATTCGAATCCTTCAGAGCTCATCCTGCATTCTTCAAAGCCTTCCTGCAAAAAGCTTCAAGCTGAGAGAGTGTTCCTTTAGAAGCTTGTGTTCTGAAGAATTGTCTTTTGGGTGACCATTGCTAATTGCTTTATCTGTTCGAAGCTCACCCAAGTAGCTTCAGCTTGGATTTAGATTGAAATTCTTTATCTTTCAATCCTGCTGGAAAGTGTGTGTTCTATGCTCATCTTGAGACAGACACACAAGCATTTCTCTTTTCTTGTTGTAATTTCTGCAGAATTTCTGTTCTGCTTTCCTACCCCTCCTGTGAAGGGAAGGCCCTTTTTGAAAGGCATTTAGTTTGCCCCTGATTAGGGAAGACTTGCTGTAGAGCAAGTGGGTGTTGTAATTTCCTCTCAAGGGCGAGAGAAGGCCAAGTTGATTGGCAACTTAGTGAAATCTCAAGTGGTTAGCTTGAGGACTGGATGTAGGACTTCCATGTGGGAAGGGCCGAACCAGAAAAAATCTTCTGTGCAATTTTCTGTGTGATTGTTTTCCGCCAAGTACACTGAATCACACACACTCACTATGTGCTAACACTTCTTTTTAGTATTGTGTTTTTTAGAAGAAAAATTTTGAAAGGTAAAAGTCCTATTCACCCCCCCTCTAGGACTGTGAATCTGCCATTTCGATCCAACACGCCGATATAGTCACCCCCTCCAGTTTATTCCCACCCCTTCAGTGAAAGAATTGGGCATAACTTTCCGCACGGGCATCGGAATCGCTTATGTGACCACAATTCGGAATCGGCACTCCGAGACGGTCGACAGGGCGCTGGTTTCGCAGAATTTCGTTGCGGGGCCAAAATTCTCCCCGGGAGCGTGTGTACTAGTACACCGACTGCCGTACCCTCCTGTCGGACGCGGATATTTATTCGCCCGGGGGTCGGAACCGCCCGCGAGGGCCCAATTCAGAATCGGCACTTCGAGCCGGTCGGTAAATGGTCGCATTCATAGATTTTTGGTCTGGCGCCCAAATTCCTCTCCGGGAGCGCGGTCACGGGCTGCCGATTTGATCGCATACGGACCGCTTCGCTCAAACGGCATAACTTTTCGCTCGGTTATTGAATCGCTTATAGACCCCATTCGGAATCGCACTCAGAGGCGCTCGATGTCCCCTTATTGCCTCATGCGATAAGACATCGTTTCGGGGTCAAAAAAATGTTCGTTTCGCACTCTGAAATTGTAATTCTAGCCGACGATCTCCCCAATTCCAAGGTTTTTTGGCAGTAGCGACTCCCTCGATTACGCGAATCGCTGGCGGAGCCCACATGCGAAGCCGCCCAATCACAGCGATTGGAAGTCGTGTTCAACTCGACGTGAGATCTCCTCCCGAGGTCGTGGTATGGGTGCCCGAACATCGCCGATATAGTCACCCCCTCCGGTTTATTCCCACCCTTCAGCGAAAGAATGGGCATAACTTTTCGCACGGGCATCGGAATCGCTTATGTGACCACAATTCGGAATCGGCACTCCGAGACGGTCGACAGAGCACTGGTTTCTTCGAATTCCGTTCCGGGGCCAAAATTTCCCACGGGAGCGTGTGTACAAGTACACCGACTGCCGTACCCTCCTGTCGGACGTGGATATTTATTTGTCCGGGGGTCAAAACAGCTCGCGAGGCCCTAATTCAGAATCGGAACTTCGACCCGGTCGGTAAATGGTCGCATTCGGAGATTTCCGGTCCGGCACCCAAAGTCCTCTCCCGGAGCGCGGTCGCGGGCTGCCGATTTGATCGCATACGGACACCGCTTCGCTCAAACAGGCATAACTTATCACTCGCTTATCGGAATCACTTATAAGACCCCAATTCAGAATCGGCACTCAGAGGTGCTCGATGCCCCCGTATTGACTCAGGCGATAAGACGCCGTTTCGGGGTCGAAAAACCTTCGTTTCGCACTCTGAAATTGCGATTCCGCCCAATCACAGCGATCGGAAGTCGTGTTCACTCGACGCGAGATCTCCTCCCGAGGTCGTGGATATAGTTGCCCGAACATCGCCGATATTGTCACCCCCTCCTTTTTATTCCCACCCTTCAGCGAAAGAATAGGGCATAACATTCCGCACGGGCATCGGAATCGCTTATGTGACCACAATTTGGAATCGGCACTCCGAGGCGGTCAACAGGGTTCTTGTTTCGCAGAAATCCGTTCCGGGGCCAAAATTCCCCCCCGAGAGCGTGTGTACTAGTACACCGACTACCGTACCCTCCCGTCGGACGCAGATATTTATTCGCCGGGGTTCGGAACCGCCCGCGAGGCCCCAATTCAGAATCGGCACTTCGAACCCGGTCCGTAAATGGTCGCATTCGGAGATCTCCGGTTCGGCGCCCAAATTCCTCTCCGGGAGCGCGGTCGCGGGCTGCCGATTGATCGCATAACTGACACTGCTTTGCTCAAACGGGCATAACTTTCGCTTCAGTTATCGGATTCGCTTATAGACCCCAATTCGGAATCGGCACGCAGAGGTGCTCGACGCCCCTTATTCCTCAGCGATAAGACGTCGTTTCGGGGTCGAAAAACCTTCATTTCGCACTCCGAAATTGCGATTCTAGCCGATGATCTCTCCTATTCCAAGGATTTTTAGCAGTAGCGACTCCCTCGATTACGCGAATCGCTGGCGGAGCCCACACGCGGAGCTGCCCAATCACACGATCGGAAGTCGTGTTCAACTCGACGCGAGATCTCCCCCTCGAGGTCGTGCATATGGGTGCCCGAACATCGCCGATATAGTCACCCCCTCTGGTTTATTCCCACCCCTTTAGCGAAAGAATTGGGCATAACTTTACGCACAGACATCGGAATCGCTTATGTGACCACAATTCGGAATAGGCTCTCCGAGACGGTCGACAGGGAGCTGGTTTCGTAGAATTCCGTTCTGGGGCCAAAATTCCCCCCGGGAGCGTGTGTACTAGTACACCGACTGTCGTACCCTTCTGTCGGACGCGGATATTTATACGCACGGGGGTCGGAACCGCCCGCGAGGCCCAAATTAAGAATCGGCACTTCGACCCGGTCGGTAAATGGTCGCATTCGGAGATTTCCGGTCCGGCACCCAAATTCCTCTCGGGGAGCGCGGTCGCGGGCTGCCGATTTGATAGCATACGGACACCGCTTCGCTCAAACGGGCATAACCTTTCGCTCGCTTATTTGAATCACTTGTAAGACCCCAATTCGGAATCGGCACTCAGAGGCGCTCGACGCCCGCTTATTGCCTCAACCGATAAGACATCATTTCGGGGTCGAAAAACCTTCATTTCGCACTCCGAAATTGTGATTCTAGCCGACGATCTCCCTTATTCCAAGGTTTTTTGGCAGTAGCGACTCCCTCGATTACGCGAATCGCTGGAGGAGCCCACACGCGGAGCCGCTCAATCACAGCGATCGGAAGTCTTGTTCAACTCGACGCGAGATCTCCTCCCGGGGTCATGGATATGGGTGCCCGAACATCGCCGATATAGTCACCCCCTCCGGTTTATTCCCACCCCTTCAGCGAAAGAATTGGGCATAACTTTCCGCACGGACATCGGAATCGCTTAGTGAAACACCAATTTGGAATCAGCACTCCGAGGCGGTCAACAGGGTTCTGGTTTCGTAGAACTCCGTTCCGGGGCCAAAAACCCCCGGGAGCGTGTGTATAGTACACCGACTACCGTACCCTCCTGTCGGACGCGGATATTATTCGCCGGGGGTCGGAACCGCCCGCGAGGCCCCAATTCAGAATCGGCACTTCGACCCGGTCGGTAAATGGTCGCATTCGGGATCCCCGGTCCGGCGCCAAATTCCTCTCGGGGAGCGCGGTCGCGGGCGGCCGATTTGATCGCATAGGACACCGCTTCGCTCAAACGGGCATAACTTTAGCTCAGTTATCGGGATCGCTTATAAGACTCCAATTCGGAATCGGCACTCAGAGGCGCACGACGCCCTATTATTGCCTCAAGCGATAAGACGTCGTTTCGGGGTCGAAAAACATTCATTTCGCACTCCAAAATTACGATTCTAGCCGACGATCTCCCCTATTCCAAGATTTGGCAGTAGCGACTCCCTCGATTACGCGAATCGCTGGCGGAGCCCACACGCGGAGTCGCCCAATCACAGCGATCGGAAGTCATGTTCAACTCGATGCGAGATCTCCTCCCAAGGTCGTGGATATGGGTGCCTGAACATCGCCGATATAGTCACCCCCTCCGGTTTATTCCCACCCCTTCAGTGAATGAATTGGGCATAACTTTCCGCACGGGCATCGGAATCGCTAATGTGACCACAATTCGGAATCGGCACTCCGAGACGGTCGATAGGGCGCTAGTTTCGTAGAATTCTCTTCCGGGGCCGAAATTCCCTCTGGGAGCGTGTGTACTAGTATACCGACTGCCGTACCCTTCTGTCGGACGCGGATATTTATTCGCCCGGGGGTCGGAACCGCCTGCGAGGCCCCAATTCAGAATCGGCACTTCGACCCGGTCGGTAAATGGTCGCATTAGGAGATTTCTTGTCTGGTACCCAAATTCCTCTCCGGGAGCGCAGTCGCGGGCTGCCGATTTGATCGCATACGGACACCGCTTCGCTCAAATGGGCATAACTTTTCGCTCGCTTATCGGAATCACTTGTAAGACCGCAATTCGGAATAGGCACTCAGAGGCGCTCGACGCCCCTTTATTGCCTCAAGCGATAAGACGTCATTTCGGGGTCGAAAAACCTTCATTTCGCACTCCGAAATTATGATTCTAGCCGACGATCTGCCCTATTCCATGGTTTTTTGGCAGTAGCGACTCTCTCGATTACGCGAATCGCTGGCGGAGCCCACACGCGGAGCCACCCAATCACAGAGATCGGAAGTCGTGTTCAACTCGATATGAGATCTCCTCCCGAGGTCGTGGATATGGGTGCCCGAACATCGCCGATATAGTCACCCCCTCCGGTTTATTCCCACCCGTTCAGCGAAAGAATTGGGCATAACTTTCCGCACGGGCATCGGAATCACTTATGTGACCACAATTCGGAATCGGCACTCCGAGACGGTTGACAGGGCTTTGGTTTCGCAGAATTATGTTCCGGGGCCAAAATTCCCCCCGGGAGCGTGTGTACTAGTACACCGACTGCCGTACCCTCCTGTCGGACGCGGATATTTATTCGCCCAGGGGTCGGAACCGCCCGCGAGGCCCCAATTCAGAATCGGCACTTCGACCCGGTCGGTAAATTGTCGAATTCGGAGATTTTCGGTCCGGCGCCCAAATTCCACTCCGGGAGCGCGGTCGCGGGCTGCCGATTTGATCACATACGGACACCGCTTCGCTCAAACGGGCATAACTTTTCGCTCGGTTATCGGAATCGCTTATAAGACCCCAATTCGGAATCGGCACTCAGAGGCGCTCGACGCCCCCTTATTGCCTCAGGCGATAAGACTTCGTTTCAGGGTCGAAAAACCTTCGTTTTGCACTCTGAAATTGCGATTATAGCCGACGATCTCCCATATTCCAAGGTTTTTTGGCAGTAGCGACTCCCTCGATTACGCGAATCACTGGCGGAGCCCACATGCGGATCCGCCCAATCACAGCGATTGGAAGTCGTGTTCAACTCGACGCGGGATCTCCTCCCGAGGTCGTGGATATGTGTGCCCGAACATCGCCGATATAGTCACCCCCTCCGGTTTATTCCCACCCCTTCAGCGAAAGAATTGGCCATAACTTTTCGCACGGGCATCGGAATCGCTTATGTGAACACAATTCGGAATCGGCACTCCGAGACGGTCGACAGGGCTCTGGTTTCGCAGAATTTCGTTCCGGGGCCAAAATTCCCCCTGTGAGCGTGTGGACTAGTACACCGAATGCCGTACCCTCCTGTCGGACGCAGATATTTATTCGCCCGGGGGCCGGAACCGCCCATGAGGCCCCAATTCAGAATCGGCACTTCAACCCGATCGGTAAATGGTCGCATTCGGAGATTTCCGGTCCGGGGCCCAAATTCCCCTCCGGGAGCGCGGTCGCGGGCTGCCGATTTGATCGCAAACGGACACCGCTTCGCCCAAACGGGCATAACTTTTCGCTCGGTTATCGGAATCGCTTATAAGACCCCAATTCGGAATTGGCACTCAGAGGCGCTCGACGCCCCCTGATTACCTCAGGCGATAAGACGTCGTTTCGGGGTCGAAAAACCTTCGTTTCGCACTCTGAAATTGCGATTCTAGCCGACGATCTCCCCTATTCCAAGGTTTTTTGGCAGTAGCGACTCCCTCAATTACGCGAATCGCTGGCGGAGCCCAAACGCGGAGCCGCCCAATCACAATGATCGGAAGTCGTGTTCAACTCGACGTGAGATCTCCTCCCGAGGTCGTGCATATGGTGGCCCGAACATCGCCGATATAGTCACCCCCTCCGGTTTATTGCCTCCCGTTCAGCGAAAGAATTGGGCATAACTTTCCGCACGGGCGTCGGAATCGCTTATGTGACCACAATTCGGAATCGGCACTCCGAGACGGTCGACAGGGCTTTGGTTTCGTAGAATTATGTTCCAAGGCCATAATTCCCCCCAGGAGAGTGTGTACTAGTACACCGACTGCCGTACCTCCTGTCGGACGGGGATATTTTCCCCGGGGGTCGGAACCGCCTGCGAGGCCCTAATTCAAATCGGCACTTCGACCCGGTCGGTAAATTTCGCATTCGGAGATTTCCGGTCCCCGCCCAAATTCCTCTCCGGGTGCGCGGTCGCAGGCTGCGGATTTGATCGCATACGGACCACGCTTCGCTCAAACGGGCATAACTTTTCGCTCGGTTATCGGAATCGCTTATAAGACCCCAATTCGGAATCGGCACTCAGAGGCGCTCGATGCCCCCTTATTGCCTCAGGTGATAAGACTTCGTTTCGGGGTCGAAAAACCTTCGTTTCGCACTATGAAATTGCGATTCTAGCCGACGATCTCCCCTATTCCAAGGTTTTTTGGCTGTAGCGACTCCCTCAATTACGCGAATCGCTGGCGGAGCCCAGACGCGGAGCCGCCCCAATCACAACGATCAGAAGTCGTGTTCAACTCGACGCGAGATCTCCTCCTGTGGTCGTGGTTATGTGTGCCCGAACATCGCCGATATAGTCACCCCTTCCGATTTATTCCCACCCCTTAGCCGAAAGAATTGGGCATAACGTTCCGCACGGGCATTGGAATCGCTTATGTGACCACAATTCGGAATCGGCACTCCGAGACGGTCGACAGGGCGCTGGTTTCGTAGACTTTCGTTCCGGGCCAAAATTCCCCCAGGGAGCGTGTGTACTAGTACACCGACGGCCGTACCCTCCTGTCGACGCGGATATTTATTCGCCCGAGGGTCGGAACCGCCCGCGAGGCCCCAATTCAGAATCAGCACTTCGACCCGGTCGGTAAATGGTCACATTCGGAGATTCCGCTCCGGCCCCAATTCCTCTCTGGGGCGCGGTCGCGGGCTGCCGATTTGATCGCATACGGACACCGCTTCGCTCAAACGGGCATAACTTTTCGCTCGGTTATCGGAATCGCTTATAAGACCCAATTCGGAATCGGCACTCAGAGCTGCTCGACGCCCCCTTATTGCCTAGGAAATAAGACATCATTTTAGGGTCAAAAAATCTTCGTTTTGCACTCCGAAATTGCGATTCGAGCCGACGATCCCCTATTCGAAGTTTTTTGGCAGTAGAGACTCCTCGATTACGCGAATCGCTGGGGAGCCCACACGCGGAGCGGCCCAATCATAGCGATCGGAAGTCGTGTTCAACTCGACGCGAGATCTCCTCCGAGGTCGTAGATATGGGTGCCCGAACATCACCGATATAGTCACCCCCTCCGATGTAATCCCACCTCATCAGCGAAAGAATTGGGCATAACTTTCCGCAAGGGCATCGGAATCTCTTATGTGACCACAATTTGGAATCGGCACTCCGAGGCGGTCGACAGGGTTCTGGTTTCGCAGAACTCCGTTCAGAGGACAAAATTCCCCCCGGGGAGCGTGTGTACTTGTACACCGACTGCCGTACGCTCCTGTCGGATGCGGATATTTATTCGCCCGGGGATCGGAACCGCCCGCGAGGCCCCAATTCAGAATCGGGACTTCGACCCGTCGGTAAATGGTCGTATTCGTAGATTTCTGGTACGGGCCCAAATCCTCTCCGGGCGCGGCGCGCGGTCGCTGCCGATTTGATCGCATACGGACACCGCTTCGCTAAACGGGCATAACTTTTCGCTCAGTTATCGGAATCGCTTATAACACCCCAATTCGAATCGGCACTCAGAGGTGCTCGATGCCCCTATTGCCTCAGCGATAAGATGTCATTTCGGGTCGAAAAATCCTTCATTTCGCACTCTGAAATTGCGATTCTAGCGATGATCTCCCTATTCCAAGGATTTTTGGCAGTAGCGACTCTTCCTCGATTACGCGAATCGCTGGCGGAGCCCACACGCGGAGCCACCCCATCACAGCGATCGGAAGTTGTGTTCAACTCGACGCGAGATCTCCTCCCGAGGTCGTGGATATGGGTGCCCGAACACGCCGATATAGTCACCCCCTCCGGTTTATTCCCACCCCTTATTGAAAGAATGTGGGCATAACTTTCTGCACGGGCATCGGAATCGCTTGTGACCACATTCGGAATCGGCACTCCGAGACGGTCGACAGGGCTCTGGTTTCAGAGAATTCCGTTTCGGGGCCATAATTCCCCCCGGGAGCATGTGTATACACCGACGTCATACCCCCTGTCAGACGGGAATATTTATTCTCCCGGGGTCAACCGCCCGCGAGGCCCCATTCAGAATCGGCACTTCGACCCGGTCGGTAAATGGTCACATTCGGAGATTTCCGGTCGGCGTCCAAATTCCTCTCCGGGAAGCGCGGTCGCGGATGCCGATTTGATCGCATACGGACACCGCTTCGCTCAAACGGGCATAACTTTTCGCTCGGTTATCGGAATCGCTTATAAGACCCCAATTCGGAATCGGCACTCAGAGCTGCTCGACGCCCCATTATTGCTTAGGCGATAAGACGTCGTTTAGTGGTCGAAAAAGCTTCATTTCGCACTGCGAAATTGCAATTCGAGTCGACGATCTCCCCTATTCCAAGGTTTTTTGGCAGTAGCGACTCCCTCGATTACGCGAATCGCTGGCGGAGCCCACACGCGGAGCCGCCCAAGTTACAGCGATCGGAAGTCGTGTTCAACTCGACGCGAGATCTCTCCCGAGGTCGGGATATGGGTGCCCGAACATCGCCGATATAGTCACCCCCTCCGGTTATTCCCACCCCTCAGCGAAAGAATTGGGCATAACTTTCCGCACAGGCATTGGAATCACTTATTGACCACATTCGGAATCGGCACTCCGATACGGTCGACAGGCGCTGGTTTCGTAGAATTCCTTTCCGGTGCCAAAATTCCCCCCGGGAGCGGGTGTAACTATTAAACCGACTGCCGTACCCTCCTTCGGACGTGATATATTTATTCGCCCGGGGGTCGGAAACTGCTTCCCGCGAGGGCCCCATTCAGAATCGGCACAATGCCGACCCCGGTCACAGTCGATCGGAAGTCGTGTTCACACGACACGAGATCTCCTCCCGAGGTCGTGGATATGGTGCCCGAACATTGCCGATATAGTCACCCCATCTTTTTTATTCCCACCCCATCAGCGAAAAAATTGGGCATAACATTCCGCACGGGCATCAGAATCGCTTATGTGACCACAATTTGGAATCGGCACTCCGAGGTGGTCGACAGGGTTCTAGTTTCGCAGAACTCCATTCCGGGGAGAAAATTCCCGCCGGGAGCGTGTGTACTAGTACACCGACTGTCGTACGCTCCTGTCGGACGCGGATATTTATTCGCCCGGGGGTCGGAACCGCCCGCGAGGCCCCAATTCAGAATTGGCTCTTCGACCCTGTCGGTAAATAGTCGCATTCGGAGATTTCCGGTCCCGTGCCCAAATTCCTCTCCGGGAGCGCGGTCGCGGGCTGCCAATTTGATCGCATAAGGACACCGCTTCGCTCAAACGGGCATAACTTTTGGCTCAGTTATCGAAATCGCTTATAAAACCCTAATTCGGAATCGGCACTCAGAGCTGCTCGACGCCCCCTAATTGCCTTGGGCAATAAGACGTCGTTTCGGGGTCGAAAAACCTTCGTTTCGCGCTCTGAAATTTCGATTCGAGCCGACGATCTCCCCTATTCCAAGGTTTTTTGGCAGTAGCGACTCCGTCGATTACGCGAATCGCTGGCGGAGCCCACACGCGGTGCCACCCAGTCACAGCGATCGGAAGTCGTGTTCAACTCGACTCGAGATCTCCTCCCGAGGTCGTGGATATGGGTGCCCGAACATCGCCGATATAGTCACCCCCTCCGGTTTATTCCCACCCCTTCAGCGAAAGAATTGGGCATAACTTTCCGCACGGGCATCAGAATCGCTTATGTGACCACAATTCGGAATCGGCACTCCGAGACGGTCGACAGGGCGTTGGTTTCGTAGAATTCCGTTATGGGGCCAAAATTGCCCTCGGGAGTGTGTGTACTAGTACACCGACTGCCGTACCCTCCTGCCGGACGCGGATATTTATTCGCCCCGGGGTCGGAACCGCCCGCGTGGCCCCAATTCAGAATCGGCACTTCGACCCGGTCGGTAAATGGTCGCATTCGGAGATTTCCGGTCCGGCTGCCCAAATTCCTCTTCGGGAGCGCGGTCGCGGGCTGCCGATTTGATCGCATACGGACACCGCGTCGCACAAACGGGCATAACTTTCGCTCGGTTATCGGAATCGCTTAAAGACCCAAATTCGGAATCGGCACTCAGAGTGCTCGATGCCATTATTGCCTCAGGTGATAAGACGTCGTTTCGGGTCGAAAAACCTTCGTTTCGCACTCCGAATTGCGATTCGAGCCGACGATCTCCCCTATTCCAAGGTTTTTTTGACAGTAGCGGCTCCCTCGATTACGCGAATCGCTGGCGGAGCCACACGCAGAGCCGCCCAATCCACAGCGATTGGAATCGTGTCAACTCGATGCGAGATCTCCTCCCGAGGTCGTGGATATGGGTGCCAGAACATCGCCGATATAGTCACCCCCTTCCGGTTTATTCCCACCCCTTCAGCGAAAGAATTGGGCATAACTTTCCGCACGGGCATCAGAATCGCTTATGTGACCACAATTCAAATCGGCACTCCAGACGTCGACAGGGCGCTAGTTTCGTAGAATTCCGTTCCGGGGTCAAAATTCCCCCCGGGAGCGTGTACTAGTACACCGACTGTCGTACCCTCCTGTTGGACGCGGATATTTATTCGCCCGGGGGTCGGAACCGCCCGCGAGGCCCCAATTGAGAATCGGCACATCGACCCGGTCGGTAAATGGTCGCATTTGGAGATTTCCGGTCCGGCGCCCAAATTCCTCTCTGGGAGCGCGGTCGCGGACTGCCGATTTCATCGCATACGGACACCGCTTCGCTCAAACGGGCATAACTTTTTGCTCGGTTATCGGAATCGCTTATAAGACCCCAATTCGGAATCGGCACTCAGAGCTGCTCGATGCCCATTTATTGCCTCAGGTGATAAGACGTCGTTTCACGGTCAAAAAACCTTCGTTTCGCACTCTGAAATTGCGATTCAAGCCGAAGATCTCCCCTATTCCAAGGTTTTTTGGCAGTCGCGACTCCCTCGATTACGCGAATTGCTGGCGGAGCCCACACGCTGAGCCGCCCAATCACAGCGATCGGAAGTCATGTTCAACACAACACGAGATCTCCTCCCGAGGTCGTGGATATGGGTGCCCGAACATCGCCGATATAGTCACCCCATCATGTTTATTCCCACCCCATCAGCGAAAGAATTGGGCATAACTTTCCGCACGGGCATCGGAATCGCTTATGTGACCACAATTTGGAATCGACACTCCGAGGCGGTCGACAGGGTTCTAGTTTCGCAGAACTCCATTCCGGGGACAAAATTCCCCCCGGGAGCGTGTGTACTAGTACACCGACTATCGTACGCTCCTGTCAGACGCGGATATTTATTCGCCCATGGGTCGAAACCGCCCGCGAGGCCCCATTCAGAATCGGTTCTTCGACCCGGTCGGTAAATGGTCGCATTCGGAGATTTCCGGTCCGGCGCCCAAATTCCTCTCCGGGAGCGCGGTCGCGGGTTGCCGATTTGATCGCATACGGACACCGCTTCGCTCAAACGGGCATAACTTTTGGCTCGATTATCGGAATCGCTTATATAACCCAAATTCGGAATCGGCACTCAGAGCTTCTCGACGCCCCCTTATTGCTTCAGGCGATAAGACGTCGTTTCGGGATCGAAAAAACTTCGTTTCGCACTCCGAAATTGCGATTCGAGCCGACGATCTCCCCTATTCCAAGGTTTTTTGGCAGTAGCGACTCCCTCGATTACGCGAATCGCTGGCGGAGCCCACACGCGGAGCCGCCCAGTCACAGCGATCGGAAGTCGTGTTCAACTCGTCGCGAGATCTCCTCCCGAGGTCGTGGATATGGGTGCCCGAACATCGCCGATATAGTCACCCCCTCCGTTTTATTCCCACCCCTTCAGCGAAAGAATTGGGCATAACTTTCCGCACGGCATCGAAATTGCTTATGTGACCACAATTCGGAATCGGCACTCCGAGCGTCGACAGGGCGCTGGTTTCGTAGAATCTGTTTCGGGGCCAAAATTCCCCCCGGAGCGTGTGTACTAGTACACCGACTCCGTACCCTCCTGTCGGACGCGGATATTTATTCGCCCGGGGGTCGGAACCGCCCGCGAGGCCCCAATTCAGAATCGGCACTTCGACCCGGTCGGTAAATGGTCGCATTCGAAGATTTCCGGTCTGGCGGCCAAATTCCTCTTCGGGAGCGCGGTCGCGGGCTGCCGATTTGATCGCATACGGACACCGCTTCGCTCAAACGAGCATAACTTTTCGCTCGGTTATCGGAATCGCTTATAAGACCCCAATTCGAAATCGGCACTCAGAGCTGCTCGACGCCCCATTATTGCCTCAGGCGATAAGACGTCGTTTCGGGGTTGAAAAACCTTCGTTTCGCACTCTGAAATTGCGATTCGAGCCGACGATCTCCACTATTCCAAGGTTTTTTGGTAGTAGCGATTCCCTCGATTACGCGAATCGCTGGCGGAGCCCACACGCGGAGCCGCCCAATCACAGCGATCGGAAGTCGTGTTCAACTCGTCGCGAGATCTCCTCCCGAGGTCGTGGATATGGGTGCCCGAACATCGCCGATATAGTCACCCCCTCCGGTTTATTCCCACCCCTTCAGCGAAAAAATTGGGCATAACTTTCCGCACAGGCATCGAAATCACTTGTGTCCACAATTCGGAATCGGCACTCCGAGACTATCGACAGGGTGCTGGTTTCGCAGAATTCCATTCCGGGGCCAAAATTCCCCCTAGGAGCGTGTGTACTAGTACACCTACTGCCGTACCCTCCTGTCGGACGCGAATATTTATTCACCCGGGGGTCGGAACCACCCGCGAGGCCCCAATTCAGAATCGGCACTTCGACCCGGTCGGTAAATGGTTGCATTTGGAGATTTCCGGTCCGGCGCCCAAATTCCTCTCCGGGAGCGCGGTCGCGGGCTGCCGATTTGATCGCATACGGACACTGCTTCGCTCAAACGGGCATAACTTTTCGCTCACTTATCGGAATCACTTATAAGACCCCAATTCGGAATCGGCACTCAGAGCTGCTTGACGCCCCCTTATTGCCACAGGCGATAAGACGTCGTTTCGGGGTCGAAAAACCTTCGTTTCGCACTCTGAAATTGCGATTCGAGCCGACGATCTCCACTATTCCAAGGTTTTTTGGTAGTAGCGATTCCCTCGATTACGCGAATCGCTGGCGGAGCACACACGCGGAGCCGCCCAATCACAGCGATCGAAAGTCGTGTTCAACTCGATGCTAGATCTCCTCCCAAGGTCGTGGATATGGGTGCCCGAACATCGCCGATATAGTCACCCCCTCCGATTTATTCCCACCCGTTCAGCGAAAGAGTTGGGCATAACTTTCCGCACGGGCATCGAAGTCACTTATGTGTCCACAATTCAGAATCGGCACTCCGAGACTGTCGACAGGGCGCTGGTTTCGCAGAATTCCATTCCGAGGCCAAAATTCCCCCTGGGAGCGTGTGTACTAGTACACCGACTGCCGTACCCTCCTGTCGGACGCGAATATTTATTCGCCCGGGGGTCGGAACCACCCGCGAGGCCCCAATTCAGAATCGGCATTTCGACCCGATCGGTAAATGGTCGCATTCGGAGATTTCCGGTCCGGCACCAAAATTCCTCTCCGGGACCGCGGTCGCGGGCTGCCGATTTGATGGCATACGGACACCGCTTCGCTCAAACGGCATAACTTTTCGCTCGGTTATCGGAATCTCTTATATAACCCAAATTCGGAATCGGCACTCGGAGCTTCTCGATGCCCCCTTATTGATTTAGGCGATAAGACGTCGTTTCGGGATCGAAAAAACTTCGTTTCGCACTCGAAATTGCGATTCGAGCCGACGATCTCCCTATTCCAAGGTTTTTTTGGCAGTAGCGACTCCCTCGATTACGCGAATCGCTGGCGGAGCCCACACGCGGAGCCGCCCAATCACAGCGATCGGACGTCGTATTCAACTCGACGCGAGATCTCCTCCCGAGGTCGTGGATATGGGTTCCCGAACATCGCCGATATAGTCACCCCCTCCGGTTTATTCCCACCCCTTCAGCGAAAGAATTGGGCATAACTTTCCGCACGGGCATCGGAATCGCTTATGTGATCACAATTCGGAATCGGCACTCCGAGATGGTCGACAGGGCGCTGGTTTCGTAGAATTCCGTTCCGGCGCCAAAATTCCCCCCGGGAGCGTGTGTACTAGTACACCGACTGCCGTACCCTCCTGTCGGACGCGGATATTTATTCGCCCGGGGGTCGGAACCGCTCGCGAGGCCCCAATTCAGAATCGGCACATCGACCCAGTCGTTAAATGGTCGCATTCGGAGATTTCCGGTCCGGCGCCCAAATTCCACTCCGGGAGCACGGTCGCGAACTGCCGATTTGATCGCATACGGACACCGCATCGCTCAAACGAGCATAACTTTTCGCTCGGTTATCGGAATCGCTTATAAGACCCCAATTCGGAATCGGAACTCAGAGCTGCTCGGCGCCCCCTTTTTGCCTCAGGCGATAAGTCGTCGTTTCGGGGTCGAAAAAGATTCGTTTCGCACTCCGAAATTGCGATTCGAGCCGATGATCTCCCCTATTCAGAGGTTCTTTGGCAGTAGCGACTCCGTCGATTACGCGAATCGCTGGCGAAGCCCACACGCGGAGCCGCCCAATCACAGCGATCGGAAGTCGTGTTCAACTCGACGCGAGATCTCCTCCCGAGGTCGTGGATATGGGTGCTCGAACTTCGCCGATATAGTCACCCCCTCCGGTTTATTCCCACCCCTTCAGCGAATGAATTGGTCATAACTTTCGCACGGGCATCGGAATCGCTTATGTGACCACAATTCGGAATCGGCACTCCGAGACGGTCGACAGGGCGCTGGTTTCATAGAATTCCGTTCCGGGGCCAAAATTCCCCCCGGGAGCGTGTGTACTAGTACACCGACTGCCGTACCCTCCTGTCGGACGCGGATATTTATTCGCCCGGGGGTCGGAACCGCCCGCGAGGCCCCAATTCAGAATCGGCACTTCGACCCGGTCGTTAAATGGTCGCATTCGGAGATTTCCGGTTCGGCGTCCAAATTCGTCTCCGGGAGCACGGTCGCGGACAGCCGATTTGATCGCATACGGACACAGCATCGCTCAAACGAGCATAACTTTTCGCTCGGTTGTCGGAATCACTTATAAGACCCCAATTCGGAATCGGCACTCAGAGCTGCTCGACGCCCCCTTTTTGCTTCAGGCGATCAGACGTCATTTCGGGATCAAAAAAGCTTCGTTTCTCACTCCGAAATTGCGTTTTGAGCCGACGATCTCCCCTATTCCATGGTTTTTTGGCAGTAGCGATTCCGTCGATTTCGCAAATCGCTGGCGGAGCCCACACGCGGAGCCGCCCAGTCACAGCGATCGGAAGTCGTGTTCAACTCGATGCGAGATCTCCTCCCGAGGTCGTGGATATGGGTGCCCGAACATCGCCGATATAGTCACCCCATCCGGTTTATTCCCACCGCTTCAGCGAAAGAATTGGGCATAACTTTCCGCACGGGCATCGGAATCGCTTATGTGATCACAATTCGGAATCGGCACTCCGAGACGGTCGACAGGGCGCTGGTTTCGTAGAATTCCGTTCCGGCGCCAAAATTCCCCCCGGGAGCGTGTGTACTAGTACACCGACTGCCGTACCCTCCTGTCGGACGCGGATATTTTCGCCCGGGGGTCGGAACCGCCCCGTGGCCCCAATTCAGAATCGGCACTTCGACCCGGTCGGTAATGGTCGCATTCGGAGATTTCCGGTCCGGCGGCCAATTCCTCTCTCGGGAGCGCGGTCGCGGGCTGCCGATTTGATCGCATACGGACACCACTGTGCTCAAACGGGCATAACTTTTCGCTCGGTTATCGGAATCGCTTATAAGACCCCAATTCGGAATCGGCACGCTAGAGAGCTGCTCGACGTGCCATTATTGCCTCAGGTGATAAGACGTCGTTTCGGGGTCGAAAAACATTCGTTTCGCACTCCGAAAATTGCGATCGAGCCGACGATCTCCCCTATTCCAGGTTTTTGGCAGTAGCGACTCCCTCGATTACGCGAATCGCTGGCGGAGCCCACACGCGCAGGCCGCCCATCACAGCGATCGGAAGTCGTGTTCAACACGACGCGAGATCTCCTCCCGAGGTCGTGGATATGGGTGCCCGAACATCGCCGATATAGTCACCCCCTCCGGTTATTTCCACCCTTCAACGAAAGAATTGGGCATAACTTTCCGCACGGGCATCGGAATCGCTTATGTGACCACAATTCGGAATCGGCACTCCGAGACGGTCGACAGGGCGCTGGTTTCGTAGAATTCCGTTCCGGGGCAAAAATTCCCCCCGGGAGCGTGTGCACTAGTACACCGACTGCCGTACCCTCCATTGGCACGCGGATATTTATTAGCCGGGGGTCGGAACCGCCCGCGAGGCCCCAATTGAGAATCGGCACTTCGACCCGGTCTGTAAATGGTCGCATTCGGAGATTTCCGGTCCGGCGCCAAAATTCCTCTCGGGAGCGCGGTCGCGGACTGCCGATTCATCATCGCATACGGACACCGCTTCGCTCAAACGGCATAACTTTTCGCTCGGTTATCGGAATGCTTATAAGACCCCAATTCGGAATCGGCACTCAGAGCTGCTCGACGCCCCGTTATTGCGTCAGGCGATAAGACGTCGTTTCAGGGTCGAAAAACTTCGTTTCGCACTCCGAAATTGCGATTCGAGCCGACGATCTCCCCTATTCCAAGGTTTTTTGGCAGTAGCGACTCCCTCGATTACGCGAATCGCTGGCGGAGCCCACACGCAGAGCCGCCCAATCACAGCGATCGGAAGTCGTGTTCAACTCGACGCGAGATCTCCTTCCGAGGTCGTGGATATGGGTGCCCGAACATCGCCGATATAGTCACCCCCTCCGGTTTATTCCCACCCCTTCAGCGAAAGAATTGGGCATAACTTTCCGCACGGGTATCGGAATCGCTTATGTGACCACAAGTCGAAATCGGCACTCCGAGACGGTCGACAGGGCGCTGGTTTCGTAGAATTCCGTTCCGGGGCCAAAATTCCCCCCGGGAGCGTGTGTACTAGTACACCGACTGTCGTACCCTCCTGTCGGACGCGGATATTTATTCGCCCGGGGGTCGGAACCGCCCGCGAGGCCCCAATTGAGAATCGGCACTTCGACCCGGTCGGTAAATGGTCGCATTCGGAGATTTCCGGTCCGGCACCCAAATTCCTCTCCGGGAGCGCGGTCGCGGACTGCCGATTTCATCGCATACGGACACCGCTTCGCTCAAACGGGCATAACTTTTTGCTCGGTTATCGGAATCGCTTATAAGACCCCAATTCGGAATCGGCACTTAGAGTTGCTCGGCGCCCCCTTATTGCCTCAGGCGATAAGACGTCGTTTCGGGGTCGAAAAACCTTCGTTTCGCACTCCGAAATTGCGATTCAAGCCGACGATCTCCCCTATTCCAAGGTTTTTTGGCAGTCGCGACTCACTCGATTACGCGAATCGCTGACGGAGCCCACACGCGGAGCCGCCCAATCACAGCGATCGGAAGTCGTGTTCAACACGACACGAGATCTCCTCCCGAGGTCGTGATATGGGTGCCCGAACATCGCCGATATAGCACCCCATCTTGTTTATTCCCACCCCTCAGCGAAAGAATTGGGCATAACTTTCCGCACGGGCATCGGAATCGCTTATGTGACCACAATCGGAATCGGCACTCCGAGACGGTCGACAGGGCGCTGGTTCGTAGAATCCGTTCGGGGCAAAAATTCCCCCCGGGAGCGTGTGCACTAGTACACCGACTGCCGTACCTCCATTGGACGCGGATATTTATTCGCTCGGGGGTCGGAACCGCCCGCGAGGCCCCAATTGAGAATCGGCACTTCGACCCGGTCTGTAAATGGTCGCATTCGGAGATTTCCGGTCCGGCGCCAAAATTCCTCTCCGGGAGCGCGGTCGCGGACTGCCGATTTCATCGCATACGGACACCGCTTCGCTCAAACGGGCATAACTTTTCGCTCGGTTATCGGAATTGCTTATAAGACCCCAATTCGGAATCGGCACTCAGAGCTGCTCGACGCCCCGTTATTGCGTCAGGCGATAAGACCGTCGTTTCAGGGTCGAAAAACCTTCGTTTCGCACTCCGAAATTGCGATTCGAGCCGACGATCTCCCCTATTCCAAGGTTTTTTTGGCAGTAGCGACTCCCTCGATTACGCGAATCGCTGGCGGAGCCCACACGCAGAGCCCCCAATCACAGCGATCGGAAGTCGTGTTCAACTCGACGCGAGATCTCCTTCCGAGGTCGTGGATATGGGTGCCCGAACATCGCCGATATAGTCACCCCCTCCGTTTATTCCCACCCCTTCAGCGAAAGAATTGGGCATAACTTTCCGCACGGGCATCGGAATCGCTTATGTGACCACAATCGGAATCGGCACTCCGAGACGGTCGACAGGGCGCTGGTTTCGTAGAATTCCGTTCCGGGGCCAAAATTCCCCCCGGAGCGTGTGTACTAGTACACCGACTGTCGTACCCTCCTGTCGGACGGGATATTTATTCGCCCGGGGTCGGAACCGCCCGCGAGGCCCCAATTGAGAATCGCACTTCGACCCGGTCCGTAAATGGTCGCATTCGAGATTTCCGTCCGGCACCCAATTCCTCTCCGGAGCGCGTCGCGGACTGCCGATTTGATCGCATACGGACACCGCTTCGCTCAAACGGGCATAACTTTTTGCTCGGTTATCGGAATCGCTTATAAGACCCCAATTCGGAATCGGCACTTAGAGTTGCTCGGCGCCCCCTTATTGCCTCAGGCGATAAGACGTCGTTTCGGGTTCGAAAACCTTCGTTTCGCACTCCAAATTGCGATTCAAGCCGAATCTCCCCTATCCAAGGTTTTTTGGCAGTCGCGAGTCACTCGATTACGCGAATCGCTGGCGGAGCCCACACGCGGAGCCGCCCAATCACAGCGATCGGAAGTCGTGTTCAACACGACACGAGATCTCCTCCGAGGTCGTGGATATGGGTGCCCGAACATCGCCGATATAGTCACCCCTCTTGTTTATTCCCACCCCGTCAGCGAAAGAATTGGGCATAAACTATCCGCAACGGGCATCGGAATCGCTTATGTGACCACAATGGAATCGACACTCCGAGGCGGTCGACAGGGTTCTAGTTTCGCAGAACTCCGTTCGGGGACAAAATTCCCCACGGGAGCGTGTGTACTAGTACACCGACTATCGTACCCTCCTGTCGGACGCGGATATTTATTCGCCCGGGGGTCGGAAACCCCGCGAGGCCCCAATTCAGAATCGGCACTTCGACCCGGTCGGTAAATGGTCGCATTCGGAGATTCCGGTCCGGGCCCCAAATTCCTCTCCGGCAGCGCGGTCGCGGGCTGCTGATTTGATCGCATACGGACACCGCTTCGCTCAAACAGGCATAACTTTTCGCTCGGTTATCGGAATCGCTTATATAACCCAAATTCGGAATCGGCACTCAGAGTTGCTCGACGCCCCCTTATTGCTTTAGGCGATAAGACGTCGTTTCGGGATTGAAAAAACTTCGTTTCACACTCCGAAATTGCGATTCGAGCCGACGATCTCCCCTATTCCAAGGTTTTTTGGCAGTAGCGACACCGTCGATTATGCGAATCGCTGGCGGAGCCCACCGCGAAGCCGCCAGTCACAGCGATCGGAAGTCGTGTTCAACTCGACGCGAGATGTCCTCCAGGTCGTGGATATGGTGCCCGAACATCGCCGATATAATCACCCCCTCCGGTTTATTTCCACCACTTCAGCGAAAGAATTGGGCATAACTTTCCGCACGGGCATCGGAATCGCTTATATGACCACAATTCGGAATCGGCACTCCGAGACGGTCGACAGGGCGCTGGTTTCGTAGAATTTTGTTTCGGGGCCAAAATTCCCCCCCTGAGCGTGTGTACTAGTACACCGACTGCCGGACCCGCCTGTCGGACGCGGATATTTATTCGCCCGGGGGTCGGAACCGCCTGCGAGTCCCCAATTTAGAATCAGAACTTCGACCCGGTCGGTAAATGGTCACATTTGGAGATTTCCAGTCCGGCGCCCAAATTCCTCTCAGGGAGCGCGGTCGCGGTCTGCCGATTTGATCGCATACGGACACCGCTTCGCTCAAATGGGCATAACTTTTCGCTCGGTTATCGGAATCTCTTATAAGACCCCAATTCGGAATCGGCACTCAGAGCTGCTCGATGCCCCCTTATTGCCTCAGGCGATAAGATGTCGTCTCGGGGTCGAAAAAGCTTCATTTCGCACTCCGAAATTGCGATTCGAGCCGATGATCTCCCCTATTCCGAGGTTCTTTGGCAGTAGCGACTCCGTCGATTACGTGATTCGCTGGCAGAGCCCACACACGGAGCCGCCCAGTCTCAGCGATCGGAAGTCGTGTTCAACTCGACGCGAGATCTCCTCCCGAGGTCGTGGATATGGGTGCCCGAACATCGCCGATATAGTCACCCCCTCCGGTTTATTCCCACCCCTTCAGCGAAAGAATTGGGCATAACTTTCCGCACGGGCATCGGAATCGCTTATGTGATCACAAATCAGAATCGGCACTCCGAGACGGTCGACAGGGCGCTGGTTCGTAGAATTCCGTTCCGGCGCCAAAATTCCCCCCGGAGCGTGTGTACTAGTACACCGACTGCCGTACCCTCCTGTCGGACGCGGATATTTATTCGCCCGGGGGTCGGAACCGCCCGCTGGCCCCAATTCAGAATCGGCACTTCGACCCGTTGGTAAATGGTCGCATTCGGAGATTTCCGGTCCGCGGCCAAATTCTCTCGGGAGCGCGGTCGCGGGCTGCCGATTTGATCGCATACGGACACCACTTTGCTCAACGGGCATAACTTTTCGCTCGGTTATCGGAATCGCTTATAAGACCCCAATTCGGAATCGGCACTCAGAGCTGCTCGACGTGCCATTATTGCCTCAGGTGATAAGACGTCGTTTCGGGGTCGAAAAACATTCGTTTCGCACTCCGAAATTGCGATTCGAGCCGACGATCTCCCCTATTCCAAGGTTTTTTGGCAGTAGCGACTCCCTCGATTACGCGAATCGCTGGCGGAGCCCAAACGCAGAGCCGCCCAATCACAGCGATCGGAAGTCGTGTTCAACACGACGCGAGATCTCCTCCCTAGGTCGTGGATATGGGTGCCCGAACATCGCCGATATAGTCACCCCCTCCGGTTTATTTCCACCCCTTCAACGAAAGAATTGGGCATAACTTTCCGCACGGGCATCGGAATCGCTTATGTGACCACAATTCGGAATCGGCACTCCGAGACGGTCGACAGGGCGCTGGTTTCGTAGAATTCCGTTCCGGGCAAAAATTCCCCCCGGGAGCGTGGTGCATAGTACACCGACTGCCGTACCCTCCTGTCGGACGCAGATATTTATTCCCCGGGGTCGGAACCGCCGCGAGGCCCCAATTCAGAATCGGCACTTCGACCCGGTCGGTAAATGGTCGCATTCGGAGATTTCCGGTCCGGCGCCCAAATTCCTCTCCGGGAGCACGTCGCGGACTGCCGATTTGATCGCATACGGACACCGCTTCGCTCAAACGGGCATAACTTTTCGCTCGGTTATCGGAATCGCTTATAAGACCCCAATTCGGAATCGGCACTCAGAGGCGCTCGACGACCCCTCATTACCTCAGGCGATAAGACGCCGTTTCGGGGTCGAAAAACCTTCGTTTCGCACTCTGAAATTGCGATTCTAGCAGACGATCTCCCCTATTCCAAGGTTTTTTGATAGTAGCGATTCCCTCGATTACGCGAATCGCTGGCGGAGCCCACACGCGGAACCGCACAATCAGAACGATCGGAGGTCGTGTTCAACTCGACGCGACATCTCCTCTCGAGGTCGTGGATATGGGTGCCCGAACATCGCCGATATAGTCACCCCTCCGGTTTATTCCAACCCTTCAGCGAATGAATTGGCATAACTTTCCGCACGGGCATCGGAATCGCTTATGTGACCACAATTCGGAATCGTACTCCGAGACGGTCAACAGGGCGCTGGTTTCGTAGAATTCCGTTCCGGGGCAAAATCCCCCCCGGGAGCGTGTGTACTAGTACACCGACTGCCGTACCCTCCTGTCGGACGCGGATATTTATTCGCCCGGGGGTCGGAACCGCCCGCGTGGCCCCAATTCAGAATCGGCACTTCGACCCGGTTGGTAAATGGTCGCATTCGGAGATTTCCGGTCCGGCGGCCAAATTCCTCTTCGGGAGCGCGGTCGCGGGCTGCCGATTTGATCGCATACGGACACCACTTTGCTCAAACGGGCATAACTTTTCGCTCGGTTATCGGAATCGCTTATAAGACCCCAATTCGGAATCGACACTCAGAGCTGCTCGATGCCCTGTTATTGCCTCAGGCGATAAGACGTCGTTTCGGGGTTGAAAAAGCTTCGTTTCGCACTCCAAAATTGCGATTCGAGCCGACGATCTCCCCTATTCCAAGGTTTTTTGGCGGTAGCGACTCCCTTCATTACGCGAAACGCTGGCGGAGCCCACACGCGGAGCCGCCCAATCACAGCGATCGGAAGTCGTGTTCAACTCGACGCGAGATCTCCTACCGAAGTCGTGGATATGGGTGACCGAACATCGCCGATATAGTCACCCCCTCCGGTTTATTCTCCACTTTCAGCGAAAGAATTGGCATAACTTTCCGCACTGGCATCAGAATCGCTTATGTGACACAATTTCGGAATCGGCACTCCGAGACGGTCGAAGGGCGCTGTTTCATAGAATTCTTTCCGGGGCCAAAATTCCCCCCGGGAGCGTGTGTACTAGTACCCGACTGCCGTACCCCCCTGTCGGACGCGGATATTTATTCGCCCGGGGTCGGAACCGCCCGCGAGGCCCCATCAGAATCGGCACTTCGACCTCGGTAAATGGTTGATTCGGAGATTTCCGGTCCGGCGCCCAAATTCCTCTCCGGGAGCGCGGTCGCGGACTGCCGATTTGATCGCATACGGACACCGCTTCGCTCAAACGGGCATAACCTTCGCTCGGTTATCGGAATCGCTTATAAGACCCCAATTCGGAATCGGCACTCCAGCTGCTCGACGCCGCCTTATTGCCTCAGGCGATAAGATGTCGTTTCAGGGTCGAAAACCTTCGTTTCGCACTCCGAATTGCGATTCTAGCCGACGATCTCCCCTATTCCAAGGTTTTTGCTGTAGCGACTCCGTCGATTGCGCGAATCGCTGGCGGAGCCCACGCGGAACTGCCTAGTCACAGTGATCGGAAGTTGGTTCAACTCGACGCGAGATCTCCTCCCGAGGTCGTGGATATGGGTGCACGAACATCGCAATATAGTCACCCCTTTCGATTTATTCCCACCCCTTAGCGAAAGAATTGGGCATAACTTTCCGCACGGGCATCGGAATCGCTTATGTTACCACAATTCGGAATCGGCACTCCGAGACGGTCGACAGGGCGCTGGTTTCGAAGAATTCCATTCCGGCGCCAAAATTCCCCCCGGAGCGTGTGTACTAGTACACCGACTGCCGTACCCTCCTTCGGACGTGGATATTTATTCGCCCGGGGGTTCGGAACTACCCGCGAGGCCCAATTCAGAATCGGCACTTCGACCCGGTCGGTAAATGGTCGCATTCGGAGATTTCCGGTCCGGCGCCCAAATTCCTCTCCTGGAGCGCGGTCGCGGGCTGCCGATTTGATCGCATACGGACACCGCTTCGCTCAAACGAGCATAACTTTTCGCTCGGACATCGGAATCGCTTATAAGACCCCAATTCAGAATCGGCACTAAGAGGTGCTCGGCGCCCCCTTACTGCCTCAGGCGATAAGACGTCGTTTCGGGGTCGAAAAACATTCGTTTCGCACTCCGAAATTGCGATTCGAGCCGACGATCTCCCCTATTGCAAGGTTTTTTGGCAGTAGCGACTCCCTCGATTATGCGAATCACTGGCGGAGACCACACGCGGAGCCGCCCAGTCACAGCGATCGGAAGTCGTGTTCAACTCGACGCGAGATCTCCTCCCGAGGTGTGGATATAGGTGCCCGAACATCGCCGATATAGTCACCCCTCCGGTTTATTCCCACCCCTTCAGCGAAAGATTGGGCATACTTCCGCAGGGGCATCGGAATAGCTTATGTGACCACAATTCGGAATCGGCACTCCGAGACGGTCGACAAGGCGCTGGTTTCGTAGAATTCCGTTCCGGGGCCAAAATTCCCCCGGGAGCGTGTGTACTAGTACACCGACTGCCGTACCCTCCTGTCGGACGCGATATTATTCGCCAGGGGTCGGAACCGCCCTCCAGGCCCCAATTCAGAATCGGCACTTCGACACGGTCGGTAAATGGTCGCAATCGGAGATTTCCGGTCCGGCGCCCAAATTCCTCTCCAGGAGCACGGTCGCGGGCTGCCGATTTGATCGCATACGGACACCGCTTCGCTCAAACGGCCATAAATTTTCGCTCGCTTATCGGAATCACTTATAAGACCCAATTCGGAATCGGCACTCAGAGCTGCTCGACACCCTATTATTGCCTCAGGCGATAAGACGTCATTTCGGGGTCGAAAAACCTTCGTTTCACACTCCGAAATTGCGATTCGAGCCGACGATCTCCCATATTCCAAGGTTTTTTGGCAGTAGCGACTCCGTCGATTACGCGAATCGCTGGCGGAGCCCACACGCGGAGCCACCCAGTCACAGCGATCGGAAGTCGTGTTCAACTCGACGCGAGATCTCCTCCCAAGGTCGTGGATATGGGTGCCCGAACATCGCCGATATAGTCACCCCCTCCGGTTTATTCCACCCCTTCAGCGAAAGAATGGTCAAAGTTTCCGGGGCACGCACCGATATAGTACACCGACTGCCGTACCCTCCTATCGGACGTGGATATTTATTCGTCCGCGGGTCGGAACCGCCGGCGAGGCCCCAATTCAGAATCGGCAGTTCGACCCGGTCGGTAAATGGTTGCATTCGGAGATTTCCTGTCCGGCGCCCAAATTCCTCTCCGGGAGCGCGGTCGCGGACTGCCTATTTGATCGCATACGGACACCGCTTCGCTCAAAAGGGCATAACTTTTCGCTCGGTTATCGGAATTGCTTATAAGACACCAATTCGGAATCGGCACTCAGAGCTGCTCGACGCCTCCTTATTGCCTCAGCGATAAACATGTTTCGGGGTCGAAAACCTTCGTTCGCACTCCGAAATGGCGATTCTAGCCGACGATCTCCCCTATTCCAGGTTTTTGGCAGTAGCGATCCCTCGATTACGCGAATCGCTAGCGGAGCCACACAGCGGAGCGCCCAATCACAGCGATCGGAAGTCGTGTTCAACTCGACGCGAGATCTCCTCCTGAGGTCGTGGATATGGGTGCCCGAACATCGCCGATATAGTCACCCCATCCGGTTTATTCCACCCCATCAGCGAAAGAATTGGGCATAACTTTCCGCACGGGCATCGGAATCGCTTATGTGACCACAATTTGGAATCGACACTCCGAGGCGGTCGACAGGGTTCTGGTTTCGCAGAACTCCGTTCTGGGGACAAAATTCCCCCCCGGGAGTGTGTGTACTAGTACACCGACTGCCGTACGCTCCTGTCGGACGCGGATATTTATTCGCCCGGGGGTCGGAACCGCCCGCGAGGCCCCAATTCAGAATCGGCACTTCGACCCGGTCGGTAAATGGTCGCATTCGGAGATTTACGGTCTGGCGCCCAAATTCCTCGCCGGGAGCGCGGTCGCGGGCTGCCGATTTGATCGCATACGGACACCGCTTCGCTCAAACGGGCATAACTTTTCGCTCGGTTATCGGAATCGCTTATAAGACCCCAATTCGGAATTGGCACTCAAAGGCGCTCGACGTCCCCTTATTGCCTCGGGGGATAAGACGCCGTTTCAGGGTCGAAAAACCTTCGTTTCGCACTCCAAAATTGTGATTCTAGCAGATGATCTCCCCTATTCCAATGTTTTTTAGCAGTAGTGACTCCCTCGATTACGCGAATCGCTGGCGGAGCCCACACGCGGAGCCTCTCAGTCACAGTGATCGGAAGTCATGTTCAACTCGACGCGAGATCCCCTCCGAGGTCGTGGATAAGGGTGCCCGAACATCGCCGATATAGTCACCCCTCCGTTTATTCCCACCCCTTCAGCGAAAGAATGGGCATAACTTTCCGCACGGGCATCGGAATCGCTTATGTGACCAAAATTCGGAATCGTCACTCCGAGATGGTCGACAGGGCTCTGGTTTCGCAGAATTCCGTTCCGTGGCCAAAATTCCCGCGGGAGCGTGTGTACTAGTACACCGACTGTCGTACCCTCCTGTCAGAAGCGGATATTTATTCGCCCGGGGTCGGAACCGCCCGCGAGGCCCCAGTTCAGAATCGGCACTTCGACTCGGTCGGTAAATGGTCGCATTCGGAGTTTTCCAGTCCGGCTCCCAAATTCCTCTCGGGAGCGCGGTTGCGGGCGGCGATTTGATCTCATACGGACACCGCTTCGCTCAAACGGGCATAACTTTTCGCTCGGTTACCGGAATCGCTTATAAGACCCCAATTCGGAATCGACGCTCAGAGGCGCTTGACACCCCGTTAATGCCTCAGGCGATAAGACGTTCGGTTCGGGGTCGAAAAACCTTCGTTTCGCACTCTGAAATTGCGATTCTAGCCGACGATCTCCCATATTCGAAGGTTTTTTGGCAGTACCGACTCCCTCGATTACGCGAATCGCTGGCGGAGCCAACACGCGGAGCCATCCAATCACAGCGATCGGAAGTCGTGTTCAACTCGACGCGAGATCTCCTCCCGAGGTCGTGGATATGAGTGCCCGAACATCGCCGATATAGTCACCCCCTCCGGTTTATTCCCACCCCTTCAGCGAAATAATTGGGCATAACCTTCCGCACGGACATCGGAATTGCTTATGTGACCACAATTCGGAATCGGCACTCCGAGACGGTCGACAGGGCTCTGGTTTCGCAGAATTTCATTCCGGGACATAACTTTTCGCTCGGTTATCGGAATCGCGTATAAGACCCCAATTCGGAATCGGCACTCAGAGGCGCTCGACGCCCCCTTATTACCTCGGGCGATAAGACGTCATTTCGTGGTCGAAAAAACCTTCATTCGCACTCCGAAATTGCTTTTCTAGCCGACGATCTCCCCTATTCCAAGGTTTTTTGGCAGTAGCGACTCCCCGATTACGCGAATCGCTGGCGAAGCCAAAATTCCCCCCGAGAGCGTGTGTACTAGTACCCGACTGCCGTACCCTCCTGTCGGATGCGGATATTTATTCGCCCGATGGGTCCAACCGAACGCCCTCGAGGCCCCAATTCAGAATCGGCAGTTCGACACGGTCGGTAAATGGTCACATTCGGAGATTTCCGGTCCGGCGCCCAAATTCCTCTCCAGGAGCGCGGTCGCGGACTGTCGATTTGATCGCATACGGACACCACTTCGCTCAAACGGGCATAACTTTTCGCTCGGTTATCGGAATCGCTTATAAGACCCCAATTCGGAATCGGCACTCAGAGCTGCTCGACGGTCCCTTATTGCCTCAGGTGATAAGACGTCGTTTCGGTGTCGAAAAAGCTTCGTTTTGCACTCTAAAATTGCGATTCGAGCCGACGATCTCCCCTATTCCAAGGTTATTTGGCAGTAGCGACTCCGTCGATTACGCGAATCGCTGGCGGAGCCCACACGCGGAGCCGCCCAGTTACACAGCGATCGGAAGTCGTGTTCAACTCGATGCGAGATCTCCTCCCGAGGTCGTGGATATGGGTGCCCGGACATCGCCGATATAGTCACCCCATCCGTTTATTCGCACCCTTCAGCGAAAGAATTGGGCATAACTTTCCCGCACGGGCATCGGAATCGCTTATGTGACCACAATTCGGAATCGGCACTCCGAGATGGTCGACAGGGCGCTGGTTTCGTAGAATTCCGTTCCGGGGCCAAAATTCCCCCTGGGAGCGTGTGTATTAGTACACTGACTGTCGTACCCTCCTGTCGGACGCGGATATTTATTCGCCCGGGGGTCGGAACCGCCCGCGAGGCCCCAATTGAGAATCAAATCTTCGACCCGGTCGGTAAATGGTCGCATTTGGAGATTTCCGGTCCGGCGCCCAAATTCCTCTCCGGAGCGCGGTCGCGGCTGCCGATTTGATCGCATAAGGACACCGCTTCGCTCAAACGAGTATAACTTTTCGCTCGCTTATCGGAATCACTTATAAGACCCCAATTCGGAATCGGCACTCAGACCTGCTCGACACCGCCTTATTGCCTCGGGCGATAAGACGTCCTTTCGGGGCCGAAAAAGCTTCATTTCGCACTCCAAAATTGTGATTCAAGCCGACGATCTCCCCTATTCAAAGGTTTTTTGGCAGTCGCGACTCCCTCGATTACGCGAATCGCTGGCGGAGCCCACATGCGGAGCCGCCCAATCACAGCGATCGGAAGTCGTGTTCAACTCGACACGAGATCTCCTCCCGAGGTCGTGGATATGGGTGCCCGAACATCGCCGATATAGTCACCTCATCTTGTTTATTCCCACCCCATCAGCGAAAGAATTGGGCATAACTTTCCGCACGGGCATCGGAATCGCTTATGTGACCACAATTTGGAATCGGAACTCCGAGGCGGTCAACAGGGTTCTGGTTTCGCAGAACTCCGTTCCGGGGACAAAATTTCCCCCGGGAGCGTGTGTATTAGTACACCGACTGTCGTACGCTCCTGTCGGACGCGGATATTTATTCGCCCGGGGGTCGGAACCGCCGGCGAGGGCCCAATTCTGAATCGGCTCTTCAACCTGGTCGGTAAATGGTCGCATTCGGAGATTTCCGGTCCGGCGCCCAAATTCCTCTCCGGGAGCGCGGTCGCGGGCTGCCGATTTGATCGCATACGGACACCGCTTCGCTCAAATGGGCATAACTTTTCGCTCGGTTATCGGAATCGCTTATAAAACCCCAATTCGGAAACGGCACTCAGAGCTGCTCGACGCCGCCTTATTGCCTCGGGTGATAAGACGTCCTTTCGGGGTCGAAAAAGCTTCATTTCGCACTCCGAAATTGCGATTCGAGCCGACGATCTCCCCTATTCCAAGGTTTTTTGGCAGTAGCGACTCCGTCGATTACGCGAATCGCTGGCGGAGCCCACACGCGGAGCCGCCCAATCACAGCGATCGGAAGTCGTGTTCAACTCGACGCGAGATCTCCTCCCGTGGTCGTGGATATGGGTGCCCGAACATCGCCGATATAGTTACCCCTCCGGTTTATTCCGACCCCTTCAGCGAAAGAATTGGGCATAAGTTTCCGCATGGGCATCAGAATCGCTTATGTGACCACAATTCGGAATCGGCACTTCGAGATGGTCGACAGGGCGCTGGTTTCGCAGAATTCCATTCCGGGACCAAAATTTCCCGCGGGAGCGTGTGTACTAGTACACCTACTGCCGTACCCTCCTGCGGGACTCGATTATTTATTCGCCCGGGGGTCGGAACCACCCGCGAGGCCCCAATTCAGAATCGGCACTTCGACGCGGTCGGTAAATGGTCGCATTCGGAGATTTACGGTCCGGCGCCCAAATTCCTCTCCGGGAGCGCGGTCGCGGGCTGCCGATTTGATCGCATACGGACACCACTTCGCTCAAACGGCATAACTTTTCGCTGCTTATCGGAATCACTTAAAAACCCCATTCGGAATCGGCACTCAGAGCTGCTTGACGCCCCCCTATTGCCAGGCATAAGACGTCGTTTCGGGGTCGAAAAAGCTTCGTTCGCGCACTCCGAAATTGCGATTCGAGCCGACGATCTCCCCTATTCCAAGGTTTTTTGGCAGTAGCGACTCCGTCGATTACGCGAATCGCTGGCGGAGCCCACACGCGGAGCCGCCCAATCACAGCGATCGGAAGTCGTGTTCAACTCGACGCGAGATCTCCTCCCGTGGTCGTGGATATGGTGCCCGAACATCGCCGATATAGTACCCCTCCGGTTTATTCCGACCCCTTCAGCGAAAGAATTGGGCATAAGTTTCCGCATGGGCATCAGAATCGCTTATGTGACCACAATTCGGAATCGGCACTTCGAGATGGTCGACAGGGCGCTGGTTTCGCAGAATTCCATTCCGGGACCAAAATTTCCCGCGGGAGCGTGTGTACTAGTACACCTACTGCCGTACCCTCCTGTCGGACTCGATTATTTATTCGCCCGGGGGTCGGAACCACCCGCGAGGCCCCAATTCAGAATCGGCACTTCGACGCGGTCGGTAAATGGTCGCATTCGGAGATTTACGGTCCGGCGCCCAAATTCCTCTCCGGGAGCGCGGTCGCGGGCTGCCGATTTGATCGCATACGGACACCACTTCGCTCAAACGGGCATAACTTTTCGCTTGCTTATCGGAATCACTTATAAAACCCCAATTCGGAATCGGCACTCAGAGCTGCTTGACGCCCCCCTATTGCCAGGCAATAAGACGTCGTTTCGGGGTCGAAAAAGCTTCGTTTCGCACTCCGAAATTGCGATTCGAGCCGACGATCTCCCCTATTCCAAGGTTTTTTGGCAGTAGCTACTCCGTCGATTACGCGAATCCATGGCGGAGCCCACACGCGGAGCCGCCCAGTCACAGCGATCGGAAGTCGTGTTCAACTCGACGCGAGATCTCCTCCCGAGGTCGTGTATATGGGTGCCCGAACATCACCGATATAGTCACCCCCTCCGGTTTATTCCCACCCCTTCAGCGAAAGAATTGGGCATAACTTTCCGCACGGGCATCGGAATCGCTTATGTGACCACAATTCGGAATCGGCACTCTGAGACGGTCGACAGGGCGCTGGTTTCGTAGAATTCCGTTCTGGGGCCAAAATTCCCCCCGGGAGAGTGTGTACTAGTACACCGACTGCCGTACCCTCCTGTCGGACACGGATATTTAGTCGCCCGGGGGTCGGAACCGCCCGCGAGGCCCCAATTTAGAATCGGCACTTTGACCCGGTCTGTAAATGGTCGCATTCGGAGATTTCCGGTCCAGAGGCCAAATTCCTCTCCGGGAGCGCGGTCGCGGGCTTCCGATTTGATCGCATAAGGACATCGCTTCGCTCAAACGGGCATAACTTTTCGCTCGGTTATCGGAATCGCTTATAAGACCCCAATTCGGAATCGGCACTCAGACCTGCTCGACGCCCTGTTATTGTCTCAGGCGATAAGACGTCGTTTCGGGGTGGAAAAACCTTCGTTTCGCACTCTGAAATTGCGATTCGAGCCGACGATCTCCCATATTCGAAGGTTTTTTGGCAGTAGCGACTCCCTCGATTACGCAAATCGCTGGCGGAGCCCACACGCGGAGCCGCCCAATCACAGCGATCGGAAGTCATGTTCAACTCGACGCGAGATCTCCTCCCGAGGTCGTGGATATGGGTGCCCGAACATCGCCGATATAGTCACCCCCTCCGGTTTATTCCTACCCCTTCAGCGAAAGAATTGGGCATAACTTTCCGCACGGGCATCAGAATCGCTTATGTGACCACAATTCGGAATCGGCACTCGAGATGGTCGATAGGGCGCTGCTTTCACAGAATTCGATTCCGGGGCCAAAATTCCCCGCAGGAGCGTGTGTACTAGTACACCTACTGCCGTACCCTCCTGTCGGACGCGAATATTTATTCGCCCGGGGGTCGAAACCACCCGCGAGGCCCCAATTTAGAATCGGCACTTCGACCCGGTCGGTAAATGGTCGCATTCAGAGATTTCCGGTCCGGCGCCCAAATTCCTCTCCGGGAGCGCGGTCGCGGGCTGCCGATTTGATCGCATAAGGACACCGCTTCGCTCAAACGAGTATAACTTTTCGCTCGCTTATCGGAATCACTTATAAGACCCCAATTCGGAATCGGCACTCAGAGCTGCTCCACGCCCCCTTATTGCCTCCGGCAATAAGACGTCATTTCGGGGTCGAAAAAGCTTCGTTTCGCACTCCGAAATTGCGATTCGAGCCGACGATCTCCCCTATTCCAAGGTTTTATGGCAGTAGCGACTCCGTCGATTACACGAATCGCTGGTCGAGCCCACACGCGGAGCCACCCAGTCACAGCGATCGGAAGTCGTGTTGAACTCGACGCGAGATCTCCTCCCGAGGTCGTGGATATGATAACTTTCCGCACGGGCATCGGAATCGCTTCTGTGACCACAATTCGGAATCGGCACTCCGAGACGGTCGACAATGCGGTGGTTTCGTAGAATTCCGTTATGGGGCCAAAATTCCCGTCGGGAGCGTGTGTACTAGTACACCGACTGCCGTACCCTCCTGTCGGACGCGGATATTTATTCGCCCCGGGGTCGGAACCGCCCGCGTGGCCCCAATTCAGAATCGGCACTTCGACCCGGTCGGTAAATGGTCGCATTCGGAGATTTCCGGTCCGGCGGCCAAATTCCTCTTCGGGAGCGCGGTCGCGGGCTGCCGATTTGATCGCATACGGACACCGCTTCGCTCAAACGGGCATAACTTTTCGCTCGGTTATCGGAATCGCTTATAAGACCCAAATTCGGAATCGGCACTCAGAGTTGCTCGACGGCCCATTATTGCCTCAGGTGATAAGACGTCGTTTCGGGGTCGAAAAACCTTCGTTTCGCACTCCGAAATTGCGATTCGAGCCGACGATCTCCCCTATTCCAAGGTTTTTGGCAGTAGCGACTCTGTCGAATACGCGAATCGCTGGCGGAGCCCACACGCGGAGCCACCCAGTCACAGCGATCGGAAGTCGTGTTCAACTCGACGTGAGATCTCCTCCGAGGTCGTGGATATGGGTGCCCGAACATCGCCGATATAGTCACCCCCTCCGGTTTATTCCCACCCCTTCAGCGAAAGAATTGGGCATAACATTCCGCACGGGCATCGGAATCGCTTATGTGACCACAATTCGGAATCCACACTCCGAGACGGTCGACAGGGCGCTGGTTTCGTAGAATTCCGTTATGGGGCCAAAATTCCCCCGAGGAGTGTGTACTAGTACACCGACTGCCGTACCCTCCGGTCGGACGCGGATATTTATTCGCCCGGGGGTCGGAACCGCCGCGAGGCCCCAATTCAGAATCGGCACTTCGACCCGGTCGGTAAATGGTCGCATTCGGAGATTTCCTGTCCGGCGCCCAAATTCCTCTCCGGGAGCGCGGTCGCGGACTGCCTATTTGATCGCATACGGACACAGCTTCGCTCAAAAGGGCATAACTTTTCGCTCGGTTATCGGAATTGCTTATAAGACCCCAATTCGGAATCGGCACTCAGAGCTGCTCGACGCCCCCTTATTGCCTCAGGCGATAAGACGTCGTTTATTGGTCGAAAAACCTTCGTTTCGCACTCCGAAATGGCGATTCTAGCCGACGATCTCCCCTATTCCAAGGTTTTTTGGCAGTAGCGACTCCCTCGATTACGCGAATCGCTGGCGGAGCCCACACGCGGAGCCGCCCAATCACAGCGATCGGAAGTCGTGTTCAACTCGACGCGCGATCTCCTCCCGAGGTCGTGGATATGGGTGCCGAACATCGCCGATATAGTCACCCCATCCGGTTATTCCCACCCATCAGCGAAAGAATTGGGCATAACTTTCCGCACGGGAATCGAAATCGCTTATGTCCACAATTGGAATCGGCACTCCGAGGCGGTCGACAGGGTTCTGGTTTCGCAGAACTCCGTTCTGGGGACAAAATTCCCCCGGGAGTGTGTGTACTAGTACACGACTGCCGTACGCTCCTGTCGGACGCGGATATTTTCGCCCGGGGGTCAGAACCCCCGCGAGGCCCCAATTCAGAATCGGCACTTCGACCCGGTCGGTAAATGGTCGCATTCGGAGATTTACGGTCTGGCGCCCAAATTCCTCGCCGGGAGCGCGGCGCGGGCTGCCGATTTGATCGCATACGGACACCGCTTCGCTCGGCATAACTTTCGCTTCGGTTATCGGAATCGCTTATAAGACCCCAATTCGGAATCGGCACTCAAAGGCGCTCGACGCCCCCTTATCGCCTCGGGCGATAAGACGCCGTTTCGGGGTCGAAAAACCTTCGTTTCGCACTCCAAAATTGTGATTCTAGCAGATGATCTCCCCTATTCCAATGTTTTTTAGCAGTAGGGACTCCCTCGATTACGCGAATCGCTGGCGGAGCCCACACGCGTAGGCTCCCAGTCACAGTGATCGGAAGTCATGTTCAACTCGATGCGAGATCTCCTCCCGAGGTCTTGGATATGGGTGCCCGAACATCGCCGATATAGTCACCCCCTCCGGTTTATTCCCACCCCTTCAGCGAAAGAATTGGGCATAACTTTCCGCACGGGCATCGGAATCGATTATGTGACCAAAATTCGGAATCGTCACTCCGAGATGGTCGACAGGGCTCTGGTTTCGCAGAATTCCGTTCCGTGGCCAAAATTCCCCCGGGAGCGTGTGTACTAGTACACCGACTGTCGTACCCTCCTGTCAGACGCGGATATTTATTCGCCCGGGGGTCGGAACCGCCCGCGAGGCCCCAATTCAGAATCGGCACTTCGACTCGGTCGGTAAATGGTCGCATTCGGTGTTTTCCAGTCCGGCTCCGAAATTCCTCTCCGGGAGCGCGGTTGCGGTCTGCCGATTTGATCTCATACGGACACCGCTTCGCTCAAATGGGCATAACTTTTCGCTCGGTTACCGGAATCGCTTATAAGACCCCAATTCGAATCGGCACTCAGAGGCGCTCGACGCCCCCTTATTGCCTCAGGAGATAAGACGTCGTTTCGGGGTCGAGAAACCTTCCTTTCGCACACTAAAATTGCGATTCTAGCCGATGATCTCCCATATTCCAAAGTTTTTAGGCAGTAGCGACTCCCTCGATTATGCAAATCGCTGGCGGAACCCACACGCGGAGCCGCCCAGTCACAGCGATCGGAAGTCGGGTTCAACTCGACGCGAGATCTCCTCTCGAGGTCGTGGATATGGGTGCCCGAACATCGCCGATATAGTCACCCCCTCCGGTTTATTCCCACCCCTTCAGCGAAAGAATTGGGCATAACTTTCCGCACGGGCATCGGTATCGCTTATGTGACCCCAATTCGGAATCGGCACTCCGAGACGGTCGACAGGGCGCTGGTTTCGAAGAATTCCGTTCCGGGGCCAAAATTCCCCCCAGGAGCCTGTGTACTAGTACACCGACTGCCGTACCCTCCTGTCGGACGTGGATATTTATTCGCCCGGGGGTCGGAACCGCCCGCGAGGCCCCAATTCAGAATCGGCACTTCGACCCGGTCGGTAAATGGTCGCATTCGGAGATTTCCGGTCCGGCGCCCAAATTCCTCTCCGGGAGCGCAGTCGCGGGCTGCCGATTTGATCGCATACGGACACCGCTTCCCTCAAACGGGCATAACTTTTCGCTCGGTTCTCGGAATCGCTTATAAGACCCCAATTCGAAATCGGCACTCAGAGGCGCTCAACGCCCCCATATTGCCTCAGGCGATAAGGCGTCGTTTCGGGGTTGAAAAACCTTCGTTTCGCACTCCGAAATTGCGATTCTAGCCGACGATCTCCCCTATTCCAAGGTTTTTTGGCAGTAGCGACTCCCTCGATTACGCGAATCGCTGGCGGAGCTGACACGCGTAGCCGCCCAGTCACAGCGATCAGAAATCGTGTTCAACTCGACGCGAGATCTCCTCCCGTGGTCGTGGATATAGGTGCCCGAACATCGCCGATATAGTCACCCCCTCCGGTTTATTCCCACCCCTTCAGCGAAAGAATTTGGCATAACTTTCCGCACGGGCATCGGAATCGCTTATGTGACCACAATTTGGAATCGGCACTTCGAGACGGTCGACAGGGCACTGGTTTCGTAGAATTCTGATGCATGTGTACTAGTACACCGACTGTCGTATCCTCCTTCGGACGCGGATATTTATTCGCCCGGGGGTCGGAACCGCCCGCGAGGCCCCAATTCAGAATCGGCACTTCGACCCGGTCGGTAAATGGTCGCATTCGGAGATTTCCGGTCCGGCGCCCAAATTCCTCTCCGGGAGCGCGGTCGCGCGCTGCCGATTTGATCGCATACGGACACCGCTTCGCTCAAACGGACATAACATTTCGCTCGGTAATCGGAATCGCTTATAAGACCCCAATTCGGAATCGGCACTGAGAGGCGCTCAACACCCCCTTATTGCCTTAGGCGATAAGACGTCGTTTCGGGGTCGAAAAACCTACATTTCGCACTCTGAAATTGCGATTCTAGCCGACGATCACCCCTATTCCAAGGTTTTTTGGTAGTAGCGACTCCCTCGATTACCCGAATTGCTTGCGCAGCGCACACGCGGAGCCGCTCAGTCACAACGATCGGAAGTCGTGTTCAACTCGACGAGGATCTCCTCCCGAGGTCGTGGATATGGGTGCCCGAACATCGCCGATATAGTCACCCCCTCCGGTTTATTCCTCCCCTTTCAGCGAATGAATTGGGCATAAGTTTCCACACGGGCATCGGAATCGCTTATGTGACCACAATTTGGAATCGGCACTCCGAGACGGTCGACAGGGCGCTGGTTTCGCAGAATTCCGTTCCGGGGCCAAAATTCCCCCCGGGAGCGTGTGTACTAGTACACCGACTGCCGCACCCTCCTATCGGACGCGGATATTTATTCTCCCGGGGGTCGGAACCGCCCGCGAGGCCCCAATTCAGAATTGGCACTTCGACCCGGTCGGTAAATGGTCGCATTCGGAGATTTCCGGTCTGGCGCCCAAATTCCTCTCCGGGAGCGCAGTCGCGGGCTGTCGATTTGATCGCATACGGACACCGCTTCGCTCAAACAGGCATAACTTTTCGCTCAGTTATCGCAATCGCTTATAAGACCCCAATTCAGAATCGGCACTCAGAGGCGCTCGACACCCCCTTATTGCCTCAGGCGATAAGATGTCGTTTCGGGGTCGAAAAACCTTCGTTTCACATTCCGAAATTGCGATTTTAGCCGACGATCACCCTTATTCCAAGGTTTTTTGGCCGTAGCGACTCCCTCGATTACGCGAATCGTTGGCGGAGCCCACACGCGGTGTGACGGACCGGGGTACTTATGCCCAATTAGGCTCCATATCCAGATCCGCCTCCCGCAAATGGACCGACGTCTCACAAGGGATATCTTACACACGTGTCCAGTAAGAGTATAAAAGACAAACCACAAAAATATAAGACACAAGAAAGTACATGTGCTCATATCTGTTCACAAATTTGTACAACTGTCCCATTACATTAATAAATGTCCAATTAAAAAGTACAACTACCTGGGGCATACCCCGAGGGAGCACAAGCTCACACAACACTAACTACTACACTACTGCTAGTGGTACAAGTCTGACACAACGCCGCTGCAAGCCAAACACGGCAAGCCCTGAAAAGAACTGTAGGGGAGTGAGCCTCAACAAGTCACTGGCTCAGTAGGGGCTACCCAAAACAACACTGTAACCACGAACACCTCAACCCCAATGGGTCTCACTGGCAACAACAATAGCCAAACCATTTCATGCTCACATCATTACAATAAATAACAATTAAACATACTCATGATAATAAACATAAAGTCCTCAGAAGAAAAGTAGGACTATAGGACTAACATAATGTCATTAGTCAGCCTAACTACTAATGTGCCTAAACTACAGTCTCACTGGCACACTGCTACAACAACTGGTTGCTTAAGCTATAAGCCACACAGGCAAGTCACTGCCTAAGCTGCAAGCTCCACAGGCAAACCTCAAACACTTGAGTAATAGGACTTCTAACAAAGAGCTGGTCCATTATACTCCAAATCTTACTATGTCAGAAACTATACACAAGGTAACAGGACTAGCTACCACGAAGCCAATCCATAATACACTAAAACTATAATTGGAATCATACCCAAGAAGAGTAAAACTCAACAAGTGGAAGGTCTCACACGGCCTCCACGGAACACAGCTCTACTAAACCACAATATGCCTAAGCCACAAGCCTCATCGGAAAATTATCCACAAAGGTAACATAATTAATAATCACAAACTAATCCACAATAAACTTATAAACAAAGATCTACTTAAAGTGGATAAGATACAACAAGTGGCAGGTCAAACCACAAGACCTCCACAACACACAAGAACCTGAAAAGGTTGGTACACAATGTACCACCACAAAACTACAAAGTAACCCACGAAGGGAACAAGTACCTGCTACTCTGAGGAACCACAACACAAACACCCGAACAAGGGTACAAGTAGGTGATAAACACCACACTGAACCACAATTATATTGTGCCTTCACTTAGACACAACATTACAGGTGAAACCTTAATCGACAAGTCACACAAACCACAACTCAGTCACAACTGTGCCAACACTAGGGCACACCTCGAACTGGTCAAACCTCGACCACGAGTTACAAACTCTCGAACTACGACAAGTAGCAAAGCACGAGTCGGAAGGGAACGACGCCACCATACGGGAATGGACTACTATCTGATCAGGCCAGTATCCAACCCGGACAACACAACACAAGAACAACCTCTCAGTCTCACAGTCACGGACGAAAGGTCCAACTGCAGCTCCACGAGAACAAGTCAAACAATTGTGGAGACCAACCAACACCACACCTGCAGACACACAACTGCAGGCCCATGCCTGGCACCTCTAGAGTCTCTGGCCGGAGCACCCTAAAGTGAGGCACTGGAAAACAGGACTAGCTGGGGACCAGTGACGTCTACTGGTGTCCGTACCCCCAACTACGAGCGCGCTACAAGCGACTACACACCCACAAACACAAGCCGCTGCCCTACTGTCGTCTTTCCCTCATCCGGACGTACAACTCAAGCACAGGAGTGAGGGTGTCCAAGAAGACGACACAGACCTCAACAGTACAACACAAGTACCGGGACAAAACCCCGAGCACAACAAACATACGTGCCTGGCTCACAAAGAACTTGGGGTACCCGACTAGAGAGGCATTCTGGAATAGGCGCCGGACTACCACACTCCGCTAGCACAAACCACGATACTTACACATATAGCCTTTACTTAAAATTCACAATATACAAGTGTTAGGATTAGCTTAACATTGGTCACCATATGACCCCAAAGCTATCCCACATCAACACATACCTGAACCACAAACTTGCCTATCATTGGTCACCTCATGACCTCCGTGGCAACACACACACACCACTTAACATATAAATTAGTATAATATTCTTTAAAGAATAACAACAGACCAGGGCTAGATCCACACACGACCTTCACTGCCCAAACACCACAAAGTTATGACTAGGCTCACACAGGAACCTCACTGCCCAGTTACTACGACAAATCATAAGAATTACATTACGACAAAGTGTGTACTATGCACACACCCAAACTACGTAAACAGCACGTGTATAATACACCTTGGTTGATGTACCGCACGTCAGTCACGTAAACCTCATGTCCAACACATGGACAACATACTCACATACTTAAACCACTACGTATATCATACCTTATTCACGTAAAACATGCCCATTACATGAGCAGTATGCTCCAAGAGCATAACAAGTGTACTGGCTCACACCGGTCATCGCCATGCACACACAAACACGCGATATTCATAACTAGAAAAGCTACGCAAACCACACTGCATGAATACATGCACAAGTTGGCGGCAACATCGACTGCCGCTTATAAGAAGTAGACGGCAAGCGATCTAGCCGTCTATATCTTGGCTGATGAGCTTGGCGACAAGCGATGTTGACGCCAAGTTCTTCAGCTCTTTCCCTGCAGAAACCCTAACCGATCCCACATGCATTCCTGATGTGACAGAACGCCTCGGCTAAGCCCGTTAAACCGATAACGTACTTGATCCGAGTCCGCCTCCCGCGAACGGGCCGAAGCCTCGCAAGGGATACCAAACCACAGTCCGTGTAAACATAAAGGAACACACCACATTTCATATATATTTCACAGTTTTACATAGCCAAATTTTCACAAAAACTGAAAAGAGGTACAAGAGCCTGGGGCATACCCCGAGGTACAACAAAAGGAAGTAAACAACTATCTAAACTACACTGCTGGGGCTACTCTGCTGGAGGTGCTGACCCTACACCGCTACGACACGGCCCGGAACTGGACGACGGTCGTGAAACGTCCTCCTCGCTCTCACCTGTGGGGGTAGGGGTGAGCCTCTCTAGTCACTGACTCAGTAGGGAACTCCCCCAACACCGAGCAAACCAAAACCAGAGGTACGAAAGTAGTAAACAATACCAACAATTTATAGAACAGCTAAGCAGGTAAGTAAAGCTGTAAAAGTACTCACCGTCTGCCGACTACGAGAGACAACAGTAATAATTAAACGGCAAACCAGTACAGGTGTACAAGCTAAAGTAGAGACAGCCAACACGAGCCACGTGAACTGGTTCGCGACACCAGAAACTGACTCGGACAACTAACACAGGTCTACCTCTCAGTCTCGCAGCCACGGACGAAAGGTCCAGCTGCCGCTCCACGTGAAAAGGTCAAGCAACTGTGGAGACCAAATAAACACCACAACCTGCAGACCACACGGTCACAGGCCCATGCCTGACACCTCCAGAGACCCTGGCCTGGGCTCACTAGAGTGAGGCACTGGAAAAGGACTAGCTGGGGACCAGTGTCGACTACTGGTGTCCGTACCCCCAACTACGAGCGCGTTGTAGACGCGAGATTTGGCCGATCCCCGCGTGGTTCTATGGCCCAATAAGGCTTGTTTGACCATTTGTTGACTTGCCTCGGATCCCATGTAGACGGCAACATCGATTGCCGCTGACACCTTGTTAACGGCACACTCCCCGGACATCTACTCCAATAGACGTGCTTTTTTGGATTGTCCTCGCAAGGCTCATTTCTTAGCCCATTAGGCCCATTATTCAGCAGGCGCAGTGTTATCTCCATTAAAATCTCCAGGGTAGCTCGTGCCCTTGTCGGCAGGCCCGATTGTCGTCGCTCCATTTATGATGACAAGAGGTTGGCCATCGGACATGTTTGAGCTGTAGAATTCGCTGTCGTCAAGATCTTTTGGTGACACAGTTGTATGTCGCCTACACTTTTCCTGGTGCCAGCCTCTTCTGTCGTTATCTCTTGCATAGTGTGTGGTGCTTGTGTGCTTGCCATTTCCGCCACTTTCCAGCTGTCTTCTGTGTGTGTGCTCGGTGCCATGCTAAAATCCACTTAAATCCAACTTAAAATCCCAATAAATAAAAACCACATAATCTGTAAAATTCACATAAAATAAAATCCATCACCACCACTAAAAACCAACAAACCACACACACAAACTAAACTTGCATAACCCACCACACTTATACCATTTAAAATCCATTAACAAATCAACCCAATTAAAACCTACGTAATTTAATCCCAACCATCATGCATGGCCACCTCATGCATGTAGGCCACGTTAACCCCAATCCATCCAAATCAGGTCCACCTAAAATTAATTAATTAATAAAAAATGCAGTAATTAAAAATCTATAATCTAATTCATAAAAAATAAAATAATAATAAATAAATTAGAATACCCACGTAACCTATGTGAAGCATCCCATCCACATCTATTTAACACCCATAAACAAATGCAACCTACGTAACCTACCCAATCATACCCACATATAAATCCAACACATTAAAAACATACCCAGCCATACTTAAACCCATTAAAATCCATATACAATTCAAACTATTAAAAACACCCAACACCACCATAACAAAAGTCAACACGTAACCCATTCCCATGCAAACCAAACATATTTAAATCCAACACCATACCTTATAAAATAGACCAACGCAACCCCAATTAAAATCTAAACAAATTAAACCAACAAACAAACCCAAGCCCATCCTCGTTCAACTCCCACACAAGCACATGGCACGCCTCCACGCAGAAGCCATTTCCGCCACCTATCCCATGCAAGCAGCCTCCATCTCCCACGTCCTCACCACACCATGCACACCAATGCCTGCAACCAAATCCTTAAGACCGGGTCCACCTCCCATGCACAAACCCCTCATCGTTATCTCCTCCCTCATCTCACGCACTCACACTCATGCCCACCGTTCCGGCTTTGGCATCCAGGTCGCCGTGAGACCCGCGGAACCCTCTCCTACGTTAACTGCCCACGTCCCCGTTTCTTTAGGAGGCCATGCACGCGACCTAGTGATAAGGATCCCGCCTCCATTCCATCAAAGGAAGGAGAGATTTTTCCATCGCGGGAGTCGCAGCAGCCCAGGAGGGACCACCTTGCGCACCACCCAGTCGGGGTCTTTGGCAGTCACACACACCGACTGCAGTTCTGACTCCATAACAACATCATCCATCGGCACCTCAGCTTCCTCCTTCTCTGCACTCGGCTCTCCCTCGGATACGACGTCGGCCTCGTCTCAATGCTGCACAATCACCAGAAGAGCCCAGCTTCAAGTTACACTTCGCCGTCGCCTCCCTTCACAGCACGTTGTCCTGGAGAAGCTTTCTTCGCCACTGCGTCTGCATAGACAGGGATCTCTTTCTCTTCCCCCTCTCTAGTTTGTTTAACTTGCTGTCTTACATATATTGCATCCTTTCCAATACCCACTTTAGAGGGGTTTTCTATAAACAAAGGAGGGAGGGAAGGCGGTCATAACGTTTGGCCGTCTTCCTTCTCAAGCCTCCAACCGGTAAGACGCCCCCCGATTGTGTGTATTTTTTTATATATGTGAGCACATGCTACCATAATTTTCAGTCTAATGGATCTTTTGTGTTTGTTTCTTTTGCAGGAAAATTGAAGCTACACCGTGGAGCCCTCACCCTTTGGCCGGCCGAAGGAGGAGGAGTGAAGAATCCATAATCTCCACATTGAGGCGTTACTCGATCACATCTCCTCCAGGCGGAGGTAAAAAGTCCCTGGCGATCACTCATCATTTCCCGTTGCCATATTTTCGCTAAGATAAATGTGGACGTTCGTCACCGAAAAATAACGTCTACACGCGCTACAAGTGACTAAAGACAAACACAAGTGTCACTGTCTCACTGTCGTCTTTCCCTCAGCCGGACGTACAACTCAAACACAGAGTGAGGGTGTCCAGGTCAGACGACACAGACCTCGGCGGTACAGCACAAGTACCGGGACAAAGCCCCGAGCTAACAGCCTAGCTCACAAAGAACCTGGGGCACCCAACTGGAGAGGTAACCACGGTAGGCGTCGTACTACTTGCCACGTACACAGAACCACGTGCACGTCACACACAAACCACGTGAAACCTCACGTAAACCACAAGTAACCACGGTCCACTACATGTGAACCCAACTGACTTGCGTAAACAACGCACAGTCACTGAGGTAAGCAACTAATCGCATACCTCGCATGCTAAACACGAGAACCATGTGCACTCAGTGCACCTCATGTGCTAACACACATGCAATAACGATAAAAGCCGTATTTAACTGTTGCTGTTCACACACATGCTGGCGGAAAGATCGATTGCTGCTTATAGCAAGTCAACGGCAAGGGTTCTGGCCGTTAACTTTATGGCTGAGGAGCTTGGCGACAAGCAATGTTGACGCCAAGTTCTCCGGCCATTATTCCTGCAGAAACCCTAATCCGGCTCTGCGGGTTTTCTAACCGTTCTAACAACTGAAAATATGCAAATGCAACTCCTTTAGCATGCTAATACCCAATATAACCCATTATAACATGCTTCGAGCATTAAAACTACTCAAACCACCCATTATCCCCATATGGTGCAACTCTATCCAAACATGCATTATCATGCTGGTTCAAGTAATTATGATGTGTTTTAATGTTCCTACGGAGCTAAACGGGTTCGTCCCCTACTCAGAACACGCTAGAACCTCCTACAATCCCCCGGTTCACGCCGAGCCCTCCGTGAGCTCCCACGCGAATTGCACCACGCCGCGACGTTTCCTCGCGTAATTCAGCGATGCCGCGTGTTCTACAATCGTCCAACTACTCCTCGGTACCTGTTGGAAGCTTCAAAACACCAGGGTGTGAAGCTGGGGCAAGAGGGGAAGAGAGTGAGCTGAGAGAGCTGCCCTCGGGTGAGCCTATAACCTGCACCATTCTCAGGTTGGCGTCAACCCCCATGCCGCCAACAGCAACCGCCACCCTCTGCGTCCACATCCATTGCCGCCAAGTTCAAGCTATAAACGTCCACATATCTGGACGCCAACAGGTCAGCGACCACCTCCTGGCCGCCAACTCCAACAGAACTGCAGCTGGTCCTGTTTCATTCCAGGACCAACCTGCTCTTTGCCTGCTCAAACCACACAGTCAAACCAAGCACTCCACTCAACCGACTCACACTGGCCTCACAATGGCCGCCACAACCACAAAACACATGATCCGCATGGATCCGAAAAGCACGCGACGTTACATTATTATCATCTAAAAAGAAAATTTCGACCTCAAAATTTATAATACAATTCAAAGTTAAACAACTTATACATACACACATTTACAAGTACTATCATCTAAAAAGAAAACATACAGACTTATATAAACAGATAGGGATACCCCTTAGCCATTTCCGCGGCTAACTCCCAGGTATCCTCACCACCCAATCTATTTTCCCATCTCACTTTAACTAGCTCAATTTCCTTATTTCTTAGCTTCTTCATCTTTCGATCTGTGATCTGCACCGGATATTCTGGCATAGTCATGTCCGATCTCAGGTCACCACCTTGGTATTTAATTATCTGAGCTGGATCTTCAATACACTTTCTCAACATGGAGACATGGAAAATATCATGCACATCTGCAAAATCAGCTGGCAAATCCAGCCTATAAGCTACTTCCCCAATCCTTTCAATTACCTAGAAAGGTCCTACATACCTTGGACTTAACTTTCCAGACTTGCCAAACCTCATAATACCTTTACTCGGGGAAACTCTCAGAAAAACAAAATCTCCCACCTCAAACTGAAGTGGTCTCCTCCGCACATCTGCATAACTTTTTGTCTGCTTTGAGCTGCCTGCAATTTTTCTTTAATAAGCTTCACTACTTCAGTGGTTTGCTGAATCAATTCAGGACCCACTAACTGCCTTTCTCCCACTTCATGCCAGTTCAATGGGGTTCTACATGGCCTTCCATATAAAGCTTCATACGGTGCCATCCCAAGACTGGTATGATAACTATTATTGTAGGCAAACTCAACCATTCCCAAATGATGCTCCCAACTGCCTCCCCAAACTAAACAACAAGCTCGCAGCATATCTTCAATTGTCTGGATAGTCCTCTCTGTCTGACCATCTGTCTGGGGATGATAAGCGGAGCTATACCTTAACTCAGAACCAATTACTTTTTGCAGACTTCTCCAAAACCCAGAAGTAAATCTTGGATCTCTATCTGATACAATAGTCTTCGGAATACCATGCAGTGGAACAATTCTTTCAACATAAATATTTGTCAATCTGTCCACTGTCCAAGACATACTCACTGCCACTAATCTGCATACCTTAGTCAATCTGTCAACAAATACCCATATTCCATTATGCCCGGAACTCGACCTTGGTAATCCTGCCACAAAGTCCATCGCAATATCATCCCATTTCCACTGTGGAATAGGCAACGGTTGCAATAGACCTCCAGGCTTCTGATGCTCTGCTTTAATTTGCTGACAGATAGCACACCTTGCCACAAATTCTGCTATTTCTTTCTTCATATGAGGCCACCAAAAATGCCTTCTCAAATCATGGTACATTTTAGTACTACTCGGATGGATAGTGTACCTAGATTTATGAGCCTCTTCCAAAACTCGCTGCTTCACTTCCCTTTCTACAGGAACAAACAACCTGCCTCTGAGCCTAACCACATAATTATCATCAATAGAAACTCCTTCCATTTTCACAATTTCAGGTAAACCTGCATCTGCTCTCTGAGCCTCAATGATCTGCCAATACAAAGACGGCTCTACAGCACTAGCAGCTAAAATTGCCCGTCGCTGACTACTGGGCACATACAAGGAATTCTCCGCTACTTCTTCATACAACTTCCATTCTTTAATCATCATCAAATTCATATATGTTTTTCTGCTTAAGGCATCAGCTACAACATTGGCCTTACCCGGATGGTAAGCCAAACTGAAATCATAATCCTTCAAATACTCAATCCATCTGCGTTGGCGAAGATTCAAATCTTTCTGCGAGAAGATATACTTCAAGCTTTTATGATCTGTAAAAATCTCAAATCTCTCGCCATACAGATAATGCCTCCACATTTTCAAGGCAAACACAACTGCAGCCAATTCCAAATCATGAGTGGGGTAATTCTCTTCTGCTGGCTTCAATTGCCTGGATGCATAGGCTATCACTTTACCATGCTGCATAAGCACTGCACCAAGACCTCTCCTTGAAGCATCAGTATATAATACAAAACCACCACTCCCTGCCGGTAATGTCAATATAGGTGCTGATGTGAGTCTTTTCTTTAATTCCATGAAACTTCTCTGACATTCACCGGACCACACAAAAGGCACTCCTTTCCTGGTCAACTTGGTCATAGGTGCTGCAATCTTAGAAAAATCTTGAAAAAGCGCCTATAATAACCTGCCAACCCCAAAAAACTTCTAATCTCAGTTATTGTCTTAGGCACTCCCCATCTAGACACAGCTTCCACTTTACTCGGGTCCACTGCTACTCTTTTAGCAGAGATAACATGACCCAAAAACTGAATTTCCTTCAACCAGAATTCACACTTACTGAATTTGGCAAACAACTGGTTATCCCTTAACAATTGCAGAGTAAATCTCAAATGAGCCGCATGCTCTTCTTCAGATGTTGAATAAATTAGAATATCATCAATAAAGACCACAATGAATTGATCTAAATATGGATGAAAAATTCTATTCATCAGATCCATAAAACCTGCAGGAGCATTAGTCAACCCAAAAGGCATAACCACAAACTCAAAGTGACCATATCTGGTTCTGAACGCTGTCTTATCTATATCCTCCTCTTTGATCCTCAACTGATGGTACCGGACCTCAAATCAATCTTAGAAAACACCTTTACTGATTGCAACTGATCAAATAAATCATCTATCCTCGGCAAGGGTACTTATTCTTGATGGTCACATCATTCAATTTTCTATAATCAATGCACATCCGAAAACTTCCATCTTTCTTTTTCACAAATAAAACCGGCGCTCCCCACGGGGAATGACTCGGTCTAATAAAACCTTTCTGCAACAACTCTTCTAATTGCCTTTTCAATTCTTTAAGTTTTACTGGTGCCATCCGATAAGGAGCTTTGGAAATCGGCATGGTACCTGGCAGCAACTCAATGGTAAAGTCCACCTCTCTATGTGGAGCTAAACCGGGCAAATCCTCAGGAAAAACATCAGCAAATTCCCTAACCACGGGAACTGCTTCCATTGGCTGACTGGCTTCTACTAAACTTACTGAGGCTAAATATGCCACACACCCATCATTTATCAACTTTCTAGCTTTAATTGCAGAAATTAGAAACTTGGAGGTATAAAAAGGCATACCTTGATATTCAAACACTACACCATTAGGATGACAAAATCTGATCCTTTTCTTTCTGCAATCCAACATTGCTCCATACATCTCAAGCCAATCCATACCCAGAATGATATCATAATCTGACAACTGCAGGGCGTACAACCGACCCGGCATCTGGTTCCCTTCAATCATAACAGGAGCTTCATCTATATAGCTCGAAGTGAGTAAGAACTCACCTGAAGGAACCTCCACCACTAACTCACAAGACTTCTCTTCTAAGGGATGAGCTATGCAATCCAAAAATCTTCGGAAATAAAAGAATGAGAGGCACCCGAATCAATAAGACTCTTGTTGAATATTCATAAAGAGGTAAAGTACCTTCTATCATATTTGACGCCTCTGCCTGGGCTCGGGTGATAGCCATAACCCGGCCTCTCCCTCGCTGCTGCGGTGCTCCTCTGCCACGACCTGCCTGTGGCTGCTGAAACTGCTGAGGCTACTGCTGCACACCTCTGCCATACCCATACTCTCTTGCATACGGACAGTTGCGGATCAAATGTCCCGGCTGATTGCAATTATAACATCTGTACCCTGGAGGAACAATAGGCTGCCTGGCAGAACTCTGCTGCGACTCCTCCATCTCAGGCCTACCACGGCCCTGCTGCAACTGCTGACGACCTCCCCATCCTCTTCCTTTTCCTTTAAATACTTGCTTTAACTTCTGGCCCCATTTCCCAAAACCAGATGAAGAAGGTCCTGCTGGTGCCTTGCCCTTGCTTGCACCCACTGTTTGCTGCGGTAGCCGAAAACTACCTGAACCTGACTCACCTGCCTGGTGAGTCCGGATAGACCTCTCCAAAGTAGCTGCCCTCTGCGCTGCTTCTTCCACTGTCTTGCACATGAGAGGTACTATCGGATCCTGCAATTCCACTCTTAAACCTCTGATAAAATACTCAACCATCATATTATTATCTGAAACCACATATGGCGCATAACGGCTAAGTGCCATAAATCTCATCTGGTACTCTAAAACTGAAGAGATACCTTGCTGAAGAGTTCGGAATTGCTCTCTTTTTACTTGCTGCACTTGGATCGGAAAGAATGTATCATTGAACACATCAAGAAACTCCGGCCAAGTGATAGCTTCTTCCGTCCTTCCTGCAAAAGTGGTTTGCATCTTCAATCGCCACCATTCCAAGGCAAAGCCCCTCAACTGATAAGCAGCTAACACCACTCTATCTACTGCCGGACACCTCATAGTCGCAAAGACCCTCTCAATTTCATGAACCCAGTGCTCAGCTGTATCCGGATTCGGCCCTCCTGAATAAGTAGGCGGCTGCAATCTTAAAAACTTTTCAACCTGCATCACTGGTTCTTCTGCTAATAACACTGGTGGTGGCACATGTGCTACAAAAGGCACCTCCACTCTCGGCGGAACTGGAGCAACAGGTACAGCCTCTCCATTCCCAGGTGGCACTGCAACAGGTGGAACTGGCGCCTGCGGATCCATTCTTGCCCGAATATCCGTGAGGCTCTCCCAAATTCTTTCTATCATACGCTGGGTGCTTTCCTCCGGATCATCTCCTCCACCACCCCAATCTCTCCTATCAGCCATTTCAGAAATTTCTACATGCACAAAACACCAGGCAAAAATCAAAACTACGAATGATTAAAAACCAAGGTCCCTACCAGCAGTGTATAACGACAAAAATAAGGCTATGTATCTTTCTAATTCCCTTATATTAACACGGACCTGGCTCTGATACCAACTGTGATGGAACGCCTCGGCCAAGCCCGTTAAATCGATAACGTACTTGATCCGAGTCCGCCTCCCGCGAACGGGCCGAAGCCTCGCAAGGGATACCAAACCACAGTCCGTGTAAACATAAAGGAACACACCACATTTCATATATATTTCACAGTTTTACATAGCCAAATTTTCACAAAAACTGAAAAGAGGTACAAGAGCCTGGGGCATACCCCGAGGTACAACAAAAGGAAGTAAACAACTATCTAAACTACACTGCTGGGGCTACTCTGCTGGAGGTGCTAACCCTACACCGCTACGACGCGGCCCGGAACTGGATGACAGTCGTGAAACGTCCTCCTCGCTCTCACCTGTGGGGGTAGGGGTGAGACTCTCTAGTCACTGGCTCAGTAGGGAACTCCCCCAACACCGAGCAAACCAAAACCAGAGGTACGAAAGCAGTAAACAATACCAACAATTTATAGAACAGCTAAGCAGGTAAGTAAAACTGTAAAAGTACTCACCGTCTGCCGACTACGAGAGACAACAGTAATAATTAAACGGCAAACCAGTACAGGTGTACAAGCTAAAGTAGAGACAGCCAACACGAGCCACGTGAACTGGTTCGCGACACCAGAAACTGACTCGGACAACTAACACAGGTCTACCTCTCAGTCTCGCAGCCACGGACGAAAGGTCCAGCTGCCGCTCCACGTGAAAAGGTCAAGCAACTGTGGAGACCAACTAAACACCACAACCTGCAGACCACACGGTCACAGGCCCATGCCTGACACCTCCAGAGACCCTGGCCTGTGCTCACTAGAGTGAGGCACTGGAAAAGGACTAGCTGGAGACCAGTGTCGACTACTGGTGTCCGTACCCCCAACTACGAGCGCGCTACAAGTGACTAAAGACAAACACAAGTGTCACTATCCCACTGTCGTCTTTCCCTCAGCCGGACGTACAACTCAAACACAGAGTGAGGGTGTCCAGGTCAGACGACACAGACCTCGGTGGTACAGCACAAGTACCGGGACAAAGCCCCGAGCTAACAGCCTGGCTCACAAAGAACCTGGGGCACCCAACTGGAGAGGTAACCACAGTAGGCGTCGTACTACTTGCCACGTACACAGAACCACGTGCACGTCACACACAAACCACGTGAAACCTCACGTAAACCACAAGTAACCACGGTCCACTACATGTGAACCCAACTGACTTGCGTAAACAACGCACAGTCACTGAGGTAAGCAGCTAATCGCATACCTCGCATGCTAAACACGAGAACCATGTGCACTCAGTGCACCTCATGTGCTAACACACATGCAATAACGATAAAAGCCGTATTTAACTGTTGCTGTTCACACACATGCTGGCGGCAAGATCGATTGCCGCTTATAGCAAGTCAACGGCAAGGGTTCTGGCCGTTAACTTCATGGCTGAGGAGCTTGGCGACAAGCAATGTTGACGCCAAGTTCTCGGCCATTATTCCTGCAGAAACCCTAATCCGGCTCTGCGGGTTTTCTAACGTTCTAACAACTGAAAAACATGCAAATGCAACTCCTTTAGCATGCTAATACCCAATATAACCCATTATAACATGCTTCGAGCATTAAGACTACTCAAACCACCCATTATCCCCATATGGTGCAACTCTATCCAAACATGCATTATCATGCTGGTTCAAGTAATTATGTTGTGTTTTAATGTTCCTACGGAGCTAAAGGGTTCGTCCCCTACCTCAGAACACGCTAGAACCTCCTGCAATCCCCCGGTTCACGCCGAGCCCTCCGTGAGCTCCCACGCGAATTGCACACGCCACGACGTTTCCTCGCGTAATTCAGCGATGCCGCGCGTTCTACAATCGTCCAACTACTCCTCGGTACCTGTTGGCAGCTTCAGAAACACCAGGGTGCGAAGCTGGGGCAAGAGGGGAAGAGAGTGAGCTGAGAGAGCTGCCCTTGGGTGAGCCTATAACCTGCACCATTCTCAGGTTGGCGTCAACCCCCATGCCGCCAACAGCAACCGCCACCCTCTGCGTCCACATCCATTGCCGCCAAGTTCAAGCTATAAACGTCCACATATCTGGACGCCAACAGGTCAGCGACCACCTCCTGGCCGCCAACTCCAACAGAACTGCAGCTGGTCCTGTTTCATTCCAGGACCAACCCTGCTCTTTGCCTGCTCAAACCACACATTCAAACCAAGCACTCCACTCAACCGACTCACACTGGCCTCACAATGGCCGCCACAACCACAAAACACATGATCCGCATGGATCCGAAAAGCACGCGACGTTACACCTGATCCCGAAATCATTAAGGAAATGGGAGAAAACAGCTTCTCTAACTTCCAAGCACTATAATTAAACTAAAACAACATGCTTTACTACTTAAAATCATCATACCACCCATTATCCCCACACGGTGCAACTTAATCCGAAAATACATTAAAAATGCTGATTCAAGTGGTTAAGTCGTGTTTTAATGTTTCTACCGATCTAATAGGGTTCGTCCCCTACCTCAAAACACGCTCAAACCCTCCGAATTCTCCCGAACCACGCCGAACCCTCCGCGAGCTCCCACAAGAATTGAACCACGCCACGGCATTTCCTCGCGCAATTCGGCAACGCCACACGTCCCACGATCCTCCAACCACCCTTCAGTACCTGTTGGAAGCTTTAGAAACACGGGGACACGAAGCTAGGGCAAGAGGAAGAGAGAGACAGGTGGGAAACCTGCTCTCGGGTGACCCTATAACTTGTAGAATTCTCAGGTTGGCGTCAACCCCTCTGCTGCCAAAGACAACCGCCACCCTAAACGTCCACATCTAATGCCGCCAAGATCATGCAGTCAACGGCCACTTACTTGGACGCCAACAAGTCAACGACCACCCCTGGCCGCCAACTCCTACTCAACTGCAGCAGGTCCTATTTCATTTCGGGACCTAACCTGCACCACACCTACACACACCACGCATCTACACCACACTGGCCTCACAACAGCCATCACAACCACAACACACACGATCAAAAAGGATCCGAAAATAAGCGACGTTACACGCGGAGCCGCCTAGTCACAACGATCGGAAGTCGTGTTCAACTCGACGGGAGATCTCCTCCCGAGGTCGTGGATATGGGTGCCCAAACATCGAAGATATAGTCACCCCCTCCGGTTTATTCTCACCCCTTCAGCGAAAGAATTGGGCATAACTTTCCGCACGGGCATCGGAATCGCTTATGTGACCACAATTCGGAATCGGCACTCGGAGACGGTCGACAGGCGCTGGTTTCGAAGAACTCTGTTTCGGGGCCAAAATTCCCCCCGGGGGCGTGTGTACTAGTACACCGACTACCGTACCTTCCTATCAAACGCGGATATTTATTCGCCCGGGGGTCGGAACCACCTGCGAGGCCCAAACTCAGAATCGGCAATTCGACCCTGTCGGTAAATGGTCGCATTCGGAGATTTCCGGTCCGGCGCGCAAATTCCTCTCCGAGCCGCCCAATCACAGCGATCGGAAGTCGTGTTCAACACGACGCGAGATCTCTTCCCGAGGTCGTGGATATGGGTGCCCGAACATCGCCGATATAGTCACCCCCTCCACTTTATTCCCACCCCTTCAGCGAAAGAATGGGGCATAACTTTCCGCACGGGCATCGGAATTGCTTATGTGAACAAAATTCGGAATCGGCACTCCGAGACAGTCGACAGGGCGCTGGTTTCACAGAATTCTGTTCCGCGGCCAAAAATTCCCCCCGGGAGCGTGTGTACTAGTACACCGACTGTCGTACCCTCCTGTCGGACGCGGATATTTATTCGTCTGGGGGACGGAACTGCCTGCGAGGCCCAAATTCATAATCGGCACTACGACCCGGTCGGTAAATGGTCGCATTCGAAGATTTCCGGTCCTGCGCCCAAATTCCTCTCCGGGAGCGCGGCCGCGGACTGCCGATTTGATCGCATACGGACACCGCTTCGTTCAAACGGGCATAACTTTTCGCTCGGTTATCGGAATCGCTTATAAGACCCCAATTCAGAATCGGCACTCAGAGGCGCTCGATGCCCCCTTACTGCATCAGGCGATAAGACGTCGTTTCGGGGTCGAAAAACTTTCATTTCGCACTCCGAAATTGCGATTCTAGCCGACGATCTCCCCTATTCCAAGGTTTTTTTGCAGTAGCGACACCCTCGATTACGAGAATCGTTGGCGGAGACCACACGCGGAGACGCTCAATCACAGCGATCGGAAGTCGTTTTCAACTTGACGCGAGATCTCCTCCCGAGGTCGTGGATATGGGTGCCCGAACATCGCCGATATAGTCACCACCTCGGTTTATTCCCACCCCTTCAGCGAAAGATGTGGGCATAACTTTCCGCACGGGCATCGGAATCTCATATGTGACCACATTTCGGCATCAACACTCCGAGATGGTCGGCAGGGTGTTGGTTTCTCAGAATTCCGTTCCGGGGCCAAAATTCCCACCGGGTGCGTGTGTACTAGTACACCGACTGCCGTACCCTCCTGTCGGATGCGGATATTTATTCGCCCGGGGGTCGGAACCTCCCGCAAAGACCCAATTCAGAATCGGCACTTCGACCCGGTCGGTAAATGGTCGCATTCGGAGATTTCCGGTCTGGCGCCCAAATTCCTCTCCGGGAGTGCGATCGCGGGCTGCCGATTTGAAAGCATATGGACACCGCTTCGCTCAAACGGGCTTAACTTTTCGCTCGGTTATCGGAATCGCATATAAGACCCAAATTCGGAATCGGCACTCATAGCGCTCGACGCTCCTTATTGCCTCAGGCGATAATACGTCGTTTCGGGGTCGAAAAACTTTCATTTCGCACTCCGAAATTGCGATTCTAGCCGACGATCTCCCCTATTCCAAGTTTTTTTTGCAGTAGCGACACCCTCGATTACGAGAATCGTTGGCGGAGACCACACGCGGAGACGCTCAATCACAGCGATCGGAAGTCGTTTTCAACTTGACGCGAGATCTCCTCCCGAGGTCGTGGATATGGGTGCCCGAACATCGCCGATATAGTCACCACCTCCGGTTTATTCCCACCCCTTCAGCGAAAGATGTGGGCATAACTTTCCGCACGGGCATCGGAATCTCATATGTGACCACATTTCGGCATCAACACTCCGAGATGGTCGGCAGGGTGTTGGTTTCTCAGAATTCCGTTCCGGGGCCAAAATTCCACCGGGTGCGTGTGTACTAGTACACCGACTGCCGTACCCTCCTGTCGGATGCGGATATTTATTCGCCCGGGGGTCGGAACCTCCCGCAAAGACCCAATTCAGAATCGGCACTTCGACCCGGTCGGTAAATGGTCGCATTCGGAGATTTCCGATCTGGCGCCCAAATTCCTCTCCGGGAGTGCGATCGCGGGCTGCCGATTTGAAAGCATATGGACACCGCTTCGCTCAAACGGGCTTAACTTTTCGCTCGGTTATCGGAATCGCATATAAGACCCAAATTCGGAATCGGCACTCATAGGCGCTCGACGCTCCCTTATTGCCTCAGGCGATAATACGTCGTTTCGGGGTCGAAAAACCTTCATTTCGCACTCCGAAATTGCGATTCTAGCCGACGAACTCCCCTATTCCAAGGTTTTTTGGCAGTAGCGACTCCCTCGATTACGCGAATCGCTGGCGGAGCCCACACGCGGAGCCGTCCAGTCACAGCGATCGGAAGTCATGTTCAACTCGACGCGAGATCTCCTCCCGAGTTCGTGGATATGGGTGCCCGAACATCGCCGATATAGTCACCCCCTCCTGTTTATTCCCACCCCTTCAGCGAAAGAATTGGGCTAAACCTTCCGCACGGGAATCAGAATCGCTTATGTGACCACAATTCGGAATCGGCACTCCGAGACGGTCGACAGGGCGCTGGTTTCTCAGAATTCCATTCCGGGGCCAAATTTCCCACCGGGAGCGTGTGTACTAGTACACCGACTGCCGTACCCTCCTGTCGGACGCGGATATTTATTCGCCCGGGGGTCGGAACCGCCCGCGAGGCCCGAATTCAGAATCGGCACTTCGACCCGGTCGGTAAATGGTCGCATTCGGAGATTTCCGGTCCGGCGCCCAAATTCCTCTCCGAGAGCGCGGTCGCGGGCTGCCGATTTGATCGCATACGGACACCGCTTCGCTCAAACGGGCATAACTTTTCGCTCGGTTATCAGAATAGCTTATAAGACCCCAATTCGGAATCGGCACTCAGAGGTGCTCGACGCCCACTTATTGCCTCAGGCGATAAGACGTCTTTTCGTGGTTGAAAAACCTTTGTTTTGCACTCCGAAATTGCGATTCTAGCCGACGATCTCCCCTATTCCAAGGTTTTTTGACAGTAGCGACTCCCTCGATTACGCGAATCGCTGGCGGAGACCACACGCGGAGCCGCCCAATCACAGCGATCGGAAGTCGTGTTGAACTCGACACGAGATCTCCTCCCGAGGTCGTGGATATGGGTGCCCGAACATCGCCGATATAGTCACCCCCTCCAGTTTATTCCCACCCCTTCAGCGAAGGAATTGGGCATAACTTTCCGCACGGGCATCGGAATTGCTTATGTGACCACAATTCGGAATCGGCACTCCGAGACGGTCGACAGGGCGTTGGTTTCGCAGAATTCCGTTCAGGGGCCTAAATTTCCCCCAGGAGCGTGTGTTACACCGATTGTCGTACCCTCCTGTCGGACGCGGATATTTATTCGCCCGGGGGTCAGAACCGCCCGCGAGGCCCCAATTCAGAATAGGCACTTCGACCCGGTCGGTAAATGGTCGCATTCGGAGATTTCCGGTCCGGCGCCCAAATTCCTCTCCGGGAGCGCGGTCGCGGGCTGCCGATTTGATCGCATACGGACACCGTTTCGATCAAACGAACATAACTTTTCGCTCGGTTATCGGAATCGCTTATAAGACCCCAATTCGAAATCGGCACTCAGAGGCGCTCGACGCCCCCTTATTGCCTCAGGCGATAAGACGTCGTTTAGGGGTCGAAATACCTTCGTTTCGCACTCCGAAATTGCAATTCAAGCCGACGATCTCCCCTATTCCAAGGTTTTTTGGCAGTAGCGACTCCCTCGATTACGCGAATCGCTGGCAGAGCCCACACGCGGAACCGCCCAGTCACAGTGTTCGGAAGTCGTGTTCAACTCGACGTGATATCTCCTCCCAAGGTAGTGGATATGGGTGCTCGAACGTCGCCGATATAGTCACCCCCTCCGGTTTATTCCCACCCCTTCAGCGAAAGAATTGGGCATAACTTTCCGCACGGGCATCGGAATCACTTATGTGACCACAATTTGGAATCGGCACTCTGAGACGGTCGACACGGCGCTGGTTTCGTAGAATTCCGTTTCGGGGCCATAATTCCCCCCGGGAGTGTGTGTACTAGTACACCGACTGCTATACCCTCCTGTTGGATGCGGATATATATTCGCCCGGGGGTCGGAACCGCCCGCGAGACCCCAATTCCGAATCGGCTGTAGACGCGAGATTTGGCCCACTCCCGCAAGGCAATTTGGCCCATTAAGCTTCGTTGACTGTTCGTTGACTAGCCTCGATTCCATGTAGACGGCAGCATCGACCGCCGCCTACTACTTATTGACGGCATGCCCCCTGGACGCTGACCCATGTTGCGTCCACCTCGATGGACGTCTGCATGCGGTTGGCGGCCTGATCCCTGACGTCAACCGCGTTTACCGGTCTGCCCAACTAACCCGAGATTCCAGCCCACTTACACCATTATCTCGGCCATCCAACGCATGTAGCCGTTCCCACGGGTGTATGGGCCACCTTGGCAGTCCTTTGACCCAGTAAAAATCCCATTTGGCCTCTCCCCATTGGTTGGAGCTTAAACACATGGAGTGCCACATGTGCAAGTGTGTTTCTTCACACTTGAGCATCCAATGCTCTCAAACCCCGAGCTCACTGTCTATATAACTCCCCATTGGTCCTCTGAACAAAGGGGAGAGGCTGGACGTCCATATGCTCAAACCTTGAGAGAGGAGAGAGAAAATCACACCTTACCTTCCACAACTTGTTTTCTTCTTCCTCTCAACCTTTGGGACGTCCAAGGAGGCTGCTCTGGAGCTGAAGGAGCCTCAGCAACGAGCTAGCATCACCAGCAACGAGGATCACCTCTCCCACTCTTCCTCTCTTCTTCCTTTTCTCTCTTAGTTATTTGCACGTCACATACTCTTTCCCACACACTCTAGGCACGTAGGGCACCTTCCTACACACCTAGAAAGGGGTTTCCCAACCAAAAACGGAGGGAAGAAGGGTGGTCATAACACTTGGCCACCCCTCTTCTCAAGTCCGCAACCGTTACGGGACTTTCCTTTTGGCCCCCCCCCCCCCCATTTCGTTTTGAGCATTGCTACACTATTTAGGGTCTAATAGAGTTTTGTTCTATGGCAGGAACGATCCAAAGAAGACCGTGGAGCTTCTCTTCCTTTGGCCGGCTGAAGGAGGAGAAGTTGGAGCTTCATCATCACCCGCGACGCGAGGCTACTACTCCGGCGTGATCAGCACAACTCCTTGGGCACAGGTAAGGCCCTGGCGATCACAATCATCTCCCATCCTCTTCCGGTTCTCCTTGTTTTCCCTCAGTCAACCTAGTCAAACGAGAAGTCAACGAGGTCAACCGGCATACTCTCCATCGCCAACGAGGGAGCGGAACGTCCGTGAACCACCGTCGGAGAAAGCCACGCCAGTCGGCATCCGAGGACGGGGGCGGAACGAGACGTCCACAGTCTCTTTTCTGGCGATCACGGTGGGACCAACATTGCTGTTGCGGTCTGAGTGCATCCAGGTAGACGGCAAGCGATCTTGCCGCCTACCCAGGTAAACGTCCAGTCTTCCTACCGTTGAATACTTCTTAGCGTCCATCTAGTGTGTCGTTTACTGTCTATTAGCGTCAGTCGATCTTGCGTTTACTGATTTCTGTTAAACTTGGCGTCAACGTGCTTGCCGTTTAGTTTCACAGAAGCCTGTTTTTCTCTGTTTTTTTTTTGTTTTGCCTTGTTTTTATTTCTTGTTTGCTTACTGTTTATCACTGACAGTCCTCAGTCTCCAGGGGGTTCTTCTTCTCCTCTTTTCTAGCCTCCCCTCCATTTCTAGGATCACCCTTCTTCGGTTCACAACCTTTTACTCGGGGATTCCCGCTCGGGTAAATCGGGTTGGTTCCGAAGAAAACTCTATAAGTCCCTAAATTCCGTGGATTCCCTCACGTACGGGGCAGGAGGACCTTTACCCACCCTGTCTAGTCACCTACTTACCGGGATTTGAGTGAGCTTTGAGAGAACGGTCTTACCAATCAACTTAACTCAACACAAACTTTGGTAATTTTAAAATTTTGGGGACGTTGATTGCTAACATTGTTTGGTAGAAACCCACATTTCTGTCTAAACAGTAAAGTTAATCAACTTTGACCACTTTAAAATCTATAGGTTGTGTGCTAATGGACACTTGGTTGGATCCTGTTGACATGGCTAACAAACCGGCTTTTGAATATGATGATAATATCGATGAAATGGTCGGTATGATTAATACCAATGTCCAGCCTGAGGAGTCAGTCCAATCATCTTCTCAGGCTGATAATGAAGAAGTGAGTTTGAGGGTCAATCCCACTCATGACCAAAACAGTCAAGAAGACCCCGAGTTTGCTAAACTCATGTCCCGGTACTCGCCCGACGATATCATTTCTATGCTTTCAAAGCATACTGTCCGGGCAGCTACCTCCCCTTCCACTCCATCTTTATCCCCATTCATGCCTCCACATCTAGACCCACTCCTAAACAATCACCCCATCCCGAGTTCCTGTCTCCGCCTTCATTCCTCCTGTCACTCCCGTTCCTTTGCATGCTCCGATTCCCACTCCTCCTTCTGCCTATTCGCCACCTACCCAAATTGCACCCCTCAACCAATCTAAATCTGTTCCCCTTTCAGAAGTTGAAGGTCTCGTTAGGAAGCTTGTAGCGGATTCCTTATCCCATCTAAGCCTCATTCACTATTAAACTACTGCAAGCTCCCCAACGCTTACTTTCCCCCCGACTTCAAGGCCCCAAAGTACCGCAAGTATGATGGACCTCCGACCCCCAATTTCATCTCGCCGGCTTCACCATGGATTCCCATCGGTGGTTATATGATCGGGTCCTCTTAGTTCACCTTTTCCAACAATCATTGGAAGGGGAAGCTTTGAGGTGGTTTACTTCTCTACCCGCATCCGACCTTGTTAATTTTGACATAGTCTCCGAGCGTTCATCTCACACTTTTCTTACATGACCACTCAAGTCCCCACACTTTCCGACTTGATGGCAGAAAAGATGAAGTCGAACAAAGACTTTGTAACCTATGCCAACCGATGGAGGTCCATGGCCTCAAGAGCCGACATTCCTATCCCGGAGTCTCAAGCCATAACCCTCTTGGTTACTAACACTACTCCTGTGCTCCGCTCTGTCTTAATGCTAAGTGAGTTCCACTCCTTCTCACATCTCTACAACAGAGCCAGGGTAGTTGAAAATCAAATCAAAGACTCCTCTCTCCCCCACTTCTTTGAGGGAAAGCCGAAAGCTCGCAAGACTCCCGCGGCACCTACCACCGAAGGGGTGACCGTCAATGAGTCTGTAAATGCTTGCAGCCAGCCTTTGAGGCCTCCCAACAAATCCTCTATCCCTCTGTCCAACCCTCCCTCTAATCCTCACCAATTCCGTCACATCCTTCCAAGCCGTACTCTGCTGTTCCTCCCCCTTCTTCCGCTACACCCGACCTGGCCCCAAAAGGTCGCACTATCCTCCCCTCCCGAGACTCTGGAGACGTGTTCTTCGCCCTCATGTCATGTGATGCCATCCAACTCCCCCCACAAAGGGAGAAACAACCCGAGATTGACACCTCCAAATATTGTCCGTACCATAGAGCCCATGGTCATTTCATCACCAATTGCTTTACCTTCCGTGACTGGGTCTATGATATGAATGACCAGGGTAGAATTAATTGGGAGGATGTCAAGGTGGCCATAGCCAAGTCTAGGTACACCAAAAAGGACCTCGGCATCTTTAGCAACCCTCTCCCCAATCACCAAAATAGCAACCCCTCCTCCTCAAAATCCCAGGAAAATGTCCACACCATGACTTGTTCGGAACCCCGGGTCGTGAGGAGAGAAACAATGGGGGTAGAGGGATTTGATGAGTGGTATCCATGTCCCACTGTAGAGTCCCAGGAACCTCCCACCTCGTAGATGCCATCCTTGAGGAAAAACCTTTAGTGCTTATCCGACCTCCTCAGGATACCTACCCCACCGTCCTCACCCCCTCTGCCTCCGAGTCATCTACTAGACCCCTTCAGCTTATCCGCCCTCAGTCTCAGGAGGCCGTCCACGTCACACTCCGGAACCGCATCGTTCCTCCACCTCCGCGGCCTTCCCAGGATGAGGAGGATAATGTTCCTCCCCCCGGCTGGCACCGAATATGATATTCTCCAACATCTTGATAAGACGCCCGCGAGGGTGTCTATCTTAGAGTTGATTCGGAGGTCGCCGTTGCATCAATCCACTCTCTTCCAGTTCCTCCAGAAAATCATGGTTAATGATGACCTCCTCCTAGCGGGGTCACCGGCTCCATTCTCTCCCTCACCCAAGGTCCCTCAATCTCTTTTTCGGACAAGGATCTCGCCACCCCCCGTGTCGTTCTCCTCCTCTTTGTCTCACCATCAACCTCAATGGGGTTTCGGTGGACTCTACTCTTATCGACACCGGGGCCTCTATCAATGTTTGTCCGATGAAGACCCTTAAGCAATTGGGTTTAGGGGAAGAAAATCTGGAGAAGAGTTGCTCTACCATTGCCGCCTACGACAACTCCAAAAGGGTTGCCAAAGGCAAAATTGCTCTTAAGCTGGAAGTCGGACCGTCACCATGTCCACTACTGACTTCTAGTTCTAGATGTCGATCCGGCTTACAACCAGCCTCGGTCGTCCCTGGCTAGAACAGACTCTAGGAGTCCCTTCCACCGCCCATCATGTTTCAAATTTCCGTATAATGGGCGGATTATCAAGATCAAGAGCATCCCACTCTGGCCCTTAATGCTATCACTCAGAGCAGATGCCACACCTTTTCGTTCCGGATAAGGGGAAGAAGCCGGTCATGTCTCTCTTTGACTTCCCCACACCCTCGAGCTTAGCCAACCTCCCAAGCCCACCGTAGAACCTCGTGTCCCATGTCTCCCGGGAAAAGGTTGGGAAGTGATGGCAACATCGGCTATGTTCATGGCCGCGGGTTGTGTACGGATGAAAAAGGGCAGACCCAGAGTGTCCAGCAATCAGGAGGATGTTACCTAGGCCGGTCTAGGTTTTCATCCAGACCCGGTCCATCCCGACCCGTTCATACCATATCAACCCCTTACCTGGACTTTAAGGGAGCATTTCGTTCAGGGGCCGACCCAGATGGGGACCAGGGAGCCCGTAATTGAAGAAATTCCTTGCTCTGAGAGTGAGGATGAAGAGGAAGAGGACGCCCAAATAAAAGAGATTTCTGACGATTTTGGCCTCCTCTCCTCTTTGGCTCTGATCTCCCTTCTCCCCCTCTTCTTCTCCTCTACCCTCATCTCCTCCTCCTTCTAATCTTCCATCCGCATCTACTCCACTCCCATCACCATCTCTATCTCACCCATCCAGTCGAGGCTGCCTTGAGTCAGCAACTCATGGTTCTTGGCCTGATTCCCAAAAAAAAACGCCAATTATCAAAGTTGGAAATGCGAGATCTCCATTGAGCACCCTTCCTCTTTGGAATCTCTTCCGCTCGGCCAAGGGCCGACGCTCTCCCCGTTAGATTTTCATTCCTCTGGGACCCCTTCCCATGTACATAGTTGTCCTGTACATAGCAGTCTAGATCCTAGTTTAGATTTGGGTTTAGAGTCAGGTTTAGGGTCCAGTCTAGAGTCAGGATTAGGAGAGTCTGGTCCCTCTCACCATGCATTCGCAAAGAAAAAGGTAGGCAAGTTCCTGCCCGGTATGTCATGGCCTTGGCCGAGAGGTGTGCCAAATTGAGTCAAGTCCCGGAATTTCTTGAGGAACTGCCTTAGTAGAAACCGTTTCAGACTTTGAAGAAGGTGATTCTGTAGATGACGGTTTAGGGGTCTATCTGCTAGATTTCAGTGAGAATGATGGGTTAGGAGAATCTGGGTCAGAAGAAGAAGAAGACCAGTGAGCTCCTATGTGGATGGCACAAAAAGGTTCGACGAGCCCACCACGGCTGCAGACGAACCTACTAAGGAAGTCAATCTTGGCACCAAGGAATCCCCGAAGACAGTGTTAGTCAGTGCCAACTTGAGTGAAGAAGAAGAGCATGCGTTGGTAGCTATCCTTAAAGAATTCTCCGACGGTTTTGCTTGGTCCTACGAGGACATGCCGGGATCGACACCTCTTTGGTCGAACACCGGTTAGTCCTAAAAGCCGATGCAAGCGCCGTCAAACAAAAGCTAAGGAGGCTACATCCCAAGCTAGCACTCAAGATCAAAGAGGAGATGACAAATTGCATAAAGCCAAATTCATCAGGGTTGTGCTATATCACATTGGGTAGCTAATATCGTCCCCGTAATGAAGAAGGACGGTAAGGTTAGGATCTGTATAGATTTCCGAGACCTTAATCGTGCTTGCCCAAAGGACGATTTCCCTCTCCCACACATAGATGTCCTAGTGGACAAACACTGCGGGTTTGAAATGTTATCCTTCATGGATGGTTTCTTGGGGTACAACCAGATCCGTCTGGCGGAGGAAGACCAGGAGAAAACCTCTTTCACAACACCCTGGGGGGACCTACTGTTACGTCGTCATGCCCTTCGGATTGAAGAACGCAGCAGGAGCAACATATCAAAGGGCAATGATGGCAATTTTTCATGACATGATGCAGTGCACATGGAGGTCTATGTGGACGAGTTGGTAAATCAAAGACCCGACATGGCCATGCTGAGGTCCTCGGGCGGTTCTCCAAAGGTCTAGAGAGCATAAGCTTAAAATGAACCCAAGAAGTGTGTCTTTGGAGTCTCTTCGGGGAAATTGCTTGGGTCATAGTTAGCAAGCGGGGGATTGAGATTGATCCAACAAGGCCAAAGCCATAATCGAAATGCCTCCTCCTAAGAATATCAGAGAAGTTAGAGGGTGTGGCAGACTTCAATTCATTAGGAGATTCATTTCCCAGCATTCAATCCGTTGTAAGCCCTTCTACGAGATGCTAAAAGGAGAGGCAAAATTTGATGGAACGATAAATGTCAAAAGGCCTTTGATGAGTTGAAGAGTTCCTATTCAATCCCCCTGTTCTCGCTCCTCCGGTCCCGGGTCGGCCTTTATTCTCTATGTATCAACTACTGAAGATTCAACTGGAGCAGTTTTGGCCCAATATGACGACGAGAAGAAGGAGAGAGCGGTGTACTACTTGTCCAAATTGTTCAATGAAGCTGAAAAGAGGTACACCGCCATGGAAAGAACATGCGCGGCTGTCGTCTGGTTTGCCCAAAAGTTAAAGCACTATTTCCTGGCGCATGAAGTGAAACTTTTGGCGCGTATGGACCCTATTCGATTCTTGCTTGAGAAGCCTGTCCTGACTGAGCGGTTGATGAGGTGGCAAAGCTTTCTCAATCAATTTGATATCACCTACGTCAACCAAAAGTCAATCAAGGGGCATGCCATAGCTGAGCACTAGCCCATCACCCCTTACCTTCGTATTCTCCAGTCGACGAAAGTTTTCCCGATGAAGAGTTAGGAGCCATCATCGATGGGAGCCTTCATGGGTGCTTTACTTCGACGGGGCTTTAAATTCCAAAGGGAGTGGGATAGGGGCAGTCCTCTCTCACCGGAAGGGGTAGTCATCCCCCACGCCTACCAATTAACCTTCCGTGCCACGAACAATGTGGCCGAGTATGAGGCTCTCCTAGTTGGGTTGAAGATGGCATTGTGCTCGGAGTCAAGGAATAAGGATTATTGGAGATTCGCAGTTGATACTCGGCAATCTCTCAGCAAGTACCAAACCCGGGACCCCAAGTTGAAACCATATCAAGAGTTGGTTGCAAAAGTAATCCGGCAGTTTAGGAAGCTCACCCTTGTCCACACTCCTAGGGCCCAAAACATCCTAGCGGATTCCCTCGCCTCTCTGGCCTCTTCCATTCTCATTCCTTGGGAAAGTCCTCCGAAACCGTCTCTGTTCAAAGGCTAAGAATCCCTTCTCATGCTGATCCCTGGTTTGTCCAACTTCAATCTCCTCCTATCGAATCAATGCACTCTCAAAAGAGCCTGAAATCGACCTCGATGATGGCCATCCCTGGTATTTTGACATCGAGAATTACCTCAAAGATGGATCCTTCCGGATTACGCCACTTCTGCCGATAGACGGGCTATTCGCCGTGTCTCCGAACGGTACAAGATCATAGGTGGCGTTCTCTACAAGAAATCCCTCAAGGGGTCTATCTTCGTTGCCTTGATGAAATCGAATCTGAAAGCGTTGTGTTGAAGCTGCTCACTCTAGTGAATGTGGTGGCCATGTCAATGGTAGAGCAATTGCCCAAAAGTTGCTACGACACTATTACTGGCCTACCATGGAAGAAGATTGCACCCATTTCGTCCGTCACTGTGCTAAATGCCAATTGCACGGTGATAAAATTCATGCTCCTCTTCCTCTCTTCATCCCCTTATGCTCCATGGCCTTCGCCATGTGGGCATTCGATGTGGTCGGTCCTCTCGCGGATAGAACCGGAGAAGTCCGAGAAGAAATCCTTCATTCTGACCGCCACAGAGTACTTCACAAAGTGGGCTGAAGCGAAGCGTTCATAGAAGTCAAAGCATCAACGGTTGTCAAGTCATCAAGCGCAACATCCTTGCAAGGTTCGGCGTGCCTCGGGACATCGTCACCGACAATGGACCACAGTTCACTTCACAGGAGCTTCGCGACATGTGTGGTAAATATGGCATTAACTTGCATCATTCATCACCATACTATCCACAAGGGAATGGACAAGCGGAAGCTACTAATAAAACTCTCATTAAAATCATATAAGAAAATGCAAGTCTCACAACAATGCTAACTGGCCAGATCGCTTGGTTGAAGCTCTTTGGGCTTATCGCACCTCGGTCCGAACCCCTACGGGGCAAACCCCCTATGCTTTGACATACGGATCGGATGCGATACTACCATACGAGATCTCGTCCCCTCACTTAGAGTTCAATTGGATTCCGAACTTGATCCTGATCGACGTCGGGAAGCCTTATTGGCACAACTTGAACTCTTAGATGAGAGACGAATGATAGCGGCTGACCATGCTCAAGTCTATCGTCAGAGAATTGCACGTTTTTATGCGAAAAAGAGTTCTTGAGAGAAAGTTCGAAGTGGGTGAGATGTCCTTAAGCGTAAAATCATAAAGGCACCAGGTCCCAGGAGCAAATTGCAGAAAATTGGGAAGGTCCGTTCGTTGTCAAAGAGGTTTACTCAGGGAACGCTTATAGGTAGTAGATGCCGAGGGAGTTGAGCTAACGCATCCCTGGAATGCAGTCTACTCAAGAAGTTCTACCTTAGTCAGTCGGTCAGTCCGTCAAGTCAGTCATTCATCACTTGTAAGGTGTGGGTCTACTTTCTTTACTTCTCCATGTGGCCACTAGTAAGGAAAGGCTTATCCACACACCACACGATGTTGAGATATTGCCCTTGGCTAGAAAATCACTAGTACACTCGGGCGGTCTCTCATCCGGTCAATAATTTCCCTATTCTCTTCCCACTCGGTCGTGTCCGGAAGCGGAACAAACTACAAATAGGGGACCACCCACTCTCTTTTAAAAGGACAAGGTCACCATGAAACAGGGGCAAATATAAAAGCAAGGGGCAAAATATCAAAATCAAGCCTCAAAGGGGAAAAGAAGAGCCACAAGGTCAAAAAAGGGTAGCAAAAAGTACGTACCCAGAAAAAGGCTGACCAACTCAAGGAGGTAGCAAAAAGTACGTGCCTCCACCCCAGAAATAAATAAGAATGAGAAATTCCCCTGAAAAACAATGGTTGACCAAGTCGTTTGATATGAGATGTCGGTTTGGAAACAAAAAGTAGTTTGAACCAAATTCTACATGACTTCCTATATATTTCTTTGATTTCTCCCACTAGGGGCAATTTGATTGTATAAGATCCTCCGTAGTAGAAGATATCAAGAAGGCTAGGGGCAATGTCCAAACATCAAGGAATTCATGCACGTCCCTCCTCACTCTTGGCCTCTGTGGTTAAGTAGGTCGTGTAAACCCTACATTGCAACATGTAATGAATATGTGTTTTAGAGTCCAAAAAAATCCAAAAAAATCCAAAAAAATACAAAAATACAAAAAATAACAAAAAGAGAGTCTTTTGATGTATATATTTCACATTGTAAATATTTCTCCAAAATTTCAAAATATATAATAATAATAATAATAATAATAATAAATCAAAATCCAAAAAAAAATTAGTGGGTACCATGTATATGTTAACATTTCCTTATTTTCTTATCAAAAACAAAAACAAAAAAAAATCAAGAAAACAACAAAACACAAAAATGCATGTGCATATTCCCTTTCGGTTATTTTATGTTCCTATCTTTGATTAGAAATTAGCCCCTTGACCAGATCTCAAGAAAGGTATATCGTAGGCAAGGGGCTAAAAACAATCTACACTAATCTGTTTCTTTAAGTGTTGTGGATACAGGATGCAGGAACCAAAGAGCAAGAAGCAAACCATTCAAGCACAAAATCTCACAAAAATTCACAAATTCCACTATGATAATCAAATCCATGTACATCTCATAAACAGGGGCATACCCCTGGTGGTACAAACTAGGAGCCTCGCTCCTCTCTCTCTCTCTGCTCCCCTCTGTAGGCTCTGCCTACGGGAGCTGCTAACCTCCTCCTCTTCCCTCTCCGACGTCGGTCTGGGAGAGGGGGTCTCGAAGCCGTAGAAGCCTCCGGCCGCGGCAGCCCTCCTCGCACTACGGAGGGGTCCCCTAGTGACACGATGTCATCTAGGGAGGCGAATGCCGACGCAGTCCTCGCCGGGGCCTCCTGCTGGGCTGCCTCTGCTGCTCCCGGCGCCTCCGAAGGACCCGATCCTTCAAGATCTCGTATCCCTCGCGATGTCCGCCCGAGCTGTCCGCGTCTCGCTCGCGGGTCTCTCGCCTCCCTCTCCCGCTCCCGTGCCTCGAGCAGCGACCCTCCACCCTCACCAATTCCAGCCGCAAACTCTCCATCTGTGTCTGGAGAGTAGCCACATCTCCTCCCTGCCGCTGCATGTCAAGGAGCAAGCATGTTAGAACATTCAATAGACATTGAAAGAAAATGCTAGTTTAGTGTTTTACCTGAGCCCCAATCTCTCGAGCCTGCTCCTCAAGCTCCCGGACCCTCGCCTCTGCTCGGTCCAGGGCCCTCTGCAAGCGGACCGCCACGTCCCCTCCGACCGGCTGGGCGGACGAGCTCGCCCCCACATCCCGACTCGCTTGTGCCCTCAATAGCTCTCCTCTCTGCATGCACAACATCTTGGTCAGAAATGAAATCGAATCAAATCAATGGCAATTTCAAGATCAACGGTTGAAGATACTCACCAGGGTCCTGACCTCGGTCCGGAGCCTCGTCAGCTCCACCTCCTGCTCGGCCAGTCGCCCCTCCAAGAGGCGGATGGCCTGTGACTCCGGCATCTGCCAAATGCTTCAAGGTTAAAATCAATTCAAATTCAGATCCGACCAAGGCTTAGAGTTAGGGGTTTCACTCACCACTCGTCGGTCAAGCCGGAGTCGCCCGGCATATCGTGTCCTGTAATCCTCCAGGTACGCTGAACTGTCCTGGAGGCCCTCATGGCGGAGCACCTGCTCCACCACCCGCCCGCCAGTACGCGACGGTGCTGCCGTGGTCTGCCCCCCAGTCGCGGTCCTCGGCAAAGAACCGCCGGCGTGAGTGCCCCTCTCTCCCGAGGGAGGGCACCTCGATGGCCGGCTGGTGCCAGCCCAGGGTCCATACCACCAACTCCAAATACAGTACCTCACATGTCCCGAGGCACAGTAAAAGGAGGTGGCGGTCGAACAAGGGGCGACCTGCCGCCACCGCCGGGTGCGAGGCGTCCTCCTCACCCCGATATGGGGTCCACACCACCTGAGAAGAATGAGAAAAGGCACTGGTCAGTAGCGTCAAATGCAGCAGTAATAAAAGGAATGCAAAAGCTAGTTGAGGGTTTCATACTTGGTCGTGCGGGTAATGGTCAAGTGCGACCCGCACATCCCCTGCCCTCCTGTCAGTGACCCTGGGGTCCGGAGCCACCTCCCACCTCGTCATGAGAGGCACCATCATCTGGCGCCCCTCTACAAGTGTCCCGCGCCCCATGGGGAAGCGGGTGTACCCCCAGATCTGCAAGAAGAGAAAATCAGTCAGTCAAGCAATTTAATCAATTGAAATTCAAGTTGAGCTTAAAAGAAAAAAAAATTGTGTACCTGAAGGAAGGGGGTGAAGCCTCCTGTGCTCTGAGAGCGCTGCGAGCTACTAGGAAGGAGAGAGAGGGTGTCCCAGCATCGCAGCCCCCAGGCATACCTCCCCGCCTGCGCTAAATCTCGGAGAAGCAGCACGAACTTGCAGTTCATCTGAGATGACTGCGTCGCAAACAAAAGCCGTCCGAAGAAGTAGCTCACGAAAATCCGCACCGAGCGCTCCTCACTCGGTCTCCTAGGTCGAGCACCCCCCGTACTCCGGCATAGAACTCATCCAGTGACTCCAGGGGTCCTCTCCTCCTCCCCCTCAATCCAACAGCATCAGACAATGATCCGAGCAAGATGCTCCGGATCGGTCTCCTCCTCCCGGCCACGAACTCTGGCCCCAGCAACTCTACGACATCGTCGTAGTAATCCCTCCTCTCCAGCCCGACTACCGGCTCTCCCTGAACCGGCAGTCCCGTGAGATACGCCACGTCCTCCAACGTGGGTATCATGTGACCCCAAGGCATGATGAATGCCTTGCAGTCCTCCTCTCATCTCTCCCTCAACGCCTCTAGGTAAGGCACATCTGGGTGGAAAGGGCGTACCGACAGGAGATGTCCGAAACCCATCCCTGCTATCCGAGCCTGCTGAGCCTCTGGGAGCGCGTGGTACCATGCCCAGCAGAGATCCCATGTCACTCTGCTCCTCATTCTGCCTTTACCCTGCAGGAAACACAGAAAACTCAACGTCAATGTCGATTGCCGTTTACCCAATGTTGGCGGCAAGGGTCTGCCGTTTACTAAAAGTAGACGTCCTGAGGTGGCCGTTTAGTTCCTGTGTCGACGTCCGGCAGATTGCCGTCAAGTTCCCCTTGACGGCAAGGGGTTGGACGTCAGCAAGAACTCGACGGCAACCGATGTTGCCGTCAACTTCTTGCCTGACCCGACGGCGCTGCCCCTGCTTCGCCCGTCTTTTCACCAAATCCAATCACACTCACAGAGGGTTTATAGTACTTACCCGAGGTCGTCGAGGTGCCTCCGCCTCCGTCTCATCTCCTCCCTCGGTCTCGTCCCCCTCCGGGATGTCCTCCACCGCCATTTCTTCCTCCTCCTCCGCCATGACCGACTCCTCGTCTTCCTCCTCCGGTGGGCGACGGCCCCGGTTGACGGTGCGTTTCTCCCTCGTCTTCATCTTCAGTCTTAAGCGTTCGGTTTTTTTTTTTTTCCCTTTGCCTTTTCCTTCTCCCGGCGCTTGGGAAGATGGAATGGCGCCGGGAGAAGGCGTCGGTTCAAAAAAAAGAGCGTTTACTGATTTAACGTCCATGTCTGGCCGTTTACCTTTATCTGACGTCAACCCCTGGCCGCTGGCGTACGCTCGACGGCAAGTGTCTGGACGTCAATGTCCTTTCAATGTCAGACCTCGAAGTCTGGTAGACGGCTAGTTGTGGACGTCGAGTTTAAACTAGACGGCTACATAGGTGGACGTCGATTCTCAGTCTCAGTGGTTGGCGACCAGAAGTTGGACGTTAACCAGAGGTTGGCGACCATCGATGTGGACGCCAACTACTCCGCACTCAGTCCTCACAACACTGTCTTTTGAACATACTTTGAGGTCATTTCACACCCATTTCACCACATTCCAATTCACCACATCCATCAATCAATGCAAGTCAATTGAACACAAATGCAAAAACATCTTTATTCATCTAATGTGTTACACTTATTCAAAATTGAAAAGTACATCACTTTGCCCTGCGGGCCATGAAATAACCACAAGCAACGGGAAGAATGCTATAATTGTATTCCTCATACTTCAAGATCTCTTCCCGTTTCTCCTGAACAGCCAACCCACCTTCCTGCTCACTGTATGTCTCGCCCAAACCTTCATCGCTTTCTTCATCAGCCTTTCATTTCTCCCAGTAACAATCACATCGATGCCGTTGAATGAAATGGGAATTCCCCGTGGAACCCCAAGCTGACAATGGCACCGATGTGGCTGATACACCACCATCTGATCTGCTCCTATTAGCCATAAATCTTTGTCTTCCCTGGTCCGCGCTCTGAACTCGATAGTCCTCATAAACAGTGGCCTCACAATGAACTCATCCATGCCCAGATATGCTAAGTGATCTCCCAAGCATCTCTGCCCTTCAAGTGTGCTGTCAAACACTTGATTCATCCTCTGGCTCGTACCATGCCCTGCTGCAGTGCACTGAACTCCGAAGGAAAACTCTGGAGGGAGTAGGTTGTGCATCAGTGAAATCAAACTTTAGATGAGCTTCTATCCATACCTGGAGCAGAAACAAACTCCCGCAGGTGCGTCCGCCTAAGCTCATGGTGGTGAGCGAGCTGTACAGGTGAGCCAACACTGCAGGGGCAAGTGACTGCCCGCGCCACAGCAGAGACAGAATCCCAACATGCTCATAGAGGATGAAGTCGCTACTCGTAGGGAACAGGAAAACACCAGCCAGGCAGAGTGTCAGTCCTCGCGTCGCTCTCTCTCCGCCAATTTCCCGGACATGTTGGATCAACCACCAGGCCAGCCGGTCCAGGAAGATCCCATCCTTGTTCGTCATTCGCAGCACCTCTTTCTTGTCCCGCACGATGTCAGCAAGAATCTCCTCCCATGGAAGGAGAGGAGTCGCTGCATCATACTCCAGACACCGCTGCCATCCCAAGAACAACTCCACCTCTTCCAACAGCACGCTCGCCTCGAATCCCTGGAACACGAAGGTGTGCGTGTGCGGATGCCATCTCTCCACCAGCGCCCCCAGGGCATCGAATCCCCACCACATCTCCTTCATATTCTTGGCCAGGACCACCATGAAGTTCAAGTGCCACATGCCAATGAAGCTCCGCATGTCCAGTGTTATCGCGCTAACCAGATTCGCGAGCCAGGAAAAGGCCCGTACCTGGCCTTGGCTTGGGAACGCTGGGATCTCCTGCATGGGAGGCGGGGTCCTGTAAGAAAAGTTGTTTGGGGCGTTTTCAGCCCAGAAAATAGCAGAACAATCATCACTTACCTCTCCATTGGCCAGACGTGCGCTCAGGTGCCCCGGAATTTCACTCAGAACTCCGGGATTCGCGCCTGTGGATTGTCCGGTCGATGAAGAGGCCATCTTGCTGTGCTTTTCTGTCTCTCAGCTCTCTGGTTCGCAGCAGGAGCAGAGAGGGACGGAGGTAGGAGATGGTAGAGTCCCTATGGACTCCCATCACCTATATTTTAGGTCTGATCCGCTGTCAGGTAGACGTCCATGTCGGTGGACGTCAGTTCAAGGTTGGCGGCCACAGATGTGGACGTTAACAATATTACTGGCGGCCATCGATGTGGACGTTTACTGACCGGAAATGCTTAAATGTCTTATTCTTTATATGGCCATTATCCATTACCTTGTGCTTCGAGTTGTTTTGCAGATATCTTAAGCACAAGCCACGCTTCAACTTCGGAACGCTCATGCGACCTTGAGCGTCACAGGTATGTCTAACATAGGATCCCACCAGAGGCGAATAACTTGGCGACCGTGAACCCTGAGTTCCCCTTCATCAAAAACCGTGACGGGTTTGCGATCTCTCAGTTATTCGTATGGCCTTTAGAATTTTCCTCTGGTGCTAACTTGCATTTTAGATAGGCAACCCACACCAGCATGCATCTTCACTGCTAACATTCTCTTACTAACACTCAAAAAAAAAAATGGTGATTTTCCTCGAATATATGATTGCTCCATGGTTTCCCCAGCTCGGGTAGCCTACTGGGTTCGTCCTTCATGTCTGTCCAGGTTGATATTGGGTCTTGGTTGCCCCCTTCTTTACTTGTCCCACCGTGCTTTCAACAAATGATCATTCCAGCCTTATTGAGTTCATTTGAGCCTTCGCCAGTCACGATCTTAATTCCGGACTTCAGGCTTTCCAGGCATGTGATTCCAGTTAGGATCTTTTGATAATCCTTTGAGAGATCAAACCAACTCCTTGTCTCCACGACCTCCTAAATTCGGGACCGACGTCCTGATTAGGCCAGCGAGCCCACGGCTCCGGTTACGAGACCCTCCTGATTCAACCGTCATATTACAAACTCCTTTGACTCAGACACGCTGGAAACTAGTCAAAGTCCGACACGGCCATGCCAGGGACCCTACCATTGGGTTGAGGTTGTAGTTACACGGGTAGATCACCCCTTTTCTTACCCCTATTTGTCTCTCAGACGATTCGTCATCTTTTTCTAGCTTGTCTCTTTGTTTGGTTTGCTAGAACTCCTATCTTCGGAAGTGGCCCGTCCATTAAATCTCCGCGTCCTTTGTTTACCGAGACGCCAACCTTTCAGTCCGCTCTGCTCCCTTGCAAGACCGGACGTCTCGGAGGGGCATTTGTAGACGCGAGATTTGGCCCACTTCCCGCAAGGCAATTTGGCCCATTAAGCTTCGTTTGACCGTTCGTTGACTAGCCTCGGATTCCATGTAGACGGCAGCATCGACCGCCGCCTACTACTTATTGACGGCATGCCCCCTGGACGCTGACCCATGTTGGCGTCCACCTCGATGGACGTCTGCATGCGGTTGGCGGCCTGATCCCTGGACGTCAACCGCGTTTACCAGGTCTGCCCAACTAACCGAGATTCCAGCCCACTTACACCATTATCTCGGCCATCCAACGCATGTAGCTGTTCCCAACGGGTGTATGGGCCACCTTGGCAGTCCTTTGACCCAGTAAAAATCCATTTGGCCTCTCCCCATTGGTTGGAGCTTAAACACATGGAGTGCCACATGTGCAAGGTGTTTCTTCACACTTGAGCATCCAATGCTCTCAAACCCCGAGCTCACTGTCTATATAACTCCCCATTGGTCCCTCTGAACAAAGGGGGAGAGGCTGGACGTCCATATGCTCAAACCTTGAGAGAGGAGAGAGAAAATCACACCTTACCTTCCACAACTTGTTTTTTCTTCCTCCCAACCTTGGGACGTCAAGGAGGCTGCTCTGGAGCTGAAGGAGCCTCTGCAACGAGCTAGCATCACCAGCAACGAGGATCACCTCTCCCACTCTTCCTCTCTTCTCCTTTTCTCTCTTAGTTATTTGCACGTCACATACTCTTTCCCACACACTCTAGGCACGTAGGGCACCTTCCTACACACCTAGAAAGGGGTTTCCCAACCAAAAACGGAGGGAAGAAGGGTGGTCATAACACTTGGCCACCCCTCTTCTCAAGTCCGCAACCGTACGGGACTTTCCTTTTGCCCCCCCCCCCCCACATTTCGTTTTGAGCATTTGCTACGCTATTTAGGGTTTAATAGAGTTTTGTTCTGTGGCAGGAACGATCCAAAGAAGACCGTGGAGCTCTCTTCCTTTGGCCGGCTGAAGGAGGAGAAGTTGGAGCTTCATCATCACCCGCGACGCGAGGCTACTACTCCGGCGTGATCAGCACAACTCTTGGGCACAGGTAAGGCCCTGGCGATCACAATCATCTCCCATCCCCTTCCGGTTCTCCTTGTTTTCCCTCAGTCAACCTAGTCAAACGAGAAGTCAACGAGGTCAACGGCATACTCTCCATCGCCAACGAGGGAGCGGAACGTCCGTGAACCACCGTCGGAGAAAGCCACGCCAGTCGGCATCCGAGGACGGGGGCGGAACGAGACGTCCACATCGGCAATTCGACCCGGTCGGTAAATGGTCGCATTCGGAGATTTCCGGTCCGGCGCCCAAATTCCTCTCCGAGAGCGCGGTCGCGGGCTGCCGATTTGATCGCATACGGACACCGCTTCGCTCAAACGGGCATAACTTTTCGCTCGCTTATCGGAATCGCTTATAAGACCCCAATTCGAAATCGACACTCAGAGGCGCTCGACTCCCCCTTATAGCCTAAGGCGATAAGACGTCGTTTCGGGGTCGTAAAACCTTCGTTTCGCATTCCGAAATTGCGACTTTAGCCGACGATCTCCCCTATTCCAAGGTTTTTTGGCAGTAGCGACTCCCTCGATTATGCGAATCGCTGGCGGAGCCCACACGCGGAGCCGCCCAGTCACAGCGATTGGAAGTCGTGTTCAACTCGACGCGAGATCTCCTCCCGAGGTCGTGGATATGGGTGCCCGAACATTGCCGATATAGTCACCCCCTCCGGTTTATTCCCACCCCTTCAGCGAAAGAATGGGGCATAACTTTCCGCACGGGCATCGGAATTACTTATGTAACCACAATTCGGAATCGGCACTCCGAGACGGTCGACAGGGCGCTGGAGTCGCAGAATTCAGTTCCGGGGCCAAAATTTCCCCCGGGAGCGTGTGTTACACCGACTGCCGTACCCTCCTGTCGGACGCGGATATTTATTCGCCCGGGGGTCGGAACCGCCCGCGAGGCCCCAATTCAGAATCGGCACTTCGACCCGGTCGGTAAATGGTCGCATTCGGAGATTTTCGGTCCGGCGCCCAAATTCCTCTCCGGGAGCGCGGTCGCGGGCTGCCGATTTGAAAGCATACAGATACCGCTTCGCTCAAACGGACATAACTTTTCGCTCGGTTATCGGAATCGCTTATAATACCCCAATTCGAAATCGGCACTCAGAGGCGCTCGACGACCCCCTTATTGCCTCAGGCGATAAGACGTAGTTTAGGGGTCGAAAAACCTTCGTTTCGCACTCTGAAATTGCAATTCTAGCCGACGATCTCCCCTATTCCAAGGTTTTTTGGCATTAGCGACTCCGTCGATTACGCGAATCGCTGGCAGAGCCCACACGCGGAGCCGCCGAGTCACAACGATCGGAAGTCGTGTTCAACTCGACGCGATATCTCCTCCCGAGGTAGTGGATATGGGTGCCCGAACATCGCCGATATAGTCACCCCCTCCGGTTTATTCCCACCCCTTCAGCGAAAGAATGGGGCATAACTTTCCGCAAGGGCATCGGAATCGCTTATGTGACCACAATTCGGAATCGGCACTCCGAGACGGTCGACACGGCGCTGGTTTCACAGAATTCTGTTCCGGGGCCAAAAATTCCCCCCGGGAGCGTGTGTACTAGTACATCGACAGTCGTACCCTCCTGTCGGACGCGGATATTTATTCGCCCGGGGGTCGGAACCGCCTGCGAGGCTCGAATTCAGAATCGGCACTACGACCCGGTCGGTAAATGGTCGCATTCGAAGATTTCCGGTCCTGCGCCCAAATTCCTCTCCGGGAGCGCGGTCGCGGGCTGCCGATTTGATCGCATACGTACACCGCTTTGTTCGAATGGGCATAACTTTTCGCTCGGTTATCGGAATAGCTTATAAGACCCCAATTCAGAATCGGCACTCAGAGGCGCTCGACGCCCCCTTACTGCATCAGGCGATAAGACGTCGTTTCGGGGTCGAAAAACCTTCGTTTCGCACTCCGAAATTGCGATTCTAGCCGACGATCTCCCCAATTCCAAGGTTTTTTGACAGTAGCGACTCCCTCGATTACGCGAATCGCTGGCGGAGACCACACGCGGAGCCGCCCAATCACAGCGATCGGAAGTCGTGTTCAACTCGACACGAGATCTCCTCCCGAGGTCATGGATATGGGTGCCCGAACATCGCCGATATAGTCACCCCCTCCGGTTTATTCCTACCCCTTCAGCGAAAGAATTGGGCATAACTTTCCGCACGGGCATCGGAATTGCTTATGTGACCACAATTCGGAATCGGCACTCCGAGACGGTCGACAGAGCGCTGGTTTCACAGAATTCCATTCCGGGGCCAAAATTTCCCCCGGGAGCGTGTGTTACACCGACTGCCGTACCCTCCTGTCGGACGCGGATATTTATTCGCCCGGGGGTCGGAACCGCCCGCGAGGCCCGAATTCAGAATCGGCACTTCGACCCGGTCGGTAAATGGTCGCATTCGGAGATTTCTCGTCCGGCGCCCAAATTCCTCTCCGGGAGCGCGGTCGCGGGCTGCCGATTTGATCGCATACGGACACCGCTTCGCTCAAAAGGACATAACTTTTCGCTCGGTTATCAGAATCGCTTATAAGACCCCAATTCGAAATCGGCACTCAGAGGCGCTCGACGCCCCCTTATTGCCTCAGGCGATAAGACGTCGTTTAGGGGTCGAAAAACCTTTGTTTCGCACTCCGAAATTGCAATTCTAGCCGACGATCTCCCCTATTCCAAGGTTTTTTGGCAGTAGCGACTCCCTCGATTACGCGAATCGCTGACAGAGCCCACACGCGGAGCCGCCCAGTCACAGCGATCGGAAGTCGTGTTCAACTCGACGCGATATCTCCTCCCGAGGTAGTGGATATGGGTGCCCGAACATCGCCGATATAGTCACCCCCTCCGGTTTATTCCGACCCCTTCAGCGAAAGAATTGGGCATAACTTTCCGCACGGGCATCGGAATTGCTTATGTGACCACAATTCGGAATCGGCACTCCGAGACGGTCGACAGGGCGCTGGAATCGCAGAATTCCGTTTCGGGGCCAAAATCCCCCCTGGGAGTGTGTGTACTAGTACACCGACTGCTGTACCCTACTGTTGGATGCAGATATTTATTCGCCGGGGGTCGGAACCGCCCGCGAGACCCCAATTCAGAATCGGCAATTCGACCTGGTCGGTAAATGGTCGCATTAGAGATTTCCGGTCCGGCGCCCAAATTCCTCTCCGGGAGTGCGGTCGCGGGCTGCCGATTTGATCGCATACGGACACCGCTTCGCTCAAACGGGCATAACTTTTCGCTCGCTTATCGGAATCGTTTATAAGACCCCAATTCGAAATCGACACTCAGAGGCGCTCGACGCCCCCTTATTGCCTCAGGCGATAAGACGTAGTTTTGGGGTCGTAAAACCTTCATTTCGCACTCCGAAATTGCGATTTTAGCTGAAGATCTCCCATATTCCAAGGTTTTTTGGCAATAGCGACTCCCTCGATTATGCGAATCGCTGGCGGAGCCCACATGCGGAGCCGCCCAGTCACAGCGATGGGAAGTCGTGTTCAACTCGACGCTATATCTCCTCCCGAGGTAGTGGATATGGGTGCCCGAACATCGCCGATATAGTCACCCCCTCCGGTGTATTCCCACCCCTTCAGCGCAAGAATTGGGCATAACTTTCCGCACGGGCATCGGAATCGCTTATGTGACCACAATTCGGAATCGGCACTCCGAGACGGTCGACACGACGCTGGTTTCGCAGAATTCCGTTACGGGGCCAAAATTCCACCCGGGAGTGTGTGTACTAGTACACCGACTGCTGTACCCTCCTGTTGGATGCGGATATTTATTAGCCCGGGGGTCGGAACCACCCGCGAGACCCCAATTCAGAATCGGCAATTCGACCTGGTCGGTAAATGGTCGCATTAGAGATTTCCGGTCCGGCGCCCAAATTCCTCTCCGGGAGTGCGGTCGCGGGCTGCCGATTTGATCGCATACGGACACCGCTTCGCTCAAACGGGCATAACTTTTCGCTCGCTTATCGGAATCGTTTATAAGACCCCAATTCGAAATCGACACTCAGAGGCGCTCGACGCCCCCTTATTGCCTCAGGCGATAAGACGTAGTTTTGGGGTCGTAAAACCTTCATTTCGCACTCCGAAATTGCGATTTTAGCTGAAGATCTCCCATATTCCAAGGTTTTTTGGCAATAGCGACTCCCTCGATTATGCGAATCGCTGGCGGAGCCCACATGCGGAGCCGCCCAGTCACAGCGATGGAAGTCGTGTTCAACTCGACGCTATATCTCCTCCCGAGGTAGTGGATATGGGTGCCCGAACATCGCCGATATAGTCACCCCCTCCGGTGTATTCCCACCCCTTCAGCGCAAGAATTGGGCATAACTTTCCGCACGGGCATCGGAATCGCTTATGTGACCACAATTCGGAATCGGCACTCCGAGACGGTCGACACGACGCTGGTTTCGCAGAATTCCGTTACGGGGCCAAAATTCCACCCGGGAGTGTGTGTACTAGTACACCGACTGCTGTACCCTCCTGTTGGATGCGGATATTTATTAGCCCGGGGGTCGGAACCACCCGCGAGACCCCAATTCAGAATCGGCAATTCGACCCGGTCGGTAAATGGTCGCATTCGGAGATTTCCGGTCCAGCGCCCAAATTCCTCTCCGGAAGCGCGGTCGCGTGCTGCCGATTTGATCGCATACGGACACCGCTTCGCTCAAACGGGCATAACTTTTCGCTCGCTTATCGGAATCGCTTATAAGACCCCAATTCGAAATCGACACTCAGAGGCGCTGGACGCCCCCTTATTGCCTCAGGCGATAAGACGTCATTTCGGGGTCGTAAAACCTTCGTTTCACACTCCGAAATTGCGATTTTAGCCGACGATCTCCCCTATTCCAAGGTTTTTTGGCAGTAGAGACTCCCTCGATTATGCGAATCGCTGGTGGAGCCCACACGCGGAGCCGCCCAGTCACAGCGATCGAAAGTCGTGTTCAACTCGACGCGATATCTCCTCCCGAGGTCGTGGATATGGGTGCCCGAACATCACCGATATAGTCACCCCCTCCGGTTTATTCCCACCCCTTCAGCGAAAGAATGGGGCATAACTTTCCGCACGGGCATCGGAATCGCTTATGTGACCACAATTCGGAATCGGCACTCCGAGACGGTCGACAGGCGCTGGTTTCACAGAATTCCGTTCCGGGGCAAAAAATTCCCCCCGGGAGCGTGTGTACTAGTACACCGACTGTCGTACCCTCCTGTCGGACGCGGATATTTATTCGCCCGGGGGTTGGAACCGCCTGCGAGGCCCGAATTCAGAATCAGCACTACGACCCGGTCGGTAAATGGTCGCATTCGAAGATTTCCGGTCCTGCGTCCAAATTCCTCTCCGGGAGCGCGGTCGCGGGCTGCCGATTTGATCGCATACGGACACCGCTTTGTTCAAACGGGAATAACTTTTCACTCGGTTATCGGAATCGCTTATAAGACCCCAAATCAGAATCGGCACTCAGAGGCGCTCGACGCCCCCTTACTGCAATAGGCGATAAGACGTCGTTTCGGGGTCGAAAAACCTTCGTTTCGCACTCCGAAATTGCGATTCTAGCCGACGATCTCCCCTATTCCAAGGTTTTTTGGCAGTAGCGACACCCTCGATTACGCGAATCGCTGGCGGAGACCACACACGGAGCCGCCCAATCAGAGCGATCGGAAGTCGTTTTCAACTTGACGCGAGATCTCCACCCGAGGTCGTGGAAATGGGTGCCCGAACATCGCCGATATAGTCACCACCTCCGGTTTATTCCCACCCCTTCAGCGAAAGAATTGGGCATAACTTTCCGCACGGGCATCGGAATCGCTTATGTGACCACATTTCGGAATCGGCACTCCTAGACGGTTGACAGGGCGCTGTTTCTCAGAATTCCGTTCCGAAGCCAAAATTTCCGCAGGGAGCGTGTGTTACACCGACTGACGTACCCTCCTGTCGGACGCAGATATTTATTCGCCCGGGGGTCGGAACCGCCCGTGAGGCCCCAATTCAGAATTGGCACTTCGACCTGGTCGGTAAATGGTCACATTTGGAGATTTCCAGTCCGACGCCCAAATTCCTCTCCGAGAGCGCGGTCGCGGGCTGCCGATTTGATCGCATACGGACACCGCTTCGCTCAAACGGACATAACTTTTCGCTCGGTTATCGGAATCGCTTATAAGACCCCAATTCGAAATCGGCACTCAGAGGCGCTCGACGCCCCCTTACTACCTCAGGCGATAAGATGTCGTTTCGGGGTCGATAAACCTTCATTTCGCACTCCGAAATTGCGATTCTAGCCGACGATCACCCCTATTCCAAGGTTTTTTGGCAGTAGCGACTCCCTCGATTACGCGAATCGCTGGCGGAGCCCACACGCGGAGCCGCCCAGTCACAGCGATCGGAAGTCGTGTTCAACTCTACGCGAGATCTCCTCTCAAGGTCGTGGATATGGGTGCCCGAACATCGCCGATATAGTCACCTCCTCCTGTTTATTCCCACCCCTTCAGCGAAAGAATTGGGCATAACTTTCTGCACGGGCATCGGAATCACTTATGTGACCACAATTCGAAATCGGCACTCCGAGATGGTCGACAGGGCGCTGGTTTCGCAGAATTCCGTTTCGGTGCCAAAATTTCCCCCGAGAGCGTGTGTACTAGTACACTGATTGCAGTACCCTCCTGTCGGACGAGGATCTTTATTCGCCCGGGGGTTGGAACCGCCTGCGAGGCCCGAATTCAGAATCAGCACTACGACCCGGTCGGTAAATGGTCGCATTCGAAGATTTCCGGTCCTGCGTCCAAATTCCTCTCCGGGAGCGCGGTCGCGGGCTGCCGATTTGATCGCATACGGACACCGCTTTGTTCAAACGGGAATAACTTTTCACTCGGTTATCGGAATCGCTTATAAGACCCCAAATCAGAATCGGCACTCAGAGGCGCTCGACGCCCCCTTACTGCAATAGGCGATAAGACGTCGTTTCGGGGTCGAAAAACCTTCGTTTCGCACTCCGAAATTGCGATTCTAGCCGACGATCTCCCCTATTCCAAGGTTTTTTGGCAGTAGCGACACCCTCGATTACGCGAATCGCTGGCGGAGACCACACACGGAGCCGCCCAATCAGAGCGATCGGAAGTCGTTTTCAACTTGACGCGAGATCTCCACCCGAGGTCGTGGAAATGGGTGCCCGAACATCGCCGATATAGTCACCACCTCCGTTTATTCCCACCCCTTCAGCGAAAGAATGGGCATAACTTTCCGCACGGGCATCGGAATCGCTTATGTGACCACATTTCGGAATCGGCACTCCGAGACGGTCGACAGGGCGCTGTTTCTCAGAATTCCGTTCCGAAGCCAAAATTTCCGCAGGGAGCGTGTGTTACACCGACTGACGTACCCTCCTGTCGGACGCAGATATTTATTCGCCCGGGGGTCGGAACCGCCCGTGAGGCCCCAATTCAGAATTGGCACTTCGACCTGGTCGGTAAATGGTCACATTTGGAGATTTCCAGTCCGACGCCCAAATTCCTCTCCGAGAGCGCGGTCGCGGCTGCCGATTTGATCGCATACGGACACCGCTTCGCTCAAACGGACATAACTTTTCGCTCGCTTATCGGAATCGCTTATAAGACCCCAATTCGAATCGGCACTCAGAGGCGCTCGACGCCCCCTTACTACCTCAGGCGATAAGATGTCGTTTCGGGGTCGATAAACCTTCATTTCGCACTCCGAAATTGCGATTCTAGCCGACGATCACCCCTATTCCAAGGTTTTTTGGCAGTAGAGACTCCCTCGATTATGCGAATCGCTGGTGGAGCCCACACGCGGAGCCGCCCAGTCACAGCGATCGGAAGTCGTGTTCAACTCTACGCGAGATCTCCTCTCAAGGTCGTGGATATGGGTGCCCGAACATCGCCGATATAGTCACCTCCTCCTGTTTATCCCACCCCTTCAGCGAAAGAATTGGGCATAACTTTCTGCACGGGCATCGGAATCGCTTATGTGACCACATTCGGAATCGGCACTCCGAGACGGTCGACAGGGCGCTGGTTTCGCAGAATTCCGTTTCGGTGCCAAAATTTCCCCCGAGAGCGTGTGTACTAGTACACTGATTGCAGTACCCTCCTGTCGGACGAGGATCTTTATTCGCCCGGGGGTTGGAACCGCCCGCGAGGCCCCATTTCAGAATCGGCACTTCGACCCGGTCGGTAAATGGTCACATTCGGAGATTTCCGGTCCGGTGCCCAAAATCCGCTCCGGGAGCGCGGTCGCGGGCTGCCGATTTGATCGCATACGGACACCGCTTCGCTCAAACGGACATAACTTTTCGCTCGGTTATCGGAATCGCTTATAAGACCCCAATTCGGAATCGGCACTCAGAGGCGCTCGACGACGCCCCCTTATTGACTCAGGCAATAAGATGTCGTTTCGGGGTCGAAAAACCTTCGTTTCGCGCTCCGAAATTGTGATTCTAGCCAACGATCTCCCCTATTCCAAGGTTTTTTTGCAGTAGCGACTCCCTCGATTAAGCGAATCGCTGGAGGACCCCACACGTGGAGCCGCCCAGTCACATCGATCAGAAGTCGTGTTCAACTCGACGCGAGATCTCCTCCCGAGGTCGTGGATATGGGTGCCCGAACATCACCGATATAGTCACCCCCTCCGGTTTATTCCCACCCCTTCAGCGAAAGAATTGGGCATAACTTTCTGCACGGGCGTCAGAATCGCTTATGTGACCACAATTCGGAATCGGCACTCCGAGACGGTCGACAGGGCGCTAGTTTCGCAGAATTCCGTTTCGGGGCCAAAATTCCCACCGGGAGCGTGTGTATTAGTACACCGACTGCCGTACCCTCATGTCAGACGTGGATATTTATTCGCCCGGGGGTCGGAACCGCCCTCGAGGACCGAATTTAGAATCGGCACTTCGACCAGGTCGGAAAATGGTCGCATTCGGAGATTTCCGGTCCGGTGTCCAAATTCCTCTCCGGGAGCGCGGTCGCGGGCTGCCGATTTAATCACATACGGACACCGCTTCGCTCAAACGGGCATAACTTTTCGCTCGGTTATCGGAATCGCTTATAAGACCCCAATTCGGAATCAGCACTCAGAGGCGCTCGACGCTCTCTAATTGCCTTAGGCGATAAGACGTCATTTCGGGGTCGAAAAACCTTTGTTTCGCACTCCGAAATTGAGATTCTAGCCGACAATCTCCCATATTCCAAGGTTTTTTGGCAGTAGCGACTCCCTCGATTACGCGAATCGCTGGCGGAGACCACAGGCAGAGCCGCCTAATCACAGCGATCGGAAGTCGTGTTCAACTCGATGCGAGATCTCCTCCCGAGGTCGTGGATATGGGTGCCCGAACATCGCCGATATAATCACCCCCTCCGGTTTATTCCCACCCCTTCAGCGAAAGATTTGGGCATAACTTTCCGCACGGGCATGGGAATCGCTTATGTGACCACAATTCAGAGTAGCCACTCCGAGACGGTCGACAGGGCGCTGGTTTCGCAGAATTCCGATCCGGGGCAAAAATTCCCCCCTGGAGCGTGGGTACTAATACACCGACTGCTGTACCTTCCTGTCGGACGTGAATATTTATTCGCCCGGGGGTCGGAACCGCCCACGAGGCTCCAATTCAGAATCGACACTTCGACCCGTTCGGTAAATGATCGCATTCAGAGATTTCCGGTCCGGCGCCCAAATTCCTCCCTGGAAGCGCGGTCGCGGGCTGCCGATTTGATCGCATACGGACACCACTTCGCTCAAACGGGCATAACATTTCGCTCGGTTATCGGAATCGCTTATAAGACCCCAATTCGGAATCGGCACTCAGAGGCGCTCGGCGCCCCCTTACTGCCTCAGGCGATAAGACGTTGTTTCGGGGTCGAAAAACCTTCGTTTCGCACTTCGAAATTGCGATTCTAGCCGACGATCTCCCATATTCCAAGGTTTTTTGGCAGTAGCGACTCCCTCGATTACGCGAATCGCTGGCGGAGGCCATACGCGGAGCCGCCCAGTCACAGCGATCGGAAGTCGTGTTCAACTCGACGCGAGATCTCCTCCCGAGGTCATGGATATGGGTGCCCGAACATCGCCGATATAGTCACCCCCTCCGGTTTATTCCCACCCCTTCAGCAAAAGAATTGTGCATAACTTTCCGCACGGGCATCGGAATCGCTTATGTGACCACAATTCGGAATCGGCACTCCGAGATGGTCGACAAGGCGCTGGTTTCGCAGAATTCCGTTTCGGGGCCAAAATTCCCACCAGGAGCGTGTGTACTACTACACCGACTGCCGTACCCTCCTGTTGGATGCAGATATTTATTCGCCCGGGGGTCGGAACTGCCCGCGAGGCCCCAATTCAGAATCGGAAATTCGACCCGGTCGGTAAATGGTCACATTCGGAGATTTCCGGTCCGGCGCCCAAATTCCTCTCCGGGAGCGCGGTTGCGGGCTGCCGATTTGATCGCATACGGACACCGCTTCACTCAAACGGGCATAACTTTTCGCTCGCTTATCGGAATCGCTTATAAGACCCCAATTCGGAATCGGCACTCAGAGACGCTCGACACCCCCTTATTGCCTCGAGCGATAAGATGTCGTTTCGGGGTCGAAAAACCATTGTTTCACACTCCGAAATTGCGATTCTAGCCGACGATCTCTCCTATTCCAAGGTTTTTTGGCAGTAGCGACTCCCTCGATTACGCGAATCGCTGGCGAAGCCCACACGCGGAGCCGCACAGTCACAGCGATCGGAAGTCATGTTCAACTCGACGCGATATCTCTTCTCGTGGTCGTGGATATGGGTGCCCGAACATCGCCGATATAGTCCCTCCGGTTTATTCCCACCCCTTCAGCGAAAGAATTGGGCATAACTATCCGAACGGGCATCGGAATCGCTTATGTGACCACAATTCGGAATCGGCACTCCGAGACGGTCGACAGGTCGCTGGTTTCGCAGAATTCCGTTCCGGGGCAAAAATTCCCCCCGGGAGTGTGTGTACTAGTACACCGACTACTGTACCCTCCTGTTAGATGCGGATATTTATTCGCCCGGGGGTCGGAACCGCCCGCGAGGCCCCAATTCAGAATCGGCAATTCGACCCGGTCGGTAAATGGTCGCATTTGGAGATTTCCAGTCCGACGCCCAAATTCCTCTCCGGGAGCGCGGTCGCGGGCTGCCGATTTGATCGCATACGGACACCGCTTCGCTCAAACGAGTATAACTTTTCGCTCGCTTATCGGAATCGCTTATAAAACCCCAATTCGGAATCGGCACTCAGAGGCGCTCGACGCCCCCTTACTGCCTCAGGCGATAAGATGTCGTTTCGGGGTCGAAAAACCCTTGTTTCGCACTCCGAAATTGCGATTCTAGACGACGATCACCCCTATTCCATGGTTTTTTGGGAGTAGTGACTCCCTCGATTATGCGAATCGCTGGCTGAACCCACACGCGGAGCCGCCCAGTCACAGCGATCGGAAGTCGTGTTCAACTCGAACGAGATCTCCTCCCGAGGTCATGGATATGGGTGCCCGAACATCGCCGATATAGTCACCCCCTCCGGTTTATTCCCACCCCTTCAGCGAAAGAATTGGGCATACCTTTCCGCACAGGCATCGGAATCGCTTATGTGACCACAATTCGGAATCGGCACTCCGAGACGGTCGACAGGGCTCTGGTTTCGCAGAATTCCGATCCGGGGCCAAAATTCCCTCCGGGAGCGCGGTCGCGGGCTGCCGATTTGATCGCATACGGACACCACTTCGCTCAAACGGGCATAACTTTTCGCTCGGTTATCGGAATCGCTTATAAGACCCCAATTCGGAATCGGCACTCAGAGGCGCTCGGCGCCCCCTTATTGACTCAGGCGATAAGACGTCGTTTCGGCGTCGAAAAACCTTCGTTTTGCACTCCGAAATTGTGATTCTAGCCGACGATCTCCCCTATTCCAAGGTTTTTTGGCAGTAACGACTCCCTCGATTACGCGAATCGCTGGCGGAGCCCATACGCGGAGCCGCCCAGTCACTACGATCGGAAGTCGTGTTCAACTCGACGCGAGATATCCTCCCGAGGTCGTGGATATGGGTGCTCGAACATCGCCGATATAGTCACCCCCTCCTGTTTATTCCCACCCCTTCAGCGAAAGAATTGTGCATAACTTTCCGCACGGGCATCGGAATCGGTTATGTGACCACAATTCGGAATCAGCACTCCGAGACGGTCGAATGGGTGCTGGTTTCGCAGAATTCCGTTCTAGGGCCAAAATTCCCCCCAAGAGCGTGTGTACTAGTACACCGACTGCTGTACCCTCCTGTTGGATGCAGATATTTATTCGCCCGGGGGTCGGAACCGCCCGCGAGGCCCCATTTCAGAATCGGCAATTCAACCCGGTCGGTAAATGGTTGCATTCGGAGATTTCCGGTCCGGCACCCAAATTCCTCTCCGGGAGCGCGGTCGCGGGCTGCCGATTTGATCGCATACGGACATCGCTTCGCTCAAACGGGCATAACTTTTCGCTCGCTTCTCGGAATCGCTTATAAGACCCCAATTCGGAATCGGCACTCAGAGGCGTTCGACGCCCCCTTACTGCCTCAGGCGATAAGATGTCATTTCGGGGTCGAAAAACCTTCGTTTCGCACTCCGAAATTGCGATTCCAGCCGACGATCACCCCTATTCCATGGTTTTTTGGCAGTAGTGACTCCCTCGATTATGCGAATTGCTGGCTGAGCCCACACGCGGAGCCGCCCAGTCACAGCGATCGGAAGTCGTGTTCAACTCAAACGAGATCTCCTCCCGAGGTCGTGGATATGGGTGCCCGAACATCGCCGATATAGTCACCCCCTCTGGTTTATTCCCACCCTTTCAGCGAAAGAATTGGGCATACCTTTCCGCACGGGCATCGGAATCGCTTATGTGACCACAATTCGGAATCGGCACTCCGAGACGGTCGACAGGGCTCTGGTTTCGCAGAATTCCGTTTCGGGGCCAAAATTCCCCCCGGGAGCGTGTGTACTAGTACACCGACTGCCGTACCCTCCTGTCGGACGTGGATATGTATTCACCCGGGGGTCGGAACCGCCCGCGAGGCCCCAATTTAGAATAGGCACTTCGACTCGATCGTTAAATGTCGCATTCGGAGATTTCCTATCCAACGCCCAAATTCCTCTCTGGGAGCGCGGTCGCGGGCTGCCAATTTGATCGCATAGGGACACCGCTTCGCTCAAACGGGCATAACTTTTCGTTCGGTTATCGGAATCGCTTATAAGACTCCAATTCAGAATCGGCACTCAGAGGCGCTCGACGCCCCCTAATTGCCTCAGGCGATAAGATGTCGTTTCGGGGTCGAACAATCTTCGTTTCGCACTGCGAAATTGGGATTCTTGCCGACGATCTCCCCTATTTCAAGGTTTTTTGGCAGTAGCGACTCCCTCGATTACGCGAATCGCTGGCGGAGCCCACACGCGGAGCCGCCCAATCACAGCGATCGGAAGTCGTGTTCAACTCGACGCGAGATCTCCTCCCGAGGTCGTGGATATGGGTGCCCGAACATCGCCGATATAGTCACCCCCTCCAGTTTATTCTCACCCCTTCAGCGAAAGAATTATGCATAACATTCCGCACGGGCATCGGAATCGCTTATGTGACCACAATTCGGAATCGGCACTCCGAGACGGTCGACAGGGCGCTGGTTTCGCAGAATTCAGTTCCGGGGCCAAAATTCCCCTAGAGAGCGTGTGTACTAGTACACCGACTGCCGTACCCTCCTGTCGGACGCGGATATTTATTCGCCCGGGGTCGGAACCGCCCGCGAGGCCCCAATTCAGAATCGGCACTTCGACCCGGTCGGTAAATGGTCGCATTCGGAGATTTCCGGTTCGGCGCCCAAATTCCTCTCCGGGAGCACGGTGGCAGGCTGTCGATTTGATCGCATACGGACACCGCTTCGCTCAAACGGACATAACATTTCGCTCGGTTATCGGAATCGCTTATAAGACCCCAATTCGAAATCGGCACTCAGAGGTTCTCGACGCCTCCTTATTGCCTAAGGCGATAAGATGTCATTTCGGGGTCGAAAAACCTTTGTTTCGCACTCCGAAATTGCGATTCTAGCCGACGATCTCCCATATTCCAAGGTTTTTTTGCAGTAGCGACTCCCTCGATTACGCGAATCGCTGGCGGAGCCCACACGCGGAGCCGCCCAATCACAGCGATCGGAAGTCGTGTTCAACTCGACGCGAGATCTCCTCCCGAGGTCGTGGATATGGGTGCCCGAACATCGCTGATATAGTCACCCCCTCCGGTTTATTCCCACCCCTTCAGCGAAACAATTGGGCATACCTTTCCGCACGGGAATCGAAATTGCTTATGTGACCACAATTTGGAATCGGCACTCCGAGACAGTCGACAGGGCTCTGGTTTCGCAGAATTCCGTTCCGGGGCCAAAATTCCCCCCGGGAGCGTGTGTACTAGTACACCGATTGTCGTACCCTCCTGTCGGACGCGGATATTTATTCGCCCGGGGGTCGAAACCGCCCGCGAGGCCCCAATTTAGAATCGGTACTTCGACCCGGTCGGTAAATGGTCACATTCGGAGATTTCCGGTCCGGCGCCCAAATTCCTCTCCGGGAGCGCGGTCGCGGGCTGCCGATTTGATCACATACGGACACCGCTTCGCTCAAACGGGCATAACGTTTCACTCGGTTATCGGAATCGCTTATAAGACCCCAATTCGGAATCGGCACTTAGATGCGCTCGACACCCTCTTATTGACTCAGGCGATAAGCCGTCGTCTCGGGGTCAAAAAACCTTCGTTTCGCACTCCGAAATTGCGATTCACGCCGATGATCTCCCCTATTCCAAAGTTTTTTGGCAGTAGCGACTCCCTCGATTACGCGAATCGCTGGCAGAGCCCACACGGGGAGCCGCCCAATCACAGCGATCGGAAGTCGTGTTCAACTCGACGCAATATCTCCTCCCGAGGTCGTGGATATGGGTACCCGAACATCGCCGATATAGTCACCCCCTCCGGTTTATTCCCACCCCTTCAGCGAAAGAATTGGGCATAACTTTCCGCACGGGCATCGGAATCGCTTATGTGACCACAATTCGGAATCGGCACTCCGAGACGGTTGACAGGGCGCTGGTTTCGCAGAATTCAGTTCCGGGACAAAAATTCCCGCCGGGAGCGTGTGTACTAGTACACCGACTACCGTACCCCCCTGTCGGACGCGGATATTTATTCGCCCGGGGGTCGGAACCGTGCGCGAGGCCCCAATTCAGAATCGGCACTTCGACCCGGTCGGTAAATGGTCGCATTCGGAGATTTTCTGTTCGGCGCCCAAATTCCTCTCCAGGAGCGCGGTCGCGGGCTGCCGATTTGATCGCATACGGACACCGCTTCGCTCAAACGGACATAACTTTTCGCTCGGTTATCGGAATCGCTTATAAGACCCCAATTCGAAATCGGCACTCAGAGGCGCTCGACGGCCCCTTATTGCCTCAGGCGATAAGACGTTGTTTCGGGGTCGAAAAACCTTCGTTTCGCACTCCAAAACTACGATTCTAGCCGACGATCTCCCATATTCCAAGGTTTTTTGGAAGTAGCGACTCCCTCGATTACGCGAATCGCTGGCGGAGCCCATACGCGGAGCCGCCCAATCACAGCGATCGGAAGTCGTGTTCAACTCGACGCGAGATCTCCTCCCGAGGTCATGGATATGGGTGCCCGAACATCGCCGATATAGTCACCCCCTCCGGTTTATTCCCACCCCTTTAGCGAAAGAATTGGGCATACCTTACCGCACGGGCATCGGAATCGCTTATGTGACCACAATTCGGAATCGGCACTCCGAGACGGTCGACAGGGCTCTGGTTTCGCAGAATTCCGTTCCAGGGCCAAAATTCCCCCCGGGAGCGTGTGTACTAGTACACCGACTGCCGTACCCTCCTGTCGGACGCGGATATTTATTCGACCGGGGGTCGGAACCGACCGCGAGGCCCCAATTTAGAGTCGGCACTTCGACCCGGTCTGTAAATGGTCACATTCGGAGATTTCCGGTCCGGCGCCCAAATTCCTCTCCGGGAGCGCGGTCGCGGGCTGCCGATTTGATCGCATACGGACACCGCTTTGCTCAAACGGGCATAACTTTTTGCTCGGTTATCGGAATCGCTTATAAGACGCCAATTCGGAATCGGCACTCAGTGGCGCTCGACAGGCGATAAGACGTCATTTCAGGGTCGAGAAACCTTCGTTTTGCACTCCGAAATTGCGATTCTAGCCGACGATCTCCCCTATTCCAAGGTTTTTTGGCAGTACCGACTCCCTCGATTACGCGAATCGCTGGCAAAGCCCATACGCGGAGCCGCCCAGTCACAGCGATCGGAAGTCGTGTTCGACTCGACGCAAGATCTCCCCCCGAGGTCGAGGATATGGGTGCCCGAACATCGCCGATATAGTCACCCCCTCCGGTTTATTCCCACCCCTTCAGCGAAAGAATTGGACATAACTTTCTGCACGGGCATCGGAATCGCTTATGTGACCACAATTCGGAATCGGCACTCCGAGACGATCGACAGGGCGCTGGTTGAGAAGAATTCAGTTCCGGGGCCAAAATTCCCCCCGGGAGCGTGTGTACTAGTACACCGACTGCCGTACCCTCATGTCGGACGCGGATATTTATTCGCCCGGGGGTAGGAACCGCCCGCGAGTCCCCAATTCAGAATCGGCACTTCGACCCGGTCGGTAAATGGTCGCATTCGGAGATTTCCGGTCCGGCGCCCAAATTCCTCTCCGGAAGCGCGGTCGCGGGCTACCGATTTGACCGCATACGGACACCGCTTCGCTCAAACGGACATAAATTTTCGCTCGGTTATCGGAATCGCTTATAAGACCCTAATTCGAAATTGGCACTCAGAGGCGCTCGACGGCCCCTTATTGCCTCTGGCAATAAGACGTCGTTTCGGGGTCGAAAAACCTTCGTTTCGCACTGCGAAATTGCAATTCTAGCCGACGATCTCCCCTATTCCAAGGTTTTTTTGCAGTAGCTACTCCCTCGATTACGCGAATCGCTGGCGGAGCCCACACGCGGAGCCGCCCAGTCACAGCGATCGGAAGTCGTGTTCAACTCAACGCGATATCTCCTCCCGAGGTCGTGGATATGGGTGCCCGAACATCGCCGATATAGTCACCCCATCCGGTTTATTCCCACCCCTTCAGCGAAAGAATTGGGCATAACTTTCGGCACGGGCATCGGAATCGCTTATGTGACCACAATTCGGAATCGGCACTCCGAGACGGTCGACAGGGCGCTAGTTTCGCAGAATTCCGTTTCGGTGCCAAAATTTCACCCGGGAGCATGTGTACTAGTATACCGATTGTCGTACCCTCCTGTCGGACGAGTATATTTATTCGCCCGGGGGTCGAAACCGCCCGCGAGGCCCCATTTCAGAATCGGCACTTCGGCCCGGTCGGTAAATGGTCACATTCGGAGATTTCCGGTCCGGTGCCCAAAATCCTCTCCGGGAGCGCGGTCGCGGGCTGCCGATTTGATCGCATACGGACACCGCTTCGCTCAAACGGGCATAACTTTTCGCTCGGTTATCGGAATCGCTTATAAGACCCGAATTCGGAATGGCACTCAGAGGCGCTCTACGCCCATTATCGACTCAGGCAATAAGATGTCGTTTCGGGGTCGAAAAACCTTCATTTCGCACTCCGAAATTGCGATTCTAGCCGACGATCTCCCCTATTCCATGGTTTTTTGGCAGTAGCGACTCCCTCGATTAAGCGAATCGCTGGCGGAGCCCAAACGCGGAGCCGCCCAGTCACAGCGATCAGAAGTCGTGTTCAACTAGACGCGAGATCTCCTCCTGAGGTCGTGGATATGGGTGCCCGAACATCGCCGATATAGTCACCCCCTCCGGTTTATTCCCACCCCTTCAGCGAAAGAATTGGGCATAACTTTCCGCACGGGCATCAGAATCGCTTATGTGACCACAATTCGGAATCGGCACTCCGAGACGGTCGACAGGACGCTAGTTTCGCAAAATTCCGTTTTGGGGTCAAAATTCCCACCGGGAGCGTGTGTACTAGTACACCGACTGCCGTACCCTCATGTCGGACGCGGATATTATTCCCCGGGGGATCTGAACCGCCCGCGAGGCCCGAATTTAGAATCGGCACTTCGACCCGGTCGGTAAATGGTCGCATTCGGAGATTTCCGGTCCGGCAGCCAAATTCCTCTCCGGGAGCGCTGTCGCGGGCTGCCGATTTAATCGCATACGGACACCGCTTCGCTCAAACGGGCATAACTTTTCGCTCGGTTATCGGAATCGCTTATAAGACCCCAATCCGGAATCGGCACTCAGAGGCGCTCGACGCTCCCTTATTTCCTTATGCGATAAGACGTCATTTCGGGGTCGAAAAATCTTTGTTTCGCACTCCGAAATTGCGATTCTAGCCGACGATCTCCCCTATTCCAAGGTTTTTTGGCAGTAGCGACTCCCTCGATTACGCAAATCGCTGGCGGAGACCACACGCCGAGCCGCCCAATCACAGCGATCGGAAGTCGTGTTCAACTCGATGCGAGATCTCCTCCCGAAGTCGTGGATATGGGTGCCCGAACATCGCCGATATAATCACCCCCTCCGGTTTATTCCCACCCCTTCAGCGAAAGAATTGGGCATAACTTTCCGCACGGGCATCGGAATCGCTTATGTGACCACAATTCGGAATCGGCACTCCGAGACGGTCAACACGGCGCTGGTTTCGCAGAATTCCGTTCCGAGGCAAAAATTCCCCACGGGAGTGTGGGTACTAATGCACCGACTGCTGTACCTTCCTGTCGGACGTGAATATTTATTCGCCCGGGGGTCGGAACCGCCCTCGAGGCCCCAATTTAGAATCGACACTTCGACCCGGTCGGTAAATGGTCGCATTCGGAGATTTCCGGTCCGGCGCCCAAATTCCTCTCCGGGAGCGCGGTCGCGAGCTGCCGATTTGATCGCACACGGACACCACTTCGCTCAAACGGGCATAACTTTTCGCTCGGTTATCGGAATCGCTTATAAGACCCCAATTCGGAATCGGCACTCAGAGGCGCTCGGTGCTCCCTTATTGCCTCAGGCAATAAGACGTCGTTTCGGGGTCGAAAAACCTTCGTTTCGCACTCCGAAATTGTGATTCTAGCCGACGATCTCCCCTATTCCATGGTTTTTTGGCAGTAGCGACTGCCTCGATTATGCGAATCACTGGCGGAGACCACACACGGAGCCGCCCAGTCACAGCGATCGGAAGTCGTGTTCAACTTGACGCGAGATATCCACCCGAGGTCGTGGATATGGGTGCCCGAACATCGCCAATATAGTCACCCCCTTCGGTTTATTCCCACCCCTTCAGCGAAAGAATTGGGCATACCTTACCGCACGGGTATCGGAATCGCTTATGTGACCACAATTCGGAATAGGCACTTCGAGTTGGTCGACAGGGCTCTGGTTTCGCAGAATTCCGTTCCGGGGCAATAATTCTCTTCGGGAGCATGTGTACTAGTACACCGACTGCCGTACCCTCCTGTCGGACGCGGATATTTATTCGACCGGGGGTCAGAACCGCCCGCGAGGCCCCAATTTAGAATCGGCACTTCGACCCGGTCGGTAAATGGTCGCATTCGGAGATTTCCGGTGCGGCGCCCAAATTCCTCTCCGGGAGCACGATCGTGGGCTGCCGATTTGATCGCATACGGACACCGCTTCGCTCAAACGGGCATAACGTTTCACTCGGTTATCGGAATCGCTTATAAGACCCCAATTCAGAATCGGCACTCAGAGGCGCTCGACGCCCCCTTATTAACTCAGGCGATAAGACGTCGTTTCGGGGTCGAAAAACCTTCATTTTGCACTCCGAAATTGCGATTCTAGCCGACGATCTCCCCTATTCCAAGGTTTTTTGGCAGTAGCGACTCCCTCGATTACGCGAATCGCTGGCGGAGCCCATACGCAGAGCCGCCCAGTCACAGCGATCGGAAGTCATGTTCAACTCGACGCGAGATCTCATCCCGAGGTCGTGGATATGGGTGCCCGAACATCGCCGATATAGTCACCCCCTCCGGTTTATTCCCACCCCTTCAGCGAAAGAATTGGGCATACCTTACCGCACGGGCATCGGAATCGCTTATGTGACCACAATTCGGAATCGGCACTTCGAGTTGGTCGACAGGGCTCTGGTTTCGCAGAATTCCGTTTCGGGGCAATAATTCTCCTCGGGTGCATGTGTACTAGTACACCGACTGCCGTACCCTCCTGTCAGATGCGGATATTTATTCGACCGGGGGTCGAAACCGCCCGCGAGGCCCCAATTTAGAATCGGCACTTCGACCCGATCGGTAAATGGTCGCATTCAGAGATTTCCGGTCCGGCGCCCAAATTCCTCTCTGGGAGCACGCTCGCGGACTGCCGATTTGATCGCATACGGACACCGCTTCGCTTAAACGGACATAACTTTTCGCTCGGTTATCGGAATCGGTTATAAGACCCCAATTCGAAATCGGCACTCAGAGGCGCTCGACGCCCCCTTATTGCCTCACAAGATAAGACGACGCTTCGGGGTCGAAAAACCTTCGTTTCGCACTCCGAAATTGCGATTCTAGCCGACGATCTCCCCTTATTCCAAGGTTTTTTGGCAGTAGGGACTCCCTCGATTACGCGAATCACTAGCGTAGCCAACACGCGGAGCCGCCCAGTCACAGCGATCGGAAGTCGTGTTCTACTCGAGGCGATATCTCCTCCTGAGGTCGTGGATATGGGTGCCCGAACATCGCCGATATAGTCAACCCCTCCGGTTTATTCCCACCCCTTCAGCGGAAGAATTGGGCATACCTTACCGCACGGGCATCGGAATCGCTAATGTGACCACAATTCGGAATCGGCACTTCGAGTTGGTCGACAGGGCTCTGGTTTCGCAGAATTCCGTTCCGGGGCAATAATTCTCCTCGGGAGCATGTGTACTAGTACACCGACTGCCGTACCCTCCTGTCAGATGCAGATGTTTATTCGACCGGGGGTCGGAACCGCCCGCGAGGCCCCAATTTAGAATCGGCACTTCGACCCGGTCAGTAAATGGTCGCATTCGGAGATTTCCGGTCCGGCGCCCAAATTCCTCTCCCGGAGCACGGTCGCGGGCTACCGATTTGATCGCATACGGACACCGCTTCGCTCAAACGGGCATAACGTTTCGCTCGGTTATCGGAATCGCTTATAAGACCCCAATTCAGAATCGGCACTCAGAGGCGCTCGACGCCCCCTTATTAACTCAGGCGATAAGACGTCATTTCGGGGTCGAAAAACCTTCATTTTGCACTCCGAAATTGCGATTCTAGTCGACGATCTCTCCTATTCCAAGGTTTTTTGGCAGTAGCGACTCCCTCGATTACGCGAATCGCTGGCGGAGCCCATACGCGGAGCCGCCCAGTCACAGCGATCGGAAGTCATGTTCAACTCAACGCGAGATCTCATCCCGAGGTCGTGGGTATGGGTGCCCGAACATCGCCGATATAGTCACCCCCTCAGGTTTATTCCCACCCATTCAGCGAAAGAATTGGGCATAACTTTCTGCACGGGCATCGGAATCGCTTATGTGACCACAATTCGGAATCGGCACTCCGACACGGTCGACAGGGCGATGGTTTCGCAGAATTCAGTTCCAGGGCCAAAATTCCCCCCGGGAGCGTGTGTACTAGTACATCGACTGCCGTATCCTCCTGTCGGACGCGGATATTTATTCGCCCGGGGGTAGGAACCGCCCGCGAGGCCCCAATTCAGAATCGGCACTTCGACCCGGTCGGTAAATGGTCACATTCGGAGATTTCCGGTCCGGCGCCCAAATTCCTCTCTGGGAGCGCAGTCGCGGGCTGCTGATTTGATCGCATACGGACACCGCTTCGCTCAAACGGCCATAACTTTTCGCTTGGTTACCGGAATCGCTTATAAGTCCCCAATTCGGAATCGGCACTTAGAGGCGCTCGGTGCACCCTTTCTGCCTCAGGCGATAAGACGTCGTTTCGAGGTCGAAAAACCTTCGTTTCGCACTCCGAAATTGCGATTCTAGCCGACGATCTCCCCTATTCCAAGGTTTTTTGGCAGTAGCGACTCCCTCGATTATGCGAATCGCTGGCGGAGACCACACGCGGAGCCGCCCAGTCACAGCGATCGGAAGTCGTGTTCAACTCGACGCGAGATCTCCTCTCGAGGTCGTGGATATGGGTGCCCGAACATCGCCGATATAGTCACCCCCTCCGGTTTATTCCCACCCCTTCAGCAAAAGAATTGGGCATACCTTACCGCACGGGCATCGGAATCGCTTATGTGACCACAATTCGGAATCGGCACTCCGAGACGGTCGACGGGGCTCTGGTTTAGCAGAATTCCGTTCCGGGGCCAAAATTCCCCCCGGGAGCGTGTGTACTAGTACACCGACTGTCGTACCCTCCTGTCGGACGCGGATATTTATTCGCCCTGGGGTCGGAACCGCCCGTGAGGCCCCAATTCAGAATTGGCACTTCGACCCGGTCGGTAAATGGTCACATTTGGAGATTTTCGGTCCGACGCCCAAATTCCTCTCTGAGAGCGAGGTCGCGGGCTGCCGATTTGATCGCATACGGACACCGCTTCGCTCAAACGGACATAACTTTTCGCTCGATTATCGGAATCGCTTATAAGACCCCAATTCGAAATCGGCACTTAGAGGCGCTCGGTGCCCCCTTTTTGCCTCAGGCGATAAGACGTCGATTCGTGTTCGAAAAACCTTCGTTTTGCACTCCGAAATTGCGATTCTAGCCGACGATCTCCCCTATTCCAAGGTTTTTTGGCAGTAGCGACTCCCTCGATTACGCGAATCGCTGGCGGAGCCCATACGCGGAGCCGCCCAGTCACAGCGATTGGAAGTCGTGTTCAACTCGACGCGAGATCTCCTCCCGAGGTCGTGGATATGGGTGCCCGAACATCGCCGATATAGTCACCCCCTCCGGTTTATTCCCACCCCTTCAGCGAAAGAATTGGGCATAACTTTCTGCACAGGCATCGGAATCGCTTATGTGACCACAATTCGGAATCGGCACTCCGAGACGGTCGACAGGGCGCTGCTTTCGCAGAATTCAGTTCCGGGGCCAAAATTCCCCCCGGGAGCGTGTGTACTAGTACACCGACTGCCGTACCCTCCTGTCGGACGCGGATATTTATTCGCCCAGGGGTAGGAACCGCCCGCGAGTCCCCAATTCAGAATCGGCACTTCGACCCAGTCGGTAAATGGTCGCATTCGGAGATTTCCGGTCCGGCCCCCAAATTCCTCTCCGGGAGCGCGGTCGCGGGCTGCCGATTTGACCCCATACGGACACCGCTGCGCTCAAACAGACATAAATTTTCGCTCGGTTATCGAAATCGCTTTTAAGACCCCAATTCGAAATTGGCACTCAAAGGCGCTCGACGGCCTCTTATTGCCTCAGGCGATAAGACGTCGTTTCGGGGTAGAAAAACCTTCGTTTCGCACTGCGAAATTGCAATTCTAGCCGACGATCTCCCATATTCCAAGGTTTTTTGGCAGTAGCGACTCCCTCGATTACGCGAATCGCTGGCGGAGCCCACATGCGGAGCCGCCCAGTCACAGCGATCGGAAGTCGTGTTCAACTCGACGCGATATCTCCTCCCGAGGTCGTGGATATGGGTGCCCGAACATCGCCGATATAGTCACCCCATCCGGTTTATTCCCACCCCTTCAGCGAAAGAATTGTGCAGAACTTTCGGCATGGACATCGGAATCGCTTATGTGACCACAATTCGGAATCGGCACTATGAGACGGTCGATAGGGCGCTGGTTTCGCAGAATTCCATTCCGGGGCAAAAATTCCCCCCGGGAGTGTGTGTACTAGTACACCGACTGCTGTACCTTCCTGTTGGATGCGGATATTTATTCGCCCGGGGGTCAGAACCGCCCGCGAGGCCCCAATTCAGAATCGGCAATTCGACCGAGTCGGTAAATGGTCGCATTCGGAGATTTCCGGTCCGGCGCCCAAATTCCTCTCTGGGAGCGCGGTCTCGGGCTGCCGAATTGATCGCATACGGACACCGCTTCGCTCAAACGGGCATAACTTTTCGCTTGGTTATCGGAATCGCTTATAAGACCCCAATTCGGAATTGGCACTTAGAGGCGCTCGGCGCCCCCTTACTACCTCAGGCGATAAGATGTCGTTTCGGGGTCGAAAAACCATCGTTTCGCACTCCGAAATTACGATTCTAGCTGACGATCTCCCCTATTCCAAGGTTTTTTGGCAGTAGCGACTCCCTCGATTATGCGAATCACTGGCGGAGACCACACGCGGAGCTGCCCAGTCACAGCGATCGGAAGTCGTGTTCAACTCGACGCGAGATCTCTTCCCGAGGTTGTGGATATGGGTGCCCGAACATCGCCGATATAGTCACCCCCTCCGGTTTATTCCCACCCCTTCAGCGAAAGAATTGGGCATACCTTACCGCACGGGCATCAGAATCGCTTATGTGACCAAAATTCAGGATCGGCACTCCGAGACGATCGACAGGGCTCTGGTTTCGCAGAATTCCATTCCGGGGCAAAAATTCCCCCCGGGAGCGTGTGTACTAGTACAACGACTGTCGAACCCTCCTGTCGGACGCGGATATTTATTTGACCGGGGGTCGGAACCGCCCGCGAGGCCCCAATTTAGAATAGGCACTTCGACCCGGTCGGTAAATGGTTGCATTCGGAGATTTCCGGTCCGGCGCCCAAATTCCTCTCCGGGAGCGCGGTCGCGGGCTGCCGTTTTGATCGCATACGGACACCGCTTCGCTCAAACGGGAATAACTTTTCGCTCGGTTATCGGAATCGCTTATAAGACCCCAATTTGAAATTGGCACTCAGAGGCGCTCGACGGCCCCTTATTGCCTCAGGCGATAAGACGTCGTTTCGGGGTCGAAAAACCTTCGTTTCGCACTGCGAAATTGCAATTCTAGCCGACGATCTCCCCTATTCCAAGGTTTTTTGGCAGTAGCGACTCCCTCGATTACGCGAATCGCTGGCGGAGCCCACACGCGGAGCCGCCCAATCACAGCGATCGGAAGTCGTGTTCAACTCGACGCGATATCTCCTCCCGAGGTCGTGGATATGGGTACCCGAACATCGCCGATATAGTCACCCCATCCGGTTTATTCCCACCCCTTCAGCGAAAGAATTGGGCATAACTTTCCGCACGAGCATCGGAATCGCTTATGTGACCACAATTCAGAATCGGAACTCTGAGACGGTCGATAGGGAGCTGGTATCGCAGAATTCCGTTCCGGGGCAAAAATTCCCCCCGGGAGTGTGTGTGCTAGTACACCGACTGCTGTACCCTCCTGTTGGATGCGGATATTTATTCGCCCGGGGGTCGAACCGCCCGCGAGGCCCCAATTCAGAATCGGCAATTCGACCCGGTCGGTAAATGGTCGCATTCGGAGATTTCCGATCCGGCGCCCAAATTCCTCTCCGGGAGCGCGATCGCGGGCTGCCGAATTGATCGCATACGGACACCGCTTTGCTCAAACGGGCATAACGTTTCGCTCGGTTATCGGAATCGCTTATAAGACGCCAATTCAGAATCGGCACTCAGAGGCGCTTGACGCCCCCTTACTGCATCAGGCGATAAGACGTCGTTTCGGGGTCGAAAAACCTTCGTTTCGCACTCCGAAATTGCAATTCTAGCCGACGATCTCCCCTATTCCATGGTTTTTTGGCAGTAGCGACTCACTCGATTATGCGAATCACTGGCGGAGACCACACGCGGAGCCGCCCAGTCACAGCGATCGGAAGTCGTGTTCAACTCGACGCGAGATCTCCTCCCGAGGTCGTGGATATGGGTACCCGAACATCGCCGATATAGTCACCCCATCCGGTTTATTCCCACCCCTTCAGCGAAAGAATTGGGCATAACTTTCCGCACGGGCATCGGAATCGCTTATGTGACCACAATTGGGAATCGGCACTCTGAGACGGTCGATAGGGCGCTGGTATCGCAGAATTCCGTTCCGGGGCAAAAATTCCCCCCGGGAGTGTGTGTGCTAGTACACCGACTGTTGTACCCTCCTGTTGGATGCGGATATTTATTCGCCCGGGGGTCGAACCGCCCGCGAGGCCCCAATTCAGAATCGGCAATTCGACCCGGTCGGTAAAAGGTCGCATTCAGAGATTTCCGATCCGGCGCCCAAATTCCTCTCCGGGAGCGCGGACGCGGGCTGCCGAATTGATCGCATACGGACACCGCTTCGCTCAAACGGGCATAACTTTTCGCTCGGTTATCGGAATCGCTTATAAGACCCCAATTCGGAATCGGCACTCAGAGGCGCTCGACGCCCCCTTATTGACTCAGGCGAGAAGACTGTGGACGATCCGTTTCGCCTCCCGGCCGTGTCCCCGTTGTCGACGGTGGATGTCCTCCGGGCGCTCGCGAACGTCACTGGTCTCTCGTTGGCGACGATGGATTGTTGGTTGACTTGGTTGACTCCCTGGTTGACTAGGTTGACTGAGGAGGAAACAAAGAAAACCAGAGATGAAAGGGGAGAGTTGTGATCGCCAGGGCCTTACCTGTGCCCAAGGGGTTGCTATGATTACGTCGGTGCAGTGGCCTCACGCAGCGGGCGGAGATGTGGGCTCCAACTTCTCCTTCTTCGGCCGGCCAAAGGAGGAGAGCTCCACGGTCACGTTCACAATGTTCCTGCCACAAACAGACCTCTATTAGACTAAATGCAGTGTAGCAAATGTTCAAAATAAAGAGAGGAAATCCCAAAAGGCGAGTCCCGTACCGGTTGCGGACTTGAGAAGAGGGGTGGCCAAATGCTATGACCACCCTTCTTCCCTCCGTTTTTGGTTGGGAAACCCCTTTCTAGGTGTGTAGGAAGGTGACCTACGTGCCTAGGATGTGTGGGAAAGTGTGTGGAACATGCAAGTTAGCTACAAAGCAAGTAAGAGAAGAGAGAGAGGAGAGGGTGTAGATCCTCGTTGTTGGCGTTGTTGGCTCCTTGTAGGGCTCCTCCAGCTCCAAAGCAACCCTTCTAGACGTCCCAAGTGTTGAGAGGAAGAAGAAGATGAGTAGTGGAAGGTAGGGTGTGATTTTCTCTCTCCTCTCTCAAAGGGTCAGCATATGGACGTCCAGCCTCTCCCCCCTGGTTCAGAGGGCTCAAGGGGGTGTTAAATAGGCAGTGGAGCTCGAGGTTGGAGTGCCTAGGATGCTAAGTGTGTAGAAACACACTTACACACTTGGCAATCCATGGCTAAATGCTCCAACCAATGGGTAGAGGCCATGTAGGATTTTTACTGGGTCAAGGGGGTGCCTAGGTGGCCCATATACCCGTTGGGAACGGCTACATGCGTTGCATGGCCGAGAGAAAGGTGCAAGTTGGCTGGAATCTCGGGTTAGTTGCGCAGACCAGGTAAACCCTGTTGACGTCCAGCGATCAGGTCGCCAACCGCATGCAGACGTCCATGGATGTGGACGTCGGTATGAGTCAGCATCCAGGGGGATTGCCGCCAACCAGTAGTCGGCGTCCATCGATGTTGCCGTCGACATGGGATCCGAGGCTGGTCAACAAATGGTCAAACGAAGCTTAATGGGCCAAATAGCCTTGCGGGAGATGGGCCAAATCTTGCATCTACAAATGCCCCTCCGAGATGTCCGATCTTGCAAGGGAGCAAAGCGGACTGAAAGGTTGGTGTCTCGGTAAACAAAGGACGCGGAGATTTAATGGAAGGGCCATCTCTGAGGATAGGAGTTCTAGCAAACCAAACGAAAGAGACGGGCTAGAAACGAATGACAAATCGTCTGAGAGACAAATAGGGGTAGGAAAAGGGTGATCTACCCGTGTAACTACAACTGCAACCCAATGGCAGGGTCCCTGGCATGGCCGTGTTGGACTTTGACTAGTTTCCGGCGTGTCTGAGTCAAAGGAGTTGTAATATGGAGGTTGAATCAGGAGGGTCTCATAACCGGAGCTCGCGGGCTCGCTGGCCTAATCAGGACGTCGGTCCCGAATTTAGGAGGTCACAAAGACAAGGAGTTGGTTGATCTCTCAAAGGATTATCAAAAGATTCTAACTGGAATCACATGCTTGGAAAGCCTGAAGTCCGGAATTAAGCTCGCGGCTGGCGAAGGCTCAAATGAACTCAATAAGGCTGGAATGATCATTTGTTGAAAGACACGGTGGGACAAGTGAAGAAGGGGGCAACAAAGACCCGATATCGACCTGGATAGTCATGAAGGACGAACCCAATAGGCTACCTGAGCTGGGGAGCCATAGAGCAATCATATGATCGAGGAAAATCACCATTTTTTTTTGAGTGTTAGTAATAGAATGTTAGCAGTGAAGATGCATGCTGGTGTGGGTTGCCTATCTAAAATGCAAGTTAGCACCAGAGGAAAATTCTAAAGGCCATACGAATAACTGAGAGATCGCAAACCCATCATGGTTTTTGGTGAAGGGGAACTCAGGGTTCACGGTCGCCAAGTTATTCGCCTCTGGTGGAGTCCTATGTTAGACATACCTGTAACGCTCAAGGTCGCATGAGCGTTCCGACATTGAAGCACAGTCTGTGCTTAAGATATCTGCAAAATAACTTGAAGCACAAGATAATGGACATAATAAGACATTTAAAAGTTTAAAAGATTCCGGACAGTCAACGTCCACATCGATGGCCGCCAGTATACATGTTAACGTCCACAGATGTGGCCGCCAACCTGAAACTGACGTCCACCGATATGGACGCCTACTTGACAGCAGATCAAGCCGAAAATATAGGTGATGGGAGTCCATAAGGACTCTCTCATCTCCTACCTCTGTCCCCCCCCCCCTGCTCCTGTTGCGAACCAAAGAGCAGAGAGACAGTGAAGGACAGCAAAAATGGCCTCCTCATCGACCGGACGATCCACAGGCGCGAATCCCGGAGTTCTAAGTAAAGTGCCGGGACACCTGAGCACACGTCTGGCCAAAGGAGAGGTAAGTGATGATTAATTCTGCTCTTTCCTGGGCTGAAAACGCCCCAAACAGCACTCTTACAAAACCCGAGGAGCAGGCTCGAGAGGTTGGGACTGAGGTAAGACACTAAACTTGCACCTCCCCTTAATGCGTATTGAATGTTCTAACGCGCTTGCCCCTTGACGTGCAGCAGCAGGGAGGAGGAGTGGCTACTCTCCAGGCACAGATGGAGAGTCTACGACTGGAGCTCGAGGCGAAGATCTCCGGTCTGGAGGCCGAGGTAAGACACTTCCTTCCTTCTTCTCCTTCTTACACATGTTCGAGACTGATCCTCTTTTGATTTTGATGCGCAGCGGCGGACCATGGTGACAGCCATGGAGGAGTTGAGGGACGACCGGGCCACCATGAGGGGTCGCCTGCTCGAGGCTCGAGAGCGGGAGAGGGAGGCTGAGACGGCTCGGGTGCGGATCGCCGCGGATTACGAGATTCTAAAGGACCGGGTGCTGAAGAAGCGCCGGGAGCAGCAGCGGCAGGCCCAGCAGGCGACGCCGGGGACCCCTCCGTGGTGCGAGGAGGGGTGCAGAGACCCGAGGCTTCCACGGCTTCGAGACCTCCTCTCCCAGACCGGCGTCGGGAGAGGGAGGAGGAGGAGGTGAGCAGCTCCCGTAGGCAGAGGCCTACGGAGGGGGAGCAGAGAGATGAGTGACATTTTTGTACCACTAGGGGTATGCCCCTGTCATGACATGTACAGAATCCGATCATTATAGTGGAATTTGGAGATTTTTGACATTTGCACTCGAATGATTTGCTTCTGTTCTTTGGTTCCTGCATCCTGTATCCACAACACTTAAGAGAAACAGGTTAGTGTAGATCTGTTTCTAGCCCCTTGCCTACGATATACCTTTCTTGAGATCTGATCAAGGGGTTAATTTCTAATCAAAGATAGGAACATAACAAAATAACTGAAAGGAAAATATGCACATGCATTTTTTTGTGTTTTGTTGTTTTCTTGATTTTTTTTTTGTTGTTTTTTTTTATAAGAAAATAAGGAGAATATTAGTATATATACATGGTACCACTATTTTTTTTTCTAATTTTTTTTGCTTTTCAAAATAATGGAGAAAATTTGGGAGAAAATATGTACAATGTGAAATATGTACACCAACAGACTCTCTTTTTGATTTTTTTGCATTTTGTTTTTTTTTTTGTTTTTTTAGACTTTAAGACACATATTCATCACGTGTTGTAGGGTTTACACGATTTACTTAACCACAGAGGCCAAGAGTGAGGAGGGACGTGCATAAATTCCTTGATGTTGGAAATTGCCCCTAGCCTTCTTGATATTTTCCACTACGGAGGATCTTATACAATCAAATTGCCCCTAGAGGGGAAATAGGAAGAGAAGAATAGAAAGTCATGTAGGACTTTGGTTCAAACTACTTTTTGTTTCCAAACCGACATCTCATATTAAGCGGACTTGGTCAACCATTGTTTTCAGGGGGATTTTTCATTCTATTTCTGATTTCTGGGGTGGAGGTACGTACTTTTTGCTACCTCCTTGAGTTGGTCAACCTTTTTCTGGGTACGTACTTTTTGCTACCCTTTTTTGACCTTTTGGCTTTTCTTTTCCCCTTTGAGGCTTGATTTAACATTTTGCCCCTTGCTTTCATTAGTTGCCCATGTTTTATGGTGACCTTGTCCTTTTAAAAGAGAGTGGGTGGTCCCTTACTCGTAGTTTGTTCCGCTTCCAGACACGACCGAATGGGAAAAGAATAAGGAAACACATTGATCGGATGAGACCGCCCGAGTGTACTAGTGATTTTCTAGCCAAAGGGCAATATCTTAACATCGTGTGGTGTGTGAATAAGCCCTTCCTGACTAGTGGCCACGTGGAAAAGTAAAGAAAGTAGACCCACACCTTAACAAGTGATGAATGACCGACTTGACAGACTGACTGACTAACTAAGGGTGGAATTTCTTGAGGTAGACTGCATTCCAGGGGTGCGTTAGCTCAACTCCCTCGGCATCCACTAGCCTATAAGCGTTCCCTGAGTATGCTTCTTTGACAACAAACGGACCCTCCCAATTTTCTTGCAACTTGCTCCTGGGACCTGGTGCCTTTATGATTTTGCGTTTCAGGACCAATTCACCTACTTCAAACTTTCTCTCAAGAACTCTTTTGGCATAAAAACGTGCAATTCTCTGACGATAGACTTGTGCATGGTCAGCCGCTATCATTCGCCTTTCATCTAAGAGTTCAAGTTGTGCCAATAAAGCTTCCCGACGTTGATCAGGATCAAGTTCGGAATCCAATTGAACTCTAAGCGAGGGGACGAAGATCTCGTATGGGAGTATCGCATCCGATCCATACGTTAAGGCATAGGGGGTTTGCCCCGTAGGAGTTCGGACCGAGGTGTGATAAGCCCAAAGAGCTTCAACCAAGCGATCTGGCCAGTCATCATTGTTGTGAGATTTGCATGTTTTCTTTATGATTTTAATGAGAGTTTTGTTAGTAGTTTCAGCTTGTCCATTACCTTGTGGATAATATGGTGATGAATGATGCAAGTTAATGCCATATTTACCACACATGTCGCGAAGCTCCTGTGAAGTGAATTGCGGTCCGTTGTCGGTGACGATGTCCCGAGGCACGCCAAATCTTGCAAGAATGTTGCGCTTGATGAACTTGACGACTGTTGAAGCTTTGACCTCTATGAACGCTTCCGCTTCAGCCCACTTTGTGAAGTATTCCGTGGCGGTCAGAATGAAGGACTTCTTCCGGACTTCTCCGGTTCTGTCCGCAAGAGGACCGACCACATCGAATGCCCACATGGCGAAAGGCCATGGTGCGATGAGAGGGTGAAGAGAAGAGGAAGGAGCATGAATTTTGTCACCGTGTAATTGGCATTTAGCACAGTGACGGACAAAATGGCGACAATCCTCTTCCATGGTGGGCCAATAATAGTGTCTTAGCAATTTTTGGGCAATTGCTCTACCATTAACATGACCACCACATTCACTAGAGTGAGCGGCTTCAACAACATCTTGAGATTCGATTTCATCAAGGCAACGGAGATAGACCCCGCTGAGAGACTTTTTGTACAGAATGCCACCTATGATCTTGTAACGCTCCGAGACGCGACGAATTGCCCGTCTATCGGCAGAGGTGGCATAATCAGGGAAGGATCCATCTTTGAGAAAGTTTTCGATGTCAAAATACCAGGGATGGCCATCTTCAAGGTCGATTTTTGGCTCTTTGGAAAGCGTATGGACCCGAAGGGATGGAGAAGGATGCACAAGCTGAGAGAACCACGAATCGACATGGGAAGGGACTCTTAACCTCTGAACAGAGACGGTTTCAGACGACTTTCCCAAAGGGATGGGAATGGAAGACGCGAGGGAAGCGAGGGAATCTGCTAGGATATTTTGGGCCCTAGGAGTGTGAACTAGGGTGAGCTTCCTAAACTGCCGGACTACTTTTCCTACCAACTCTTGGTATGGTTTCAGCTTGGGGTCCCGAGTCTGGTACTTGCTAAGAGATTGCCGGAGTATCAACTATGAATCTCCAATAATCCTTAACTCCTTGACTTCGAGCAATAAAGCCATTTTCAGCCCGACTAGGAGAGCCTTGTTGCCCAGCTAGCTAGCCCAGAGGGGGGGGTGAATGGGTTATTAAAAACTTCGATCTCTGATTAAAACCTGTTTACTGAAAAGATTGCACAACTTAATAGCAAGGTTAGAGTTAGAGCAAACAAGACAACAATCACACAAAACACATCCACAAGACACAAGGATTTTATCCTGGTTCGGAACTCCTCTCCACAGGAGACCTACGTCCAGTCCCTGAGCAATACCTCAGGATTTTACTACCAAGGGTACAATCCCCCTTAAGGATCCTTACACCCAGCCTCAACTGGTCTTCCTTCAGCCTGAAGGGTACAACAACCACCCTGGATACCACCAGGTCTTCCTTCGTCCAGAAGGGAACACAATCTAATAAGAAAAGAGTGTGGAAACAGGCTTCAGACTCTAGCTTGACCAGCTACACACTGAAGCTCCTAAGCCCCCGAGAGAGAGAGAGATTTAACAAAGTTTTTCTCTCCAAGGACCACACAGGCTCTTACAAAAGAGAAGATTCCTTTTGAGCACAGAGAGCTAAGAGCTTAGAACAACGATGGAGTGGAAGCTACGCTCTTGTTTTTCTTCTGAAGACTCGAGGAGATAGATTTCTTTCTCGTTTTGAAATCAAGCGTTGTTCCCTCATCTTGCTTTTCGTCTTGAGTCTTCTATTTAAACTGCTGATTCAAATTCGAACGTTGAAGTGTCCGTTGTCTCTTATCCTTGTGTACGTTAGACTGGTCACAAAGGAAGTTTCTGATCGTCAGTCTTTTATCCTTGTGTACACGCCAAAGAGATGTCATAGAACTTTGTATCTTGTGTCCAACGTTGTCCAGATGAGTCTTGTCAGATATCTGTAAGCATATCATCAATAAATAGAGGACAGCTAAGACTGCTGTCTATTGTTAGTTGAGATGGAACAGATATTGCAGTATATAGCAAAGCTCCTTTCTGTCTAAAAAGGTACGTAGACAGAGTAGCATAGAAATGGAAGATATTGTTTGCATGCATGGGAGATACGATCAGAGAGCATTTAATGCATAGCAGTCAACGGACAAGATATGACTTAGACCTTTCAACGCTGTTAAAAGGCATTATACTGATGCATCACGAAATTCGATAAAAAGAATCTTGCTGACTTCATAACTTATGAAATCGTTATGAATTATAGCAAGTCGTTATGAACTGTAAAGAAATCGTTGCAAGAAATCGTTATGACTATCAAGTTATAAAGAAATCGTTACACGAAATCGTTATGACTAATAAAGAAATCGTTACGCGAAATCGTTATGACTATCAAGTTATAAAGAAATCGTTACACGAAATCGTTATGACTAATAAAGAAATCGTTACGCGAAATCGTTATGACTATCAAGTAATAAAGAAATCGTTACGGCTAGAGAGTTGTTGCGAGTTCTAAAGAAATCGTTACGAGGTCTAAAGAAATCGTTACGGCTAGAGAGTCGTTGCGAGTTCTAAAGAAATCGTTACGAGGTCTAAAGAAATCGTTACGGCTAGAGAGTCGTTGCGAGTTCTAAAGAATCGTTACGAGGTCTAAAGAATCGTTACGGCTAGAGAGTCGTTGCGAGTTCTAAAGAAATCGTTACGAGGTCTAAAGAAATCGTTACGGCTAGAGAGTCGTTGCGAGTTCTAAAGAAATCGTTACGAGGTCTAAAGAAATCGTTACGGCTAGAGAGTCGTTGCGAGTTCTAAAGAAATCGTTACGGTAACGATTTGATTTTGAGTTTTCCGGTCAAAGAGGAAGTCGTTCTGCTTATCAAAGAAGTCGTTACAAGGACTTGGATAGAAGTGATGGGACTTACCAGATTGTCTTGATCTTTCATTTTTCTTTTGCTTCCTGTTCTCAAGGCTCAAGAAATCCATTAGTGTTATTTTGTTAATCATCAAAATTAATATATAAATAAATGAAAATATTTATTATGGGGACAGTTTGGTCATCAAGCCTCGTACTCAGCCACATTGTTCGTGGCTTGGAAGGTTAACTGATAGGCGTGCGAAATGACTATCCCTTCCGGAGAGAGGAGGACTGCCCCTATCCCACACCCTTTGGAATTGAGCGCCCCATCGAAGTAAAGCACCCACGAAGGTTCACCATCAATAATGGCTCCTAACTCTTCATCGGGAAAACTTTCATCAACGGGGGAATATAAAGGTAAGGGGTGGTGGGCCAAATGCTCAGCTATGGCATGCCCCTTGATTGACTTTTGGTTGACATAGGTGATATCAAATTGGTTAAGGAAGCTTTGCCACCTCATCAACCGCTCAGTCAGGACGGGCTTCTCGAGCAAGTACCGAATAGGGTCCATACGTGCCAGAAGTTTCACTTCATGAGCCAAGAAATAGTGCTTCAACTTCTGGGCAACCCAGACGACGGCCGCGCACGTTCTTTCCATGGCGGTGTACTTCTTTTCAGCCTCATTGAACAACTTGGATAAATAGTACACCGCTCTCTCCTTCTTCTCATCGTCGTATTGGGCCAAAACCGCTCCAGTTGAATCTTCCGTGGTTGACACATAGAGCAGTAAAGGCCGACCCGGGACCGGAGGAGCGAGAACAGGGGGATTTAAAAGATAGCTCTTCAATTCATCAAAGGCCTTCTGACATTTTTCGTCCCAATTGAACTTCGCCTCTCCTCTAAGCATCTCGTAGAAGGGCTTACAGCGGATTGAATGCTGGGAGATAAATCTCCGAATGAACTGGAGTCTGCCAATTAGCCCTCTAACTTCTCTGATATTCCTAGGAGGAGGCATATCGATTATTGCTTTGGCCTTGTTAGGATCGATTTCAATTCCCCGCTTGCTGACTATGAACCCAAGCAATTTCCCCGAAGAGACACCAAAGACACACTTCTTGGGGTTCATCTTGAGATTGTGCTCTCTAGACCTTTGGAGAACTGCCCGGAGGACCTCAGCATGGCCATGTCAAGTCTTTGATTTTACCAAGACATCGTCCACATAGACCTCCATGTGCACATGCATCATGTCATGAAAAATTGTCATCATTGCCCTTTGATAGGTTGCTCCTGCATTCTTTAATCCGAAGGGCATGACGACGTAACAGTAAGTCCCCCAGGGCGTTGTAAATGAAGTTTTCTCCTGGTCTTCCTCCGCCAAGCGAATCTGGTTGTACCCAGAGAAACCATCCATAAATGACAAAAGCTCGAAGCCGGCAGTATTGTCCACTAGGACATCTATGTGTGGGAGAGGGAAATCGTCCTTTGGGCAAGCACGATTAAGGTCACGGAAATCTATACAGATCCTAACCTTACCGTCCTTCTTCATTACGGGGACGATATTAGCTACCCACTGTGGATATAGCACAACCCTAATAAATTTGGCTTTGTGCAACTTGTCAACCTCCTCCTTGATCTTGAGTGCCAGCTTAGGATGTAGCCTTCTCAAATTTTGTTTGACGGCCTTTGCGTCGGCTTTTAAGACCAAACGGTGTTCGACCAAAGAGGTGTCGAGTCCCGGCATGTCTTCATACGACCAAGCAAATCCGTCAAAAAATTCTTTGAGAATGGCTACTAGAGCTTCTTCTTCTTCAACACTCAAGTTGGCACTAATCAAAACTGTCTTCGGGGATTCTTCAGTGCCAAGGTTGACCTCTTTAGTAGGCTCGTCAGCAGCCATGGTTGGCTCGTCGAACCTCTTTGTGCCATCCACATAGGAGCTCACTGGGTCCTCTTCTTCTAACCCATGATCTCCCAACTCACCCTCCTCATTAAAATCTAGCAGATAGACACCTAAGCCGTCATCTACGGAGTCACCTTCCTCAAAATCCGATTCCACGAGAGCAGGGTCCTCAAGAAATTCTGGCACCTGACTTAACCTAGCACATCTCTCAGCCAAGGCCATAACAAAGCGGGCAGGAACTTGCCTACCCTTCTCCTTGCGCACACATGGCTGAGAGGAACTAGACTCTCCTAGACTTAAACCAGACTCTAGACTAACCTCTAGACCTGACTCTAAACTAGAATCTAGACCACTATTTACAGGACTACTATGTACAAAACTATGTACAGGGAAGTGCCCCTAGAGGGGCAAGAGGAAGAGGAGCTTAGGCCGGAAAGCGTCGGCCCCTGGCCGAGCGGAAGAGGTTCCAAAGAGGAGGGGTGCTCAATGGAGACCTCGGATTTCCATTTTCAAAATTGGCGTTTTTTTTTTTGGAGTCAAGGCCAAGAACCATGAGTTGCTGACTCAAGGTAGCCTCGACTGGCGAAATGAGGATGGAGAGAGAATAGGAGGGGAAAGAAGGGGATTAGATGCGGAAATAGAAGGAGATGGAGATGGAGAAGGTGGAGGAGAAGATGGGGGAGAAGGGAAATCAGAACCAAAGAGGGAGAGGAGGCCAAAATCATCGGAAATGTCTTTTATTTGGGCATCTTCTTCCTCTTCTTCATCCTCACTCTCAGAGCAAGGTATTTCTTCAATTACAGGCTCCCTGGTCCCCATCTGGGTCGGCCCCTGAACAAAATGCTCCTTTAGAGTCCAGGTAAGGGGTTGATATGGTATGAACGGGTCGGGATGGACCGGGTCTGGGTGAAAACCTAGACCGGCCTTAGGTAACAACCTCCTAATTGCCTGGATGCTCTGGGTCTCTCCTTTTTCATCCGTACCCAACTCGCGGCCATGAACATAGCCGATGTTGGCCATCACTTCCCAACCTTTTCCCGGGAGACATGGGGCATGGGGTTCTACATCGGGCTTGGGAGGCTGGCCGAGCTCGCAAGGTGTGGGGAAATCGAAAATTGACATAACGGGTTTCTTCCCCTTATCCGGAACGAAGAGGTGCGGCATCTGCTCGGTAGTGACAGCATTGAGGGTTTCCAGGATTGGAATGCTCTTGATCTTAATCACCCGCACATTGAAAGGAAGTTTGAAGCATTGGTGGGCGGTGGAAGGGACCCCTAGAGTCTGTTCTAGCCAGGGACGACCGAGGATGGCCTTGTAGGCCGGGTCGACATCTAGGACTAGGAACTCGGTGGACATGGTGACAGGTCCGACTTCTAGTTTGAGAGCAATCTTGCCTTTGGCAACTCTTTTGGAATTGTCATAGGCGGCTATAGTGGAGCAACTCTTCTCCAGATTCTCCTCCCCTAAACCCAATTGCTTAAGGGTCTTCATCGGACAAACATTGATAGATGCCCCGGTGTCGATGAGAGTGGAGTCCACAGAAACCCCATTGAGGTTGATGGTGAGACAAAGAGGGAGCGAACGACATTCGGGGGTGGCGAGATCCTTGTCCGAGAAAGAAATTGAGGGTCCTTGGGTGAGGGAGAGAATGGCGCCGGTGACCCCGCTAGGAGGGAGGTCATCATTAACCATGATTTTCTGGAGGAATTGGAGAAGAGTGGATTGGTGTGATGGCGACCTCCGAATCAATTCTAAAATAGACACCCTTGCAGGTGTCTTATCAAGATGTTGGAGAATATCATATTCGGTGCCAGCCGGAGGTGGAGGCCCATTATCTTCCTCATCTTGGGATGGCCGCGGAGGTGGAGGAATAATCCGATTCCGAGCGTGACATGCACGGCCTCCTGAGCTTGAGGACGGATGAGCTGGAGGGGTCGGGAAGATGACTCATTGGCAAGGGGAGTGAGGATAGTGGGATGAGCATCTTGGGGAGGACGGATAAGCACTAAAGGTCTCTCCTCTAGGATGGCGTCTACCGACGTGGAAGGCTCCTGAGACTCGGCCGTGGGACACGGGTACCATTCCTCGAAACCTTCTACCCCCCACTGTTGTTCTCTCCTCACAACCCGAGGTCCTAGGTGTACGATGGTATGCACACTCTCACGGGTTTTAGAGGAGGAGAGATTGTTGCTTTGATGAGTGGGGAGAGGGTTACTAAAGATGCCAAGGTCTTTTTTGGTGTACCTAGATTTGGCTATGGCCACCTTGACGTCATCCCAGTTGATCCTACCCTGGTCATTCATATCATAGACCCAGTCACAGAAGGTAAAGCAGTTGTAGATGAAGTGACCATGGGCCCTATGATATGGGCAGTATTTGGAGGTGTCGACCCTCGGATTGATGTTCTCCCTTTGTGGAGGGAGTTGAATCGCATCGCAGGACATGAGAGCGAAGAACACATCCTCGAGAGTCTCAGGGAGAGGAGGGTAGTGCGACCTTTTGGGGCCAGGTCGGGTGTACCCAGAAGGAGGGGGAACAGCGGAGTAAGGCTTGGAGGGGTGAGATGGGAATTGGTGAGGGTTGGAAGAAGGGTTGGAAGGAGGATGGGAGGATTTGTTGGGAGGCCTCAAAGGCTGACTGCAGGCACTGACAGACTCGTTAATGGTTACCCCCTCGGTGGTGGGCGCCGCGGGAGCCTTACGTGCCTTTGGCTTCCCTTCGAAGAAATGTGGGAGAGAGGAGTCCTTGATCTGATTTTCGATCACCCTGGCTCGGTTATAGAGATGTGAGAAGGAAGGGAACTCACTTAGCATTAAAATGGAACGGAGCACAGGGGTGGTGTTGGTGACCAACAAGATTATAGCTTGGGACTCCGGATGGGAATGTCAGCTCTCGAAGCCATGGACCTCCACCGGTTGGCATAAGTGACAAAGTCTTCGTTCGCTTTCATCTTTTCCGCCACCAAGTCGGGGAGTGTAGGGACTTGAGTGGCCATGTAGGAGAAATGGGAGATGAAGCGTTCGGAGACTATGTCAAAGTTGACAAGATCCGATGCGGGCAAAGAGGTAAACCACCTCAAAGCCTCCCCTTCTAACGATTGTTGGAAGAGGTGCATTAAGAGGACCCGATCGTACAGCCACCGATGGGAGTCCATGGTGAAGCCAGCAAGATGGAATTGGGGATCGGAGGTCCCATCGTACTTGCGATATTTCGGGGCCTTGAAGCCTGGAGGGAAGTAAGCGTTGGGGAGCTTGCAGTAGTTTTGGAGTGAATGAGGCTTGGAAAGGGACAGAGATTCGGCCAAGAGCTTCCGAATAAGACCCTCCGTCTCAGACCGGGTCAGGGATTCGGATTGAATGGGAGGAGTGGTATAGACATGGGATGGGTAGATGGGTGGAGGAGTCGGGGTAGAAGTAGGTAAAGGAGTGGGAGGAACAGGAGTGGAGATAGGGATGGGGGATATAGGAGTCCGAGAAGGGGTGAGAGGCCTAGGAGCGGGCCTAGATGAGGAGGCATGGAAGGGAGAATGGGACGGAGGGGAGGGAGAAGCTGCTGCCCGAATGGTATGCCTGGAAAGCATAGAAATGATATCGTCGGGCGAGTAGCGGGACATGAGTTTGGAAAACTCGGGGTCTTCTTGGGTATTATGGGCATGAGTGGGGTTGACCCTCAAGCTAACCTCCTCATTGTCGGCTTGAGAAGATGACTGAACCGACTCTTCAGGTTGAACATCGGTGTTAATCATACCGACCATCTCATCATTGATGTTATCATCATATTCAAATGCCGGTTTATTAGACATGTCAACAGGGTCCAACCAAGTGTCCATTAGCACACAACCTATGGGTTTTAGAATGGTTCAAGTTGAAGTGATTACACCGTTTTCAGCAGAAGTGTGAATTTCTACCAATCAATGTTATCAAACAACGCCCCAAAAATTTTAAAGATCAAGGTTGTGTATTACTTTGACTTGACTTGATTTGGACGGTTCTCTCAAATCTTACTCAAACCCGGATGAATAGGTGAACTAAATGGGAAGGTGTAAGGTCCTCCTGCCCCGTACCGTGAGGGAATCCACGGAATTTAGAGACTTATAGAGTTTTCTTCGGAGTCAACCCGATTTACCCGAGAGGGAATCCCCGAGTAAAAGGTCAAAAACCGAAGAAAGGTGATCCTAAAAATGTGAGGGGAGGCTCTAAGAGAGAAGGAAGATGACCCCCCAATGACTGAGGACCGTCAGTGACAAACAATAAGCAAACAAGAAACAAAATCACAACAAAACAATCAGAAAAATAGGGAAAAGCATGCTACTGTGACACTCAACGTCAATAGGGTGGACGCAGAATTCATGATGAAATGATAGGCGGCAGGATCGACGGACGTGGACAGGTAATAAACGACAAGCTATGTGGACGCTGACACACACTAAACGGCAGGAAATATGGACACTTACCTGGATAGGCGGCGAGATCGCTGGCCGCCTACCTGGATGCACAGAAACCCGTGGCAGCACTGCTTGTCCCACCGTGATCGCCAGAAAAGAGGCTGTGGACGATCCGTTTCGCCTCCCGGCCGTGTCCCCGTTGTCGACGGTGGATGTCCTCCGGGCGCTCGCGAACGTCACTGGTCTCTCGTTGGCGACGATGGATTGTTGGTTGACTTGGTTGACTCCCCGGTTGACTAGGTTGACTGAGGAGGAAACAAAGAATACCAGAGATTGAAGGGGAGAGTTGTGATCGCCAGGGCCTTACCTGTGCCCAAGGGGTTGCTATGATCACATCGGTGCAGTGGCCTCACGCAGCGGGCGGAGATGGGGGCTCCAACTTCTCCTTCTTCGGCCGGCCAAAGGAGGAGAGCTCCACGGTCACGTTCACAATGTTCCTGCCACAAACAGACCTCAATTAGACTAAATGTAGTGTAGCAAATGTTCAAAATAAAGAGAGGAAAGCCCAAAAGGCGAGTCCCGTACCGGTTGCGGACTTGAGAAGAGGGGTGGCCAAATGCTATGACCACCCTTCTTCCCTCCGTTTTTGGTTGGGAAACCCCTTTCTAGGTGTGTAGGAAGGTGACCTACGTGCCTAGGATGTGTGGGAAAGTGTGTGGAACATGTAAGTTAGCTACAAAGCAAGTAAGAGAAGAGAGAGAGGAGAGGGTGTAGATCCTCGTTGTTGGCATTGTTGGCTCCTTGTAGGGCTCCTCCAGCTCCAAAGCAACCCTTCTAGACGTCCCAAGTGTTGAGAGGAAGAAGAAGATGAGTAGTGGAAGGTAGGGTGTGATTTTCTCTCTCCTCTCTCAAAGGGTCAGCATATGGACATCCAGCCTCTCCCCCCTGGTTCAGAGGGCTCAAGGGGGTGTTAAATAGGCAGTGGAGCTCGGGGTTGGAGTGCCTAGGATGCTAAGTGTGAAGAAACACACTTACACACTTGGCAATCCATGGCTAAATGCTCCAACCAATGGGTAGAGGCCATGTAGGATTTTTACTGGGTCAAGGGGGTGTCTAGGTGGCCCATATACCCGTTGGGAACGGCTACATGCGTTGCATGGCCGAGAGAAAGGTGCAAGTGGGCTGGAATCTCGGGTTAGTTGCGCAGACCAGGTAAACCCTGTTGACGTCCAGCGATCAGGCCGCCAACCGCATGCAGACGTCCATGGATGTGGACGTCGGTATGAGTCAGCGTCCAGGGGGATTGCCGCCAACCAGTAGTCGGCGTCCATCGATGCTGCCCTCAACATGGGATCCGAGGCTGGTCAACAAATGGTCAAACGAAGCTTAATGGGCCAAATAGCCTTGCGGGAGATGGGCCAAATCTTGCGTCTACAAAGACGTCGTTTCGGGGTCGAAAAACCTTTGTTTCGCACTCCGAAATTGCGATTCTAGCCGACGATCTCCCCTATTCCAAGGTTTTTTGGCAGTAGCGACTCCCTCGATTACGCGAATCGCTGGCGGAGACCACACGCGGAGCCGCCCAGTCACAGCGATCGGAAGTCGTGTTCAACTCGACGCGAGATCTCCTCCCGAGGTCATGGATATGGGTGCCCGAACATCGCCGATATAGTAACCCCCTTTAGTTTATTCCCACCCCTTCAGCGAAAGAATTGGGCATAACTTTCCGCACGAACATCGGAATCGCTTATGTGACCATAATTCGGAATCGGCACTCCGAGACGGTCGACAGGGCGCTGGTTTCGCAGAATTCCGTTTCGGGGCCAAAATTCCCCCCGGGAGTGTGTGTACTAGTACACCGACTGTTGTACCCTCCTGTTGGATGTGGATATTTATTCGCCCGGGGGTCGGAACCGCCCACGAGGCCCCAATTCAGAATCGGCAATTCGACCCGGTCGGTAAATGGTCGCATTCGGAGATTTTCGGTCCGGCGCCCAAATTCCTCTCCGGGTGCGCGGTCGCGGGCTGCCGATTTGATCGCATACGGACACCGCTTCGCTCAAACGGGCATAACTTTTCGCTCGGTTATCGGAATTGCTTATAAGACCCCAATTCGGAATCGACACTCAGAGGCGCTCGACACCCCCTTAATGCCTCAGGCGATAAGAAGTCGTTTCGGGGTCGAAAAACCTTCGTTTCGCACTCCGAAATTGCGATTCTAGCCGACGATCTCCCCTATTCCAAGGTTTTTTGGTAGTAGCGACTCCCTCGATTATGCGAATCGCTGGCGAAGCACACACGCGGAGCCGCCCAATCACAGTGATCGGAAGTCGTGTTCAACTCGACATGAGATCTCCTCCCGAGGTCGTGGATATGGGTGCCCGAACATCGCCGATATAACCACCCCCTCTGGTTTATTTCCACCCCTTCAGCGAATAAATTGGGCATAACTTCCCGCACGGGCATCGGAATCGCTTATGTGACCACAATTCGGAATCGGCACTCCGAGACGGTCGACAAGGCTCTAGTTTCGCAGAATTCCGTTTCGGGGCCAAAATTCCCCCCGGGAGCGTGTGTACTAGTACACCGACTGCCGTACCCTCTTGTCGGACGCGGATATTTATTCACCCGGGGGTCCGAACCGCCCGCGAGGACCCAATTCAGAATCGGCACTTCGACCCGGTCGGTAAATGGTCGCATTCGGAGATTTCCGGTCCGGCTCCCAAATTCCTCTCCGGGAGCGCGGTCGCGGGCTGCCGATGTGATCGCATACGAACACCGCTTCGCTCAAACGGGCATAACTTTTCGCTCGCTTATCGGAATCGCTTATAAGACCCCAATTCGGAATCGGCACTCAGAGGCGCTCGACACCCCCTTATTGACTTAGGCGATAAGACGTCGTTTTGGGGTCGAAAAACCTTTGTTTCGCACTCTGAAATTGCGATTCAAGCCGACGTTCTCCTCTATTCCAAGGTTTTTTGGCAGTAGCGACTCCCTCGATTACGCGAATCGCTGGCAGAGCCCACACGCGGAGCCACCCAGTCACAGCGATCGGAAGTAGTGATCAACTCGACGCGAGATCTCCTCCCGAGGTCGTGGATATGGGTGCCCGAACATCGCCGATATAGTCACCCCCTCCGGTTTATTCACAGCCCTTCAGCGAAAGAATTGGGCATAACTTTCCGCACGGGCATCGGAATCGCTTATATGACCACAATTCGGAATCGGCACTCCGAGACGGTCGACAGGGCACTGGTTTCTCAGAATTCCATTCCGGGGCCAAAAATTCCCCCCTGGAGCGTGTGTACTAGTACACCGACTGTCGTACCCTCCTGTCGGACGCGGATATTTATTCGCCCCGGGGTCGGAACCGCCCGCGAGGCCCCAATTCAGAATCGGCACTTCGACCTGGTCGGTAAATGGTCGCATTCGGAGATTTCCGGTTCGGCGCCCAAATTCCTCTCCGGGAGCGCGGTCGCGGGCTGCCGATTTGATCGCATACGGACACCGCTTCGCTCAAACGGGCATAACTTTTCGCTCGGATATAGGAATCGCTTATAAGACCCCAATTCGGAATTGGCACTCAGAGGCGCTCGACGCCCCCTTATTGCCTCAGGCGATAAGACGTCGTTTCGGGGTCGAAAAACCTTCGTTTCTCACTCCGAAATTGCGATTCTAGCCGACGATCTCCCCCATTCAAAGGTTTTTTGGCAGTAGCGACTCCCTCGATTACGCGAATCGCTGGCGAAGCCCACACGAAGAGCCTCCCAGTCACAGCGATCGGAAGTCGTGTTCAACTCGACGCGAGATCTCCTCCCGAGGTCGTGGATATGGGTGCCCGAACATCGTCGATATAGTCACCCCCTCCTGTTTATTCCCACCTCTTCAGCGAAAGAATTGGGCATAACTTTCCGCACGGGTATCGAAATCGCTTATGTGACCACAATTCGGAATCGGCACTCCGAGACTATCTACAGGGTGCTGGTTTCGCAGAATTCCGTTTCGGTGCCAAAATTCCCCCCGGGAGCGTGTGTACTAGTACACCGACTGCCGTACCCTCCTGTCGGACGCGGATATTTATTCGCCTGGGGGTGGGAACCGCCCGCGAGGCCCCATTTCAGAATCGGCACTTCGACCCGGTCTGTAAATGGTCGCATTCAGAGATTTCCGGTCTGGCGCCCAAATTCCTCTCCGGGAGCGCGGTCGCGGGCTGCCGATTTGATCGCATACGGACAACACTTCGCTCAAACGGGCATAACTTTTCGCTCGGTTATCGGAATCGCTTATAAGACCCCAATTCGGAATCGGCACTCAGAGGCGCTCGACGCCCCCATATTGCCTCAGGCTATAATATGTCGTTTCGGGGTCGAAAAACCTTCATTTCGCACTCCGAAATTGCGATTCTAGCCGACGATCTCCCCTATTCCAAGGTTTTTTGGCAGTAGCGACTCCCTCGATTAAGCGAATCGCTAGCGGAGACCACATGCGGAGCTGGCCAATCACAGCGATCGGAAGTCGTGTTCAACTCGACGCGAGATCTCCTCCCGAGGTCCTAGATATGGGTGCCCGAACATCGCCGATATAGTCACCCCCTCCGGTTTATTCCCACCCCTTCAGCGAAAGAATTGGGCATAACTTTCCGCACGGGCATCGGAATCGCTTATGTGACCACAATTCGGAATCGGCACTCCGAGACGGTCGACAGCGCTCTGGTTTCGCAGAATTCTGTTCCGGAGCCAAAATCCCCCCCGGAGTGTGTGTACTAGTACACCGACTGCCGTACCCTCTTGTCGGACGCGGATATTTATTCGCCCGGGGGACGGAACCGCCCGCGAGGCCCCAATTTTGAATCGGCACTTCGACCCGATCGGTAAATGATCGCATTCGGAGATTTCCGGTCCGGCTCCCAAATTCCTCTCCGGGAGCGCGGTCGCGGGCTGCCGATGTGATCGCATACGGACACCGCTTCGCTCAAACGGGCATAACTTTTCGCTCGCTTATCGGAATCGCTTATAAGACCCCAATTCGGAATCGGCACTCAGAGGCGCTCGACACCCCCTTATTGACTTAGGCGATAAGACGTCGTTTTGGGGTCGAAAAACCTTGTTTCGCACTCTGAAATTGCGATTCAAGCCGACGTTCTCCTCTATTCCAAGGTTTTTTGGCAGTAGCGACTCCCTCGATTACGCGAATCGCTGGCAGAGCCCACACGCGGAGCCACCCAGTCACAGCGATCGGAAGTAGTGATCAACTCGACGCGAGATCTCCTCCCGAGGTCGTGGATATGGGTGCCCGAACATCGCCGATATAGTCACCCCCTCCGGTTTATTCACAGCCCTTCAGCGAAAGAATTGGGCATAACTTTCCGCACGGGCATCGGAATCGCTTATGTGACCACAATTCGGAATCGGCACTCCGAAACGGTCGACAGGGCGCTGGTTTCGCAGAATTCCGTTTTGGTGCCAAAATTCCCCCCGGGAGCGTGTGTACTAGTACACCGACTGCCGTACCCTCCTGTCAGACGCGGATATTTATTTGCCCCGGGGTCGGAACCGCCCGCGAGGCCCCATTTCAGAATCGGCACTTCGACCCGGTCGGTAAATAGTCGCATTCGGAGATTTCCGGTCCGGCGCCCAAATTCCTCTCCGGGAGCGCGGTCGCGGGCTGCCGATTTGATCGCATACGGACACTGCTTCGCTCAAACGAACCTAACTTTTCGCTCGGTTATCGGACTCGCTTATAAGACCCCAATTCGAAATCGGCACTCAGAGGCGCTCGAAGGCCCCTTATTGCCTCAGGCGATAAGACGTCGTTTCGGGGTCGAAAAACCTTCATTTCGCACTCCAAAATTGCGATTCTAGCCGACAATCTCCCATATTCCAAGGTTTTTTGGCAGTAGCGACTCCCTCGATTACGCGAATCGCTGGCGGAGCCCACACACAGAGCCGCCCAGTTACAGCGATCGGAAGTCGTGTTCAACTCGACGCGAGATCTCCTCCCGAGGTCGTGGATATGGGTGCCCGAACATCGCCGATATAGTCACCCCCTCTTGTTTATTCCCACCCCTTCAGCGAAAGAATTGGGCATAACTTTCCGCACGGGCATCGAAATCGCTTATGTGGCCACAATTCGGAATTGACACTCCGAGACGGTCGACAGGGCGCTGGTTTCCCAGAATTCCGTTTTGGTCCCAAAATTCTCCCGGGAGCGTGTGTACTAGTACACCGACTGTCGTACCCTCCTGTCGGACGCGGATATTATTTGCCCCGGGGTCGGAACCGCCCGCGAGCCCCCATTTCAGAATCGGCACTTCGACCCGGTCGGTAAATAGTCGCATTCGGAGATTTCCGGTCCGGCGCCCAAATTCCTCTCCGGAAGCGCGGTCGCGGGCTGCCGATTTGATCGCATACGGACACTGCTTCGCTCAAACGAACCTAACTTTTCGCTCGGTTATCGGACTCGCTTATAAGACCCCAATTCGAAATCGGCACTCAGAGGCGCTCGAAGGCCCCTTATTGCCTCAGGCGATAAGACGTCGTTTCGGGGTCGAAAAACCTTCATTTCGCACTCCAAAATTGCGATTCTAGCCGACAATCTCCCATATTCCAAGGTTTTTTGGCAGTAGCGACTCCCTCGATTACGCGAATCGCTGGCGGAGCCCACACACAGAGCCGCCCAGTTACAGCGATCGGAAGTCGTGTTCAACTCGACGCGAGATCTCCTCCGAGGTCGTGGATATGGGTGCCCGAACATCGCCGATATAGTCACCCCCTCTTGTTTATTCCCACCCCTTCAGCGAAAGAATTGGGCATAACTTTCCGCACGGGCATCGAAATCGCTTATGTGGCCACAATTCGGAATCGACACTCCGAGACGGTCGACAGGGCGCTGGTTTCCCAGAATTCCGTTTTGGTCCCAAAATTCCTCCCGGGAGCGTGTGTACTAGTACACCGACTGTCGTACCCTCCTGTCGGACGCGGATATTTATTCGCCCGGGGGTCGGAACCGCCCGCGAGGCCCCATTTCAGAATCGGCACTTCGACCCGGTCGGTAAATGGTCGCATTCGGAGATTTCCGGTCTGGCGCCCAAATTCCTCTCCGGAAGCGCGGTCGCGGGCTGCCGATTTGATCACATACGGACACCACTTCGCTCAAACGAGCATAACTTTTCGCTCGGTTATCGGAATCGCTTATAAGACCCCAATTCGGAATAGGCACTCAGAGGCGCTCGACACCCCCTTACTGCTTTGGGCAATAAGACGTCGTTTCGGGGTCGAAAAACCTTCGTTTCGCACTCCGAAATTGCGATTCTAGCCGACGATCTACCCTATTCCAAAGTTTTTTGGCAGTAGCAACTCCCTGGATTACGCGAATCGCTGGCAAAGCCCACACGCGGAGCCGCCCAGTCACGCGATCGAAAGTCGTGTTCAACTCGACACGAGATCTCCTCCCGAGGTCGTGGATATGGGTGCCCGAACATCGCCGATATAGTCACCCCCTCCGGTTTATTCCCACCCCTTCAGCGAAAGAATTGGGAATAACTTTCCGCACGGGCATCGGAATCGCTTATGTGACCACAATTCGGAATCGGCACTCCGAGACGGTCGACAGGGCGCTGCTTTCGCAGAATTCCGTTTCGGTGCCAAAATTCCCCTTGTGAGCGTGTTTACTAGTACACCGACTGCCGTACCCTCCTGTCGGACGCGGATATTTATTCGCCCGGGGGTCGCAACCGCCCGCGAGGCCCCATTTCAGAATCGGCACTTTGACCCGGTCGGTAAATGGTCGCATTCGGAGATTTCCGGTCCGGCTCCCAAATTCCTCTCCGGGAGCGCGGTCGCGAGTTGCCGATTTGATCGCATACGGACACCGAGTCGCTCAAACGGGCATAACTTTTCGCTCGGTTATCGGAATCGCTAAAAAGACCCCAATTCGGAATCGGCACTCAGAGGCGCTCGACGCCTGCTTATTGCCTTAGGCAATAAGACATCATTTTGGGGTCGAAAAACCTTCATTTCGCACTCTGAAATTGCAATTCTAGCCGACGTTCTCCCCTATTCCATGGTTTTTTGGCAGTAGCGACTCCCTCGATTACGCGAATCGCTGGCGAAGCCCACACGAAGAGCCTCCCAGTCACAGCGATCGGAAGTCGTGTTCAACTCGACGCGAGATCTCCTCCCGAGGTCGTGGATATGGGTGCCCGAACATCGTCGATATAGTCACCCCCTCCTGTTTATTCCCACCTCTTCAGCGAAAGAATTGGGCATAACTTTCCGCACGGGCATCGAAATCGCTTATGTGACCACAATTCGGAATCGGCACTCCGAGACGGTCGACAGGGCGTTGGTTTCGCAGAATTCCGTTCCGGGGCCAAAATTCTCCTCGGGAGCGTGTGTACTAGTACACCGACTGTCGTACCCTCCTGTCGAACGCGGATATTTATTCGCCCGGGGGTCGGAACTGCCCGCGAGGGCCCAATTCAGAATCGGCACTTTGACCCGGTCGGTAAATGGTCGCATTCGGAGATTTCCGGTCCGGCGCCCAAATTCCTCTCCGGGAGCGCGGTCGCGGGCTGCCGATTTGATTGCATATGGACACCGCTTCGCTCAAACGGGCATAACTTTTCGCTCGGTTATCGGAATCGCTTATAAGACCCCAATTCGGAATCGGCACTCAGAGGCGCTCGACGCCCCCTTATTGCCTCAGGCGATAAGACGTCGTTTTGGGGTCGAAAAATCTTCGTTTCGCACTCTGAAATTGCGATTCTAGCCGACGATCTCCCCTATTCCAAGGTTTTTTGGCAGTAGCGACTCCCTCGATTACGCGAATCGCTGCCGGAGCCCACACGTGGTGCGCCCAGTCACAGCGATCGGAAGTCGTGTTCAACTCGATGCGAGATCTCCTCCCGAGGTCGTGGATATGGGTGCCCGAACATCACCAATATAGTCACCCCCTCCGGTTTATTCACACCTCTTCAGCGAAAGAATTTGGCATAACTTTCCGCACGGGCATCGGAATCGCCTATGTGACCACAATTCGGAATCGGCACTCCGAGACGGTCGACAGGGCGCTGGTTTCGCATAATTTCGTTTCGGGGCCAAAATTCCCCTCGGGAGCATGTGTTCTAGTACACCGACTGTCGTACCCTCCTGTCGGACGTGGATATTTATTCTCCCGGGGGTCGGTACTGCCCGCGAGGCCCGAATTCAGAATCGTCACTTCGACCCGGTTGGTAAATGGTCGCATTCGGAGATTTCCAGTCCGGTGCCCAAATTCCTCTCCAGAGGGCGGTCGCGGGCTGCCGATTTGATCGCATACGGACACTGTTTCTCTCAAACGGACATATCTTTACGCTTGCTTATCGGAATCGCTTATAAGACCCCAATTCGGAATCGGCATTCAGAGGCGCTCGACGCCCCCTTATTGCCTCAGGCGATAAGACGTTGTTTCGGGGACGAAAAACCTTCGTTTCGCACTCCGAAATTGCGATTCTAGCCGACGATCTCCCATATTCCAAGGTTTTTTTGGCAGTAGCGACTCCCTCGATTACGCGAATCGCTGGCGGAGCCCACACACGCAGCCGCCCAGTCACAGCGATCGAAAGTCGTGTTCAACTCGACGCGAGATCTCCTCCCAAGGTCGTGGATATGGGTGCCCAAATATCGCTGATATAGTCACACCCTCCGTATTTTTCCCACCCCTTCAGCGAAAGAATTGGACATAACTTTCCGCACGAGCATCGGAATCGTTTATGTGATCACAATTCGGAATCGACACTCCGAGACGGTCGACAGGGCGCTGGTTTCGCAGAATTCCGTTCCGGGGTCAAAATTCCCCCCGGGAGCATGTGTATTCTTTTTTTTTTGGGAGGGGTGTGTGGGGGTGGGGTTTGGTAGTGTTCTATAGTGGCGGACCTAGAATTTTTATTCAGTGGGTGCACCTTTAAACGTATTTTCTTGATCTAATGGAGTCATTAATGGTGAAACTCTACATTACTAATAGAAACATTTCAATCCAGTGAAGTCACAGAACCCCACTGGCCTCAAGGTGGCTCCGCCACCTCTACTCCCCCCCCCCCCCAACCCCAACACCTTGTGCTAATTGGGGTGTTTTAAACTTTTAATGAAGTCACAATTCCAACGAGAGAGCCAGGGACGGCATCAAAGCACATGGATTTGGTCAAGTGGTGTGGTGAGTGCCCACGCGAGCCGCTACGTTTTGTGTTGTGTTGTGCTGCATGTAGGACTTTAAAATTCACGTTATCCCTCCTTTCTCCCATGTCTGCATCAGTATTTTTGAACAGAGGCCACAAGCTCACAAGTGTCAAGATAGTGATCTTTATTACTTCGTCCCTAACACGTCTGTTGATATGAGATTTAACGGATCTCACTCGCATATATCTAGAGTGGATAATATTTGTCCGTTGCTTGATAGTAAATAGTGCTGTTTTAATTTGGAATCTTACGTAAACACCCTTTTAAGTCAAGATTTGTAGTAAAATCCATCTTACATTTATATTTACCCTTGCAACCTAGTTGAAAAGAGAAATTATCTTGATGAACCGTGCGATACAAACATCTGCCATATGGGTCAAACGCCGTCGCAAGCAGTAGCTGCACTACCCTCTAATCCGCCAACAATTATCAGCTAGAAGAAGGCACCAAATAATCTTTTAAATCCGGATGATGCTCAGGTATTTTTTTAGAAGGTAATGTGGGGCAGACATTCGAATTTTTAATAATCTATATGTATATAGAAGGCTTAATTTAGTGACAATAATGTGTTATCAACAGGTGAAAGAAGGGAACAAAACAAAGGAGAGCAGCTTCGAGTTTCGCTTGGGAAGGTTTTCTAACTTGCAAATTGTCTTCTTCAAGTCCAAACGGTTAGATTAGAGATATGATCTCATACGACTTCACAGAATCCCACAATCCATCGTTTGATTGGCTTAGTTGATGGCAAATTTGACCATAACCTGTATCTTTGATTCGAAAGTGAAGGGCTAGTGTCAAAATTAACAGAATATTATGTCGAACATGTTATTAAGATATATGCATACGTGTACACATATATATATAACAGGAGAAAAACTTATTGCATTTTCACATTACACTTTGACTAAACAACAAACCTATGTGGTATCCAATAATTGGATTGTCACTTTATCACTTTTCATGTGAGGGGTGCCACATGGGATATTACCTAGTCGAGTAATGCTATGCTCCCGGCACTGCCGGGAGCATAGCCGACGTGGAGCGGCCGCGCCCCTCCACCCGCGCACCGCGTGGAGTGGGGCGGCCCCACATGCATTAGCCCACGTGCATTACAGTTTTTTTTTCACACAAATTGTAAAAAAAAAAAACGGAGCATTTAATGCACGTGGGGCCGCCCCCCTCCACGCGGTGCGCGGGTGGAGGGGCGCGGCCGCTCCACGTCGGCTATGCTCCCGGCAGTGCCGGGAGCATAGCATTACTCTACCTAGTCATATTGCACTTAAGGTGCAATGTACAAGTGCAATAAGTCTTTCTCATATGACAGATAACACGAGATTCTAAGGATATGCATGCCAGTATTTTAATAACATGAGAAGATTAAATAAGGGTAGATTAGTTTTTCTAGTACTTTCTATCTAAAATTAGGCCAATTTAACAGCAGATAACGGCATCGATATATATGATGCATTTACGGAGACATACATGAAAAATATGAAGAACACAGGGATAGAGAATAGAATACACATGATTAGAGACGTATATGTGTGAAAATCCCTAATTCATAATATCATGTAATGTCCAAATGAGACTATAAGCAAATATTATCATACTTCTTAATCCATTCCCTCTCCATTAACTGCCGGATAACCTGATTACAATAACCAACTCACCCACGGGCATTTCCAAACATTAAAACTATCACTAAAACATCATTAATATTCCAGAGGATTAATTAAACCATAATCTCTTTTCTAGAGGACATATAACACCCAAATCTACGCCTTGGAGGAGATTTAACAATCGAGATAATTACCTTCTATTACTTCTTTCTCCTCCATGTGGAGCTGCTGTAGCAGGGACTTCATTTGCTAGTAAGCCCTTCCAGCATCCCAATATTTTATGAGGTGTGAACGTTTAACCTGGTTTAGAAGCACCAACCTGCGAAGAATATTAGAAGAAAATCGCCCCAGTTACAAAGGAAAGAAGAAACAATCATTTAACATGACAGTAAGTTCCATTCAGGATGCTGCATACTTCCAAATTCCAATCCCTCCTCCAGTGTGTAGGTTTATCCATCACATTCACATCTGAAAGATGACAACAATATGACAATTGACAATAAGCACAGCTATCCTTGTTGGGACAAGGTGGAACTCCTTAGCCATAGAGGCCTTCCAACCATGGCGTTTCCATGGACAGCAATGTAAGCTGCGTTCAACCTGAATAGAAGACATTCAAAACAACAGATGTAGGTAAGACATTCTTCCAGTACGATGTCAGTTAGGTGGGCAACCTAACAAAGGGAGGGTGGGGAAACTCACTTATCCACATCCGGGATAGCCAAAGGATCAAAAGCTTCTTCTCTGTGTTCCGCAGCTGGCAGTGCAGCTACCATAGCTGTCATGTCTGTTACACCATCAACCTGGAAATAGGAAGAGGAAATGATGAAGCCGATATAAGAGAGAAAGAGGTCCCTTAAAAAAAAAATCATAAACATCCTCTTGCACTTGACCGAGGGCAAGGTGATGCTACTGTGTGCAATCAAGAACGATAGCTGGAAATGCTTTTATGAACATAAGAGAATAACTCTAGCCAAGGCAAGGTGAACACAGGACTTGACCGAAGCCTCTCATTTCTCTGCCATGAGTGTGGGAAGGTTGGAAAAACATAAGACAGGCATTTTGGGAAACGAAGGCGACATGTGCACAAACTTATTACTCCATTTTATAAACACTGCAACATTTATGGGTATTTTCAAGAGTATGTTTATTTGGATCCCCATCCGAGCCGAGAGAAAGTATGGTTGCGCTACAGTTTACTACTAAAGAGAATAAGCATGTCAGTGGAGGAGAGCCCCCCCCCCCTCTCTCCTAGAACCAAAAGAGCTTACACCTCTCTACCTGTTCTGAAGCTTCCTTTCCACACAACAATATGCACTTTTTGTAATTTTTTTTAAGGACTTGATCTTGGGGTTTAAAAGCATCATTACCACAATATCTACTTCAACGAAGAATATGAATTTGATAACCAATTTCATGGAAGATGAAACTGTTATAACAACATATAAACAAATCCGGAATTTAAATGTTTGCATTGACCCACCGAACAAGAGACATGCAAAGCTCAACACCCGTTTTCATAAAAATAGGAGCATGATGTTGCTACCTTTCATTCTGGTGCTCAACCTCTCTCTCTTGGTTTTTGTTTTGTCGAGATTATGGGTCCAAGACCCAGCATCCTGCCTGGCGGTTGAGATCTCACCCTAGCCCAAAAACCACCGGCTAGTGCAGTGTCGAATGAAAATTCCTTGTTGATGTCCAGTCCAGGACAAAGTCCCAAACACATTTCTCATTTCTTATTATCTTAAAGCATAAAGTATGCTGGACCCAAGCTAAACCACAAATAATTCATCATAGAAGGACTTCTATGAATGTATACATTACTTTTTCACAAAAGTAGTTCCCCTTTATCACCACCAGAAAAGGAAAGCTTTGGAGATCTGTCAAAAATTAACTAGAACTAGTTCTACTCAACGCACTAGTTCTACTCAACTTCCCCACCTAGGCTGAGTCACATGCAGTACGAGTTTTTGGCTTTCCTAATTGAAGCACAAAAACAGATATCCCTAATGCCCTTGAAACATCATCTGGAATATCTGGTGAATGGCAGGCCAAGAAAAATTGGCAGTGGTTGTACGGATAACATTTTTTATAAATAGACACATTCCGCTGGCAAGTGTATAGGGAAACTAGTGAATTACAAGTGGGAGAAGAGAAGACATTCTTGCCTGTTGCGGGTATTGACCATATCCTGCATAGGCACCATATGCATAGAAAGATGGATCTTGAGAAGCCCCATACGCATAGGGATCATAACCTTGTCCATAGCCATAATAAGCACTGGCCCATTGATTGGGGTCTGCTTGTTGGCCCCACATAGCAGATGGATCCTGTGACCATAGAAACACAGAATAAAACTTGCATCCAGGGAGCCTATTATAGGTAAGCTCTAATTGTAAGGACAGCAAGCATCATTACTACTCTTGAAGAAAAAGGTGACCATCTATGAGGACCACTGCATAAGATTAAATGGAATAGCAAACACAAGAATATGCAAGTGGAGAAAGCTATTACTCCACAAAGAGACAGAGAGAAAAAGAAATAATGCCATTTCATAAAAAAAAAATGTAAGAGTCAGAAACTCTATATCTTTTGCAGAAGGTTGAAAATAGAGCTGACATTAATCTGTCATAACCATTTAACTTAAGTTAATCAGATAATCTGTATTCACTCCATTTATCCATCATCTGCTGTTTGTCCAACTTAAGGGGTGTTAGCATTCACTAGATCTCCCCATGTTTTATTTTGCCGATTTTCACTTGTTTTACAAACATGTGAAAATTTTAGTTGCGGGTCTTGTTTCTGCAAATGCTGGGAATATTCCTTATTTACCCAGGAACTATTTACCAACCACTCACTTTGGGGAAATATTCTCCATTCTCCACCCATGTGCTCTTTCTCTCACTCTCTTTATACAAATGCAAACAACTTGTCTTATTTTCACAGGTTTTTATATAAATTTGCAACCACATGATTTTATTTCACTTTTAACTATTTCCCATGAATTTAACTTTCTCGGGAAAGATTTCCTGTGATTCTTCATTCCCCAAGGAATTGTGGGAATGCGAACCCCCCCCCCCCCCCCGCCCTCTTCTGATTGTCTAACTTAGGGGGTGTTAGAATTCACTAGATCTCCCCATGTTTTACTTTGCCAACAGATTTTCACTTGTTTTACAAACATGTGAAATTTTTAGTTGGGGTCTTGTTTCTGTAAATGCTGGGAATATTCCTTATTTCCCCAGGAACTGTTTACCCACCTCCCCCTTTGGGGAAATATTCTCCACATATGTGCTCTTTCTCTCACTCTCTTTATACAAATCCAAACAACTTGTCTTATTTTCACAGATTTTCATATAAAATTGCAACCACATGATTTTATTAACTGTAACTATTTCCTGTGAATTTTACTTTCCGGGGAAAGATTCCTGTGATTCTTCATTCCCCAAGGAATTGTGGGAATGCGAACCCCCCCCCCCCCCCGCCCTCTTCTGATTGTCTAACTTAGGGGGTGTTAGAATTCACTAGATCTCCCCATGTTTTACTTTGCCAACAGATTTTCACTTGTTTTACAAACATGTGAAAATTTTTAGTTGGGGTCTTGTTTCTGTAAATGCTGGGAATATTCCTTATTTCCCCAGGAACTGTTTACCCACCTCCCCCTTTGGGGAAATATTCTCCACATATGTGCTCTTTCTCTCACTCTCTTTATACAAATCCAAACAACTTGTCTTATTTTCACAGATTTTCATATAAAATTGCAACCACATGATTTTATTAACTGTAACTATTTCCTGTGAATTTTACTTTCCGGGGAAAGATTCCTGTGATTCTTCATTCCCCAAGGAATTGTGGGAATGCGAACCCCCCCCCCCCCCCCGCCCTCTTCTGATTGTCTAACTTAGGGGGTGTTAGAATTCACTAGATCTCCCCATGTTTTACTTTGCCAACAGATTTTCACTTGTTTTACAAACATGTGAAATTTTTAGTTGGGGTCTTGTTTCTGTAAATGCTGGGAATATTCCTTATTTCCCCAGGAACTGTTTACCCACCTCCCCCTTTGGGGAAATATTCTCCACATATGTGCTCTTTCTCTCACTCTCTTTATACAAATCCAAACAACTTGTCTTATTTTCACAGATTTTCATATAAAATTGCAACCACATGATTTTATTAACTGTAACTATTTCCTGTGAATTTTACTTTCCGGGGAAAGATTTCCTGTGATTCTTCATTCCCCAAGGAATAGTGGGAATGCGAACCCCCTCCCCCCCCCCCCTCTGTGTGGTTTAGATGGGGAAAGGACTCAATTGCGTTCATTTAATCTCCTCATGTAATTAAGACAATGGCATATGCACCCCTGGAATCTTTCATATTCTCTTGTACACTACTCAACCTTTATAGTTTACACATTCAATGAAATATTACTTAATGTGGTGTACATGATAATACGTATAAATGAAACATTACTGGTTAATATGTTGTAGACATAATATGAAGAATATAAGGCTATACAGAAAACACACAACTGCTAGGCTATATAAGTAATCACCCCTACATTGGGCAGTCTAGTCAGTTTATTTTCAGTACATGTGGAAGCCCATCAAGGTAGTGGGCGCTTCTAAAGAAGCCAGCCATGAAGACCACCCCCTTTGGTAAAGAGTCTTCCTATTAAAATGGACCAGCTGGCTCTAACTGGAAAATGGAGAGGGGGTGCCAGTGACCATACCCATATTCCCCCAAAGGCTAGCCAACAGGAGCAGCAAGCAGGGTAATAGCCCGTCCAGGCCCACTGCATATATACCAATCCTCTATATGAAGGACGATCCCCATGCCATGAAGCACCATAACAGTCTAAATGTGTTAGAATAAATAGTCTAAATGTACTAGTATAAAGTGTGTGCAGTACAGTTTAAATGAAAGAAAAACTAATTGATATTTGAATATTCAATATGAATATAAAAAGAAAATAGGGGTGTTCAATGGGAAAGTAGCCCGAAGAACTACGGAAAGAGAAGAGGCGAGAGGGAAGAAAAATAAGAAAGAAAGAGAGAGGGTTTACTTTTTTAATCCTGTCTTAGTGTCTTGAGAGAGACGGACAGGGAGATAAGATGAATGTGAGAAGGAAAAGAAGAGGTACTCTTTCTTGGAAAGAAAAGAGAGACGAAAGACAGAGATAGGATAAACGAGGGAAGGTAAAGAAGAAACACTCTTTAAATGAACACATCCGTGTTTGGAACTTGAATCTAATGGTCAAGAATTCTTCCGATAGATGAAACTGAAGGAATATACTCCTCTTTTTTTAAGTGGTAGAGGTACTCTTTCTTGGAAAGAGAAGAGAGACGAAAGACAGAGATAGGATAAACGGGGGAAGGTAAGGAAGAAACACTCTTTAAATAAACACATCTGTGTTTGGAACTTGAATCTAATGGTCAAGAATTCTTCTGATAGATGAAACTGAAGGAATATACTCCTCTTTTTTTTTAGTGGTAGTATATGTAAGTACTGAAACCTTTTCACTAGGAATGAGTTAATTACTGTTGGTAGGTCACTACTAGCAACTAATAAATCACTTGTTTGCACAACTTAACTAACTACAATGAATTTGTGCAGTGATTGAAAAGGGTTTTCTTCAGTAGTGTAATCTGATCTCCAACAGTTGCAGTGCATGAATTAAACTTTTAATCAAGATAATTGATGAGCCTTTTATCTAGTAACTTTATTTATTCCAAAAAGTTACGTAAATAGAAGAACTGATAAGCAGCTTGTTTATCTGTTTGAGATGAACAACGAAAGTATTTGTTTCAGCACAACTAAAGCCATGTGTGGATAATATCTTTTTCTTGACATTATAAATTGTCATTTTCATACTAATTCAAGATTCCTACAGAATAAGCAGCCAGAGGAATAGATTAAAGCATAACATCTGTTATAAAAAAACAAATACGATGTTTATCTTTAAAAGCAATACCTGCCTATTTTCTGGGCTTCTACCCCAGGAAAGACGAACCATTTGTTGGCCGATCATCATCCCATGCACCCTCTGAATGGCTTCTTCAGCAGATGCCCTTAAAGGTCAAGAGAAGGTGACATTCAATAAAGGAAAGAACAGCTTGCGTCCAATTAAAAGAATATTCCATGATGGAGGCCGAATAAAATAGAAGAAATGATAAATTGCCCAGACGGTAACTAGAAACTGAAACATTCAGGGAAGCTTTGATAATCAAATAGGCTAACGGAGGTTAAGATTGGAAAAACCCAATTTTTACGTTTTTTGCTTTGGTACACTTCTTTTGTTCTAGGTAGAATAGCTGCAAGATCCTTAACTGGGTTAAGATGGGCTAGCCCAAGGTTATCGTACCTCAAGGTTTGAGTTTATCAGAACAAATAAAGTCAGTTATCAGAACTTATCCACTTACCAATGTGGTCCTCATATAATACAATTGAGAGACGAGTTTTTTATTGTCTTCAACTTAGTATAACATTCTTTGGGGGTTTTGGCCAAGCTAGAACCCCATATCCAATTGTCCTCATGCTTGCTTTAACCTAAGCACCAACTCCACACAAGAAATACTTGATGGGATCCATCAGATTGCATTTGTCAATGACAAACCTACTGAGAAGTGAGAAGGCAACCTTCCATCAAAGTTTTGCAAACTTCCCATTTCCCAATACCTTATCAAAGAATAATCCTAAAGGCAAGTGGAATTGCTTTGATTCTCAGGCATCTTTCTTTCGTGGTTCACAACATTCATCAGAAGGTAAAGAATGCTATGCATGCTGTTTCCTGCCCTTGTTGTCATATAAGCTGCTAAGTTTATATCTGCTAAGTCTGTACTGAGGTTGGATGTGGACAAGAATACTATTACTGAATCTATTAACTTAGTCCATATGGCCGATGAAGGAGAAGAAGATAAGAAAATAGAAGTTTAAAAGTTTATCTAACATATACCAGAACTGTTAATGACATTAGAATGTTTCAGTATTGTTATCTATTGGATATAAGACAATGGAGAAAATTGCTAAAAAGGCCTCACTGATGGCTGATGGTGCAGCCTCCTAAAGCTTAGGGTTGAGCTCAATCCAAAGACAAAATATCTAAGTCCAAGATTAATCAACTCGCCTAGAAGGAACCGTCAAGACTGACTACAACAGTAACACTGCAGCAGAAGACTTTCATCTTTTTAACCTTTACCTGGATGCAACCTCCAGGGGTTTTGCATATAAATTTTTTGTTAGAAAGAAAACTAGATTTATCACTCTCACATTTGAATTTACATATATATCATAAAAATACCAATAATGCGCAAAAAGAACACAAAATGGGCTTTTTGCACCACACACCATTTTTTGTGCATGAAAAGAGCAATAATCAGGGCAAGAATATCACTATGTGATCCTCACACAATTGACATTGTTCCGCACTATATGTACAAACTCAATTACAAGAGTGATAATCTGTAATTTATTCTTACAATGTGTTTATATGCAAAATTGGCTACATCTTTTCTCTTGAAGATCACTCTCAGGAACAAATGGGCATTTTAAAAGCTTTTGGGATGCAAGAATAAAAGATAAACAGATAGCAATACATGTCTGCACCCTGCATAATATTATCAAATCCCATATAAAGAAAATAAAGGCTAACAGAACACCAAACATACCTTGCACTAAATTGGACAAAACCACATCCTTTGCCTTGTGGAATCTTGACAGAGATAAGCTCACCAAATTGTGCAAAAATCTGCCTCAATTCCTCCTCTGCGACATTGGCATCCAAGCCCCCAACAAATATCTGTAGATAATAGTAGAAAAGGTAATAATAATGATAGTAATACACTACACGCTACATCCTCAGGAGGAAGGTTAAAGTTAAGGAAAAACTCACAGTTGTGTTTGTTATATCACCATCTGGTGGAACTGGTTGCACCTGTGGTGTGACATATGTTGCGGGATATACAGCTGAAAGATAAAACACTTTTAGAGGAGTTTCACAAACGAACAGCAGAAGAAGACAACAACCATAACATGGCGATGATGGTGAAAAATTGAATATGTAAACACAATAGAAAGGAAGCAAAAGGTTCATGCAAAAGACTGAATTTCAAATTTATGAATGCAAGCCATTCTTCCTATGTTGGCACCAAAACATTTAGAGAAAAAGAAAGATTAAAACAACCAACTGCAACCCCGCCATGAAATTCTCAGATTGCCTCACCTTTGCCTTGTTTCCTAAAATCTACCGACCTATGATGTTTCAGCTTTCCAAATGGCACCCAGTACCTCAGTCATTTAAGAAAACAATAGAGGATGTACAGGAATGAGTTGCCTTATCCCTCTAAGACTAGAAAACCATCCATATAATCTGCCATTCACTTAAACTGACAAGCACGGTACTGGAAACCAGCTGAACCAGATCAACTTGAACTGGTCTGCTTCCAATGGGGAATAATGGCCAGAAATAGCCAGTTTTTGGCGAAAACGGCCTTGAAATCAAAGAGGTCATGTCTTTATGCCAAGTCTGCCATCCAATTCCTAGCTGAAGAGGAGAAATAATGTATTCTCCACCCAAGCAACATGTCTCATAACCTCCAAATTCATATGTGCTGCTTAATTAATCTCTATCATAAGAAAATTATAAAGTTTGTGCATTTAGTGAAAATATTAGAGAAAGACAATTACTTTTGGCAGCAGGGAACTGCTGCTGAAACCCAGTGGTCTTCTTTGGTGTGGCTGCACTGATCCGCATGGGCCTTGTGGAACAATAAACTCCATTCATTTCTGTCATAGCACGGTTTCTTTCTGTCTCATCAGAAAATTTAACAAATCCATAACCCTTTGACCGCCCAGTGTTAGGATCAGTAACAACCTTTGCACCTCTGACTGAAGGGTACTGAGATCTAAAGGTCTCTTGCAACAAATAGTCTGTGACATCTGGTGCCAAATCACCCACGAAGATAGAATGCTCTGGTCCAGCCTCAGGACGCTTTTCCATGCCAAAGGAAGCCCAATTCAACCTAAAAGTTTGCTCCGTTCCTGGCATCTGTGTTCCATTGTACGTTTGCAGGATTCTTTCTGCAGCTGCATGGGACATAAACTCCACAAATCCATACCCCTCAGGCTGCCCAGTCACCCTGTTGCGTATTATCTTTATCGAAATAACCTACAGGCAGTTGAAAACAAAAATTATATATGACATGATTGATATACAACAAAAGAAATGTAAGGAGCTGTAAAAGTCAAGCAACAATGGGTTTTATGTAAACTCTAGGCCATGAATGAAAAATGACATAGAGCATATTCAATATTGAGGCACCCCCTTCTCACCATAAAGAAAATGGGGAGGAGGGGGTTGATCCATCCATTGCATAGCTCTGCCTCCCAAAACGGGGATCCAAAATGAGTAATTCAATGCCAGAGAGTAGCATAGTCTCAAATATTTGAGTGTGTGGACTACTCCTTATAAATGAAAAAATTCTTACAATGAGCAACATAAATTAGCAGTATAGCAAACCAAGGGATAATCTAAGATATTGAAATACGCTACCCAATGAAACAACATAACAAGTATCCCTAATGGTAGCCATGTTGTGTAGGTATAAATAGTGGTAGGGTACAGTCCATATAAATAACACAAACACAATCCCATCCAGTTTCAGACCAGGGATCTCCCACGCAACCAACACACCCCCCCCCCAGCTTAGAAATACTTAGGGCATATGTTCCTTGGAAATATATGAACAAACATTCCCATGTTCTTAACCTACTATAAAGAGATCAAGAATTTCATCTTGCTCTAGACATCCATCCCAATGAAATTAAAGTTCAAACACCACCGGATGTGTCATTTGTAAAAAATTCAAGACCTCAAACTTCACTCCACACAGTGCATTCATGTACCAACCAACAACAGATGTCTGTGCTCCATTGCAAAGTAAAATGGTATATGGTGTGGAAGGCCATGAGGAATCAGGTTACCATCAAGAATTAACATAAGTTTGAAAATAAAATCATATGTACATGTTATGACACAAGACAATAATGTAGTGCACCACTCATCTAATCCACTAAAAGATACCAAAGTAACCAAACCCCCAAACCTCTGAACCCGATACCAAGGGACTAGACAACACAGTCACTGCCGCCCACCAACAATGGATCCACTTCCTAAAAGATTAAAGAAATAAAACTATACAAAGTGTAACCCATTACTTAAGAAAAACGAATTCGTAACATGCTACTAGGCCACTTCTAGGCGTAACGCACTATCTGACTGAATCAGACGACCCACCATTAACAAAGTATGCTATGGAGGAAATGCGAGAAAGAACCGCCAACAAATGCTATCTATGTTTACGTAGTATGTGAAACTCACTTTCCAAACAAACTCTCTTCAATGAATCAAAACTTTCCCAAGATCGTAGTGGTAACAAGATCTGAAGTAATGATGCAGGCCCATGAAGAAGCAAACCAGAGGTATACTGCAGAGAAGGAATAAAAGCACTAAACCCCCCTCCCTGTTAACCCTCGAAGCGTGGCATGAATCAACACGTTATTCTAGACTCTGCACAATCCCACACTTCACTCACGATACAAATAACTAGATGCTTGCTGCAAATGGAGCCAAATAATGCCACTTTTCTGTTTTGTTCTCAAAACCAAGTAAAAATTCCCGGCTCCCACGCGCTCTTTTTTTTTCCCCTGAAATAGATGGTTCCGGAATGTAACAAATAGAAAGGAAGATTAAAAGGACATGGCACTGAAACCCACAAGAACAATAAGAGACAGCACAAACAACAGCAGTATTCTCCTCAACCTCCACGATTAGGGCTTTTGCAATCAACACTCGGTTAAGAGTTACAACACCGGAGCCAATTTGCCATCGTAGAGAGGGAGACGAAAGCAGAATTCCTAGGAACCCAGGAAGGAGGGAGCAAGAAGGGGGTCGCGAACCTCTCCGGTGTGGGCGAAGCAGCTGCTGAGGTAGTTCTCGTCGACCCAGTACTGGAGGTTGCCGATCCAGAGGGTCCTGACCTCCTCGAGGGAGGTGGGCTGGTGGTAGCTCTGCGGGCCAGCGGCGGCGGCGGTCGGCCAGGCCGGCTGCTGGTGGTGGGGGCCCGCCCACTGGTGGTGGTGGGAAGAAGAGTCCATGGCGTCGTCGGAAAAAGCTGAAGGCAGCGGCTTCCTCCGCTGGGTTTATACTGCAGCGCCTCCACGTCCGGCTATCAGCCCGGAGGCACGTGACAGACGCCTCGTGGTAATCCAAAACGGGTCGGATCCAATCCATGGAAATGCCAAAAATAACATCATTATGTGCATAACAATATATATATATATATATATATATACTTTTATAATATACTAATTAAAATATTTTTTAAATATATAAGAGTAATTAAAAATACCCTATCATGCATCAGTAGTTCTAAAAAAACATATGACAGCGAGCATTATTAGAGGGATATATATTCTTTTGTACCTAAGAACTGGTTTAGTGATAGTGCTCCATGTATAAGAAGAGGTCAACTATTAACTCTCATTGGCAGTGAAAATTTTAAGTATTTTTTTTTAAAGATGATGCCAATGATTCAACTCTCATTGAGTGATGTAATAAATTAATATTTTAAAAAATAAAAAATATATTTTTTGCATTTATATTATATATCAAGATTGTTTGTACATTAGGGAGTTGAGATATTAAATTCATAATCTCAATGCCCAGACCGTTATTAATTTGATTACAGCAACTTGAATTGCTCAAAAGCTTTCAACTCTTACATCTAGCTAGCTCACGGATATATATATATATATATATATAGAAAAAAAATTTAATACACTAATCTAAATATATTTATTACATTTAAGTATTCATGCGGCGTCAAATCTAAAGATCGACGACCAATAGACAGATGATTAGGTTTTAAAATACAAATTTTAGACTCCAAACAATAATATTGGGCTGATGCCATGTAACACTTATTACACTTGTTGTACAATAAATCTTTCGAATACATGCTTCAACAATGTATAAGGAAATGTACGCTGTATTCCTACACATTCGTACGGCCATCAAGTCCTGCCGAAACTAAAAAGAAAGAACAAAAGATTAGGACACATTTTGGTCGATCTCCGATCCAATCAATAGATCATGGGGTGCAGCTAGCTGGTTTACATCACATGTCGGCTACAGTTCATATGATGGTGCGTGCATGGAACCTTGATGATGTCAGCAGTGTCCGCCTGGCGGCGGCGGCGGCGGCGGCGAAGCCACCGCCACTTGCATGCGGCAGAGTGGGCACTCCGGCTTCTGCCGGAGCCACCTATGGAGGCAGCGACCGTGGAAGGAGTGCGAGCACGGCAGCCAGCATCCCTCCAGCTGCTGCCCAGCCCATGGCGCCGCAGCGGCCATCCTCCCCAGGCAGATGGCGCAGATCTCGCCCTCTCCCTTCTCCTCTTCTGCCTCCTCTTCCTGCTCTGGCGCGTGCTGCCCCTCCTCCGGGGCCCCGGTCTCCGGCGGTGGTGTCGGCAGCGGCGGCAGGTCGTGCTCGCCCATCTCCATGCCCGCCCAGTAGCATACTTCCACGTCGGCGTCGTCGAGCTCCTCCTCTAAGTCATCTTCGTCGTGGCCGCTCTCCTCCTCCTCCTCCTCCTCCTCTTCCTCGCCCACGAACACCCTCACGCGGGCGTCCGCCCGGACCCGGGCCACGACCTGCAGACCCTGCCGCTGGTTCAACATCCCCGCGATGCCGCTGACATAGCGCGACAGCTCCTCTGACACACGGCGGAGGGCCACGTCGGGCAGCCACCGCCGCCGCAGCCGCCGCCCGAGGTGCCCCGTCGACAACCGGTGAAGGATGACCTCCCGGGTGGCCTCCGGGGTGACGAGGCTTCTAGCCAGGGATCGATGGACGGGGACGCAGACGGCGCTCTGGAGGGGGACCCAGCGGCCGTCCCTGTGGAAGCCGTCGATCCGGAGGTGGACGTGGAGGGAGACCTGGGGCGGTGGGAAGCGGAGGCTGCGGACGGACGTCAACATGCCGAGGAGGCAGTCGCCACCGGGCCAGTCCAGCCGGACCACCTTGTCCCACGGCATTGCTACCTCTGCTGCTGCTACCGGCGAACAGGGCGGAGTGGGTGGTAGTTCTTGGATGGAGAGATCTAGTAGTAGCAGTAGTGGTGATCTTCTTGGAGGAGCTAGCTTCTTTCCAGTTCTCTCCGCGTCTCGATCTCTCTCTCTCTCTCTCTGGCGGCTCTGCCTAAATTCGAGTTTCCGCGTCCCCATGCATCCGAATCCGACCGGGAATCGAACGAGATCAAGAACAAATCCGACTGCGAATGGGATCAGTGACCAAGCTACCATATTTGCACATATACCACTCGAACACGTGAATTGTTAAAATATTCTTAGTATATTCAAAATTTTGTATTTGTGCATTTCCTATTATCATATCATTAAAATATACGACAATATATATATATATATATATATATAATATATATATTAAAATGCCATAGATTATGTGATATTCTCATGTCTTTATGAAGCCTAACTTGATGAGGGTAGGTTCATGCATGACCTCAACATGGCATGGGTATGAGTGCAAATATTTGGATATATAATTATAATTAATTTATAAATTTACAAATACATTGATTATTAAATTTATGAATAATTTTAAATATAAATTTAATAATTTTTTGTACCATGTCTTCTCCATAATGTACATTATAATGATTCTTATTAAATGAAGTATGATAAGATCAAATTAATATGATAAAATTATATAGTTATATAATGGTTGAGTAACAGATAATCAACATATATAAATATGAAGACTGTCAGAGAAAAAAATTATCATATATGATGTAATCAGAGAGTGACTGCTAACCAATAATCGAGACAAAGATAGATGGCATTTACATATAGATTGGAGATGAGGGAGAATGCGTTAAAAATTTAAGAACCAAAGCTTCAAGATTGAAGAGCTTTTATTATAAAAATATTATATAATATATATTAAAAGTTATCGAAAATGAAAAAAAAAAGTGGATGCAAAATTGAGTGTTTCTACTTTTGCACCTTATAAGAATTCATAAATCTATTTCCGCTTCCCTTAAGTTATCAGAAATTTTTTTTCGGAGTTACGCATCCTATAAAAAATGTGGAAATGAGTCGGCTAAACGAAAATCGGAGATCCATTGGCAGCCCTAATATAAGAGGTGTTGTTTACAATTCATAGATATAAAGAATATATATATATATATATATCTGGTAGTTTATAGGGGTATACATACAAAAACATTCCCATTTAACTTCCAAATAACCTGTTGTAATGGGAAGATGGGCACTGGCCCATTGGGCTTGGGATGAATGAGCGGCCCAAGGACCTTGAAACTTAGAACTACTGAAGGCGCAAGCAAACGAGCCGCTTTGCTAACTCTGGAGAGTAACAAGTCATTTGATTTGATGAGCAAGTCTAGTTTTAAATAAATTTGGCCTCCTCTTTCCACATAAATAGAAAGTGGGTAGTTTGGGGAGAAAATTATAACATAACGTATCATATTTTGCAAAAATATTTGATGGCATACCACCCCTAAGAAAATACTGATAAACAATTCAATAAAATTACTGTCATGTGGTCTACATAAGAGAGGATTGGAGTAAGCCTAGTCACGTTCAGACAACCATAATTTCGGGTTTTTACGAAGAGCAATATCCGTATATCTCATCATGCTCGCATAAAAGTTGGACAAATCACTTATTTGAATAGCTTATTTGTGAATAGAATTTAATTAGCCTACCTCATCTCATCTCCTTTTGGACATATTTATTTAACGACTATAAATAAAGTATGGATAAGGCCATGTAATAGTATGAAAACTTGAGGACCCCGGTTGGGTCGATCGGTTAGAACTCTTGCTTAAAAGTAGGAGGTCCCGAATTCGATTCCTGGGAGGAGGGTTTATCTGATTTACATGTAATCTTCGAGGTGTGTAAATCCGAAATTTTTCTGATCAAGTGAGGTAAGGGTAATACGGGTATATGGAAAGTTAAAGCTGCAAGTCATGATCTTGGAGTTCACGAACACCAATCCCTGAGCCCACAAAACCACACGGGATAGAATTTCCTCGTTATCAAACAAAAAATAGTATGAAAACTTCTGCATAACATACTGATAATAATCGGAGCCCAAACCCTCCAACATACTATCAATGTTGATAGGAATTTATCACCATTAAATCTCGTTTAACTTATTCACAAACACAAAGTTGGATTGCCACAATCTACACGAATAAGTGACTACTCGATCTACTTATCCGCTAAGCAAAGCGGTCCAGTAGAGTTGTATAATGGATTAGAATTAATTCATGCTATTGTTGTTGATGGACACTGATGAAGTTGGTTTCGGACCCACAAATGCCAATGCGAATCGACTTAATTTGGATGCCCAAGATCATGCTCTCAAGTTGCTAAGGGAGGTAGGGATATGAAGTTGCAATTGGTGCTGACATTTATTCAACTTACGTACAAAAAGTTAATTTCGAGAAGGGGTTCTTAGAGTCGACTATTTGATGATCAATTCAGAAGTCAGCGTGAGGAGGGAAGTGAAGGGAATTGAAAGAGAGAGAGAGAGAGAGAGATGATATTAAACAATATGAGATCTTGTGCTGACGTGTAACACAAATCTCTTCTATCGCTTTATCTGTATTTATAACTCTACTTTTATAGGTTGAGAGGAGTGAGGAGGAACTCGAACTTTTACGTGAGATTAATCGCCAGACCTTCTTTCAGGCGATCACTGTCCCGAGATTTGCAGGTGGAGTTGCTAAGATCGCCTTCGGTCATGTCCTGATCTCTCCGAAAATCATAGGATTAGAATGTAGAGAAATGTTTATTGCACTTGTCCATTACACTTTAAGTGTAATGTGACTAGACAATAAACCCACGTGTCATCTAACAATTAAATTGTCATTTTATCACCCCTTATGTGAGGGGTGTCACATGAGTTAGTATCTAATCACATTGCACTTAAAGTGTAATGAACAAGTGCAATAAATCTTTCTCTAGAATGTAAATCTGAGCTCATCGTCGAGATGCTCGACATAGGGGGATTGAACTCTACTTTCAGATTTGGATCCGACCCATCTATTGAATTGACTTGGGCCATCCTACCATATTGAATTTAGAGCGGTTACTAGGTCGTGGTCAGATTGAGATAGATCGATTACCGAGACCCATCAAACATATATATTTGAGTCAATATAACTGAACTATACTTGGAATTGACATCAAACTTCTCTAGTTCATGTACAAGCAAATTTTTTTCCCCTATGCGTACTCAAATAGTAGCAGGTGGACAAGGTTTTGAAGCATAGGTAAATGTTGATTGCCCTCATAACTATACATTGTCTTGATCATTCGTGCGGTATTTAGAGATGCCTCCAAGAAATCGGAAGAGAAAGACTTCGATGACAGGACTCCCATGTTAAGACTCTTCCATGATGCAGAGATCATGCCCATCACATGACTTCTCGCACTCGTCATGGAGCAACCCTCATGTTCCCTCATGTGGCTTCGTATGTAGGAACCATCAAATCCATCTTGGTTTTCATCTTGGTGGAAAAACACAAAAAAATTACTTGGTTAAACTCACAATATATATATATATATGGGTAAATTAATTAGAAGTCTCAGGTAGATATTTGACTTATTTTCTAGTCCTGATAGAGCTGTAACTCATTACAGTAAATGTTATTTTTTGTTACAGTATATATTAAATCATGTTACAGTAAGGATCTCTTCATTACAGTCAAGAATTTCTAATTAATTTTTCCTATATATATATATATTCACATAATTGCATGGATAAAATGCAAATCCATGATAAACAATATTTGTAAACCTTTTCCTCTAAATGTTAGCTTATGTACGTGTAAAAAGTACCTTGAATGAAGATTTTGTGTAAAATTTTTTAATTGTTTATACAAATTAAATAAATCAGATATATTGGAGCAGCATCGCAAAATGGCTATTGATCACTTGCACATACCGTGGCACTCCCTAGATCATCCCAAAGCCGAAGAATTGTGGCAGGCATGGAGATGAGAGATGGGATTTCCTCTAAGCAAGTGATGTTGTCCATGGTCAAGTTATGACCCAAAAGAAAAAATATGTGGATCAATAAAACATGCACACCGGAGCTTATCACCCCAATATTTCTTAAGTACTCATCTGTCATTAATGGGACATGTCCTGAGGCAAACCATCTTGCTTCCACTAGAAATATCTTCAAATAACACAATCCACTGTCGAAAGTTTTTTAAAAAAATTGAAATATGGGTTACAAGTATTTTTCGATAGAAATTGACTTCAACAAGACTAGTGCAAGATGTTTACCGATCTTTTAAGGGAGCTTATGGGGTTCCATCCGTGTTCTTTGTATACTTTGCAAGCTATCTCATTGGTCACATCATACAAAGTCGTGTAGCACATCTCCATGTAACTTGGAAGAGTGCCAGCTTCGGAGGAGTCCCATCTGAAATATATATTTGGAGATGACAAGATATACGGAGGTAGACAAGTTATAACATAAGAGAGAGAGAGAGAGAGAGAAAAAAGAAATAATACAATTTTTATATATCTTGTGTCAAATCTTGTTATTTTTATATAAATTAATCACACAAAAATTAGCTGCTACTACACATACATGTAAGTAAATATGAGAAATAATTTCTAACCGGGGCAGTTGGATAGAAAATTTACATGATTTATTTAGATGTTTTATTTGATTGGTCCGATGTTGAGTTCAACATTTTGTGAGTCGTGACGTCCAACCAATTAAGTTGAACATTAAACGAAAGGCTACATTTGTAAATGTCTGACTGAAATAGAGGTAAATTCAATATCTAATTAGAATGAAAAAAGAAAGAAAGAAAAATAAAAGAGTTTTGTGGTTACAAAATTTATCATTCTTGCATTCATATTTGCATACGGAAGAAGACCATCATGGGAACAACACTAACTTTTTGTAAGTTGAAAAGATGTGTAAATTAATTAGGAGTCTCTATAAAACATTTGACTTATTTTTTAGTCTATGAGAGAGTTATAATTTATTACAATAAATATTATCTCCTGACTACTGTTACAATATTAAGAACTTCTCTATTACACTTAGAGACTCCTAATTAATTTGTCCTGAAAAGATTGTAACTCTTTTTTTTATTGAATATATATTTTCTTTTTTAGACTTCCACTATAAATGGGTTTTAAAATTTTTTAATACATATATATTTTTATTTTAAAATGTGTGTGAGACTGTATTTCTCATATTCCTTAATTATTACTTAAGATATATTAAAATCATATGATTATACAATATTTCTTTCAACACTTCTAATCTAACGGGTCGCGGTTCAACTATTGACCCATGATCTACGAACTTGGTTTTAATCTAACATGTCGCGGTTCAACTTGAACGGTTGGACTATTGATCCATGATCTACTAACTTCTCCGGATCAAAGAATGAGTTGGGTTTTAAAACATGAGAAACATAAGGATGACCGATTTCTTCCTGTAGCGGCTTTGTTTTTTGTTTTTTTTTAATTAAATTAATGTCTTTAGTTTTATATCTAAATAATGTTTAATTAAGATAAAATTTTAAACATAAATTTATTAGAATGTGATATATTTTATCATGATTTTGGTTTAACTTTTTAAAATAAAATTTGTTGAGTGAAAATTATCTAAAAATTAATAAATCAAATTTATCTCGATATATGTACTTCGGTAATTAATATTTCTCAATATTCATAATTCTAGAATCAAACTATTTTTATGATAATTATGGTAGTTTCATATTCAATTTTGTTAACAAAGTTCGGTGACGCTCTGTTGAGGTATGCATTTCTGAAGATAATATTGGAGTTATGATAATAATGTAAGAGTGTCTCTAAATAAAAATAATATATTATTAACATAACTTTGTTACTATAATAACTTGATTATTCAACAATCTGATTATTTAATAAATGAGAGTAACATAACCCCGGCTAAAAAGATATCCACCGCGATATCCTTAAGCGAATACGGAGTGTCTGTGAGATGCGATCTGAAGCGAACTATCGCATGACCACGTTAAAGTGGCGGGTTATACCATCGCCGTATTCATTTTATCGTTAGATTTTTAATTTAACTCATCTATTAATTAACTCTTATTTTATTAAAAATAACTTTGGTACTATAATAACTTGATTATTTAATGGCACGGGAGGGAATGTACAAAGAGTTCCTGTAGTGGGGGTAGGAAGCGGCGAGGGAGAACTGCCATGTACAAAGAGCTGACCTTTCCCAAAGAAATTAGTTTACATGCCATGGGTTTCAGAAAAAAGGCTATGGGCAGCACTCCAACTTCAAACTGGTGGCCTCTCACTTGCTTTTGCACTAACTGCATGCCATGTGTTTGAGAAAAAATCACATAGGCGGCATACCAACTTCGAGCAAGTGGCCTCCCACATCCTTTTGCACTAACCTCCGGTTCTGTTGCAGCACTGGCACATCAGCCCCAGCGGCGTCAGCATCATCACATACTTTACAGATTAACTTCTGAACTCACCATTGCACCACTGGTGGTCGTAGAGAGATATGATGTAGATGTGATGTAGTAGTACCTCACATGTCTTCATTATTGTTGCACTATTCTTTCCACCTTCTTTCTAACCATGCGCCATGTAGGGAACCGTATGTCTTCACTCTCATCTCCCCCACCCTATGCACTTCATACTCTTTATAGTGCTAAATAAAATATTTTCTTTATGCAGTATGTAGTTTAGATTATCAGACTATATCACATCTACATCATATTTGTAATGTCGCGCATTTTTCGGATCCCCGTGGATCCTTGTTTAGTGGTTTGGTGGCTAATGTGTGGCCCATTAATTCGTGTTTTAGGTGTGCGTGCGTTGTGAGGCTTGGTGGCCGCCAGATTGGGCCCAAAGTGCTCACAGTTTTCTTGCCTGTGAACGCGACAGGGGTATGCGTCGCGTTGTGAACGCGACAGCCCTGGTGGTCGCATTCTTGTTACCGCTGGTGAGCGGCGACGTCTGCATGCGTTCCAGTGTCGTGCGTTGGGTGGCCTGCTGACGTCGGCTTGAGAAGGCGACGGTCGCCTACGTCGCGTTCAGGTAGCGACATGGGGCTACGTCGCGTTCTCAACTGCTGTGCGTTTTTAAGGAACCCCAGCCAGACAGAGCTTTGAGAAGTTCAGCTCGGCCGGGGGAGGCTGCTGCGCGGGTTTCTTGGACGATTCGAGGTTCTGGTGGAGTTCTCGGCGCGCTCTCGCCGCGAGGACGTCGTGTGGAGCGGGGGAAACGCCGAGGGATCTCCGATTTTTGCGTTCTTCGCGAAGGTAGGGTGTTTCCACCTCGTTTGATTATGTGGATTAATGCTCATGGTGTGGATTTGATTCGTTTAAAGCTTTAAGAACATTAGATACCATGCTAGGGTATCCATTAAAGCATGTAAATGAGAATTAATCATGGTTTGAATGGTCTGGGGTGGTGATCCGTGGAGTTCCTCATGGATTAGGGTTTGCGCATGTGAAGGCGACAGACCCTACCGTCGTGACTAGGTCGCGACAGGCCGACCCGTCGCGATAGGATTTCCTATTGCGACAGGTCGGGGCGTCGCATTCTGAAGGCGACACATCCCCATGTCGCGACCTCAGCTGAGAGGTCCAGTTATGCATGCTTTTAATATTTTAGTTATTCGATTATTCGTAATTGTTGTGCATGGCAATGACAAGTGGAGCCAGTGCACTTGTTACGCTCATGGACGTATAGCTCACGAGGTGGGCTTGTTTCATGTGGTTATTATGTTATGTACGTAATCGGTTTGGTGTTTACGTAGTATTTGTGGTGCGTTGGCACCCGTAGCGCTCTTGGAGCATGTTGTCCATGTGTTGGACATATTGTTTACGTGAATGACGTGTGGTGCACCTGGCTGGTGTATTATACACGTGGTGTCTACATGGTTTGGATGCCGTTCATGTGGTTTGTGTGTGCATGGCACATCGTACATCATTGTGTTTATTGTATCTTAATTATTGTGGTTAGTCCGTGGTGTTGTGACGATGAGGTTCACGTCTGAACCTAGCCTTGATCCTTTAAGATCTTTTATAGATTATCCTAGATGGATAATTAGTAAAGTATAAGTATGGTTATTATGCGATTATCATGTACTGTGTTTAGTGTGGCAGTGAAGGTCACAAGGTGACCGATGACAGTCCGTGGTGTTATTATTAATATGGTTTAATGTGTGTGATTGTGTAGGTTAGCTTGTAAGTCACAAGGTGGCTGGAATAAGCTATTCCTAACATATGTACCATGTTTGGTAATAGAAAGTGTTTGTGTATATACCGTGGTTTGAGCTTTCCGAGTTTGGTGGTCCGGCGCCTATTCCGGAATGCCTCTCTAGTTGGGTACCCCAGGTTCTTTGTGAGCCAGACACGTGTGTTTGTTGTGCTCCGGGTTTGTCCCGGTACAGTATGGTACCGTTGAGATCTGTGTCGTCTTCCTGGACACCCTCACTCCTGAGTTTGAGTTGTACGTCCGGCTGAGGGAAAGACGGCAGTGGGACAGCGACTTCCCAGAGTTTGTTTTTAGTCGCTTGTAGCACGCTCGTAGTTGGGGGTACGGACACCAGTAGACGTCACTGGTCCCCAGCTAGTCCTGTTTTCCAGTGCCTCACTTTAGGGTGCTCCAGCCAGAGACCCTAAAGGTGCCAGACATGGACCTGCAGCTGTGTGTCTGCAGGTGTGGTGTTGGTTGATCTCCACAGTTGTTTGACTTGTTCTCATAGAGCGGCAGTTGGACCTTTCATCCGTGACTGCGAGACTGAGAGGTTGTTCTTGTGTTGTGTTGTTCGGGTTGGATACTGGCCTAATCAGCCAGTAGTTCGTTCCCGTGTGGTGGCGTCATTCTTTCCGACTCGTGCTTTGCCGGCTTTGGTTGTGGCTTGTGTGACTTGCCGGTTGAGGTTTCACTTGTAATGTTGTGCCTAAGTGAAAGCACAGTAAAGTTGTGGTTTTGTGTGGTGTTTATCACCTACTTGTACCTAGGGGTGTCAATGGGTGAGCTTGGGCTGGCCCAATTTAAACCCAGTTTAGCCCAACACTAAAATAACCCAACCCAAGTCCACCCAAATTTTGGATCAAAGTAAAACAATACATGGTAGCCCATTGGGACCCGTTTCAGCCCATCAAGCTAATATGTAGATAGATTCACTATTTTAATTTAAGCATGTTTTAATTTAAAGGGAACTGTTGGTGTGGTGGAAACTGATTTCTTTTATTAAGCATTTTTAATGCATGTGTAGGTATGGTGGTTATTGATATGTATGGTTATTATTGATGTCTCTTAGCCCAATGGGCTAACCCGAGTCCAACCCATCAAGTGATGGGTTTGACAAATAAGCTTCAAAAGAGATCCATGGGCCATCATATTTTAACCCAAATTGAGTCTGGAGTGGACTACCCATTGGGCTTCAAATTAACCCAGCCCATTGACACCCCTACTTGTACCCTTCGTACGGGTGTTTGTGTTGTGGTACCTTGAGGTAGCAGGTACCTATACCCTTTGTGGGTTGCTTTGTAGTTTTGTGGTGGTATATTGTGTACCAACCTTTTCAGGTACTTGTGTGTTGTGGAGGTCTTGTGATTTAACCTACCACATGTTGTATTTTATTTGTTTTAAATAAGTCTCTGTTTATGGTTTATTGTGATGTGGATTGGCTTGTAGTTGCTAATCATGTTACCCTTTGTGGGTAATTTTTCGATGAGGCTTGTGGCCTAGACATATTGTGGTTTGGTGGAGCTATGCTCCGTGAGGGCCGTGCGATGGGACCTTCCACTTGTTGTGTTTCACCTTTCTTTAGGTAAGATTACAATTATGGTTTTAGTGTGATATGGATTGGCTTCGTGGTAGCCAGTCCTGTTACCTCGTGTGTAGTTTCCGATGTAGTGTGGTTTGGGGTATAAGGGACCGGCTCTTTGTTAGCAGTCATGTTACTCAAGTGTTTGAGGTTCGCCTATGAAGCTTGTAGCCTGGGCAGTGATTTGCCTGTGTGACTTATAGCTTAGGCAACCAGTTGTAGTAGCAGTGTGCCGATGAGACTGTGGTTTAGGCACTTCAGTTGTTGGGCGGACTAGTAGTATTGTACTAGTCATGTAGTCCCACATTCCTTCCGAAGACTTTATGTTTATTGTCATGATTATGTTTAGTTGTTAATTATTGAAATGATGTGAGCATGTCATGGTTTGGCTATGGGTTGCCAGTGAGATCCTCTGGGGTTGAGGTCTTTTCTGTTTAGTTGTTGAGAGGTTTTTAGGTGGTCCCCTACTGAGCCTGTGACTTGTTGATGCTCACTCCCCTACAGTTCTTTTCAGGGCTTGCCGTGTGTTTGACTTGCAACGGCGTTGTGGCAGACTTGTACCACCAGCAGTAGTATAGTAGTTAGTTTGTGTGAACTTGTGCTCCCTCGAGGTATGCCCCAAGTAGTTGTACTTACTTTTTAATTGGACATGTAATAATGTAATGGGACAGTTGTCAATTAATATATGTAAGTATGAGCACATGTACTTTCTTGTGTTTTATACTATGTAGTTGTCTTTTATATTCTTACTGAACACGTGTGTGAGATATCTCTTGCGAGACTTCGGTTCATTCACGGGAGGCGGATTTGGATATGGAGCCTTATCGGGCATAAATACCCTAGTCCGTCATAATATCTCTCTAATAAAAAAAATTATTTGTCACATTTATGGTTAAAGACGACAAATATCAACTTAAGGATAATAATGTTCTAATAGTGACTATAATTATGGTTATTATCACTCAGAGGGGTTAATTGAGGATATTTATCATCCAAGAGATCGTTTCTAGAATTTTACTTAATAAGATTAAAATATCATATCTATAAATAAGATTAAAAACAATCAACACTATGCATATTAATTATAATATAAATTTGTACAAATCTAAATTTTTCCTACATGGAGCACGTATGGAGCTGTTGTTTTTAGATATGTTATACTGATGAGTTAGATATGTTTGACGAAGTGGTACAACTCTCTTGTTTCTTATCTTAGATATTTTTACATATATTTTTCTTCTTTAATTGTTTGTTCTAATTATTTTTTTTTAAAAAAATAAATACATAAATTTTTATAAATATATAAAAATATTAAACCTAAAAACTTCCCAGTCATCTAGTACTGGTAAAGCCATAGTGAAAATATGAGTGTCTTTGAGTTTAACTGATCAACGTGAACTTAGGAAAAACAAGGCTTATCCTTCTAAACCATGATACTTATGTGTATACTTCATGGATACTATTAAAAAATTAAAGCTTTCCCACTGGTCAAATCATGAGCATTGCCTCAGGTTAGCTGGGGGTGTTCGAGGAGACATTAATACTTGCTGTAGTCGGGGGTTGTCAAGCCAAAATATTAAAAAGAGAAAAGTTTACTATATTTTTTTATTATATTTAAATGTAATATGACTAGACACTAAACATATGTGACACCTCTCATATTGAGAGTGATAAAGTGACAACCTAATTATTAGGTGTCATATATATGAATTTAGTGCCTAATAATATTACACTTAAGTACAATAAAAAAATACACTAAATCTTTCTCTACTAAAAAACAGTTTGTCTGGTCACATGTGTTTGTAAATATAAGTGGGTGTGAATTTTGCCACACCTATTTATGCCTACAGTAAGTGTAGGAAATAGAAGAGGAAGAGGGATTTTGGGTTCCGATTTAAATCCCGTTATTGAGATAATCTTACATGGTAAGTTCTCCATGTATATATGTAAGAGGTTTATAACACTCCATAAATATCTCCGTCACAACTATCTTCTTAGAAATAATTTCAAAAATTTCTCTCAATTATCTCTACTACTTATCCCATTAGATGGCTCTAACCACATCAAGTTTCAGGATTGTTAGCCACATCCCAGCAGTAAAGTGGCAGAGTATTTTAAATATTTCTCTTACTAACTAATTCATCTAGTGAATTGGGCCATTTCCATAATGATTTCGGGGTTGTTTTCTTCTTCGAGCTGAATGTTGCAACTTGGGTCGAATTTGAGGTGTGCCCTCACTTGGCCCACCTTAGATAAAGAGGCAATTAATGGAGATGTGATCTCACTTGGCCATAGAGACAAAATTAATTAGGTCCAATTCGACTATGAGGAATTTTAATAGAAGATGGAAATGAGCCAAGTTGCTTGCAAGCTATTTGAATACAAGATGACAGATATCGAGTAATTATATTAATTATTTGGTACGTATTTTGGGTAAGTACCTAATTTGCGCATGCTCTCACAAAGAGCGAACTCATACCCACACATGTGATGGCCCTATCACTTTTTTTATGAAGGAGAAACATTTTCACGGGTACCTATATATATAGGTGTAAGTTCCGTTGTTATATTGACAGTGGAGTTCATTTATTTGTGTTCGTTCTTGATCGAAATATGTATTTTGTCGTTGTGAAAATTTGTAAGATCGAGAAAAAAATTACAAAAATCTTCTTCACAATTTATATGTGTAAATAGATAGCCAAATATTTCTCCGACCAACTACAAAATATTTTTTGTTATGAAAAAAATGTATATATTTAGTACATACCCATCCAAACGTTACTCGACAACCATCTCTTTTCTCTTAGCCTCACCATTTGTCTTTACCACATAATTTTGTGATCAAAACTCAAGCCCATGAGAGTTTTAGTTCATAAACAAGTCAAATTCAGACTTGCATAACTTGGCTCGGTTCAAAATTTGGAGATTTTGTTGCTCTCTTTTGTGGAGGGCCGGGATGGTGAGCTTGAATCCGAGCGTATCATATCAATTTATCTGATTCGTATTTAAATTTTAATAATAAAAATTATAAAAAAGGAAAAAATTATTAACCTGATTCAGCCGGTTGGTACACCCAGCGATCCTCTCTTCTACTCATATCTTTTTCTTTTGACACTTAATTATTCTTGTCCGGTTACTTCTAGAAAACCAAGAAAAAAAAAGACACATATCTATAGATACATACCATATCACTTTTCCTCATAGCAGAAGAGTAGTAAAATCTTTTAACGAGGAGAAAAATTTAGTGCACTTATGTGAATAGGATGTCAATCTCTGTTACATCTAATATGATGTCACATAAACTGTCACCTCAACGAATAGGGAGTAATAGACGGAGGCGGCAGTAAAAGGATCAAAAATCACTATTTTAGAGTTTACATTTATATTTTGGAGCCGTAATTATATTTTAGAGTTCAAAATCTCTATTTTGAAATCTAGATTATTATTAAAATCTAGTCAATATTTTTAGACCTTAAGGTAGTATTTTGAAGTCAAAATAAATATTTTGGAACTTAATGACTGTATTTTGGAGCTCAAATGTTAAAAGTTCAGTTAATATTTTTAAACCTTAAGATTTGTATTTTGGATCCCAAAATTTATATTTTGGAGCCCCAATATTAAAAGTCTAGTTAATATTTTTAAACTCTAAAATTTATATTTTAGAGTCTAAAGTTTATATGTTAGAGCCCAAAATTTATATTTTGAAGTCTAAAATTTATATTTTAGAGTTCAATCATCGATCACCGTCAGTTGCAGCCACCGATCTCGGATCGCCATTATCGGACCTATTACTTCATATTTACTGAGATGACAATCTATGTGATGTCATGTTAGATGTCACATAAGTGTCACTTTATTACACTTGTAAGTGCATTAATTAAACTTTTCTCCTTAAGGAGATAGATAACTTTCTCTATTGAAAGACTCCTCTCTTCATAGGAGATGAAGTGAGTTTTTGAGCAATAGTACTAGCAAATATGTGATCACTGATAACATAGTTGGCCAGATCGGATCACATACTTCAAATATAGTACGAAAAGTAGTGTAATGGTCTAATTAAATTTTAATAATAATAAATTAAAAAAGGTCAAAAAAAAACTTTACCACGACAGTTAGCAACCTCTCGAATGGGGTTGCACAGGGCCCAGAATCCAGATGTTTTTTTAATCCATATTTTTGTACGGTTTACCCCACCACTTTATTCACCTGTGAACATTTTCTAATGGACAATTTAGACCATGGGAATTTGAGTACTACATATGCATGGTTATCTGCTTATTCGGAGAGCATGATCTGAATGCTTTACCAGTTCGGTCCACTTGAAAAGATAACATAGTTTATTGAGCATAAGTAGGAGTATTTATATTTTAATAAGTGAGCAACAAGGTGGTGGATTAGTGTACATGTCCACCTTAAGTAGAGAAGAAAATGTTTATTGCATTAAGATAGTTGTAATAAAGTTGAGAGAAAATAATTTTATTAGTAGAGAGAGAGAGAGATCTTGTCAAGCCCCAGCCAATAGAATTACATGTTTTCCAAAAAATCCGCATAAGCATATCTCAAGTAGAGAAATGCTTAAAAATTGAAACTTGTGAGTCTACCCTCAAGTTTTGTCATATTTTGCTTAACATTTCTTTGCATATTTTGACGGTACCTAGAAGTGCATGCATGAGTGCAGCCATCTGAATATATGAGGGATATCTTTGACAGGGGGGGGGGGGGGGGGGGTTATCTAAAAATCGAAGAAATATGAACATTATGGAACAGGTACTTTTTGTAAAATCAAGTAGTCTATTTTTCATAGATTTTATAATCACTAATTTTAACTATTAATATTGTACACTATTTTTATATATGACACACCAAAATGGACACTGTTGAACCGAACTAAGGTTATAGTAAATCTCACCGTAATCACACTTCAAATAAATTTTTAAACACACTTAAATTTTGATATATTAAAAGCATTAATATCTTAACGCATTAAGATGTTGAAGAGTTCGAATTTTAAACCAGTTGACGGGTTAACATATTGATCTATTAAAGCTATTGGTAATTGGGCCGGGCCCATATGCCGAACCCATTAGGGCAACCAGCTCTCTCTCTCTCTCTCTCTCTCTCTCTCTCTCTCTCTCTCTCTCTCTCTCTCTCTCTCCTCTCTCTCTCTCACCTAATTGACTCAATCAGAGGACATGCGAATTCCTCCAGCTTCTTCTCCAACCCCCTCGCGGCAATGGCAATGCCCATCTGAAAGAGATAATAACTAATCTTAAACCCTATATCCTAAATCTTAAATGTGAAGTTTTAAGTTTAGTTTTTTTTAATAATAACTCAACAAATAAATTAAAAGATGTTCTGATCAGTTTTTTGGCATCACCACTTAATACAGGTTTGGCTGGATTCCAGTCAATGTTTGACCGGAAATTAACTTCTTTTTCTAATTTCTAATACTATACTAATTAATTTTCTCCTTACACTTAATGCCGATTAAAAATCTACTCTCCTTTTTGTAAGTACGGATATAGGTATAAGTATATCCGTTATGGATATAGATATACTCATAGATATCTGTTTTTGTCTAATTAAAAAAAAAGATAAATTACAGGAGCGACATAACAACATTTCAATCTTTCACCATTTTTCTTCACAGTGACGGTCTTGCAAAATGATATGTTGCAGCATGAAATCACAAAAAAAAATCATAAATTACAACAATATAAACATATACTAATTAATAAAAGATTAAAATTTATAAATTATAAGAATATATAAAGAAAAAAGTAATTAGAAATCTCTATCAATTTTTAGACTTACTTTTTAGTCATTCACCTTATAATTACACGTTATCTCTTGTTACAACACACGTTAAGTCCTGTTACAGTAAAGAACCTCATAATTACAGACATAGATTTTTAATTAATTTTCTCCATTAATATATGTAATTAATTCATTATTGATTAAAAATAAGTTCAGATCAGATATGGATTCAAGTACTGTACTAAATCCATATCCGACCCGAAGCCTTACCTTAGAAATTAATACTCGAATCCATATCCATATCCGATCATGTAGATATATTTTCACAAAGGGGTGATCACCAACCGAGTCAAAGAAATATTGGACTAAAACTATATCGATTTCCCATGGGAAATTACTTCCTTAGGTAATTTTTTACCTTTTTTTTTCGACGGATAATTTTGCCTTTTCTTGTAGTTCCATGTGTTTAGCTTCGCCGTTAGTTGTTGCACTGCCCCCTCTCGTTACGGGATCTATCGCCTCCGCCTTTATCTCCGTTAACTTATCCCTTGTAACAAAGTTTTGTACCAAGTTTTGTGACCACATGTGTTTATATATATATATATATATATAATACGCATGCAGTGGTAGTGTGTGTTCTCTGATCCCTTTTCCTCTCATTCGTCTGAGCCCACCTCGACGTGCTTGCTCGCCGGAAGCCATGGCCATGAAAGCCCCCTCCCTCCTCTTCCCTCTCCTCCTCCTCCTCCTGCTCGCGGCCGCGGCCGCCCGGCCGTCCTCGACGGCGTCGGATCAGGGCAAGTGGGACGGCCGGAGCACACTCGGCGGCTATCGACCAATCGGGAACGTGAACGACCCCCACGTCCGGGAGCTCGGCCAGTTCGCGGTGGACGAGCACAACCGGCAGTCGGCCGGGCAGAGCCAGCTTGCCTTCTCCCGTGTCGTCAGCGGGCAGCAGCAGGTGGTGGCGGGGATGAACTATAACCTCCTCGTCGAGGCCCAAGGCGGCGGCGGCGGCAGCGGCGGCGCGGGCCCGAGTACGGCTCTGTACGAGGCCATGGTGTACGAGCGGCCGGCAGCGAACGTTCGCACACTGCTCTCCTTCCTTCCCAAGGCCGGCGGGAAGAAGACGTCGCCGGCGAACTAGTCGATCGGAGGTCTTCTTCTTCTTAGAAGTAGAGTCTAGAGACGAAGGTTTTGATGTCTGTCTGGGTGGTGCATGGTAGCATAATAATGTGATCAAGGCTCTTTGCATGTTTCGCGTTGCGAGGCTACCTTGTCACTGGTTGTCGTACTTAACATGGATTTGTCTTTAGCCCACATATGCACTTTAAAATAAATCTGTAATAAGGTTTTTTTAAGAGAGAAATAGTAATTATTTAGACACTTACATATAAAAAAAAGAGCAAATTTTAACGCACACCCCACAAAAAAATCTGCGCACACATTGGACAACGATTGACTGACCGGTAACACACCGTGATAACAGGGCGTCGTCAAAGCCCCCTTCGATGGATGTGCAGTAAGACTTTCTCAAAAAAAAAAAAAAAACTCTTAACATCATATATAGTGGCTCCAGGGTGGACCTAGCATGTATCCCGCACTGGATAAAAAAAATTTATTGGTGGTACAAGTTTTCACCATAAATGACCCCACTAAATTTATATGGGTGCACCATTAAGACCCCAATAAAAAAAAAATCTGAATTCGTCACTGAGTGGCTCGGTGGGGTCTACGCCCAACTAGATAGATCTCACCACTTGTACGTGTTTGTATCTGACATCCGAGTATTTACTATCTGAGTGCCAAAATAATAAATAATTTTCTTTTAAAATATTACACATTATTTTGGAGCAGGTGAACTATCAGATGATCCTACACTATCCCCTAAAGCCATGGACGGATCCAATGAAGAACCAGTGGGGTCATGTGACCCCACTGAATTTTTTAAAACCCTATTAATGAGTCTAAAATTTTCTATTACATTAATTTGGTTGAAAATTTTTCTAAAAAGAGTGATTCCACTGAAAAATTTTTGGGTCCGTCTATGCCTGAAGCCTCTCAGTTAATGAACGGAGTTAAAAGTTTCTTTTTCTCACTTTTGGACTGGTCATACTCGGCCAGCTGTGATTTTAAGTTCATAAATGTTCATCTTGGATTTGGTCTGAGAAATATTACTCTTAAAATTTAAAAATATATATTAATTAGATGTTTAATAGTAATAATTGTAAACTTATAACATACTTAGGTTCAAAAATATTTTTAATGGTTTTAAAAAATATCCATTAGAGTTTTAATAGTGATGAATAATAAGACCAAAAGTATAAACGTTCGGTCACTAAACATAGACTTTAGTTAGAAATGCTCGTTGCGAGTCATTTACTAATTATTAATAATAAGAATAATTTAGTGTGCTTGAATTGTGTATTTTTTTTACTTGTATTCTCCCCTCTTATTGGATGGTGTGTAATGTGTTTCTTTTCATTGGTCAATAAAAATAGAAAAATATAAGTGAAAAGTACACAACTCAAGTACACTAAATCTTTCATTAATATTACATAGTTTCTATTTGGATGAGACCAAAGTTGGTTGAACTATTGTATCAATTGAATCTAATTTTTTCTTATAATATGGTATTGGATGTACCGTCGACCTAGTTTGGTGATAATTTTAAAATTATTAACAGGATCCGCACAACGTATGCTATACAAATAATTTTGGAAATTTTTAAAATTATTATACCATCATTATAAACACAGTTTGCCGTACCAGACCGGAATTGTTCTATGGAAAATCAGAATCTACTAACTAGAATGTCCAACCTATATATATTAACATGATCCTCACAACATATGCCGCAACTCATTTTAGAGAAATTTAAAATTATTATACCATCGTTATAGAACCTGGTTTTTGTTCGGATTGGAGCGAACCGGTCCAGTATATGCCAAATATTGTCCAATCTTAACACAATTTCATACAATAATATTTTTTTAAAATAAAATTTATTAAATCAAATCGAAACCAAATCAAACTGATATAATATGATATATGTAATATTATATTATACCAAGCAAAATTCTATTCGACCCGATGTTGTAGTTCGGTCAATTTTAATTATAAAATATATATATGTGTGAATAGAAAGATGAAATAAGAATTTGATTCCCGATCTATTTTAGAGTAGGTGAGTTAATTTTTAATCCAGCCACTTAGAAATATCAATGTCCGATCTTTTTTTGACCCAATTTTAATTTTCAATTCAAAATAGATGGAAACCGTGAAACTGGTAACAGTCATCTATGCGTATATCAGAAATACCCTCCTTAATTAATAAATATTACCTGACTTGCCATTCCTTTTCATTCTAAGTCCTAGGTTTTGGATTTCCGGCATCGCCTTCGCACAGGTGTTGCAGCGTCGTGCGCGTGGCGTCGCGGCCCTCTCGCAGTTTGCGACGTCGCCCTCGCACAGGTGTTGCGGCGTCGTGCGCGCGGCGTCGCCCTCGAGCATGTGTCGCGGTGTGGCCTCAGGTAAGTGTTCGTGGTTCGTCGTGGTGCACGTGGCGTCGCCCCCCTCGTGTTCGTCGTTGCCCCGTCGCCCTCGCATAGGTGCTGCAACGTCGTGCGCGCGGCGTCGAGTGCATGGATGAACACAGAACATAGTCAGTGGGGTCACGTGACCCCACTGATTTTTTTTTGTTAGAAATGTCCATTAAATTATGAATTTGGAGGGATTTTTACATGGGAGTGACCCTACTGAAATTGGGGGTGTCCGGCTTCAAGAGTTTATTTTTATTAAAATATTTTTATTTTATTTTAAATATAGATTTAAAATTATTTATTTATATTATATATTATATATAAATTATATAAATATTAAAAAATAATTCGAGTGACCTCACTGAACAAAATTTTTGCGTCTGTCTCTGGTCGTACGAGCAACATCGCCCTCGAGTAGGTTCACGGCGTCGCCCTCCCCTCGTGTTCGCCGTCGCCCGATCCCCCTCGTGAGAAGAGCAGGTTCATGGTTGCTCGACTGCTTCCAGATCTCGCAACTACTTTCAGATCCAAAAGACATGAGAAAGAGAAGGGATATTTTGGGGTTTTAAAAAATTTCACCAACGACATGGAAAAATTAGATTTAAAATTAGAAAGTTAACAGTTAAAGAATCTAAAATTATATTTTTTGGTAGTTAGACTGCAAATTAATTAACCCTATTAATTTGGGCCGGATATTAATTTTCCCAAGATAAAACGTCCAGCCAACAGCGGGGATCCACGCCGACTTCCGCCGCGTCCTCCCTGCCACGCATATCCGCCGGCGACACGCAAGCCAACGATATTTTAGTTGTCCGAGATTTTTCACGTTGGCCCTCATACATTTCCATTATTAGTCTCTCTAGTGACTACTTTAGCCATTTGGGAAAAAACTACCTAAATGGGTGATCTAAGAAGAAAACGGAGTACGGCGATTTCACTGAATTTTTTTCAAAAATTAATTTATTTTAAAATCAAGGTTTAAAATTGTTTAAAAAATTATAATGGCTCCACTAGATCTGGGTTAATGTGTTGGACAAAAAAATAATTTAGACGATGTACTAGATAATTTTTTTATGTCCACCATCGTTGAATAAATACTAATTTGTACACAAAATTTTGCTTCCACCACACATGCCGATCTCTCTCTTCTATACCGATAAAGAAGGGAGGGGAAAGAGAGTAAAAAATAATACATTCAACATATCTACGTAGAAAATGTAAATTATTTGATGTGTTAAATAAGAGGAGAGATTTAAAGGGAAAGAAATAAAAAAAATAAAAAAACATATAACTTAACATAGTGAAGTCAATGCTTAGAAAAGGTGGACAGATGAAAGAAAAAAAAATAAAAAAAAACAAACATATGAGGGATGGGGAGGGAAAAAAAACACTTAACAACTTAACGGGGGGGGGGGGGGGGGGAGAGGGGAGGGGAACACAAAAAAAAAAAAAAAAAACCTAACATCTAACTTAAGTGGGGGGGGGGGGGGGGGGGGGGGGGAGAGAAAGGAAAAAAAACGGCGCGACGGGGGAGGGAGAGGGCCATCTTATCGACGCGCAGGTGATTACTCTTGTGTGCCGCCGTAAATTGGATCATCGCGTGTCATCGCGACACGTTCTGAGTCGCCCATGTGTACAATTTGATCGTGCTTAGAATCTCGAGAGCTCAGACACAAGTTAATTCACACGTACCACGGCAATTTATCGTGGTACGACGAAACCCTGCCACCATAGCTAAATAATTACTAATTTCGAATTGACATAGTTATAGATTTATAATATGCAAACATTTAAATATATTAACAATGTCCTTGATAATTTATAAATGTTAAATAATATATATATATATATATATACAGCGGATTAGAAAGGTGCATTCATATAAAGAGAACTACTAGGTGGATATTTATCGGATATTTGCCCTCACACCGGGGAGGATACGAATGCTTAGATATATTAAGTTAGGGGTTTATATGTAAACAGAGCAGACTAGTTAGGTGTATCCATGCAAGATACTTTTTTTAATGAAGCATATCCGACATTGGTGTCGGCGGCGTCACACGTCCCAAAAACTTCTCTTATCCGGGGCTCGACCGCCGCCTTATATACCGGAAGGCCGGCCGTCGCCCAGACCAGCTGTCTCCTCTTCTTCTCCGCCGCCCACGCAAACCGCGGCCAGCTGGACCGGAAGCCATGGGCGCCCCCTCTCCCCTCTCAGTCCTCCTCCTCTTCTCTCTCTTCCTCGCCTCCGCCGGGCCCTCCCTGGCCGCGCTGCTGGGCGGCTACCGGCCCATCGGGGACGTGAACGATCCCCAGATCAAGAAGATCGGGCAGTACGCGGTGACGGAGCACAACCGGCAGTCGGGGCAGAGCCTGGCCTTCGTCCGCGTCGTCAGCGGGCGGCAGCAGGTCGTGGCGGGGACGAACTACGACCTCGTGATCGAGGCCGGGGGCGGCGGCGCGCCGGGGCGGTACGAGGCCGTGGTGTACGAGCGGGCCTGGGAGAACTACCGGAGCCTCACCTCCTTCAAGCCTGTGCCGTGAGGGCAAAAAGCGGCGGGCGCCCAGGCAAGTGATCTACATATCTGTGTGTCAAATGCTTCCTTCAGAGTGGAAGAATTGGGAATAAATCGGCTGGTTTCTATGTTCCTGGGTGGCAAAACGCTGTATCGAGGTGTTCGTCTCTCGTCCTCTTCTGTATGATTCTTCCAAATTCGGAATAAGTCACTCTGTTCTCAATTGTTGTGGTGGTGGTGTTCTTGATCCTTGGGTTTTAGGGTGCGGTGGTTCTTCTTCTTCTTCCATTCAGATCTCTGGGTGGTGATCAAAAGTCTTCGTCTTTAGTTGTGTGCTGTGTGGTTCTTTCAAACTTGGGACTGTGCGGATCTCTGTTCTTGGTTGCTGTTCTGGTGTTCTTCCTGCTGTTTTAGGGTTTGCTGGTCTTCCTCTGTTCTAAGTACTTTATTTATTAATGAGAGGAGAACTATGGGGATTTTATTAAAAATAACTTTTTTTAATGAATATTTATCAAAATATATCTGCATCTAACATATTTATAAATATGTTCCGTTTTAACATATTTACAATACTATGCTAGGATAGCTTACACAAATATTGTAGTTTACATAAATTTGTGATACTTATACAAATATGCTACAACTTACATAAATTTACTACAAATTACATAATATACCATCATTTGCAAAAATTTATAGTGTGCGTAGATTTGTTGTAACTTGTATAAATATACTACAATTTACACAAATTTGTGTAAATTGCAATATATTTGTATAAACTATGCAAGTATAATTTTATGATTAGAATCAAACATAGTTTTCTAAATATCTTAAAGGTGAACATATCTTAGTAAATATTTGTTAGAAGAATGTTATTTTTAAATTTTTTCCTAATAATATTTAAGAGAAATACTTAGTGTGTACGATGGGCATACCCAAATAAGAGTGTGCCACCATAGATGGATCCAGAGAAGAATCAGTGGGGTCTTTAAAATTTTCCATTACATTAATTTGGTTGGAATTTTTTCTAAAGTGAGTGACCCTACTGAAAATTTTCTTGGGTCTGTCTATGTGTGCCATCTCTGCTCTTAAGTTAAAAAAAATAAGAATTGAGATATATTAAATGAGAGATATTTAGTGCACACTTTTAATGTGTATTAAGTGGACTTACTTAATGCATATTTTTTTTGATGTACATGAAATATTCTCATATTAAATACCTCTAAGTGGAGGTGGCATATCTTCATTGAATGTGTGTCCGCCGTGCAATAAACGATCAGTTGACACACAAATGAGAGAGAAACTCTACTTATCTTATCTTTTTAAAAAATGTCCTACTTCAGTTCATATTTTAATTATTGGTACGTAAATCAATTATATAAATATATATTTATTAAAATATTGTTAAGTGTTCAAAGCATATTATTCTAATGAGTGATTTTGATAACTTTTGTTTAGGAGAAGAGCACATAGATGATTAACTTAAGTGTAATTTGAGAAAAAGGTATAAATAGAGTTGGCTGCTTACTTGAAATGCAAGATTCGATGTCCTGTCACGATTCATACCATATCGTGTCAAGATCTTTGGTCATTAGTATGATTAGATTGGCATCAGATTGGGAGGGGGGGAGCATATGGGGGTGGAGAAGAGACCCATCGAGGGTGGGGATCGTGACGACACAGATTTTATCATACCGACCCTAGCTTGACTTGCCCTAAGAACCACCAACAAGGGGGTTGACAAGTTAGAGGAGGTGTGGATGGAGGGACAAAGATTTCACAGCAAGAAAGATGTAGGATATTTCAATATAGTTGCTCTAACATACAAGTTGAGAAACCTTAACAATGTTAGGTGGGATGGGAGCATAATACATAAGGTAGAAGAAGAGAAATTAGGTATCGAAATCCTTTGCTGCTGATCGGAGATGATTTCTTCCCCAAAAGGAAGGATGAAACCAAAAAACAAAAGATTCTTTGAAACCTGAACCAAAAACACGATTGCTTGCCAAAAAAAAATATAAAAGAAAAAAAATAGGGAACAAAACCTTCTTGAAAACCCAAACTAAGAACTTCAAATGAAGAAAAAAAAAAAAGAACCTTACGATGGAAAGAGGGGAGAGAGACCTACTTAGAGGAACCCCCTTCCCTCCAACCAGCGTCGGAGATAGAGACGAAATGACTTTCCCCAAACACACAACAACTAAAGGAGACGGGGTAGAGTAGGCGGTAGCTCCCACCTACTATGTGTTCTAGAGACTTCTCAGAATGCTTAGAAGTCGACCCCTCAAACCCATCAAGTACCCAGTATATATCTATCTCGATGAGTTCATTCCTCTTCTGTCGTGAGAGCAACATGCGTACTCATCTCTCTCCAAGTGTTGGTAGTCCAACATACTCTAACCCAAGTGTAAGTGGTGGCAGCCACTCGGCCCAAATCGACATGTACTCAAATGTAACCCACACAAAGGAAGCCTTTAATGTTTTGATCAAAAGGATAAGAGGTGATACGCCCTCATAATCGACCCAGTCTAGGATGATCTTGGCCCAACAGTAGTCCATCCACTACATTGGCCCCACTACAAGAAAAAATACGAATAGCGACTGACAATTTCAATCGCTATTTGGTTGCTAATAAGATTATCGATCGAATAGCGACCGAATATATCGGTCAAAATATATTAGTCACAATATTGTGACCGAAAAAATTCAATCACTATTCAGTCGCTAATTTGAGACTAAAAATAGTCAATCTCTGCATGCCCAACACAGTCAGGTTGGCCCAAGTCAACCATAGTTTAGGCGCAGAGTGAGACTTAAGACCAAAGTAGATGCAAATCTTGTCACTGTCGATAATACTTATAGATAGTTGAGAATCTCAATAGATCATGGCCCAAGTCCAAATCGAAGAGTCAACCCAGCCTGCAACTATCAAAGAAATCACCATGCGATCGAGAATTGATTTGGAAACTACTACCACAAATCTCGAGAAGGTGTTTGCGTGAAATTGACAAAATTAAGAATGTCTAGGCATTAGTCCCATATTGGAGTTAGGGGTGCAAACGAGTGAGTCGAGCCAAGTATTATGCGGCTCAAGTCTGTTCGTTAATTTTAATCGAGGCTCTGTTCGTTAATTTTTAATCGAGTTCGAGTCGAACTCGAACTTTTTCAAGTATTCATGGCCCAAGTCCAAATCGAAGAGTCAACCCAGCCTGCAACTATCAAAGAAATCACCATGCGATCGAGAATTGATAAACTACTACCACAAATCTCGAGAAGGTGTTTGCGTGAAATGACAATTAAGAATGTCTAGGCATTAGTCCCATTGGAGTTAGGGGTGCAACGAGTCGAGTCGAGCCAAGTATTGTGTGTGTGTGTGTGTGTGTGTGTGGTGTGTGGTGTGTGTGTGTGTGTGTGTGTGTGTGAGCTTATTCAATTACAAGTAAAAAATTAATTATTTATAAGACCCAAATTTATCTTATTTCAAAGTCATACCTCAAAATCTTCATAAGTTACTTGTTGAATTATTTGAGTATAATGTTTAAAATATTTAACAATTATGTTTATAATTTTTATAATTAAAAAATTAATGAACTTGTTCACGAGCCGAGTAAGCATTTTCTCATACTCGGCTCGTTTATGAAATGAGTTTAAATTTTTGTTTGAGCTTGACTCATTTACCTTATTAAATGAACCGAATTCGAGTAACATTCGAGTCGAATTCGAATTACTTGTCGAGTGTATTAGTTCGTCTACAGCCTTTCCTTTCATAATTTATGTATTTACACCTCATATTTAATTTTTTACATTTAATATTTATAAGTATTTCGTACCTTAACAAAAAAACTTAAAAATAATAAATATTAATATTTTCATATTTAAAATAAGAAATTAAATAATTCGAGTTATTAACGAGTAACTAATCAGTATTTAACGAGTATATTATCGAGTATCTTAACGAGTTGTTCGCGAACGTATTCGAGTCGAGCATATCTCTATTCAAGTTCGACTCGTTTGTGAATCGAGTTTATATTTTTGTTCAAGTTTGGCTCGTTTATTGAATAAACGAGTCGAGTCGAATTTTTATCAAGCTGAGTTTCAAGTTACTTGTCGAGTGTATTGATTCATTTACAATCATAATTGTAGCCCAAGGCCCTCTTTCTCCTTCTCAATCAATAAAAGCAAAGTTACATGTATAGGTAAAAAGGCAGAAGGGATTGGTATCACACCTCAACACAGGTCCCTTAATTATAGACAACCACCCCTTCTCAACTCTCTTTACTTTTCATTCCAGGCTGATCTTGGACTCGACCTTTGGAGAGTTGAACTTGAAAACCCTCTCTAGAACTTCACTTCTTACAAGTCTGGCTCACATATGCTTAGGCACAATTTCACTTTTTAGTCTCTATTAGCATCTTAGCTTCCAACCTCAGATATTTGTAGTCAACTCATCTTTTAGTCATTATGGGTTCGGAACCAACTTTATCAATAGGAAATACGAACATGGTCATATCTGAATTTTGTCTCTAAAAATACAAATTTCAATTGTATGTTTGTATGTATGTATAATTTTTATAAATTGCCAAAAAATATGTCGATTTAGTATTAATACATTAAAATGTGTTTAAACATTTATTTGGAATGAAAGAAAATGTTAAGATGCATGTGATTTCAGCATTGCCCTTATGGAGTCTAAATTAAGGATATTTTCATGATTTCAAGACCGTACGTTATGAGCATTTGGTTATACCTGGGATGCTTTTAGCAAATCACAAAAAAGAAGAGATGCACAAAATAAGTGTCCTGATTATAGGGGTATATGTATAAAGACCTCTGAGTCATATATAGTGTGGTGGCTGTTTTCTGCCACCTAAGCCCATCGCAATCCATCAGGGCCCATCAACGCCTTCCCCTTGGACGTGGCCTCCCCGTACGGTTCCACGCCTCCGCAAGGATCATTTATAAGGGCCCCAGGGAGCAATCACCCCGAACGAAGCATCGCCGAGCTCCTTAGCGGCATGCTTCCGGACAGGGACATTGATTCCGCTGCGCTGGACAACTATGGATATTACCGAACAGCAAGTTCGACCCCTCTCATGGGACACTTGCTCGGTGACCTCCTCTAGAGACTTCCGGGCAGCTCTTCACGTCCTTACGGCGGTTCCAAACCGTCACAGACCACGCGCCCTACTATTAAGAGGCGTGTTAACTACCTGGTAGCCCAACGGGCGTCTCAGCGCGTACCTCCTCCAGTTATGCACGCCTTTCAAGGCGCCCTTCCAGGCATGGTCTAGTGACGTTACGCACGTCAGCTTACACCCTCGCCTATAAAAGATACAGGTATGGTGTCATGCAGAGGTACGTTCTCTCTCACGCGAACACACCCTTATACACGAAAATCCCCTGCCTTTCAAGCCTCTGACTGACTTAGGCATCGGAGGGTTTTCCCCGGTCTTCGCCGGGACCCCTGATCTTTTCTGGTAATTGCAGGATCCTTCATCCGCCTCCGGCGATCGTCATCTCCCTTGTACAAGTGTTAGGCCTGATCCGCTCCGGCCCAGTAAGGAAAAGGTCGCCACACTTTTGGCGTCGTCTGTGGGAACGACATAGCCATGGCTTGCGGACGAACCTCTTACCAGAACGTTGGGAGTAGGGCGACGAGATCCCGCCAGTCACGAGCAGAGTCTCGCCAGCGATCCCCTCCCATCGACGTCAACATCGCCCCTGCTGGTGCCAACAATGACGTCCCTGCACCAGCGGTCGCCGCGCCGGCGACTGCCCTGGAGATAGCTGAACTCCGGGGGCAGTTGCAGCAGTTGACGGGCATCGGCCTGGCCCTGCAGGTCCAGTTTGATGGACCACCAGCCCCGGCAGCTTCTCTACCACGAGAGCGACAGGCGGAATCGTCGCACCGACGATCCCGCGTCCTTCCAGCGCCTCTGGACGAGCAGGCAGACTCACCGCACCGTTCGCGTCGAGCCCCGTCCGAGGAGCGGGCACCGGAGCGTCAAGGGCGTTCACCCCGTCGCTCTGTAGCCGCCCCTCGTCTGCCGCGCTCGGTTGTGGCCGCGAACTCCCACAGGTCCACCCGAGAGGGCTCCGCCAATTCTGAGCAGGAGCTCGCCAGGCGCCTACGACGCGTTGTCGACCTGGAGCGCCGCGTGGACGCGATGGTCCAGCGCGCGGAGGGGAAAGCTCCGGTGGATGACGACCTGGACTTCCGCTCCCCTTTAAGTAGGGAGATCCTGGAAGCTCAGTCTCTCCCAATTCCCTCTGCCACCATCGCGCCCTATGACGGCACCACCGACCCAGCCGACCACATCCACGGCTTTGAGTCGCACATGGTGTTCCATGGAGCGTCAGATGCGGCCAAGTGCAGGGCCTTCCCTGCACCCCTCAAGAGACTGCCAGAGCCTGGTTCGAGACCCTCCGGCGGGCCCTATCTCTCCTCCTTCCGTCAACTGAAGAAGTCCTTTCGGGACAACTTCCTTGGTGGAAGGTCACAGCCGCGAACGGCGGCTTCCCCCTGGCCGTTATGCCAGAAGAAGGGCGAAGCACTCTGGGACTTTGTTAAAAGGTTCCGAACAGAGGCGCTTTGCATCTTGCGCCTGGACGTCCCTCTGGCAACCAGTGCCCTCATTCAGGGCACTCGCGACGGCTTCTTGCAGAGGACCCTTGGCGTCCAGCAGCCCGCCACCCTCGCCGAACTACTTTCCATCGCTCAACGCCATGCGGCTTGCGAGGAGAGTCTAGCAGCGGGAAGGGCGGAACAGGGGGAGCAGTCGGACAAGAAGAGGCATTCCGACAACGTCTCCGACGGTGATCGGAAGAAAGGACGGCGCAACGGTGACTCTCCGCGCCGTCCGCGCCCCTTCACCAACTACACACCTCTTACCGTGGCACCTGAACAGATCCTGGAGGAGATCAAGAACGAAGCATATGTTCGGTGGCCACAGAGGATGCGCTCCGACCCCTGGAGGCGCGACCAAAATAAGTACTGTCGCTTTCATCGCGACCACGGCCACGACACCTCAGAGTGCCGCCAGCTTAAGGACGAGATTAAAGACCTTATCAAGCGCGGCTACACCTTGGACGGTTCGTGCGCCGGAATGAAGATCGCCCCAGACGCCGAGAACGGACTCCCGAGCAGCCGATCAACAACGAGCCCAACGGGCAGGAGATCAATGTGATCGCGGGAGGCTTCGACACAGGCAGAGAAAGCACTCGAAGCCGACGCGATTACGCAAGGCGAGTGCACGTTGTGGATAGGCCTTCGGCACCTCGGTCGACTCCATATCCCACCAGTCCTGCACGCGCATCGCCCGAGGAGGCCATAACCTTCTCGGACGAAGACCTTGTAGGGGTAACAACCCCACACACTGATGTGTTGGTCATTTCGGCCACCATCAATCATTGTAATGTGCGCCAGATTTTGGTGGATAATGGAGTGCTCCCGATGTCTTGGCTTATGATTGCTTGGTCCTCATGGGCCTAAGAACCGATCAGCTCGCCCCCGTAAATTCACCTTTGTTCGAATTTTTGGGAGTTTCGGTGCAGCCCATGGGAAGAGTTCGCCTCCCGATCACTTTAGGGACGGCTCCAAGGATCGTGACCAAGGTGGTCGACTTCTTAGTCATCAACAATATGCCTGGTTACAACGCCATCCTCGGCAGAGGCCTGATCAGGCGCATCAAAGCGGTACCTTCGTCACTGTAGACTGCGTTTTCCTCTCCCTTTTTAGGGGGGACGAAGAACGGTCTCCACAAAGATAACGTGTACGGATACACATGAAAAAAGGCAATAAAACAACAGTGGCCCTTAGGGCGATAAAAAGACAATAAAGTAATAAATCGTGATTGCCAAGTACTTTTCCTAAAAAGTACCAAAAGTAGGGACGGGTAGGAAAGGAGGTGACGTGTACCTTTTTACCCGTAGAAAAGAAGCGGGATGTGTGGGTGTGGGCCTTTCCTCCTCCTTCCACCGGCCGGCCGGCGAAGGAGATTCAGCTCGAGTACCTTGCAAAAAGACAGTAAAATGACAAGTAGAAAGGGGTTAGACTACAGAGTGTAGTATATAGATCCTAAGAATGAATAAAATGACATAAATGAAAGGGGGAGGAACAAACATGTTTGTGGTGGCTTTATAAACCCTAAAAAAAGGTATGATGGTGTGGCATGCATGCGATGTGTAAATGAAAAGAAGATGTAAAGGACCACGTGGGGTCCGGAGGAAGGAAAATGCGGGGTGCTTCCCTAGGTGGCCGGACGGCGTGACGGCGCTGTGGAGACTGGATGTGAGGAGAAAGAGAGACGAGGATGAAGACGTGGCTCCGCTCCCGTATACACGCGATGGCGGGGAAGGCGAGGACGACGAGGAAGCAGATGAGGACGGGGATGGCGAGGAAGATGACGAAGAGGCAAGGCTACGCCGCGAAGAACCCCTCTCTCTCTCCTAGAATCCTCACTCTCTCTCTCTCTAAAAACCCTCTCTCTCTCTCTCTCTAAAACCTCACACACTCTCACTCTAAAACGCCCGGCCCCAACCAAATGAGAAGCCCCTTGTTGGGAAGAAGGCTGCTGGTTGAGTTTTTAGGTTCTGGGGCAAAATCGCGTCCAGGACAGTCGCCGCTTTCAAGAAGGTCGGTTTGATAAGCGCGAATTACTAAATCGCCTTAAAATCGCGTCCAGTACAGTGGACGCGTTTTAGACTCGCACGGTTTCGAGGCAACCGACTCCCCTACGCGATGTCAGCCGACGGGACGTTGATGCGATTTTCTGAATCGCGTCCAGTACAGTGGACGCCTTTTAATGTTCTTCCAAAAAATACGTCGACCGGAACGAACGCAAATAAAAGATAGGTCGGCGACTTATTAGCGATGGAATAGCGACGGAAAGCTCATGAATCGCGTCAGCCGAAACCGACACCTTTCAATGTTCTTCAAGAAACGCGGCGACTGGAATGGACGCGGATTAAGTGGCGGTTCAGCGACAGAAAGTTTTGTCATCGCTAATCTGTCGCTGATTGGCGACAGATTAGCGACGGAAATTTGACCGTCGCTATTCCCTCGCTGAGTGACCTTTTGCGACCAGACCTCTCCTGGGGCAAACACCAAGGAAAAATGGGTGATATTCAAGAAATATCAGAAAAACACTCTTTCATGGCAAAATGAGGGTCATTTGGGCGTTACAGTACAACTCGAAAATTTGCCCGCGATGGAAAAATTCGCGTGTCTACAGATGCCCAACCTTGACGTCTGCTTTGCAAGGGAATGAAATGGAGGGACACAAAGTGGAGCGAAATGGAATGAAATGGAGTGAAAAGAAATGGAGCGTAATGAAAAGAAATGTAGCGTAGCGCAGTGGAGTGAAGTGAAGCGCACTGAAAAGTAGACGTCAAGGGTTAAAAATAGACACGCGCTGTGAAGTGGCGAATGACTGGAGTTGTTGTTTCATTAATAAAGCTGCTCTTCGAAAACTCTTCTGGGAGAAACTGTACCATCGTAGATAACTAAACTACAAAGTAAAGAAAAATGCGAGATCAACTTCCGTCCTCGGGAAGTACCTAAGGACGTAATCCATTAGTTTCACCTGCGTATGGGGCTGTCCATGGTTGTAGGGGATCGAAAGTAAAGTAAAGGAAAAGATCCAGGATGGATGATTTCTCTTGAAAAGAACATCTTCAAACAACTTTATAATAAACTGAGTACGGACTCTGAGTGGAATATTCGGGTTGCTTTGGAATTTGAGCCGCGGATGGCTCTTAAATTGCCTTGGAAGAGTGGATTTCCACAGTGATTTCAAGATGCATGTATGCTGGGCTAAAAGAAAAATAAGATTAAAATGGGGAGTAAAATATAACCAAGGATAATATTGTTACGCCGGTGAGTCAAGACCGGGGGGTATGCATGGGTCCATCGTCCCCACAAGCCAAGCGTAACGGCCTATCCGTATGGCTAAGAATCCTCTGAGATTATCATGGTTTTTGATGAAGGGGAACTCTAACCCCGATTCCTCAAAGTCACAAGGTCCTTGTGTGCTCTAATGGTATAATTATAGTAGATGCAGATAGGGATGGTGAAGGCAGCAACAGCCTGATTGCGCCGGATGAGGTAACTCGAATCCTGCACTCAAAACTCATTAGCCAAGAAAAAACAAACATCATGGAAAAACACAGCTCACTCATAGCATGGAGCATGCAGCATGGATAAAGCGTTTAAACAACAAGCATGACTCATTCAATTGGTTTGTTTTAACCATGAGGATAAGTGGACTTGGCCAAAGAAAAAGTGCAGGATGAGAGGAATCCATGATTGGAAGGATTGATGCGATCTGACGCAGACAGGAGGCGATTGCCTTGCAATACCATCAAAGTTTTTTTTTTTTAAGTTTTGGAGAGTATTTGAAATTTTTTTTGTTGGTTTTGGAAAATTTTGAATTTTTATGGTGTTTTGAAATATTCGATTTTTGTGGTTTTGAAAGTTTTTGGTTTTATGGATTTTGAAAATTTTGAATTTTTATGGTGTTTTGAAAATATTCGGAATTTTTTGTTGATTTGGAAAATATTTGGATTTTGTTGGTTTTGGAGATATTGGATTTTTTGTGATTTGAATTATTTGATTTTTGTTTTTTGGATATTTGATTTTTGTTGGTTTTGGAATATTGATTTTTTTTATTTGGAAATATTTGAATTTTGTGGGATTTTGAAATATTTTGATTTTTTGTTTGAAATATTTTGATTTTTGGTTTTGAGGAATATTTGATTTTTGTTTTTTTTTGTTGGTGGATTTTGAAAATATTTGATTTTTTGTGATTTTGAAACATTGTCATGCCGTGGCGGCATTGAAATTATGAAGATTGACCGGCGAACGGGTCCTTGTTGATTCCCGTGTCATTAAAGAATGCCCGGAGTAGGGCGTACAGTTTAACGTGGTGCCCACGAGCCGACTGCATTTGGTTAACTGTGTAACCATCAAAGCCACGCCTGAAAAGATAACTTAAGTCTGGAAAAGAAAAGGAAGCTTGGAGACAAGCTTGATATGGATATTCAAGGAGTTGGGTTCAGGTTCCTTCCTTAGCACAACCGTCAGGAAGATTCTGTCTCATTAAGCACTTGGGCTTTTCCAATTATTTGGAATCTGAGTGATGACCACTTGATTGTAGGGACATGCGTACGACTGGGTCCATTTGGATCTCCGCGGGGACTTTGCCCTCTTGACATGCCCTATTGACTTGGTTTGTCTTGACTTTTGCATGCATACGACCGGGTCTATTTGGATCTCCGCGGAGACTTTGCCACTCTTGACATGCATTTTGGACTTTTAGATTTTTTTTTTATTGGTCATTTGATTTGCCCATTTGGAGGACGTTTCCTTATGACGGAGTGTCTTGGGTTAGTTGCCTTGCCCAGACTGCCTCTACTACCCATACTTTGACCGAATAAGAGGAGAGAAATAGACTTTATGCCATTCAGGCGTGGCTGTGACGGTGACGGTGTCTACCGGGAGCAATCGGCTTAGGGTGCCGTGAAGTGTGTGCATTGCCCATGCCCAGGGCAAACTTTAATGACTTGAGAGAGAGTGCGGGACTCCTGGTGCGAATTATCATAACGAAAAAATGTTGGGACATCATGGCAATGCTAAACAAGTATTCATCTTTTTATAGATTTTTGGGTTTTCGACACTGCTAAAATATAGTAAGATTTCGGAGGGTAAAGGAGGACGAATGCCCTGCGCTGGGGCGGATGTGCCCTGCGTTGGGGGCAAGACTCGGGAGGTCTAAGGGAATTGACAAAAAATTATTCAAAATTAAAAGGACACGTGCGAGAAGGGCCGAAGGACCCGATTGAAAAATGGAGGTGACAATAAAACAAAAGACGAATGCCTTGCTGGGGCGAGACCTGGGGGGTCTACACAAATTTGCATTTTTATTCGAATTTAAGAACATAAGTGGGGACTAAAGCCCCTTAAAGCAATACGAGAAGGGGCGAAGGACCCAATTAAAATGGAGATGCGAAGACTACAAAAAGGACAAATGCCCTGCATTGGGGGAGAGAGACTCGAGGGTCTACACGAATTTACATTTTTTATTCAAAATTAAAAAACATAAGTGGGGACTAAAGCCCCGAAAATAGTGCGAGAAGGGTCGAAGGACCCGATTGAAGAACGGAGGTGAACAGAAATAAAAACGAATGCCCTGCGTTGGGACGAGATTCGGGGGGTCTAAGGGAATTGACAAAATTCTTTATTCAAAATTAAAAGGACACATGCGAGAAGGGCTGAAGGACCCGATTGAAAAATGGAGGGAATGAAATACAAAAAGGACGAATGCCCTGCTAGGGGCAGGACCCGGAGGCCTAAGAGAATTTACATTTTTTATTCGAATTTAAAAAAAGCAAAGTGGGGACTAAAGCCCCTAAAGCAATGCGAGAAGGGTCGAAGGACCCGATTGAAAACACAGGGACAAATACGAGGAAAAGACTTTGGAAACTCCGCAGGGCCCGGAGGGGTTTGGCGGGAGAGGAGGGCGCGATGCCCTGAAGCAGGAACAAAATCCGGATAGCCCGGATGAACAGAAACAAAAAGGCCGCGAGGGGCCGACTGGAAAGGTGCACATCGTAAGGTGCTAAAGGGTGTGTCGCGTGGGGCACTGGATGGACAAAAGTGGGCGCGATGCCCGGCATACGCTGGATTATAAAACAAATGAAAATAAAAAGCCTCTCGTGGGCAGGGAATGTGGAGAACCCATGGGTCTGTACTAAGCAATATAAAAGAAGATTCAAAAAAGAGGGGGGTGAAGGTCCCCTGGCCTGTTGCCGTGCCCGACGATCAGATTTGGACTTGGGGGTCGGCGTTGGGACCCTCAAGTATCTCCTCACAAATCTTGCCCAGCGGGCAGATGGACGTGCTCTTCTCCGACTGGAGACTGATCGGCTCTCGAAGATGAGTGGAATTTGACTTCTGACAAAGAGCTAAAAAGGAGTGGCAACTCTTTTGGAATATAAGTTGATGAAAAGGTGGGGAGTGCACCGGCAATGTCAGAAGTAACAATAAAGGGACTGGTGCCCAAGGAATGCATCGTGTGACATAAGAGGGGGCATGCCCCTTGGGTGGTAGATTGTGCCAATGGTTTGGCTTCGAAGTGCGTGTGCATAATCTGCATGGTTGTTGCCTCGCTGGAGCAGAAAGGTCCAACAGTGGTAACCCCTAGAAATATAGTTAATTGAAAGGGTGGGGAGTTCCACCGGTAAAGTTGGAGGCAACAATAAAGAAGCGTTGGCTTCCATTGGAGTTTCAAGTGTGAGTGGTAACCCCATGAAATGATACTTGATGAAAAGTGGGAGGTTCCACTGCGTAATTTGGAAGCAACAAAACAAGGGGCCGTGCCCAAAGCTTGTATAATGTTTGATATGGAAAGGGCACGACCCCTTGGGTGATGGATGGTGCAAGGATTTGGCTTTGGCGTGTGTAAGCACAATCTGGATGATTGACCCCTTCACTGGAGTGGGAAGGTTCAAGACAACGGTGTGAGGGGTCACGAGAGCCTGGAGGGAGAGATTCCCTATGGGTATTTGAAATCGGTGCCGGCTGGCAACTGGAAAAAGAATAATTGGCATATTCTTAAGAGGCCTCTTGACGGCCAAAGTTGGAGGGGAAAACTTTCGCGCTCAGGAAATGTGCCCGGTATGGAAATGGTGACCGGCATGCAGAAAATGTGATCATGATGTTTAGAAAACATGCCCGGTCACCGGGATGGAATGATTGGCAGAGAGAACTGCGACTTGGAAAGTATGCCCGGTATGCGAACGATGACCGGTATGCGGGGGATCTGATCATGAAATTTGAAAAGCATGCTTGGTCTCGGGACTGGAATAATTGGCTCGGAAAATGTGCTCGGCACATTGACAATGACCGGCATGCGGGGAATAAAATCGTGATGTTGGAAAAGCATGCCCGGTCCCGGGACTTCCTTCTGTTGCTAACACGACTTTTTACTCCTTGGAAATTTACGCCTGCTCTGGCGGACGAGAGTGGATATGATGGGTGTAGTGGAAATCTGTATGGACTGTGGAGGCGTGATGGATATAACAGCAAGAGTTGCTCGGGTGTGGTTGCAAGGGTGTTGGCGGTGTGTGGGAGCTGTAGTGATCGGTGTGATGGTGGGTGTAATGGGAGTGGGTTTGATGGGTGTAGGTTTGATGATGGTGGGGGTGTAGGTAAATGGCGTACGGAGATGACCTCGGAAGGTTCATTGTCGTACCACCAAGTGGTTTCGCGGGGTGGTTGGATGTTGGCAACTTTGACCCGAGCAACAGGCTATGGGGGTGGCGGAGTAGGTGGTGGTGTTGGTATGGGAGCCGGAGCAGGTGCAACGTAGGGCACCAGAGCATCTTCGAAAATCGGGGCATCGTAGGGCCCGGTTGGAGGTTGATAAGTTCGAGGAGGACGAATCAGTGGACGCCTGGGTGGCGGCATGTTGTGGTAAATGGGGGTATGCGGAGGCGCATATGATGTGGATGTGGTATAGTGAGATGGATAGTGGATGGCGTCCACTGATTCATTCTGCATCGGATGAATTTGATCAAAAAGATCTGCGATCGGGGAGTCCATTAAATGGGCTTGAATGTAACGTCCCCGCTCGTAGAGCTCCTCCATGGAGGTGATTTGATTCATGGCTAGGATGTGCCTGAACCTCGGAGTAGAATTTGAAATGATTATTTTAATTTGCTCTGACTCCGAGAGCTCACGCTGCAATTGAGCGGCCATTGACCTCCAACGGTCAGCAAATTGTACAAAGACCTCGTTGGCCTCCATCTTCTCGGATGCCAGATCCGTGATAGAGAGATAGGGGTGACGCGGTCTTTATACCTCTGAAGGAATTTCTTGTGTAGGGAGCGGAAGTCCTGCCTCACTTGGTTCTAGAGAGTAGAACATTCGAACGTAGGGCCGTCAAGAGATTTCTAAATAAATATGCCAACATGAGGGGGTCACGTTGCCAGCATGATGACTCATAAAGGAATTCTTGACATGAAGTAGGGATTACCCATGCCATTGTACAGTCGGTATGACGACATCTCCGAAGGAGGAATGTAAATTTTTGGGAGAGCCGGCATGGCGGCGACGGGGTTACCCTTGGAATTTGAAAGCTTGTTAATTTGACTCTCCAGATTGTTCAATTTCTGGAGAAGAGAGTTTTGGAGTGGAGTGGGAGGCTGCTGGGCCTGTGAGGGAGTACATGGGGGTGGCCTTGAATGAGTGGGCCTTCCCAAGGGACGGCCTGTACGGACCGGAGCACGGGGTGCAAATGGCCAGGGGGCTGAGGTGATGAAGAATGTACAGGGGTATGTGGCGAAGTCGCCGAAATATACATAGGCGGCTGCCTAGGGGAAGGAGAGGGAGAAGGAGTCAACCCCTCAACTAAAGAGTGTATCATATAAAGTTGGTTGAGGGGTGAGTTGATCAAGTGCATGCAGAACATGCTGGACATTGGAGTCATGGTGGGGGACAGGCTCTTGCCGGGTTCTGATTGGTGGTAAATGTGAGGGGACATCAGATTGGTTAGTGCGTGGAGTGCGCACATAACCATGAGAAGTGGAAGGCTGTCCCTCACGGTGGTGAGATGGACCAACATGGGACTGGAAAGATGGAGATTGAACATTATCCTCATAGTCCTCATGATAAAAATCGGCATGATAATATGGGTCCATTTTTAACAAAGCAATAAGCAAACAAGGTTGAACAAAGATTATTAAATCAATATGTAGTTCAAACAAGTTGTAATGCTTAGCGCTTGTTTTAAGAGTTACACAATTAATTAAATGGATTGAAAGATATTGTGTCACTCCAGGTGAGCTCCAGTTGGGTAGAAGATGAGTACTTCGGGATACAACTAGAATCACCTCTCACCACGCAAGAAATGGATATCTAACCCGGGTCACCGGTAAAGGGTACCGCCTGCTCGGTCCGCCGTGAGGGAATCCATGGGGTACAGAGTCTTATGGGGTTCCGGAAGAAGGTTCACTAGTCCAAAGGGACGGAATGCCCAATGGAGAGTTTGCCCTCACCGGAAGAGGTGTGTGGAGCCTAGGAAATGAGGGAAGGAGGTCCCCCGACTGATGCAAAAAATGTCCTCAATGCAACAGTTTATAACACAAATGGCAGAAGGAGGCGTTTCTGTCAACAGTTAAAATCACGACGAGCACAGCCGCCGCGACTAAAAAACGCGTCCAGTCACCGCGACGCGGAAATGAAAGCCCGCGCGAGGTCCCTGTGAACGGCCACTGTAAACAAAAACGCGTCGACTTCAGCCGTCGCGATAATAAGCTTGCACTAAATCACGTCCACTGGGTTGGACGTGTATCAACTCAGAAAACCCTTCCTCGAAAAAATTTCAGAAATATAAAAAGACTGGACAAGAACGCGTCGGCTGTCCCCGATGCGATTCAATCCAGTAACCCGTCCCAGGAAAAAAAACAAAAATGCGCAAATGGCGGCGGCACCGCGATTCACGCCAGTAACCCAGAACACGAAAAATTTTCACAGAATGAAATGTATAACATGCATGCAACACTAAAAAGGGAATGAAAACTTTAAACACTAATCTACTCTTCTAATCAACTTAACTAAACATGGACTTAAATAAGTAAAAACATGGTAAAAACAATAAAACAAAAACGCCTCGTGGGGCAAAAGGTGGCACACGTGGGTGCCAAAATGTAACGCCACGTGGGGCGTAAAAAGAGGTATCCGAACTGAAATTAAGAGCGTTCCCACCGTGATCGCCAATTTGTAGACTGTGTTTCCCTCTCCCTTTTTAGGGGGGACGAAGAACGGTCTCCATAAAGATAATGTGTACGGATACACGTGAAAGAATGCGATAAAACAACAGTGGCCCTTAGGGCGATAAAAAGACAATAAAGCAATAAACCATGATCGCCAAGTACTTTCCCTAAAAAGTACCAAAAGTAGGGACGGGTAGGAAAGGAGGTGACGTGTACCTTTTTACCCATAGAAAAGAAGCGGGATGTGTGGGCGTGGGCTCTTTCCTCCTCCTTCCACCGGCCGGCCGGCGAAGGAGATTCAGCTCGGGTACCTTGCAAAAAGACAGTAAAAGGACAAGTAGAAAGGGGTTAGACTACAGAGTGTAGTATACAGATCCTAAGAAGAAAAAAGACATAAATGAAAGGGGGAGGAACACACATGTTGTGGTGGCTTTATAAACCCCTAAAAAAAAAGTATGATGGTGTGCATGCATGCGATGTGTAAATGAAAAGAGAGATGTAAAGGACCACGTGGGGTCCGGAGGAACGAAATGAGGGGTGCTTCCCGAGGGGCGGACGGCGTGACGGCGCTGTGGAGACTGGATGTGAGGAGAAAGAGAGACGAGGACGAAGACGTGGCTCCGCTCCCGTATACGCGTGATGGCGGGGAAGGCGAGGACGACGAGGAAGCAGACGAGGACGGGGATGGCGAGGAAGACGACGACGAGGCAAGGCTCCGCCGCGAAGAACCCCTCTCTCTCTCTCTAGAATCCTCACTCTCTCTCTAAAAACCCTCTCTCTCTCTCTCTCTAAAACCTCACTCTCTCTCTCTCTAAAATGCCCGGCCCCAACCAAATGAAAAGCCCCGTGTTGGGAAGAAGGCTGCTGGTTGAGTTTTTAGGTTCTGGGGCAAAATCGCGTCCAGGACAGTCGCCGCTTTTAAGAAGGTCGGTTTGATAAGCGCGAATTACTAAACCGCCTTAAAATTGCGTCCAGTATAGTGGACGCGTTTTAGACTCGCATGGTTTCGAGGCAACCGACTCCCCTGCACGATGTCAGCCGACGGGACATTGATGCGACTTTTCTGAATCGCGTCCAGTACAGTGGACGCCTTTTAATGTTCTTCCAAGAAATACGTCGACCGGAACGGATGCGAATAAAGAGATAGGTCGTCGACTTATTTAGCGACGGAATAGCGACGGAAAGCTCATGAATCGCGTCTGCCGAAACCGACGCCTTTCAATGTTCTTCAAGAAATGTGGCGACTGGAATGGACGCGGATTAAGAGGCGGTTCAGCGACAGAAAATTTTGTCATCACTAATCCATCGCTGATTGGCGACAGATTAGCGACAGAAATTTGACTGTTGCTATTCCCTCGCTGAGTGACCTTTTGCGAGCAAACCCCTCCTGGGGGAAGCACCAAGGAAAAATGGGTGATATTCAAGAAACATCAGAAAAACACTCTTTCAGGGCAAAATGAGGGTCATTTGGGCGTTACAGCGCAACTCGAAAATTTGCCCGCGATGGGAAAATTCGCGTGTCTACAGTCACTCCATCAGAAGATGAAGTTTCTTACCCCGAGCGGAGTCGGCGAAGTGCTCGGGTGTCAGCGCGAGTCGCGTCGGTGCTATGTCCTTTCCTTAAGAGCCAAGCAACCACTCGCAGATCGGCCCCGCCAACGTCCGATCAGCCCTCCACCAGCCGAGGACGTGCTGAAGATTTAATCCCGTCCAGGTAGATGATGACCCCGAGCACGTTTATACATTGGCGCCTTACTGGCAGAAGCCGAGCAGCAATGCTACATAACCTTTCTACTGGACAATTTGGACGTGTTCGCTTGGTCTGATGACGAACTTCGGGTATTCCCCTGGATGTAATGGTGCATCGCCTCCGTCTGGACCCCCGGATACCACCAGTTCAACAGAGGAGGCGACCTGTGAACCAAGAATGGCAGACCGTGATTCAGGATCACATTGTCAAAAGCTAAATGTTGGGCTCCTCCGAGAAGCCCAATACCCGAGATGGATCTCTAATGTGGTCCTCGTACGCAAGGCCAATGGTAAATGGCATGTGTGCGCCGATTACAAGGATCTCAATAAAGCGACGCCCAAGGACAATTTCCCTCTGCTACGCATCGATCAGTTGGTGGACGCTACTTTCGGGCACGAGCTTCTCAGCTTCCTGGACGCCTACTCTGGTTATCACCAGATCAGTATGCATCCTCCGGATCAAGACGCCACGACGTTCATCACAGATCTAGGCTTATACTGTTTCACCAGAATGCCTTTCGGTCTGAAGAACGCTGGCGCGACTTACCAGCGACTGGTCAAAAAAATGTTCGAACAGCAAATTGGGCGCAACATGGAGGTCTATGTCGATGATATGCTGGTCAAGACGCTTCGAGCATCGACCACATCTCCGACCTCTAGGAAACTTCACAACCCTGCGGAAGTACGATATGAAACTCACCCTGCCAAGTGCGCGTTTGGCGTTCGTTCGGGTAAGTTCCTCGGTTCCTTGTTTCAAATAGAGGAATAGAGGCAAACCCAGAGAAAATCCAAGTCGTACTTGAGATGAGCAGTCCGAAGACAGTGCGTGACGTCCAGTGCTTACTGGACGCTTGGCCGCACTGAACAGATTATGTCCCGAGCAGCAGAAAGAAGTTTTAACTTCTTCAAGTTGCTTCGACGCCCTAAAGCGCCTCGAAGCAAGGGGGGCAAGTACGGTGGACTGAGAATGTGAAGCCGCTTCACCGAGCTGAAGGCGTATTGGCAGCCCCTCCTATTCTTCCAAAGCCTGTGCTCGGGAAACCTTTGTTCGTGTACCTTTCAGTTACCGAATACTCCATCAGCGCAGTTTTGATCAGAGAAGAAGGAGCGGCGCAGCATCCAGTGTATTACATCAGTAGGGTCCTCCAAGAAGATGAAAGGAGGTACCCCCAAGTAGAAAAACTCGCCCTCGCTCTTTTCACGGCTACCCGAAAGCTTAGGCCCTATTTCAGGCCCACTCCGTCACGGTTCTAACCGATCAACCGCTGAAATCCATCCTCCAGCGGCCGGAGGCTTCGGACAGACTTATCAAATGGGCAATAGAGCTTGTCGAGTTCGACATCAGTTTTTGCCCAAGGACAGCAGACAAAGCGCAGGTGCTGGCAGACTTCGTTGCGGAGTGTACTCTCCCTGCCGAGTAGGATCCGCCGTTGGCGGATGAGCCCCCATGGGAACTCTACGTCGACGGATCCTCTTGCGTCGCAGGAAGCGGAGCTGGCTTGGTCCTCACTCCCCGGAGGGGTTAGAGTTCCAATACGCCCTCCAGTTCCGCTTTCCGGCCTCCAACAACGTGGCTGAGTACGAAGCATTGTTGTCGGGTATTCGCATGGCTAGGCACCTCGGAGCCCTACGGCTAAGAGCTTCAGCGACTCCCAGTTGGTCGCTAGCCAGGTCAACGGGCAGTTCGAAGCAAGGGAGCCCCGTATATGGCCCAATACCTCCAACAGGTCAAAAGTCAGACAGAAGGTCTCATTTACTTCGAAGTCATACACGTCCCACGGGCAGACGCGGCGCGAGCAGATGCACTTGCCAAGCTGGCATCCTGAGGTGACATCGCCCCTTCCCTCTCCGTGTTTATTGAAGAGCTCGCCTCGCCGAGCACAAAAGTAGATGTCGCTGTAGACACGCCAATTTTACCCAAATTGGACAAAATCTCGAGTTGCATTGTAACGCCTCGATGTGATGGTCTTTAATTACCTTTTTAAGTGATTTCCCCAAATTTCTGTTTTACTTTGAGACTTTTCCGAATTTTCCTGTCTTTTAAAGCTTTTTAGGACTTTTAGATAAGTCTACAAAAGAGTCTAGAAAAACCCAAAAAGAATCAGTACACTGTTTGAAATCGCGACCAGACCGGCGGACGCATATTAAATGCCATAAGCGCGACGCTCTGAGGCGATGCAATTCAGCTACCGCCTTGCAGGACGCAACGCTTAACCGACGTTTTAAAAGGCATCCATGACTGCCGCCGTGGTTAAAAAGTCAACAATTGCAGGCTGTGCCAGAGCTCGCACGTTCTGACACCTGTGGCAGGCTCTGAAACGCATCGTGGTTGTAGGACGCAATTCTTAACCGCCCTGCGCGCACCATGCCCCTGCCAGGCGTCAGAACGCTGTCAGTACAGTGTCAGACTCTGAATCGTGCCCAGACAGCACGCCGCGATTAAGAACTGCCAGTCACAGCGTTACAAATGTTCAGGCGGTTGTTAATTGCGACCAGTATGATGGACACGTTTTATGGACGCAAATGAGGTCATGGTTGTCAAATTGATTTGACCTTCCGAAATGCGACGACTATGGTCGACGCGATTCTTGAGATCGCTGCGCGCCGTAATCATCATATTTTGGCAAGTTGATGGGACATTTGGTCGACCTAATTAATCGCGGCGAGCGTTAATGACGCAATTAATGTTTAAAAGCATCGCCTGTTCTGGACGCGATTTAGAACAGTTTGCTTATATATATGAGACCTCCGGTTCCAGGAGGAGAGAGAGACCTTACCCCACCCCAGAGCGGCGAAGCCCTGCCCGTCCAACGCGTCGCCCACCTGCCGTTCCGTCCCACGCCCACCGGAGGTTCCAGTGGGATGATCCTGCTGTCTAGAAGCTGCCGTTCCGGAACCGGAGGACGATCCACACAGTCTGCTACACGACGAGGCGTCGCCATCCGACACCCTGTTTCCGGGCCCTCGCAGCCTTTCTCTCCCCCTGTCCGGGTCACCAGACAACACACACGCACACACGTGCATGTTTTCCTCCTTGTCTAGTTAGGGGTTTTTCATTTTCGTAGTTAGAAGGTGCGTCCGCACCGTTCTGTGTCCTGTCCGCTGCCTTCTATTGTCTTTTTTTCATTTACTACGCGTCCGTCTAATCCGTTTCCATTTCTGTTCTCTTCAGGTACCCCGGGCTAAATCTCCTTCGTCGGCGGCCGGTGGAAGGAGGAGGAAAGAACCCACGCCCACACATCCCGCTTCTTTTCCACGGGTGAAAGGTACCCTCCTTTCCTACCCGTCCCTACTTTTGGTGCTTTTTAGGAAAAGTACCTAGCGATCACGGTTTGCTTTTATTGTCTTTTAATCGCCCGAAGGGCCACTGTTCGTTCTTTTCTTTTTTTCCCACGTGTATCCGTACACGTTATTATCGGTGTGGAGACCGTTCTTCGTCCCCCCCCCCCCCCCCCCCCCCCATGAAAAGGGGGAGCGAAAAATAGGATCTACAACTTGGCGATCACGGTGGGACCTCTTCTTTTAGCTCGGTAAGCTTTGTTAGCCCGTGTGGCACTGTTAGTTTAGTCGTGTCCTACTTGTTTGTTTAAGCTTTTTTTTTTTAGTCTTTTCCATTAGCATGCTAAAAATAGTTAATAGGTTAAATAAAAATAAAAAAAATATTTTATATGGTCCTTACCATCTTGCCATCTCTTGCTATTTGAAAGTTTTGGTGTTTGGAACTCCCATCCCCCTCAATCTATGCCCTAATTGCATGCTAATCCATCCCCTTGGGGTGAGATTTCGTTGGAAGGGTTTCTGAGTTGAATCACGACGACCCCAGACGCCGCGATTCAGCCCAGTTGATCATACTCATAAAAATTTTCGTAGGGAGGGTTTTCTGTGTTGATACGCGTCGGGAACAGACGTGTTTCTGCCTGCTTAGTTATTTTTTGCAGCTTTTTAGAAATTATTTGTTCTGTGCTGTTGCGCGTCAAACCCAGACGACGCATTTTATGAATCTTTGTTGTGCGGCAGCCTGTCTGGACGCGTTTCTGAACAGAGTCCTCAGGGAGTCGCCTCGGCTCTTACAGCTGTCATAAGCTGTCAGATCCGCAGCCGACTGACAGGACGCGATTTAAATTAGCG